>CADCXC010000035.1:0-1200000 GCA_902806595.1 Pyrenopolyporus hunteri | reverse complement strand
AGAGGTTGGCTGTCATTGGAGAGGCTTCGGCACGCCCAAGTTGGCGTCGAATGTGTAAGTTGAAAACCTGTTTGCTCTCTTCAAACGGGCATAGCTTTGATGAAGTCGGGACGCGGGATGACGTATGTTTGGGATAAGATGCGGCTAATATGAGCTGGACCCTTGCCTAGATCCCTCTTGAACTCTGACCAATGAGCGGGAATATTCTCGTGCTTTTGTAATAAGTTGCATCAGCGAATCCCTCGTATTGGGATTACCCAAATCCCCAGCCATCGTCATCACCAATGCCCATGCCCATAGGCAATGAGACGTTAAGACAAACCGCAATCGAATACATGTAGATAGACAGCCAACTATTTCGATCCCGACGCCATAGTAGGAATTAGGCTTATCAGAACCTCAGTGCCACCGCATATAGCGCGGTAGATTCACTTAGTCGATGAGCTAAAGGGGTTTTAAATATGGCCAATCAGAGACATGATCTTGCTGTGCATGATCCCCCTAATCCCCCTAGTCTAAAGTACGTAGAGTTACGCCACAAGCCCCTAAGAGAAACATATATGACGGAATCCCCCCAGCACGGCCGACCCTTTCATTCTTTTTTTTTTTTCCTCTTCTCATGCGTGCTTTTGCCGCGCAGGTAGCTTCACCCCCCATCTCCCCGAGAGGTCGGGCAAGTCGCTACCTCCCCTCGGGGTGCGGTCCCCCGCCCCGACGGGATGAAACCGAGTTGCAGGTATCCCTCCTCCTTTCATGCTGACGTGCAAATCCGCATCCCGTCGACCGCGGTTACCGGTCCACCAACAAAGTCCGCAGCCGATGCGCCCCTCGATCGACGAGCAATCGTCTCGAGGCAGGCCGCTCGCTCGCTGGGCTACGCCGTGCCACCGCTTGATGCGACGACGAGTTGATCCCGGTCGAGTGATTATACGATTGCTCTCGGAGGTCCTTGGCTCGCTCGCGCGGCACGGATTCGCGCATACATACACACCTCGACCGCTCCTCTCTATCAACGTCTGCGCTTGACGAACAATTCCACCGGTTGTATACGACTCCTCCGATCGAGACGGGCCGAGTTTCTCGAAAGCTGTGTGCGCGCCGTCTATGAGAACGATATCATCCGTCGCGACGAAAGCTCGAGTCCCTGCGCGAATTCCGTCCACGAGCCTTCCCGATCGAACTCCCGAGTTCTCGGTAGAAGACTTGCTGTCGATCGATTTTCCCACCTACTCGCTTACCGTGATGTTGAGAATCGCTCCGTGGCCCCCCTTCGATCGAAACTACGAGGTCCCATCTCTTGGGGATGTTGTGTCGTGTCCTGGTGGATGACGTCGCGTAGATGAATGGGATTGGAGCGGGAGGTGGTCTTGTTCTGAGTCTACTCTTCTTTAGGGGAGTATAACAACGCGTACCCAATGTCAACCCTGACATTGGACGCTTCGTCAGGGCTAAATCGTCAAACTATGCCCTATTCAAGACTATCGTCGACCAATCCTTATCGAGTATAACTCCACTTGTATGAATTAACCAGATTGTCGCACGTTTTACTACAAGTGTGAGATCCCGGCGCGGTTTGGGACGGCATCGGATCGGCAATGATCAAAATCGCTCTCCAGAACGGCTAGTTCAGTGCTAGGACTTGCGTATTCCATCCTGTCTCGGTTCTATGTGCACATTGAAGACGCCCACATCCTATGGTACCAACGACACAGGTTGGCAAAAAGATCATCACTGAAGGTCAATCACTCCACGGGCGCCATCCGATGTCTTGTTCATCATCATAGGCCAATCCAGGGCTCGCTTGTGACATTGCGCTGTAGGGAGGAAGACAACTAGCGCGTTCTTTAATGCTCCGTTTATCAAGTTCACTTCATGGACTGGATTGGGATTGTCGTTCCGACTGCAGGGACTTTCTGGTAATTAGGTAGTTTGTTTTCTAACTCCGTCATTGAGTGTAGGGCACGAGGATAGAGAAATATATATTTTCTGTCATGAGCCACGGTATACAATATAGCATCGCAAGGTGTAGCAACTAAAGTGATGCTTACACGTCAACTGTACGACTCGTATCTAGTACGTCCCTTTACCAGTAGTCGGATCAAAATTGTTGTTGAATTAGGCCCTGAGCACTCATGCTGAAGCCATCTAGATATCGTGGTACCGTAATATCGCCCTAAGGTCGCCATTTGTCCCGACCCCAGGATAGTAGATACTAGTTAGAATGAATTCGAACAGAGCGAATGTCACGATTATGAGGATCAGGGTTGAACGTAAAAAGAATGGATATCATAAAGTCCGTAACTAAGAAAAAGACCGTGGCAACTCTACCATAAATACAAATTTTACTAGGATAAAAAATGCTAACAGCAGAGATGGAACCTAAGTACAGTAGGTAGGCGTAGGTCCGTATTATTAATTGTTCCAGATACACAGCGAACAAATTCGAGTGGTTCGGCAGCGTACAATGGAGATAGGCCAATCCATGGCAATATGATTGCATCGTGGCAGAGAAAAACGAACCATCCAGATGGCTCAGAAGGTGCCTCTAGCACCACTCTTCTCGTCGATGTTGTGGAATCGTTCGCGCTCTTTCCGGTCCTTGAGTAAACAGGCGATAGACATGACCAGTACGGTATCGATGCCTACCATACCAAACACAGCCGTGAAGATGTTGTCGACGAACGTGTTTCCAAATGAGGATAGGGGTGCGGCACAGCCGCGCATTAGAGCAGCCGATGCGGGGCTAGGGCAAGTCGCGTCGGTGACGAAAGCTGGGGATGT
Organism: Pyrenopolyporus hunteri; assembly: GCA_902806595.1. Classification (NCBI taxonomy): domain Eukaryota; kingdom Fungi; phylum Ascomycota; class Sordariomycetes; order Xylariales; family Hypoxylaceae; genus Pyrenopolyporus; species Pyrenopolyporus hunteri. The sequence goes on along the minus strand of CADCXC010000035.1, from coordinate 1,197,219 downwards.
GCTGTTGTAGAAGCCGCAGCAGGTGAACTGCAAATCGGGTTAGACTAGGTAGCCAGCTACCAAGGGGAAGAAATATGAGGCTACAACTACTCACAGCTGTTTGCATGAAACTTTGCACTTCGGGCGGTTGCGACACCCAGATCTGGAAGAATGCGTCTCTCATCTTCAAGGTGAGGATCCATAAGTCTACGCCGATGGCCATGGTAAAGATTGCGTCTACCACGACCATGTAGGCAGCTAGCTTCAACCAGCTCCTGTTATTCGTGGCTAATGCTGGGAGCGTGGCTAAGAAGGTGATGAAAATGAAGACGGCGTTTACAATCCCAGCTGTGAAGGGGAATCTCTGGTATAGCAAGTCTCGTGCGGCTTCGTTTCCGTCGTTCGGCGTATCGAAACACGTCTGCTGGACGATGACGGAGAACCCCAACATGATGGCGCCCATGGCCACAAACAGCACATCCGTGGCCACGAAGGCCGCAAGTACCTTGTTCACCATTTTCTTAATCCCTTGAGCAAAACAACGACAACAGCGACGGCGACGGCGACAGCAACGGCAACGGCTACTATTCCCGCCTCTTGAAATATTACCGGGTCCCTTCTCCTCCTAACCCTCTAGTAGTTAAAATCGACGGTGTAAAGTGTTTTTCGACGGCCGGCGTCTCTCTCTTTCTGGTAGTAGTATAATAACGATGAGGCTGTCGTAGACGACTAACGAGTGTGGGTTTGAATAGCGGCAATAGAAAAAAAATGAGGTTCGAAAGTAAATTGACCTAAAGGCTAGCGACACAGCACTTACGCCTTGACCTGCAGTCGGGAGTGAAAAAAAAGGGGAAGAGAGAAAAGGTAACGAAACGAAAGTAACGGTGCAACGAAAAGAGAGTGAAAGAAACTAAGTGGACATACGATGCATGGCACCAGACGATTGGAAAACCCAAGGGACTTAAGCGCCGGGTCCGTCAATGCTTAAGCTAAAATGCGACCACTTTTTCTCGGGCGGCGCCGAATAGGGAGATGGGGCGCGCAGCCAGGCACGACCGGGCATAACCAGGCGCAAGGTAAGGGGATTTTGCTGGGAATGAGGGAGGTACTATCATACATAGCTAATTACATACCTACCTAACTACCTACCTACCTACATAGTATGTGCTATGGTAAGAATCACCGGGGACAGCGACAAGAAAAGAAACACGCTGACCCGCCTGAATCTACGAGAAACGCAAGTGCGAACACTTCGCCTTCCAAATGGTCTGTCCAGGTACATACCTCACAGAAGAATTGAAGGGAAAATGAAATTGGACAGCTTCAAGTGAAGCGACGATGTTCCATCTCTTACGCTTGGTGTTTTAGGTTTGTAAAGGGTATAAAACGAGACAGGGGGTTGCCTGCGCAGCTGCGGTAGAAGACTACCAATCACGTACCGGAAGCTGGTTAGTGTGTCGGATTACGTACAGCACCTCGGAAGGTGGAATCAACGCCTTGGCCAATGAGAGCAAGAGGAACTTGGTATTTAAACTCCAGACTAACAAGAGAAAGAAAAGTATCGAATGATAACAGTCTGAGGCTCCGACGATACCTGGCTTACCTATCCAATCCCACGGTTCTCGAGTTCTATCAGAACCTACACCCATATAATATACATAGCCGGTATCTGGCCCATACCTAGGTAGGTACTTAAGTATCAACTAACTTGAGAGGTACCGTACAAATAACAATCTACGATAGCCTAAAGGGTCTTGGAAGGAGCATAACCTCGTCGTCCTCAAGGTCAATACCCGGCCAGACCCCGAAGCTTCGATCTCGCTCGACAAAAGAAAAATCCGCAACCTTCGCTTCATTAAACTATGTCCTTACCTATATTTGTGGCTTCCTCCCGATTTTCGAAACTTGGGAATTCCCTTGGCGGAGGTATTCGCACGAGTAAGAGGAAATGTGAGAGACGACTCTCAGAAGTCCTCGGAATGATCCATGCTGTCTCGGGTTGATGATGCGGCTATGCCGCACACCCAAACGCACCCAAACGCACCCTGTCACACATCATCCGCATGCAACCCACAAATTACGATCAGATGTTAAGGATCATCGAGCACGATCTAGTCCATGAGTCTGAAGCTAAAATAGAAGCAGCTAGACGACGAACTTGCTGATGGTTTCTAGCTGCAGTCCATCCTCATCGTTTGGGCTATCCCGTCATCTTTGTAAGTCAAGGAAATCCAATAATGATAATTATATCCGGATTAGATCTCCGCACTGGAGAAGCGCGCCGTACGTGTAGTCCTTCTCGACCTACTCATACTACTACGTCAGTCTTCCGTGAACCATGGGAATACCCACAGAGGTCGCCGGGACGGTATTACGAGACTACGGTTCGGACTTATGAGCTGGGAAGGACGCCGAAACTCCTATACAAACTTCCGTCCATCGCGTAGGTAGTTCCGCAATAGCTACGGTGGTGCTGTTGTGTGCCACGTGTCTAGCCTGGCCAAAGTCGTTCGGAAGTAGGCCGTCAGATCGTCTCGATTGACTTCTCGCCATTGCGAAGAGTGGCATGCGCGCCGCCGCCACAGAACTACGAGCTAAGAGACAAGCGGAGCGAGATTGGCCACCCATGATCGGTTGTGACGGCAATTGGCATGTTGCTGGGGGCTAGAATGCCATCAGCCATGAGCGGAAGTAATCGATGGCGCTCGGAAGATGACTCGATGCAACCCCATTCCGAAAACTCGGTACCTCGCACGGCAAACACTGCATTAGGGCGTGACACCTGAGGTCACCCCAGGTACGCAACCGGCTAAGACATCGAGCTGCCTCTACTCCGCTGTCCAGCAAAAAGGCCGTGCGGATAATTACAAGCATGTCGTGGTATTCCGGTGACGATATTTTGATGTCGCCGAGGTAGCGCTGAGCCATATTGCCGTTGCCTCCTGCTTCCCGCGATAGCACCGTCTATGAGTTGACTTCGGGAGACTCTCAGTTAGTGGTGGCTATTCCCGGTGCCGTGGTTCAGCCCCTTGGGCTTCTAGGCAAGGCGCTAAACTTCCTCTGCCATCTAGACGCTGGGAACCCGGGCCAACCATTTTTCTATGTCGTGTCTAGATGGCGCGAAGGCTTAATTCTCCTCAAACCACGAGAGACCTTACTAACAACAGTATTACGGTGAGGTCATCGAATCGAGTCGACGTTGGATCAAAAACGACTTTCACTAGAGTCAGTCTAAGCCATACTTAAACAACGAGATATCTAGGCCGCAGCGTCTTCTAGGGACATTGGCCTCTCTCGAGTAGCTACACGTCGGTTGGAGATGGCATACTCTTCTAGAATATTGCTGTTGACCTATCTACCCATAGGTACCTAGGTAATCTACCAGTCCTGATGTGTGTATCCGCTTCTTCGCGTACATAGGTCTTGGATATCTAAACCAGATATTTGACTACACGCTTATATATACTTTTTATTTATGCTAAAACGTGTAATGATTGTAGGAGATTCGGTCAGGGATGCCTATACCCAACACGAGGTTCATTCACGCTCGTATCTCTATTGCTTTCTCTAGTGGTCACGTCGTAGTCCGTACCTCGTTTAGATGGCGTTAGTGAAGTATTAGTAATTTCCCTTTTGGGACTTCTTTCGAGAGCGGACCGAATCCCAATCAAAATCAACCACTCCGTCACGATCATTGTAGACATTGCATTAACTGCTACGCAACCCTGGAAGATACGCGAGATACAGTACGAAGCCAAGCGAGTGGGCAAGGGTAGGAGCGCGCAGATCGGCTTTCTCCAATTTCACGTCAATCCTACGAAGCCACGCTACGTACAAGGAGCTCTGGAACCCCAACCTCTCAAGAATACGGAGTGGCTTAAATAAGTGGGACGATGATTTGCTTGGACCCTGGCACGCTGTGTAGGGCCGTGGGTAGAGGGAGATCGCGCCGAACCGCGCAAGAAGGGAAAAGGCGTTGCTTACCCGCAGGGCAATCTTCAATCTGGACGCCTCGTGGGAGAGAGATGGCGCTTTTCCATTTCCTGCTCTGTAGCAACTCTCAGCTGTCTAAACTGACGACGTCTCATCTCAGCCATCTTCCACCTCACGGGGATATAGAATATAGGTCATAACCGGGTAGGTAGGTATGTGGCAGATGTAGCAAATGCAGATACGTTCCGTATCTATCCGTATCTACAAATCGTGGATGAACGTCGATTGCGCTACACCGGGTACCTAGTTATGTAACTAGAGTTCGAGGAGTATGGAACGTAGCGTCCATGTGTCCAACGACACATTATTCCTGCTCATCTCTTCATCTTAAAATGACTCCAAGTTAAACGCCAGTCCCTCGAATGGACCTTGGATGGCCCGCATGTAATGGCACCTTTTCACATACACTACCACGGAGCCTTCTCCTCTGCCTCTTCTCCCTCCAGGGTCTGCGCCATGCACCCATCCACTATGTGTAGGCTAGTAGGGCAATATATTAAAGACGGTATCATCCCCCCCGCTTTTCTACTTCGATGTTACGGCCCTAGTGTAATAACTCCTCCGTATGGGGCAGATGGTGCAATCGTGTTATCGGAGATGAGAGCAAGGTTGCTTGGACTCCCCTACGAGACGGCCTCCCCTACCCACATACATACACTAGGGAGTAAGCTTCTCTCATATTGTGCCGAACAATCATTCCTTGGGTCCATAGCAGAAGCTAGGTGTCTGTCTCTAAATGAGCGAATAGACGGCATTTCATCCTTGACGTCTTACCGCAAGCCTGTGGGCACTACATGTAGGTCTGTGCGAGACATACTACTATGTGCGTACATACAACACAGGATGCGTCGGTATAGCATTAAGTCGCTGGTACATTGTTGTAAATGGGCCAATCATCACGAGCCCGGCTTCAACGATGATCCTCCTCGACGTCGCCTTTATTGCTCACCTGGCTGCGTCGACAACATTCTCCGACTTGTCTCAACACACGGCCATCCGCAACGATGTAATCTTGATATTAATACATAGGTAGCCACGGCGGCATCTATTTCAAAACGCCGAAGTCTCTACAGAGCTGAACTTGAAAGGCTGCTAACGTACGGATTTTAATAAAGATGAAAACGTCGAGGACGTCCATCCACTACCAGCGCGCTGGATTGATTCCCGATACGGCCAACTCCAAAATGGTCGAACGGCCCTCATTTCATTGGAACGGAGGTAGACGTGACCATCACCCCCTGCTCAACCCTGCTCCTCATGCATGGAGAGTCGTGCCCCCATCGCTTCCTACAGAACCATCCATCAGATCCATGAGGCACCACACTGTGCGAATTTTACAACGTCTGAGGTGGAGATTCTGCCAGGTGGCAAAGCAAGCTATATATACCATAGTATGTGAGGTATGTTGAGGTATGCTATGTACGAGGTATTATGCGTACTTGTTGTACAGCTATTCATATATCCCCTTTTCCGATGGATCGGTCGAGACAAGTGTATACCAGGGTAGTACCTAGTACCAATACCTACCTACCACTCAGAGCACCCGGCAAAACATTCCAGCTCATTAGACCCTCATACCTACCTACCTACCTACCTTGCCCTTGGGTTTTTCTCTTTCGCACGTACACAATCACCAACTAAACCTGGAAAGCGTCACGTAAGGCTTAGCGCTTAGAGGTGTAAGACTGCTTCAGACTTAGAACCGTAAATTACGTATACGCATAAGTAGGTAGCTAAGGTAGTTGCGAATAACGAGCCCTTAAGATTTCGATACTATAAATTGTTGCCTTTACATGATTCTTGAAAACAGAATGCGTGTGTTGCGGCAACCTGTGACGGCTTTTCCGCCCCGTAAGCACTAGGAGCCCGTCCGCCTGTCAGTCTCGCTGTCAAATTGACTGTCAGGGTCTCTTAGATGCGGTCAGCGGGCTCCAGCTTTGCTGACTGTCATCACCCCCTCATTCGACCAGACCGAGTCGTTACCGCATGAGTTTGGTTTTTAGTGGCTACAGAACCTAGACGTTTCCATCATCCAGTCACCTACGCACTCTGCATATATATATACCTTCGTACACTTATTCGTTTATCAACCTAGAAGCTTACGCAAACTCCTAAGACGTCGGCCCCAGTCTGCGGAGTTAAGTCCCCGTACATAGTTAGAGTTCAGATAAGTGGTCACTGACATTCGGGAATTCTTCAAGGGTTTCGGGGATATTGGAATGACCTGCACATGGCGTGTCGAGCCGGCGTCAATGGAATGCCTGCGGACTTCTGATTGATGCAGTGCGACACGCATCCGAGTGCATAACAGGGTCCCAGTAACTCTACATAGTACACTGCCAAGGAGACCAGCATGTTGAATTTGCGTCTCAAGACTGGGTACATACGACTCGTGCGATATCTACCACCGTGCCCGGGAATTGATATACCTATCACCACCAGTTCTGAAAAGCTTAGTATCAGTGTCATATCTTCCAAATCCCGACAACGCAGCTGAGAGGGTATTCGTATAGCACGCTTACTACTAGGAAACATCATGAGCAGTGCATAGGTATTCGGCAATCGCCGATTATCAGCTCCAGTATACAGCAATAGGGTGTGCCTGGAGCAGAGTAGGCGCAAATTCAAGACTCCAATAGGACAAATCCGAACTTTAGCCAACCACGCCCGGCGGCGTTGATGCTCCGCAAGTTGGGGGGATCTATGAATACATTTCACCTCTGTACCGATAATAAGAAACAGTCGGATATCCGGGGTGAAGCGGCCGGACGGCTGCAAATGTGGTGTTACGCGTCTTATTCACGTGTAGCTTACGAGGATAAGTTATTGCGATCAATTCCTATCTTATGTAAAAAGGTTATTCGTATCAGGTCCTGGCGCTCTTCAAAGTGCGGCTTTCGCCTCCAAGGTGACACTAAGCGGCCTATAACTAACACATGAGAAAGTTACTCATGTGTGGACCGAGGAGAGATGCTTAGAACTACCTAGCAATTCGGCACGAGCGACCGTCCAAGTATTCATGACGTTAAACTCGTACATAGAACAAGTTAGGATCGCCAATCATTAAACCCACATTCTTTCATCATAATTTACCCAAGATGCCTTAGTATATACAGCTTATACACGTACATAACCTCAGGTATTCTTCAAGGGAATATAGGGTTAGTATACCTAGCTATGATGGCCAATTCGCTTGCTTCGTTGGTAATCTTCTACGATGACCGGGCCCTGTTCTAGCAAATAGTCCCAGCTAATGCGTGCTCGAATAAAACCCCGCGTGGTCCGTTCGGCTTTAATTGCTTTTGTCAAAACATTAGACAACACATTCCTGTCCGTCTATCTGTCAACAAGACATGTTAGCTCACGCAACAGCATCCCCTTAACAGCTTCTTCCAGAGGTAGGCATCAATGCCAGCACCCATTGCTACATTTGATGCCAATTGTCGACTTAATGGCCATTATTTAATTTAATGACAGCCTTGTTACACATTGGCTTTTATTTTTCTTTTTTCGAACGAATCTTTAATTCGTAGAATTTTATCAACTATTTACCAACATAATAAATACCGTTAACACTCGTTGTCTAAGTATAATATAACGTATTAACAACCTCTTTTCCTCAAGTTTATATTATATTAACCGTTTGATTTGTATAATAGTAAAATATCTCTATTACTTGTATTTCGTTCTCCCTAACATTACTATGAATAACACACTATAATTTTACTCGTAATCCGCTACGGAATTTTTAATATAGTGCTAAGTTTCTGTCATGGCGCCATAGGTACATGTAGTTTCCACTCATTTGATCTCGGAGTACTCAAGTACCTACATACACGTCTGTAGCTGCCATATTTCGATGTCGAATAAGATGTTGAGCACAGTGCCGAATTCGGCAAGTACCTGATTTAGCTCTGCGATCCCTCGTTTGGCAGGTGGCAAGTGGAAGCTAACCTCGGTGGGGGAGGTCGCTACCACTAATAATAAGACCGCGCGTAGCGTCTCGGTACGTATATTGTAGAGGTCGTACAATAGCACCCATACGCGACTACCTACAGAAAGTAGTGGACCCGAATGTTCTTACGGAAATTTCTGCACCGTTATTTTAGGAGCTGTCTACCTGCATTCGTTCCCCCCTTCGGTAAGCCATGTCACGTTCTCGGCCACTTGATTGGCTCAGCACCTCATCCTTTACCTGAGTGAAATGCTCTCGCCCAAACTCACAAAACACAGTCCCCACTTTCTATCCAATGCTCGGCCACACTAGTTCTGCTTGCCTAAGTCAGTACATGTATGTACCTGGTGCAGGTAGGTCGCGTCAAATACCAGACCTACCCGGGTACATGTAATGCGGTACCTACCTACCTAGGTACGTGGATGGTAGGTACCTATATGTACGTAGGTCAAGCCGTACCGCGTCGGCCAGAGAATTTCTATTGTGTGTACCTATTTTATATATTTTCCTTTTCTTTTTGTACGTGTATGTCTGTCTTTATTCGCATGGTCAATACGGCACCCAAGCACTTCCTAGCATACCACCTACCCGTAGCCACCTGCCTACGTACCTTGCACCCCCCGTGGGGTAGGCATGCAGACAAGCAAAGCAAGCAATCGCGTAGCGGTGTAGCCTATCACTTGGGTGTACTAGGTACTCCTGTCCCTACCAATTCACCTCCACCGAGGGTTGCTACATGTACCTACTTTATTAGAAGTCGAGTGGTATTGCCAGCGCTAGCTCTGCACTAAAGCACAGAGGCAGCAAGTTGACCCATAAGCCGGGTACGTGATTGGTCTGATTAGTAAAGCACCTCCACGATTAGATAGAGCTAGCAGGGCCACTTAGCATTGGGCTGGGGGTGGGAGCAAGGGGATTGGGGGGGGAGAGAAGAAGTACCAACGCTCCTGCGGCTGCTGGCTGCTGGCTGCTGGTGCTATCATCAGAAAGAAAAAGAGTGGGAAATCACGACCCGCCACCTAGCGGCCCACGCCCCCGCAGCTTCTGACATTTTTCTTTTCTTTTTAAACTGTGCGGCCTTGACCACGCAAAAGCCCGTGTGCTACCACCTCGCTATCCTCTTTTCAACCATCCCGCATTCACCTTTCCTGATCAATCAATCAAACCGAGCTTGATACTGGCAACGTTTTGATCTTTTCTCACAGGGGAAGTCTTAACTCCAAAAGCGTACCGTTTGACAATCGCCGAGACTCCCTTTTCAGAATCCCCTTGACTTTATTTGCATCCGCAGCAGCAGGAAGCACCGACCGTCGTCACCTGGTGTCGTCAATCACTTTTTTCGAGGTTCGCGCCGCCGTCCAATTGACTTAATTATTTTTAAAAAGCAGCCATTCTTTTTTAATTGTTTGTTTTGGGCAATTGACTGACATCTTCCCACCTACCCTTCCAGGCAAACACTACCAAATACCTGCCAGGCCCAAGAGAACCACTATTGAACGAAACAAACCCTCCCCAGGCTACCGCCCGACCGGTGCACCGAGAGAAGAGACAGTCCAAGCAAAACAGTTCAATAAAAATAAAATAAAATAAGAATAACAAGAGGAGAAAGAAAAAAAAACAGCCCGAGGCCAAACAAAGCCGGAATCATTCATTATTATTATTCATTTTATCTTCCTCTGAAACCTTATTTTCCCTTTCCACTCTTTTTTCCTTATTTGATTTTTTCAATTTTTTATTATTTCTCTTTCCTTTTTTTGACTTTCCCCAAGTCAGAAAAAAAAAAATAAAAAGTAATAAATAATTTTATTACTGCGCTTGGAAGTGTTCGGCCCTCGCCCTTCCAAACTTTATTCCGCCCGGCAGCCGCGCACCAGACTCGATAGAGCAGGCGCCCCAACCAGGTTTCTGCGACAGAATTTACAGCCTACTACAACCCAGAGCCTCTCCGCTCAACGCCAGATCAAGTATAGGTCGTCGGCACCACGACCAAAACAGTATCTCCACCATTTTTGCCTTTTTCGTTCGTGATACAATCGTCGTACCTCGACAAAAATGGCCGACATCACAGACCAACACGATCAAACTTCTCCCACCGAACTTGATGAGTCACACGTCGGCAATGGCAACACCGGCCCTACAGAAAACCGTGGCATCAAGCGTCAGCGTCCTAGTATCGACGATGACGACGATGACGACGAGAAGGGCGGTCGCGAGCGTCGCAAGATTGAGATCAAGTTCATTAGCGACAAGTCGCGTCGCCACATCACCTTCTCCAAGCGCAAGGCTGGTATCATGAAGAAGGTATGTTATTGACGTCCCAGCCTCTCCGCCTTTCATCGCATCTTAGTTCCCCCCCCATTCCCCCTTACAGCTATCGCGTCGGACGCGTTGCTTTTATTTTCTAATTGAGTTTCCGACTGTGGCAACCTCGGTACTAACACCCTATCTCCATCCTAGGCCTATGAGCTCTCCGTTTTGACCGGCACCCAGGTTCTGCTCTTGGTTGTGTCGGAGACTGGACTTGTGTACACATTCACCACGCCTAAGCTGCAGCCTCTGGTAACCAAGGCCGAGGGCAAGAATCTTATTCAGGTTCGTATTCCCGTTGACGAAGTTCGGGCCCCAACCTCTTGTCATGTACTAACTGATCCCGTTTAGGCTTGCCTCAACGCGCCCGAGCCGACACAAGGGAATGAGAATGGTGTTGACGACTCCGGCCCGGTCGAGTCTCCCGAAGAGCCGCCCAATTCACACCTTCCCCCTCAGACTAGCCGGCCGGGAATGCCCTCTCACTTGCCTCCGAACTATGTGCCCAATGTGCCCATGGATCCCCAACAAGCTATGGCGTATCAAAGCTACATGCAGCACCAGCAGCGCGGGCAATTTGGCTTACCCCCGCAATCTGGTATGCCACAGCACACCTCACATCAATCGTGATTGCCGTCATTTCGGCGACGATATTGCCTTGCGCCTGATACCCCGAATTTAATGCATTCATGAGGTTCTCTTTTCATTCGAGGCATTCTGAACACAACTATAATTGCAAGGCTTCGGTGGTCCGGCGTTGTTGGGTCATCGTGACTTCTTTTTTTTTTCCCATTTTTTGCTCTGCGCAATGCGACCCATATTCCTTCCGCCGCCAATTTCCTCCTTTTTTATACTATATCTACTGCCTATCGCTGATCGAACTTACGACCTCGCGATCTCGGGATGCGATCCAAGTTTTTGGTATCCATTAATTCTGGTCTCTATTTTAAGGCACGATCCAAGGCCCGGCCTCTATACCTCCCCTCAGGCTTAAGTCTTCCAAATGGTAGTAGATTTAAAGGCAACGACGATTACGGCTTCATACGATCCATCACTAGCCGTTAGGAGCCTCGTCTCGAATCCCCTATAACAAACACGCATTACCTTCGATGCCGACTCGCCACAGGAAAGACGATCAAGTGTGCCTGTTGACACGCACTACGACGATCGACATCGATTTTTATCGGTTACCCCGTCTACGACTACACACAATTTCCTAACTCGATTTCCTCCCGTCGACCCTGCACCACCATAGGAGGAGGGAGGTGGCAGTCACTCAGGTGGACTTGAATGGAGTTGCGAGTAGTCGAGAGGTTCTAAATGGATACTTTACCTTCTAAGTCTGCGTGGCCATTACGAATTCTCAAACCGGATCGACCGTTCCTACGTTTGACAACGGAAACGGTGACGATGATTTACGAATCATGGCTGACGAATATACGAAAGGAACCAATGGATCAGGGCCTACTATGCTACTAACCGGCCCTCGAGGCGGGCATCTTCGCGCATTGGACTTGGGTGCTACAACAATACGTTCTAACACAAGCCCTCGCCGATTGCAATTCTTGTGGAGGTGATGGGGATCGGTTCTTGACGCGGTCACGGAGCCTGTCCTGGCCAATCGGGATCGTAGTTCGTGTTCCCGCGTTCTGAAACCCTCATGACCACATAGTTCTGGGCGCGTATCTTTGGGCTTTCGATCGGTCGTTTCTATCCGTCTTGACGTCGTTCTCTCCAGGCATGGGCCACGATGGGCTGGAAGGATGGTGAGACGTTTTACAACGTCGTAAGAGGCATGTTTGTATGATAGGAATCCCTCCGGCAGGTATTGTCCTTCCGTAGACCCCGAGAGCTTGGCGTCTGGCAATTGACTTTTCAGTTGTGAACTGTTCCATGCTGCAACCCGTCTTGTTATTTTATGACGTAAATTTCCCTAATTCGAGTGAAGTGCATTAGGTATCGAGTAAGGAAAGGGCGAAATAAGCTGCATATCACTTTTTGATCTACCCCACCATCTCCGGGCCTTAAAGACGATTCCATAGCGATTCTACGCGGAGAATATGCTTATAAATAACGATGATGCGTGTAGACGTGGTCCGTCAATAACAGGATAATACGCGTCGTTGAATTACAAGTGCCACTAAGGGGCAGGCTAGATACCTACCTACCTACCTACCTACCTAGGTTGGGCATGCACAATACATATTCCATGTCAGACATGCCACGCTTGGAAGCAATGAAGTCTAGGTACCTATCTACCTCCCTACCTATCTAGGTAATCATGTTGGTATTCTTATACCTGTTGCTAGTCGTGTTGTTCGGCTTTGTGGTTCGTATCTCGTAGCCGTTTAGATGTATGGTGAGTTGAGATGATATGTAGGTGGTTAAACAAGCACCCAGGGGGGAAGTCAAGTCTGTACATTAAGTCGGCTCGCCTTCCCCAAAATCTAGGGGTTTAGAATTTCCGATGTGCATCTAGTAGCGTTGGGATTGTTTTTTTATTTTTTATTTTCAAATAGATAGGTATATATATATATTCTACTCTCCTATGCCGTCCTGCCCTCCCCTTCTCGAATGAGTTCGCTGTCAGAGCAAAGACGGGTGAGCAGATGGAGAACACGCGCCCACTTCGTTGGTCATTGGGCGGATTCACTACGGAGTCCCTATCATGGTAGGTAAGAATTAGGGCTGGGAAAGAACATGTTTGAGGCTGTGTATTTCTTGTAGGTGTTATGATAAACGCTTTAGGGAAGACAGATCGGAGGCCAGGGCAATGTATTGACTATCCCTTAGCTTTCAGAGACGCAGAAGAACCCGGGTCGCTTGCTATGACAATTTCCCTGGGTGGTAGGGGTTCTCACTTACCCCCAATCTAAGTCTTACGCGCCTAATACGTAGGTAGTTTGAGTTCCTTTGTTCACCAATAGCTAGTTTAGAGATGTTTCTTTGTGATGGTGCTAACTGATGTCGGTACCGAAGGCTCGGCAGACATCTTCCCTCTCGTTCGCCTATCTTATTGACATGTACACCTAGTTGGCGAATCGAGCCCGCGATCTACCTTAAAAAGGGAAACATACCATATACGTAGGCTGTCTACTCGACGACATAGCCACGCGGCTCATTACTGATCTATATCGCTGAGTAGGTACATAATGGATATCCTCTTCCGTTTGTGGCCTTAAGTGTAAGCGCCCTTTGTAGAGGGGACGCCGTCTCTCGTCTTTTAACGTAGGCGATGGTGAGTCGAAGGGCAATTTACTTCGAATCGCCTAGTACGACCTATTTACGGTTGTATATCTACTTGCCGGTTGAAGTTTTGAAGGACTACCACTTGAGATCGCAATACGCTGCCGAGCATGCTAAGGTCAGGGGCCGAGAATACTCTCTTATAGGGATGTTTAGCTTTCCCCTATGTTTAGGTGTTCCGGTTTCCCTGGTGAATGCTCTTCCTCTAACGCCTTTGGCATTATCTCGCTTTTACTCCTTATACCACTCGTTCATTATTAGCCCCGGTAGTTCAAAGGCTGGCTTCTTGGTTTATTTTCTTAATCGAGTTTGGGTGTTGTAGAAAAATTGGAACCGTATCCACTTGATGGCTCACGATGTAGCGAGGATGATATTCAAAATGTGACATCCCATAGCGTTGGTATAACACGTCTTTCATTCAGCAGTGGTAGATTAATTATCGTATTTCTCTTTTCCCGTCGTCGGAACCGATTACGAATAGCGTCATGTTGGAACTTTGATCTAGGTGCACTTATCTAACAAAGGGACGATTGATTAGGCATCTTTCTAAGGCTTCTGTATAATTTTTTTTCTAAATTTGGCTTAATGGCCCAAGGTTAGCATTTCCTCAAACGGGTAGGGCTTAATCTATTCGAAGTGAAGGCATAGTCCGGCCAATCCATACTTACATCATGATGGAACCCTGCCTAGCTATGGTCTAGAAAATACTTACAGGACAGCCCTGAGTACGAGTAGTATATATTAGGATAGTAACCGAGACATAAATTTGGGAACGTGAACGACGAGTAGACTTGATGACCTCTTCATCTTGGCTTGCTGTTGGGCTAGAATTACACCTCTGCGGAGTATGGTGATAGCGACAATTCGGAAATAAACTCACGGATTCGCGATGTCATATTAAGCAACCCAAATGTTTCCATACAAGTTTATAACCGCGTTTTCAGCGCCGCCAGAAATACGAACCATTGCGAGTAGCCGTAGGAGCACTTCGATACTAGTAGGGTTGGTGGTAGGGTTGGTAATAAAGCGCAGAGTGACACGCAGTTGACTTGATGCACGTGAAGTAGAGCTCTAAAGTCTGGATCAAGTTCCGGAACTCTGGAAGCTGGACACCGAACTTGGCTTGACTAGTAAAGATCCCAAAACAGGGTCAAGAGAAATGGCCACCCATGAAGACGTGGGGGAGGGACAAGTGGGAGGACAGGGGGCCTTGCCACTCTGTCGTGAGCGGATTTGAGTGGATTTTCATATACCACCGTGACCTTACATGCGCTCTGCTCCACGGCGGAGTTTTACAATCCTATCACCTATCGGCTAAGACTCCGGACTCCTCCAGCCGCTGGCTACACCGGACGCTCTTCCTCGAAGCGCTCGGGCACCGTTCTAGTTTTTCGACGAAGCTAACGTAATTTTTCGGGTGTCTATATTATCTCGTCTGAATAGAAAATGCCTGGGCGTATTTGCTTCCTCGCTGCCTTAACGCCATGCTGAAATCGCAATGATGATAAATGGGGTGCCCCTCCCTTTTCCCTTATAGGCTGATATCAACAGCCTAGAACCGAACGCACACCATCCTTATAAACTCGCGAAAACCGCCAGGCTTGTGCTCGTTCCGTCGTATCGTAGATGAGAAAATTAATGCGCGCCGTCTTGGCGACTTGGGACCCGGCAATGCTTCCTATTCCCTCTGGCGATTACGCACCTCAGTGTTCCACGCTGTAGAATCGACCGACGAGTAAGCTACCTATGAAGGTGCCACCGAGGACTGCGATGAAGTATCCGACATTCATCGTCATTACTGCCAGCATTCTGTAGCTTCGTTAGCGCTCGAGAAATAAACGTTAGTCGGCACGGCTTCGTCTCACAGAAGATAGCTGACACCAGCGATGCACGTATCCAGCAGGGCTCGCAAGGGGTCGACCGACATTCTCCAGGGACGAAGGTGGGTTCTTTTCTTCTCGACTACTACGACATCCTCTTCGACGCCATTCTCCGTCAGAGTCATCTTCTTGCTAAAGCTATCCGTCGACACTTGTTCCGCGACGGGGGGCTTCCCCTGCACAACGACATATCTTCGCTTCAACTCGGAGTCCAGCCATCGCTCCTCTGCGATTCCCTTTGCTGCGAGTAGTAGTCTGAATATAACGCCGAGGATGACTAGGAATACGATGGTCCCAGCGTAGGCGCCCGCCGTGCTTGGTGTCCAGGAGGAGGAGTAGAGAGACGTAGTTATGCTGTTTTGAAAGACCGTCCGCATCTCGGATGAATGTGATACGCCCATATCCATGCCATCCATATGCTCATGATCGTGGTTGTGGTAGTCGTCTCGTGCCGACAACATCACTGTAGTAGGTATATGAGTTCTATTGGAGAAAGGTTGAAATAATGCCCTAGGAGAATCGATCAGGTCAAATACAGCGACAGAGTTCCGCAAACTTGGCGTGTGTGTGTGTGTAGAGGGTGTCGGAACTAGAGATGTGTAAACCCCTACCGGGCTTGGTTGGATAGGACTTGCGGGTTCTTTGTAAGAAATTGGGTAGATAGACGAGTCAACCGCACGACAACCGAGACTCCTTATGTTGAAACTCAGATCACGGGTGGAGGAAGAAAAGAAGAAGGAGAATAAGAAGGGAAAAGGGAGGGAAGAAGAAAGGATCGCAAGAAAGTCGCAGTGGAATCGACTTGCCTTTTTCTTTGACGGGACAGAGATACCTGAGTAGCAGGTACCACAAGCTCTCGCTAGGGTTGTCTCATCGCGTGGTACATGTACATTTCACCTACCTTACGGCCTTAACCAGGGGTTCAACGCATCTTGGAGGTACCAAACTTACCTATCTATCTACATAGGTAGGTAGGTACCTATTCATAAGGTCACCCACCTACATACATGTAGGTACCTAGGTAGATACCGTACCTATTGGACGTCTCCTGGGGGGAATAACAAGCACAGCAAGCTCGCCACTACTACATACCTACCTAGGTACCTAACCTATACATAACCGCGCCGACCTATTATGATTTTCCTGGTAGGGGGCTAAGGTACCACCTACGTACATAGGGAAGAGACGAAGAAGAGTACTGTACCGTACATCTCGACCTCGTTTTTATGCTCAAAAGGACTCATTCCGTCAAACCGTTTCGATGCCAAGCCAGATTAAGTAGGGGCTAGACTAATCTACGCGTGCCAATTGGCTTAGATCTTGAGGCTTCCCCTGCTACCCCACATTGCACTCTTGAGGCTTACTTGACGCCGTCACGCCGTTCCTACAAGGTACATATCTTTCCCTTATATCTTAACTACCTACATGTACCTCTAAGTCGGGTACATAGGCATTGACGTCAACACGGACACGATGAGATTAGAGATGTGAGGATATAGCGGCACAGCGTAGAAGTCGCCTGGCTAAAGTTCCTTCTCATTATTATTACCGCTTATCGATGATCGGGTATCCGTCGGGTTGCGGGTATTTAAGACTTTATACGTATCCCTTCATTCTCATTCACCGCCTGTCTACCTACCTACATACCCACCTAGGTAAGTATACTCAAGCTAGAGGTCTGGTGAGTTTGGATGCGACATGCAACAAGAGTTTTGATTCCTTCACTATATGCTTGACCTCGCAATATCATATTTATTAGAGCAATATGTCCTGAATGTGATGAGGCGCAGTCTCTGTAACGTTCAAGTAGAGCGAAGTGGTTATGAGATCTGTCTCGCCCTACCTGCATGCCGTAAGTCATTGCCGATGCCCATTCATTTCAGTATGTCGTACTGCTTAAGGTCTGGCCCTGCGATGAGATGGGCTAGGGGGCCTTCGCTGGACATATTCTGAATAGGAGCGTGCGAGTTTACTCGTAGCACATCCGTGGCCACCGTTGAACGTTTCAGGAGGTTAGGAATTCCAAGAATTCCAAGGGCGGCTACTACATTATCACAATCACCAGTCGCCCAAGCCAAAGCAAAGGAAGTGTGGTTCTCGCATCCGGGTACCCGCTAAGCTTACCTTGGTTACCTCCTAATGTAGATGAGATGTACTATTATTACCACATGTAATACACCTATTGTTAAAGTATGGGTATCACTGTAACGCCCCTTCGAATATTGCACTATAATTGCGACAGAATGGTTTCATCGACGAGGACGGCATGTCTTGTAGGTAACCAAGCCATACTGGATGTTATATCTCTAAAACGGCTCATATAATCAAGCGGTCAGTCGTGCTCAAGCAAACCATTGTGTGACCAAGAGGCAAGCTTGACTTGCCTTACCCCCAATCAGGTCATGAGTTACTCAAACGTCACAGCCAAGCAAGGCTGTGAGCTATTGACGGGACGTCAACATATTTTAGTCGTATAATACATGTTGATTGCGTTCGGGAGCTCGTAGTTGAAAGAGGAACGTTTGTTAAACATTTTAACGTACCGGAAGTTGGATTTGACAATAAAGGTAGAGGTGAAGGTGAAGGTGAAGGTGAGGGTGGAGGTGAGAAGGCTTAGATAATTAAACTTATTAACGTTATAGATAGGAATAATACTTAATAAAATGCTTTAAATATATTACATTTATATTCTATATGATATTTTTATAAAAGAAACGGTAAACATTAATTTCGTAAAACGTATAAAATTTAATATTTTATAAATATAATATATTTCGATTTAATATAAAATAATATTTAAAATATAAAAATAAAAACGATTTAATTATATTAAAACGTTATATAATTATTTTTACGTCGTTAAAAATTTTTATTTTTAATTAAATATATATTTACGATATTATTTATTTATAAATTTTATATTTATAATAATATAATAACGGGAAAATTATTTATATTATCGTATAATTTTTAATATATATTAAATAAAATAAATTTTAAATTTAAATATTTAATTTTTTTTAACGTTATATAAATCGTATGTTATTAACTAATATAATTAATTATAAAAAAAGGAAATTTAATTATTAAAATAAAGTCGTCGAAAACCGCAACGGAAATTTACTTAGAAAAGACTATGTATTATTACGTTATTATCGACTTCCCTTTACACCGTTCCTCGGAAACTCGAAGTCACTACTATTAAAGACCCCTCGCTAAAACCTCTCTCGGTTACTGCTATACCGACGGTGTAACGGTTCTCGTAAGGACTTCAACCCTCGAAAACAACACTATTTTTTTTTTAAATGTGCCGAGGTACAGCACATAGCCACTACATGAGAGTCGAAGGGCCGGGACTAGTTGTAGCAATGGAGGATATCACATCGTTTAAGGGGGGGTTAAGCGCATAGCATCTAAATCAGGGGTGAGGACACCACGTCAACACCACTTTCGATAACATATGGAAAAGGGGAATGGAACTCGATATAATTATTTGGGTTGCACATGTGATGATCTAAACGAAAGACACTATAAAATATTGCCGAGCTGCAACTAACCGTTCTCCGCTCCTACATTTCCGTAAACTGCAATCCGGTAGCAAGCTAAGAAAGCGGTGATCAACTGGTTGCCCCTGTGACCCCGGGTCCTGTACTCCCAATACCCCGCTGGTCGTATAATCGGATAGATGAGGCGCGTGCCCCGTCTGCGCTGACGCTGTCGTGGTCGTTTCTCGGTGGTATCTCTTAGGCTTGCCTGGTCAGAGTGCTGCGGGATCCCGCTCCAAGTTGTAACATCAGGGACTAAATTTCCATCAGGGAAGATGCCTCGAGGAGTTGAGTGCTATGACAGGTTAGCAGTCCGTCGGTATCTAGTCTAGATACGCAGGCGGATGTCTGAGCTCTGCTCTGCTTGCTTCCTCCTCGAAGAGACGGAAGCATGCATATATTCGTGGACCCGACTCTCATGACGACGCATATAAGCCCAGTAGCTTTGTGCCTCGCGTACTATACAGTGGGGGGTTCCGTACATGCTTACCAACCGGTAACAGCAACTGTAGGGGGTTACAGCACGCACTTGCTCGGGATTGTGCGAATGAACCTGAACCGAGAGTCGGCACTTTGCCCGACGAGAACGAGACACCCGAGCCTAATTTAACGACACTTGGGGTTAAGGATCTATTCCGGTTGGCGGGAAACCGAAGAACGGATGGCGACGTAGACTTTCTCGTCTCATTTTAAGATTCAACTTAGCGATAGGGAGGGAAAAAAAAAAAAAAAAAAAAAAAAAACTCCATCGTGCGACGTCACCCAGGTGAAGATAGAGCTTCGTAGAGATTATGTCGCTCGATGCCTATGTTGCCATATCTGTGGACGATCGATAATGTGTTCAGAAGATTCGGTGATGGCGAAATCTGACCTCATCCGTCACCGAGTGTTGTGAGACCTTCGGTTGAAAAAGACGCCGAGGGGCTCCCGCAATTGGCTGGTGCCGCAGGCAAGATTCTTCGAATTAAACATGGTCAGTAATGGCGGAAGCCACCAGCTTGTCTGACTTGTAAGCTGAAGCGGGTTCGAAATAGATAATAGACGATGGACCGTTCCCGCGGCTATATATATACATACATGTAGGTGTGTATTGTACCAAGGATTCTTATCCAAGGTACCTCTAGGCAACACCCCTATAAGACTGAGAATGAGTTTTAACCACGCGAAACTTTACACATGTAGGCTCGGCCTGTCTAGGACCCTGGAAAAACTTGTCTTTGACATGTCTTCCCGCAGCGTGCTGGCGGAGCCAATTGAACGAGTATGAACCCTGCGCGGGCCGTCGATAGTCTCGGCCGCCAAGAATACACATACTCCAAGTATGTAGGAGGGAATATCTATGTTTACCTTACACTTGTATGAATGTATCATGTACTACGCATGCATTATTTAATAGACGAATATTATAGGTGGGGGTCTAAATCGTTGAACTTTTTTCTTTTTTCTTCTTTCTTCTTTCGTTTTCTTTTTCTTTTTTCCCTTCAGTTTTAAGTAAAAGGTGCCATAGTTTATAAGTAGTTTTTATTTTTATTAAAAGTGTAGGTTTATTAATAATATAAACCTTTAATCGCAAAGTATCAATAAACGGAGGAAAGGAAAGGTAAATCTAACGCTACACGATGATATTAGTCGCCGATAAAAGCCGAATGTTGTATCAGGGCATGAAAACGACTTTATAAACAGGGTGCGGCATGGTACTTACCTAGAGATAAGTAAGTAAGAGATATATTTCACAGGCCTAAGTTAGGTACTTAGGGTAGGTAAGATATAAATTCTAGGGCCAAGGAATAGAGTGAAGCCCGAGGCATAAATGGTATAAGTAGGTAGCTACTATTAGGTGGATAAGAACTCCTCATGTGCAACAAATGAATATCTCTTGATAATTACCACCGCTCAAATACCGAAACGTTGCATTTCCGAGATTCCTAATTGTAAGATGAGCTTACCAAGTACCTTGTAGGGTATCTAGTACCTACTAAGGGTGATAGATATGTGCAGTGGCATGGAAATGATGCATGTAAGTTTGAAAATATTGCTGTGGCAACTCCTTTCCGCCGTATGATTAGGTGTAAAAGGAAATGAACCCAGCTGTCTACTTCCTGTCTCTTGTGCCTATTAAGACCATGGACGCGGAATTACCCATCCAATCGTGCTTGGACTTGGCTACCCAAGCCTATGACATGGTGCGTTTCTTTTTTCTTTTTTTCTCCCTCCCTTTTCTTTTCCCAGGTTTAGGAGCTTGGTACGTTTCACAAACCTAGAAAGATGATAACCAAGGGGGGCACAGATGCTTCTCCACGTAATGTTAGTTAATTTACAATGACAACGAAGGGTGGAACCATTTGACGACGGAAACGAGAATTGTCAAGAGGGTGGTTTGGATTTCCTTACGTCGGATCCTTGCCCAAGAACCAGAAGAAGGGAGGCAAGACACACGGGTCTTAGGCTTGTGAGCATCGTCTCCTAACCCAAGTAGGTACCTAGCCCGGAGAGCGAAGTTATCGCTGTAAGTATCTGAGATATACTTACAAAGATCAGTCGATAGATCAGATAACGTGTCATAAGCTTGATACACGCGGTATAAGACAAGGGGAGGAGAGCTCCTTCTAGCTAGAGATAAACGCCATCATCTTCAGCCTCACCATGTGGGAGACACACGGTTGACCCAAACCAGGGAATCTCGGCCTCGAGAGGGTGGGCGGTTCATAGTGCGACAGGTTCGGGGCCGAGCAGCCCAGGCCTGCGAGAAGTCAGAGGCCCTAAGGCAATTACGTGCGTATTAGGCTTGGTGTGCTAACCCAGGAGGTTAGAAGCCACTGTATTGCGTCTGATTGTCTCTGCTAGTGAAGCAAGCCCGTCCGAGCCCGACCTCTCAGACACACCGGATCGGCAGCGCCCCCCCCCATCGCTGTGCCATCGTGGGGCATAGGACGGGTATGGCTGACTGGCTGGCTTGCGAGTAGGCCCGTTGGGACAGCCATAACTACGATAAACGAACCTGGAGAGACACGGGCTGTTAGTGCGTCCTTCTCTCCATGTATATACGCAACGGAATGTGTAGGACAGCAGCCACTATCTAAGATGCCACGCATTCCTTGGGCGAAGACGGATCGAGATTAAAAACTTCCAGAGGCCCAGGCCTAGGGTACCCCAAATGATTTACTCTTCTTGGGGATATGCGGCTTCATCATGTAGGCATGATTCGACCTATACCCCCATTAGCCTCCCTTCTTTATTTTCGTACATGCCGTCCGTGTGTCGCTCTAGACCTGTTTGTCCGTGGTCTTGAACGGCCATTTTAGATTTGGTTAGAGTCAATAAAACGTTTATTTAAATGTCGAGGGCCTAGGTTTCGTGTAAGAGTGCCCACTAGGGAGGAGTCTGTAGGGAGTAAGGATCAGCAATGCTGTGTGTCTGAGTGATTAAGTCCATACATGTGCACTTTCTATCCCCATCCGAACTTTCCCATCCGCGTCGATGGATTAAGGGGAACGGCTCAGTGGCGTGACTAAAAGAAATAACCAAGTGGGAAAGTCATCCAGAAAGGCGAAGCTGGTTGTATGCTTAGAAGGAAAAGTTATGGTACGGCTCTTACTGCCTTTGATATATTTTTTTGGGGCTCGCTTTCGGGGGTATAGAAACAGGCCCTCAGTCAGTCCTCATCGTAGTAAAGCTACCCAGACGAGGTAACTCTATTTCGGGCAATGAGCCCGACGTGGAATTAGGTAGATACCTAGGTATGAAATCAGATTAGGTGCAACGGGGATAGCAGCACAGCGTAGCAAGCCTGGCGTAGTTCGGCGAAGTAGGTACGCTAGATTAGCTGAGGAGGTGTGATGATGGGGGTCATTCTGTGATTGCTGGCGGGTTAGGCACTGCAATCCCCCCCCAGACGAGGAACGGGAACTTCTGACACAAACTTGGTCACGCTGGCTGCTATTACTACATCTTATGTCGTTACACAGGCCGACTTGAGCTACATACATTGGGGTGTACGGGTATCAACATAATATAGAGACAGGGTTCGAGAGCCTAGAATGCTCTCCTCGTGCATAAACAGCAATACGCAATCCTCTAGAAAGAACTCGTTAATCCAACCCCAGTCTAATTTGCCCCTGCACCATACAAGGCTGCTTTATCCAACGTACACCTCCGTGGGCACGTAATACTCAACACGCCGTCTCTTCTAGTAAAGTGACATCGGCCTAGTTGAAACTCCCTGTATGGCCGATGCCCGGGATCGTGGATGTGCTGGTAAAAATATAGTCGCCCCCAAGATACCAATTAAAAGAATCCTATAGGTACAAGCTGAAACGCTTAGAATCGAATCGGGTTGTTGAAGTCGTGCGTTATTGATACCGTGCCCCGTTCTTCTATCCAGCAAAGGTCGTAAATATCCGGCCGAAGACACCTTGAGAGACCGGAATGGTCAAGGAGAGAAACGGGGGGAAGAGAACCCCGAAAAGAAAAGACTCGATTTCGCCCTGACGGAAGACAAATACTCCTTTGATAGTAAATCGGGACCCAACGTGACATCCCATTCGCCGGTTTTTAGAGGAACGCCGCAAAAACGATGACCGAACCCGCATGTATAGAAATCCATAAACCTGTGCCGTAGTTTTGGTATCTCCCAGAGCATGCTCTATGCTCACTTGTAAAACCCATAGCCGTTGACTCCAAGACCTGCTTTTCCACCGAAAACCCTGTTCATTCGTTATGAATAACCCCGGTGGTTCCACGTTAATATTATGAGCAATAAACACTTTCGCCGTATTGGCGCAGCCTCTCGATTCTGGTGTATTGTTGATTTGTCCGATGGCCTCATCGGAAAACAATAGCATCCGTGTAATAGGAGGCCATACTGCTAGAGCACATGCATTTCTTTTTCCTTCACATCGGCTCTTCTTTAGGCACAAAGACGGGACTCGAGGTTCCGGACTCGCGCTTAACTTCCTCCCGCGGCGAGCCTTCGTTTCCTTCGTCAGGCGGAGTCTTCCCATTTCCACAGCCCTTCACAAGCCTATGGCGCTATTAGGAGAAAGGTTAGCGCAGCACAAATCGGCGAAATATTCAGGAAGAAGCTTAGCCAACCTTGAGTGCATCCTTTCTAGAGAAGCTCTTCTCGCAGAAGGTACATGGGAAAGGCTTGATCGCGAGGTGGATTCTTCTATGCCTCTTCAGATCATGGTTGCGATTGAAAGCCGTGGGGCAGAGATCGCACTTGTAAGGTCGGTCCTGCTGTGGGTTGGACTGATTATGGGAATACATGTGCGGGTTGACGAGCTGCCCGGACGGATGATACGAATGTGCCATCGGGCTAATACCATTCATCAGGGTCATCTGCCCTCCCGGGTTTGCCATGTTGGACATCACCGGGCCTCCCATCGCCGGAGGAAGAGTGTAAGAAGAATAGGATCTATTATTGTAAGACGGGAGTTGCATTGAGGTATGTTGTTGATGCAGGCTAAGCGTCGAGACGCCTCTCGATAAAGCTCCGGATGTTATGGGGGAAGTTTGTTGCGGAGAAGGATGGGTCGAAGCAAAGGAAGAGAATGACGGTTGCGGCGTAGATGTAGGAGGTCCAGAGTAATAGCTGGAAGTCGTTTGAGGTCTCTGATAATTATCTGGGGTTCCTGTTGATGTCGAAGGGGTCGGTGGTTGCGATCCTTGCGAATGGTTGCTCATCATCTGATTTTGCAGAGGAGGTTGGCTCGAATGTTGGGAGAGTATGCTCGAGTGGCCAACGCCGCCTCCAGGCATAGAAAGGGGGAAAGACGAAGATCCACCGTCATAAGTGGGTGCTGCTAGACCGTCTGTAGTTGCTGGAGACTGTGAACTTCGGTGATACGTAGAACTAGGAGGAGAGTAGATCGGGCGACTGTAACTATGGTGCATAAGCGGAGGTTGTCCGTGGTTCATCGAACTATGCGTATAAGACGAAGTCCCAGCGACAGTCCAGTTGTTCTGTGGACTCTGGAGTTGTACTCCCGCCTGAGAATTGTGAGAACTGCCGCCGCTGACGCCCGACGGGGGTGGACTCAGGCCGTCCAGACTAGAAACCCCTGTAGAAAATGTTAGATATTTTTGCGACCATACTCGCGTTTAGCAGGCTGGAACATGGGCGGAGGCCAGGATATCGACGACGCTTTACGCTCGTCCTGTTTGGGTTCAGAAGAGGAATGGGGAGTAGGATCAAGGAGAGGGACTGATGATGGTGGTGAATTACTATTGCTATTAAGATTAGGAGTAGATCGAGCCATACTGGGAACTTGAAAGTCTATCGGTGGTGCCGGAAGTGGAAGATGGAACTGAGGGAGCGTATGAGATGCTGGTCTACGTGACGTGAAGCTGGTTGCGCCGGTTTCCATTCTTCCTCCAAGAAAAGGACGAGAAGGGAGGATTAAACGACGTCGCTCGTTGGACCATCCACCTCCCCTTGGTCAGTAAGTAAGAGCTTTGCCCGTCCTCTCTGGTGGACGTTGAGCGTAGAGAGAGTAGCAAAGCTTATCGCGACGAGCTGGAAGTTGCTGGAGTAAACGAAATTAACTCCTAGAGGCGCTCGAGGCGGATGTCACCGTTATGAGGAACTAGAATAACGAATTCGCCGACGCGGTACTCGATAATAGCGTTATAACCGGTTGCGCGGTGGTTCTAAAGCGCAAGCCGCCGGCTAACGAACCCTCGACCCAGTCGTCGTTACTGGAGGTATGATAAGAGGAGTGAGAGAGGGATACTGGGAGCGCAGTAGTGATTATAGTGCTGACCTGGGGAGTAGAACGCCCAGACTAAGCCAGCTATAGGCTGTTTCTTGATGATATTAGAGTGGTGAACGTCTAAGTCCTTAGACAAACCACGACGACAATGGGAAGACTCCCTTGATAGGTAAATTCGCACCGGTTAGGAGTGGAGACGTCGATCCCAAGAATGGCTGCCGGGAGGCGCCTATGGAATTATATACTCTATTGGATGATTAATCGGATCCTTGCCAGGGGAGGTGGCCGCCGGCTAGACCGTTGGGGAGGAGAGAGACTTTTATTTTCCAACTCTTGCTTCTTTTTCTTTTTTTTTCTTTTGCGGCTGGGCTGAGGAGAGCGTCTTCTGGCACCCGTTGGGACCAAGTTAGGATTAGTTAGCACTTTGATTGTACTGATCAATTGTTTATTTGTTTCTGGCGAGGGGGGAATCTTGGTGTAGTAAGTTGAGAGAGGCAAAGCAAGGACTGGGGCTAGTCCGTGCTAATCCACCCCCAGGGCCAAGGTAAGGTAGGTAGAATTTCTAGGGTAGTCAGGGTACGATACGGTAGTTTCTATGGGCTGAAGCGCTGCCGGAGGTGCATACTGCAGTATATGCAGCTCCGGAGTCTAAAGTTGTAAAGGGGTCGGGAAAGCCTGGTCTGGGGGGCGCGTGTAAATTCCTAAGCTCTCGGGAAATGAATCTACTGCTGAGGAGAGGCTGCCTGGGGTTCTCTGTTATCCGAAAGCGCTTTGATGCTACCTTGGGAACCTTTTCCTCTCGGGCAAGTGTTTTTGTGTCTTGATATATACGTATTCTGTAGGTGGCTAGGGTTGGGATTTGGGTTGGATTGTTGACCGTTCCGAACGTTGAAGAATCTATATAACAGGGCCATAGGGTTCGACCCACGATGACCGGTGGCTTGCTGGATCTGGGGGCGGTCCTATGTAATAGGAGCACTAGCACGTGGGTCGAAGGAGTAATAAGCCTACTGGGAATGGGTATGGGCACGGAGTATGGAATGCATATGCAAAATGTCAGTGCCGAAATATCTAGGATCTCAACTAGGATCTCTCGATACAAAAGAACGAGGCCACCTCTCTCCCCCACCAGGGACGACGCCCGATCTCCCCATCTACCCCCATTTAGGAGGACATTAGGGAGGATATTAGGCGGGAGAGAGAGAGGGGGGATGGATTAGCTGAAACAGACCTACGAGGGCGAGAAAGACACGTAAAGCAAAAATTTTACAGTGTCTCTGGAGGCATGTCACTCTGGGATGTCCCTTTTGCCAAGTTACGGATGTACGAGTCGTAGGATGTCGAGTCCAAGGCGAGTCCCAGGGGGGGTCGGGCGTGTAAGTATAGGGAAAAGGCCAGAACCCTGCTGGACTTGGGCTAAGTACCCGCCCTCCACCCTCCCTAAGAGCTCTATGCACCCAAGATCCCGGGATGCCTTAAAATACATGAGCCGTCGTTGCTACCTATATTACGATTCATTTATTGACCCTCTAGATATAGGGTCAGTTACCTGGGTAAAGTACGTTGGGTATTATTTGTATTGTGCATACATACCTAGCCACCCAGCTACCTACATACCTACGCACATACCTAGCCACCTATATACGTACATACATGCATACGTGAGATAGGTAGGTAGTACATAGGCGCATATTGGCGCTATTATATGTTAGGATGGATCTGTGTAGGAAGCGAGTAAATAGAGGCAAATTCTACGAGAACCGTTCGACCACCTGCCTAGGTACCTCGGGTAGACAGGTAGCTAGGTATGTAGTGTGTATAATGTATAATGTATTATGTAGGGAGGTATGGTGTAAGTTGTATGTATATATTGTGTGTATATGTGTATGTACGTAGGCATCTTAGATATCCGTCTACGGACACATCTACTGGGACCTCGCCGAGTGCGAAGCTTGGCCGGCTTAGGCGCATAGGACAGTGTCTCAATTGAAACGTGAAAAGGCCTCATCTTGATCGGTTTGCTTCATTTATCTTGTACCTTCTTAACTCAGTAAATAGGAAGAAGACTTACGCTTACGGGAAACGCAGCTGAACATCAAAAGACCTGAAAAAGCTTCAGCTCCCCCGGTTGACCGGTGATGGGATGATGGGGACTGGCAGGGGGTGGTAGGTAGCCCGTCCGCACATCCCTGTCTATCCTTGCACTGGATGCATCTGACAAGGGTCCTGATCGTTCGGCCGTGTGCCCGCGACTAGGGGCCCATCAAGATGCGTGGCAGCGTGGTGGGCTAGTTCGCATGCATTACTTTGTTCATTCCGGGCTCGATCAAGCTCTGAATCTTGTTACTCCTGTGGGACCAGTGTCCCCTAGGCATAGCGTGGGAAAGTAATAGGAAGAGGAAAAAGGGGGGGGGGGAGGGAGGGGAGGGGAAGAATATGAACACCGACCTGCTTATCATTATTTGCATCGTATTCTCATCGAGAGAGTGCCACGTTACATAAGCTTACCTCCCTCGAGAAGGCCAAGGGTTCGTTTACTTTTACTTTTCTACTTTCAAGTTCCAGTCTCTTTTGCTGTTTTTTTTTTTTTTTTTTTCCTTATTGTTTGCGTGTGTAGTTGCTCCTTTTTCTCCCATTTTCTCGGGGAGGATACACCTACCTACCTATAGCGTATACACGCGCGCGTATCGTATGTTTTGCATTCTGCTAACGCCTCCCATGTACGTAGTGCCTAGACTAGCTTCTCAGCTCGGTTCTGACTTATTGCCTTGGCACACCGGCGAAGGCAGCGATGTCCGACATGGTTAGCTCTAGTGTAAATATTCTTTCAGCTACTCAGTGTTGGTTGGTGTTAGTGGATCTCCATGTTCGCACAGACAGGAACGGAGTTTCGAGTCTACGGTCGATTGCCTTTGGGGTTTGAATGCCACTTACGTAGCGGCATCAGGAACGGGAATAGACTTGATTCATCTTACTCGTCTAGCTTATCTAGCCCATCCCGCTGCTCTGGGGTAAAGGCAGATAGGTAACAGATCAAGGCATAGCAGATCATAGCGACAACTCGTGACCTTCGAATGTTCTTTTCATTGGCGTGTGCAACTGCGTATGTGCTACAGTAGGCTACCCATGTATGTTGCGCTGGTTAGGTATGTATTGTACATGTATGGACTCCTTTGGCGTTCGTCGGCTATTAAAGCAGCAAATCCCTATCACCGACATGGGGCATCAATCGTGAAGAATACGCTTACCTCTAACTATCTACCTATCATCTGCCTCATCATCTACCTTATTGCCCATCTTATTATTTACCTTATTATCTGGGTATCTTACCTACCTAGGATAGCGATCTACCTTACTCGCGCGGCAGTACGCGACTGATACTCGAGTGCGGAAGAGGACACGAACCAAAGGCGTCGAGTACACGGTAGCATCTTGCTTTACCCTTTCCCCAGCATCGATCGGACGGCTGCAAGTCTACATGTCATTGCAACATGCTACGCTGGCGTCACTGCAGCCTGCGTGGCATCAGAAATGGACGCGGCTTGGATGGTGTCAATGCAAGCCACCGCCTCTTGCCCAGATGCTCCCGTGGGACCGCGGGACCGCGGGACCAGGTAGGTAAGGCAGATAGGCAAGTCAGTAAGGATGTAGGTATAGATTAGATGTACGTAGAACCTAGCTAGATAGGTGCGACGCATACATACAGGTATATTGGGCATTCATGTATATCTATCTCCTTAATATACCCATGTATAGTGCGTATTATATTATTCCTGATCTAGGTATGGTGGGATCGGCCTGTTCGAGAAGAGCCTCAACAACAAGCAACATATACCCCTTATCTCCCATCCCCTAAAAACAAAAGCGTGGCCAGCCGTCGGGATTCGTGCGAGACCGGGGAATCGAAGAAGGCAATGGCCGAGCATTGTTTTACTGGATATGATGAACCCGAGCCTGCCCTGCCATTGAATGTCATCGGAGCGATCTACTGGGCTCGATCACCCGGTCCCCAATAATTGCTTGCGTATGCCGCGCCTACAGGGGCGGTCCCTGGAACTTTTTCAGCAGCTTAGGTTGCAGGTTGCACCCCGTCGTTGGAGTCTAGTGCTGTATGTATGTATGTCTGTATGTCTGTATGTCTGTATGTCTGTATGTCTGTATGTCTGTATGTCCGCATGTATGGATGTATGGATGTATAATGATAACAATAACAATAACAACGACAACAATAATAATAATAATAATAATAATAACGATGACGACGATAATATCATGTGCGATTCTGAAGCTGAGCGTATACCTATACACCCCCCCGGCATACCGGTCGCTTTGTTGGCTTTCGTCAATTAAAAGGATCTCCCATCTCAGTTGACGAAATCCCCGCAACAAATTTGATCCCAAAATCCGGAAATCCAGAAATCCACAATGTACAATCCACAACAATGCACAATCCAAAAGTACCGGAGAGGTTCAGCGCGCGGAGCACGTATCGCCTCTATATTGCGCCGTATTTGCCCTTCTTTCGAATCCTGTTGTGCCGCGGTAAGGCACATATGCATACACGGCCTCGTCAGTTACACGAGTAGGGGATACTCTGGATGGCTGCGAGCTTTCTTTGCTTTTTTATTGTAATTCCTACCTCGAGGGCTAACTGCTTACCCTGCGACCTGAGGTGGGATTCTAACCCCCTAACTACAGTTCAGGTGAACGGAGAGATGATGGGAGAGATTACATGCCTTACCTAGGCAGAGCCTTGTCTAATTTTGGGAATTTTAAACGAGACGCTCTCTGGGTGCTCCCAGACGCGTCTTTCCTCGAATTCTCAGGCGTTCTCCTGGATTGGCATCCCTTTCGGGTTTTGCCTTGTAAACTGGCCGAGTCAACATGACGCGACCAGCTCGCTGTATCTAGACATGAACTCGGGGGTTTGTATGTGCATGATCTAGATGACACTGTAACGCATGATAGCTATTCCATTTTTAGCAATCTTTGCGCATTCGCAGTAAGGAGGGTAATTGACGGATTTTTTTTCTGTGTTACCGCAGACGTCGCACCGGCCGCAGTTGTTGAGGGATCGAAGCTCACCGCGCCGTACATACATACCTAGGTAGGTAGATGGTTTTAGGTACGATATAATATAGTACAATGCAATACGGTACAATAGATGGCTACATGTAGGTAGTAATAGATGTATGTCAAACGAGATGGAACAGATAACCTCTGATTGGCCAAGACCGGACGTTAGACGCTCTTAAGGATGGTACCCCCTTGACCCGCCAGCCAACTACCCAAAATATCCATGGATGGCAACGGGATGTAAGAGTCGGAACCGATGCGAACGCCGAGGGCCACTTCGCCCGAATAGGTTTCAAGCTTCGAAGGGCAATGCTGTCTGCCTATCCTGGGTACTCTACTGTACTCTGCCGTACCGTAACGCGTTCCTGTAGCAGCGACATTCGAAGGCAAGGTAGTAAGGGATAGGCGGGTAATCTCCCCTATCCCTCGTCACGCCGAGCTCTGTGCCTTAGGGTATGGCGTCTCCAATTACACTGCGGCACACGGGTAGGGCCGGTGGCGCGAACCGGTGTACCCTGCCCTTCCAGTACCTATCTAACATACCTAGCTATGGGTATAGCACGCAGGTGGTCGTTTAGGTAGTCGTGAAGTTGCCGCATGGGATTTGGATATGGGTTTCTCACATGGCCCATGAGATATAGGCGACGAGGATCGCGAGATCTTGTTCGAAAAGCCTGCTTATCACCAGATAACTTGCCAGGTCCTACCTATCACAGAGAGGAACGTGGACGGACATACGTGAGATCTGCCCGCTTGGGTCCTCGGGAGCAACGACTATATTACCTACCTAGGCAGATCGACGAGGCGGCGTATTAGGTATCGAAAGCACTTGGCGGGCCTTCTTTGCCCGTGTAACCTGTAGGTCATCGTAAGAATTGGGCTCATCGAACCAGGTTCCGTTTATTGCTGCATGTATGCCTGTATGTCTCTACGTCTCTGCCTCTACGTAGGTGATGTGGGTGATGTAGGTGATGTAGGTGATGTAGGTGATGTAGATGATGTAGACGATGTAGATGATGTAGATGATGTACTATGGTAGTTTCAAGCACGCTGCTGAGTATGTACATACGCCTACATGCACATACATACACTTGCATACTCCCACTTACTTACTCCTACGTGCTCCTACGTACATACATGTAGTAATAAGAATTAAGAAAAGAAGATCGTTTTGGGCAAGCCGGGCCAAGACATCTCGAAAGCCAGGTACCTAGGTACCTAGGCAGGCACGTACATGTAGGCACATAGGTACCCAGGCATTTGACATATATAGGCAGGTGCATGTATCTAACGTACCGCGCATATCTAGCGTAGCCGGAAGTACCCGAAGAATACGATAAAAGTTGGAAGCATGTGGTGGAACTGGGAACGTTTGAATCGGGCTACACGTAGGTACCTCGGTAGGTACCTTAAGCGACGTCCAACGGTACATACACCCCGTTCACGTAACGACCCAAATGGACGAAAACCTGTATGTAGGTACATGTAGGTACGTAAGGTATAGAGGCCTGCTAGGAAGGTTGTAACACCAAAAAAACGGTGAACGGTTTCCTCGCCGCAGACTAGTATCTACAACGCGTTCGATGCCAATTAAAGAGACTGGGGAATAGAAAATACATAGGTACTTATATAGGTAGGTATGATAGGTATAGTAGAATACATATATATTTATGTATATAAGCATTATAGGAGGGGACATTATTGCCGAAAGATATTTCCGTGTACATGCATATCTAGATACTTACGCAGCCCCACCATGCCAGCCTACCTAGGTAGGTACATAAGGTAGGTAGGTAGGTACCTAGGTCGTAGGTACGTACATACCTGTAAGTTCAACTTGAAAAACAAGATTACCATCTTCTATTCATCGCGCCCTTTTTCTCAGTCTTATCATTACTTATTTCATTTCATTTCACTTTATTTTATCTCATTTTATTGTCGTTATTTAATGGACCTCGAATATAGGTATCCCTCACTTCCGACTTCTGACTTCCGGCTGCTGACACTCCCGCTTTCTAAGCACCACCACGCCGTACCAATAATCCTAACATGGCATCGTATTTATTATTCTGACATACGTGAATATGCTAAGATGAGCCTGTAGGACCCCCCCTCCCCGTCCCCCGTTGGCCAAGCTACAGGATACATACACGTAGGCTGTCCGAGAGTTCTATCTCAGAGTCTAGACTCTGCCGTCTGGATTCTGCTGTCTAGATTCTGCTGTCTGGACTCTATTCGGACTCCGTCTGGACCCTGATGGATTCTTCCGCTTATTCACTCGGAGTCGTCACGGCTCGCTCGTCAGCTAGCTCCGGCGCATTAGCGCGGTCGTTATCATCTAAGATACTACCTAGGAGCTCGCAGCCGGTTACATTACACTCACCACTCCTTTCATCGTCAGAGAGAAGGGCATCTTAGCTTATGCGTCGCGCGCCCTGTATTGTAATAGGAGCCTTAGATAGCACAACCGGGGCTAAGCCACTCTCCGCAGGTCCTGGTTCCTGTAATAAGGGGATCACCCTATCTAACTACCTCGAGTTGGAGTTACCTTCGTGGTCATGAGCCACATCACGCGAGAAGATAGGTATATAGATAGGTATACATCAGCTCCATGACCCTGAAATGCGAGTGTTCTCCGCAGCCTATTCCTGTAGTCCAGCCAAGCGTCAAGCTCGACAACACCTGTGCTACCGCCAAATAGTCCCACGCATTACTTCCCCAAAATAGCCTGTTTCCGAATTCGTATCCTCAACCGAGAAGAGACTCGTAACACGCCTAGGCAGTCTTGACTTATATCTGCACGTAATAGAAGACATACACGGTACGTAGTGCACGCTACGCGGTGAAGATCGAGGGAATCCGCAGCCCACGTTTGCTGTAGCGGCCGTATGAACGGCGAATAAATGAGTTAGAATGGGATTGCCGCCAACCTACTGTAGGTCACACCCGTCAAGCCGGTAGGTTTGGCCACTCCCGGCCTTTGATTTTTGGTCGGATCACTCATACCATGGAAGATTTAGTGGGATTGGCACTCCGCTTCTCCCCTTACGACCCTTTCAGCTACTTCCGGCCTTCAGCTCATACCCTCGTTGGGAAAGGGCACGACATAATTAAAGCAACTAGCGTACACCGCAAGAAGCGCTGCTTTTCCATCGCCCGTCACACAGACGGGAATGACATACATATGTATATACATACACGCATACATACCTACATACATACCATACAGACATATCATACAGACATACATACATATCACACAGACATACACACCATACAGACATATCTGCCTAGGCACGCAAGGTAATATCAAGGGGCCTGGGGTGAGCTGGAAAAGGCGGGGGGGGTGAGGGCGAGGGCGTTTTATTCTCCATCGTAACGAGCGGGAATGTGCATTCGTTAGCTCTCTGACAGTTTCCATTGCTACAGAAGACAGCACAAGCCCCGTTCATCCATCCACGGCTCTGGGTCAGTTCGGCTGGTGCACTGCATGAGCCACAGGGCCATCCTGGGCACGCGAATGAGCCTCAAGCGCGGGAGGTTCGTCCATCCATCAGAACGGTTTTTTGGCTGCTTATGGCTTCGGCAGGGTCCCGAAGAGTTCAAGAGCGCTGGTGTCTCCACTCCCAATTCGATTCCCAATTCGACTCCCAATTCGACTCCTAGTTCGACTCCTAATTCGACTCCCCGGACTTCTACGCCCGCGAGGACGGGAGGGGAAAACTTCCTGTTTCGTCCACGAGCTGGGTAATAATTCGATAAATAATGCGTGCGAGAATTAATAAACTAATAAAAACGCAATACCGGGCTCCTGATCGTTGAAGCGTTCCACCCGCTACCTAGCTTCTACCAAGCGCACGGCTTTAATGATCCCAAGCGACCTATGGGGTTTATGCGCTTCCCGAGCGTGACCGCGGAAAAAGCCCAACCCTTCAAATAGTGGTGGTGATGGCCGATTAACCATACGCGCGGTCGGCGTCAGAGAATCGAAATTTCCGAGTTTCTAATCTCGTCCTATCCCTCATCCCGCATCCCTCATCCCTCATCCCGCATCACATCTCAACCGTACTAGTTGTGACTGAGGTACCCGAGTTGGCAATATTTACCCCTTATTCCTACAAACCCCTGAATGCTTCCTTTTTTCTTTTTCGTTGCCGTACATTCCCACGGCCCATGTAAATTGAATCCCTCGACACGCCGGTAACAGCCAGGTTACTACCAAATACATGTAGCTATAAGTAGGCGTTTTACTACATGTAGCTTAGACCTTGGGATGTATTTACATGTAATCAATTACATGCAGCTATGTTGTTAGCCCTTTTCATAACATATGTGCATCTACTTTGACTTCACGAATAATTATATACCGTATGTGATCTAAGAATGGCAATGGGCATATTAGATGGCTGACAATTCATACAAATCATATTCCACCCCAGAAACAAGAAAAATAGGTATGTATGCGTTAATGTTAAAATATTACGTGCCTCCGGCTCACTGTGAATTGATGCGAGTGCCTACATTTCCCCCGGCGGTAGTCGCAACCTATGACCATCATCTTGTCCTATTAGATAATTACTAGGCGTCCCCGATACACCTATTTGCCTATCCAAAATCAATAAGAGAAGATAGCTGGAAGGACGGCGCCATACCCTTGGAAGTACGTTGGTGCAGCTCGCCTATTAAATGTGATATTCTATTAATTGACAACTGCTGTAGTGGAACTCCCTTTAGATATGGGCTGCATATACTCGTAAAGAACCCGTGGGCGAACCGTATTCGGTCAATATATTGAGTCCCCAAGAGGATCTTTTATTGAATCCGTAGTTATCTATGTGTCCACTGTTCATCTTTAATCCTTATAATTAAGATATATAGGTACGTAAACGCCTTTGTGCTTAGTCCCCTAAAACTTGGGCAGGTATACAATATAATGTCGCGGTGACGAGCCATGGGTTATGTAGCTACCTACCGTATATATAAGTCGGTAAACACCATGGATATTCCGATGGTAGTCATCATAGACTGTCTGGCTGTACTCGACGCTGCATCCATTTGAGGCGTCCTTTAGGTTAGTCCGTCTCAGCCATTCGAATTCCACTACATACACTTTACGCTCAAGCTACCACACTAGCCAAAATACTCCACTAAACGGTGGAAATGATCCTGGGCTTTACTCTAACCGCCGTGTACATGCGTTCAGCTTTGGATCAAGTCATGACAGACGATCATTACCGAGAGGGATCATGGAAGTTCAATGGCCAGTTACGTATGCATTTACAGGGTTCGGATCCACGTATATAGGGCGCCACTGCAGACACTGAAATAAAGAAAGGTGTCTCGGGTTACGAATCAGGTAGGACATCCAATTCGAGAAAGCATCAGCTTTGCAGCCATAATTTGCTTCGAATATGGTTAGTCCAACATGTAGGGAACCTAGAAATACGAGTGAAGACCCATTATGATAGAGCCATACCTTGTATCAACATTAGGATGCCGATCACAAGCCGTAGATTATATCAACGGATTAGTAGAATGAAGTATACCAGAGAGCTGCTTGTATAGAAGAGTCTAAAGGCGAATTAACAAATTAATAAGTCTCAGTCATTCACCATCATAGGAACATATTGCGTATTAATTCGAGGCCCCTGTGTAGAACACGGCTTACCTACACTGCTTAGGTACCTACTTACAAAAAGCTCTAGGCGCCATCATGCCCCAGCCAAGTGCGTTTCTTAAAACATAGGCAACGCCGAGGCTTTAAATCTCGATACACAGTATGTATATAGCGCCTCTACCTCTCGTATCCTGCCTTGATTCTTATATGTAGGGTGACTTGCTTTCTTCAACATGGGTGGGGAATCTTGGATCGTAGCCTTCCCTAAGTCCGGACGGTTGTATCACCCCCCATTGGATTACGCTTGATCAGATACTTCTAGGGCATCATGCATTGCTACAGCGCACTGGCGGGTTATTCCATGGGCACGCTGGCCCGTTTGAATCACCAGGGAGAATGGTCAGCAGGCTCTCGTATGGGTAATGGCGAATCGGAGTGCATTAAGTCGATGTACTCCTATATAGGATACATCAATGGGAGGAAACGCTCAAGCTTCCGTATATTACTGTCCCTCGTTAAGATGGCGTTGTCTTGGTAGCTTGGTACCTTGTTGTCGGGTTAAATTCGAGAATCCTAATTGAGGAGTTGGTTTTCCGCGCTGATCGGTATACCCACCTACCTATCTGCCTATGGGAACAACAAGACCCTCTCCCCCGCCAACAAGAGATATCCACGAAGAATACGGTGACCAGCTACTCAACATATTGACCTTCATAGTGATCATTGAAAAGGGAAGTGCAACTCTTAGGAATTGACTAGTCGAGCAAGCAGTTTTCGGTTTGTCCCGGCTGTGGTTAGCTGATAAGGCGACATTCAACCAGCTGTGTATCGGCGGCTATGTATTTACAATGTTATACGTAGCTACGTAATAGAGCATTTTATAGCCATGTGTTGTCTAAGAAGTCCCACAGTTTCCAGCATTTACCCCTTAAGTTATAGTTGAATGACGCATACGTTATCAACATAAAATATCTTCCGTCGAATGAGTTGTGCCATACATGTGCTCGAGACCGGGTATATAGCGAGGAAGATACCCCTATCATTGCACAACACTATCCAATTAACCACGTTAAAGACTTAACGTACTGGATGAGGATAAAAAGACATATCTCACGTCCACGTCTTAACATCGTTGTTTAGACACTAGTAAAGTTCAGCGAAACGGATGCTTTGGCATAAATGATTACGCAAACTATCTATATAACATAGGTGGTAGATTGTATATTGGAGGTCGTTGTGATCTAAACACCTTAGTCGCCCGCATACCTTGGGTCCCTATCAATCTCGGCGACCTGGCTTACATTAATGTATGTACGTATAGTAAAATCTAAGATGCCGTTCCCTTAAGCCTATACTCTTAATCGAATGAAAATTTCCTTCATCGTAACAGCTTTTAAAAGAAGAGGCCTGGCATCCTTACTATATTTATCATACTCGATATTAATAATATCAAATATATTACTCTAACTAGTAAACACCGGAATATAAATTAGACATCATATACGACCCTTACGTATTATATTAAGTCAAGTATAGTACACCAGCCTATTCCTAAGCGTTAAAGGGAAAGGGGCGGAATACACAAAATAATGACATTTTTCTAAGGCTTAATTTCTATTCAAGTAGAAATCTAAAAATATATTCTTATTATTTGATACGCTGAAACAAAGTCTATCGACTTCGTATTTAATATAAATAAATAGTTAGATAGACTATATCAGTTATAATTATCTCAGTAGGTAGGGTTACATTACCGTTGTTCGAAAGTAAATAGTTCACCATGGCAATTTGACTACCGTAAACATCAACTATAGAGATATAATGATTAACAAGTCCTAACAAAAATGACCTCCCTAACCATCTATCCACACAACTATCTGAAGAGGATGTTAGGATGTGGTGGGAAGGACGTGTGTATCTTACGATGGTATATACAGCCGTGACCTATGTACTCGATATATGTTATACTCATTAAGTAAGGATTCTTACTGCCCTGTTCGCAAGATATCGAGGGACTCGATACCTCGTCGGGTACCTAGCTAAGAATACGAAAACTCCAAATCGGTTGATAGTTACTGAAGTAAGGCCAAGAACAGATAACATCCGGCTAATATTAAATTAATTGGATCTGGAACATGCACTCTTGAGTGATTGTATGTGATATCTACCTAGTAATACGAGCATTTTGCCATTGATACGCCCTATAAGAAGATTCCGTCTGAAGAAGACCTGCGGAGCTGGAATAGATATGGTAGGTAGGCGACGGGTGAACGCAGGAATTAAGCTCTTAAGAATATATGTAGGTACCTACCTAAGTAGATTTTCTATTTAGAAACATGTAAATAGTTGGGCGCGGATCACTACAACCAAGTATGGATACAAGCAACACTGAGAAGAGCGCGCTGGTGTGTCCTAGTTTCTCACGACTAGACGCGTCAATACCAGTAGTTATTGATTGGGTTAAAGAATGGTGAATTTTCCCTTTCCATACAGGCAGCTGGATACGGATTAGCAAAAGATGTCTGGGTAATATATAATAGGGGGGCAGAATATTCCAATCATTCGGAGTATTTGTCGTGTCCGTTATAGACCTCAACCGCCTCCTTTTCGGGATTAGCTAGAAGACGGCAGCGTCAGGCACGAAAGCACTAAACGTACCTATCTTATTGCTATGTCACCACCTATTTGTATGATAAATAGTATAATATAAATGTTTGATTGCCCTGTTCGAAGGCTACGAGTTTCCGCGAACGCCTACCTGAGTACCCGTAGGTAGATAGACGATCTTTAGTTCTTTAGTTAGGTACTGTTATATCAAACTTTCTGAGAGGTGAGGTCCTAGGTACTGGAAATTCGGCTTTATCTTAGCGCTACGTAGCTATTACGTGCTGGAAGAGCCGAAAGGAGCGCTGGAAATTAGGTGGATATTATAAGCACGCTACAAGTCAACACGCGTTGATATATTATCTGCGTTTATCACTCGGGGCGGTCAGGATATGAGCCCTCGGCACGCGGCTATCAAGTCGTTTTCTTCGGTCTCATTCATCGTCCCAAAGCCGCCGACTAATGATGATCGGCCTCGCCTGGTCCCAAGGCCCGTTAATAGCA
Organism: Pyrenopolyporus hunteri; assembly: GCA_902806595.1. NCBI lineage: Eukaryota > Fungi > Ascomycota > Sordariomycetes > Xylariales > Hypoxylaceae > Pyrenopolyporus > Pyrenopolyporus hunteri. Next base: position 1,157,800 of record CADCXC010000035.1, on the reverse strand, counting down.
TTCTTGTACTTCTGAAGTCCGATAAGCCACCAACTACACCCACCCATGGCGACAATGGCGATAACGACCGCTACAAAGACCCCCAAAAGCCCGCTTCTCCACGGTAGCACGCCACCTTTTTCTTCCCCTACTATTAGGCCAACTCCGCCCCCCGCTCCGATCACCAGCAATACGGAGAGCGCGACGTGATACTTCCAGCTTCGGTGTCTGGCGTAGCGTCTGAAGACGGGGAATAAGCCGAATACCTCAATGCTGAATAGTGTGAGGCTGAACACTTGTCCGGTAGAGGGGAGGCGGGAAGCGAGCACGGTGGAAGCCATTAGCGCCGCGTTGGTCGAAAGAGAGGCTGGGAACTTGACAGGACCCGAGGAGTAGTCGTAGAAGAATATGTTAATCGCCAATAACCAGAAAGACATGGCCCAGATGCTGTCGGATGAGGTAGATCGAGTCAGAGATTTTAGAATTGGCGATAGCCCCAATAACGTGCAGTATATAAGGATGGCCGATTTGACGGTACTGAGACGAAGGTTAGCCCTCCCGTTGCGGAGGGGGGATGACGCGCGATGGCTCGGGGTTTCGACAGACTCCGAGGACCTCCGACCTGCAATGCTAACTTGGGATGCATTCGACTGGAGGGAAGTAGCGGAGGCGGAATAGGACTGGCGCATAGCCACCGGATTCGCCTGCGGGTATGACCGCTCTGTGATAGCTAAATTCGTCACCGAGCTTGTAGCGGATACTGCGGCGCTCGGGCGATCTCTTCTGCTCGGTTCTCTTATCGAGCGACTGCGATTGCTGCGGCGCCTTTGCAGTACCTCATCCTCATCTTCCTGACCTACCCACCAGTCCCATAACAGCCAGCCGACGAAGGTCGCGAAGCTGCCCCAACCCACGACAGCGACAGGGGAAACCCGCTCTTGGAATATCCCGACGAAGCAGACAACGAAGATGATGACCGAGCATACTTGTTGGAGGATGACGGTTGAATCGGCTACGAGGGGCCAGAACTCGTACGGTTGGAGGCGCGGATTTCGCTGCAGATTCTCGAGGAACGTGGCCTGGTCTGTGTAGTTATCTGGGTCTTGGAGTTGACTGTTAACGGTGGCGCGATCGTATATAAAGGGGACGGCGACACCATACAAGATTGTTTAACCCATAGCAGCTTTTTCCAATTGCGTCTCCGCCGCCTACTCCTGCTCCTACTCCCGGGCTTCGGGCCTGTCTTCCGCGACCGCGACTCGGAGCGGCCTTCACCAACGCCGTTAGGTTCGAAGCCCGATTGTCGTCGCGAGGAGGACGCGGCGGCGAAAGCATCCTCGGGAGCAAGGTGGGAACGAGCGGACCGCTGGGAATGTAGCTCGAGGGGTAGGGTGGCGGCACGCGTTAAACCGGGTTGCGGTCCATCCCGCGCGGGCGCCGAAGCCGTAGTTATGGTTGATGAACCGAGGCTAGAAGAATGGGAACTAGAAGGATGGGGCATCTCCGAACTCGTCTTCTGCGGGCTTGCCGGGAGGGCTCCGACGGCGGAGGTTGGGGAATAGGCTATTCTACGGCCGTGAAATCATACACATGTTGGGAAAAATACATAGGTATTATGTGTGTACGTAGGTGGTGATGTATGTGGTGATGCATTCGGTAGGATATGCGGTAGGCATGTAGTAAGTTGAAGGTCGAAGGTCGAAGGAAGGACAAGCATACAGACCCTGGATAGGTACCTACCTACCTACATAGGTGCCTTAGCTAAAAATGATTCGCCTGGTGGGGTATCTCGTGCACTGTCCACAACAGACAGGTGCACTACGCTCAGGCGGAGCTAGGTAATGTACCTATTGTACAATACACGTCGGTACGTAGGTACCTATCGGGCAGGACATTCAGAACATGTTTGTCTAGGCCGGGCCATAAGAGCTACAGGACCCAGGCCATGCACCTAACCAAGGCCACATTAGGTAGGTACCACATCTAAAGAATCCCCTAGGGCCGTATGATCCCCGGTCCCTCCGACTTATATATGCGTGTCTTAAAGTTTCCCTTAAAAATAAGTAGATCTATACGACGATACCATAGGTAAGAGTGTATTGGTAATTATACGATACGAGACAATCTGGTGTCCTAGGCTATTAGATCAATTATGTGGCACCCGAACCGTCACGTACTAGTGGACGACGAAATGTCTGTGTGAAGTATTCTTATTGGTGGCCAATAGCCCTTACAAGCTACGCCCAGCTCGCTCTTCTCCGACGACTCGCCGTATAGAGGTATATATGTCGTGTTCAGGAGACTGTTTTCGAATCGAGCCTTGCTTGCTGCTGGACAAGGGTGCTTAACCAAGGCCTTTAATGCAGGTACGGTGTCTGCTGTCGGCGATGGTGTGGATTCCGCGGTTTTGAGCCGCCTTGAATATCTCTAGCCATGGTAGGTACTTGCTCGCCTCGATATTTCGTGTTCCATACCTTACCCAAGATTCCGTACCTTAGAGCTGGCTTATTGTTAAAGGTATGTAAGGTATCTAGGTAAGCGCGACGCATGTGAGATCAGGTAGTTAATGCGCACAAACATTTGAAGGCCAGCTACCATCGTGGCATCAAACACAGCACCTCCGGTGTCCTACCCACGTACGACGCAATAGGTGTTACCTGGCTCGCCCATGTAGGCAGGTAGACAACAGCTTGTACGAATAATCTATACTCGGCCGGCTTTTGGCACGATGCTCAAGGTTCTACGTACGGCTACCAACACAGAACAACCTTGGAATATCCGTTAAATGGTATATTGCCTATCGTCTTTCTCATTCTTCTCATTCTTCTTATTTTTCTTACGCCATAGGTATCTATCGACCTCTAAGCTTTTGCCAGATTCGGTCACCGCTCGAAGATCATTGGACGCTGAATGGCCGGCTTTAATATGTAAAGTAGAAAAGTGGGATCATTCGATCCTTTAGATGGTAGCTACTAGTAAGGAAATAGGCGAGGGGATATTCACGTACTACATAGAAAAAGTAACAAGCTTTGACTGCCGTGGGCGATTGAAAATCTTACGAACGCATTGATCTTCCGAATCCTATCCATAACTTTTGAGTAATTCCATCCCAACTTCCCGCGGGTTTACACCCGGTGTAATGGCAGAAGATAGCCGGCAACGTGCCTATGGACATAACGCCGGACATATGCCCATGCTTGTGTTTTTGTGTAATGGTTGGGAAAGGGTTAGCGAGGCGCAGCCCGTGTCTGGCGTCATAGCCTATTGTCCCAGCGTTGATCTCAAAGGGGGGGAGGGGAGGGAGAATAAGCTAGAGAAGGGTTATCGTGGGTTAGAGCTCTACGGTTCTCTTGTTGGGCGTTTAAAAGTCAAGGTTACCTCCAAGCCGATACACAACTGGATTCAGCACGACATCGCAGCAAACTTGCCATCCTCATAGCATCCCGTATCCGAAGACGCGGAACGTTGAAGAGCAACGCGAGAAAGTCGGCTACTTTGATCACCGGGAATAATACCCAAGTACGGTGCCTGAACGAGGGGAAAGGGTGCGAATGGCAGTTTTAACCGCATATTAATAAACTGATCTACCGTGTTAGTTACTGAACCCCAATTCCTACTCCCGCGTCGCCCCCCCAAAAAAGCAGAATAACACCAAAAAAAAAAAAAGAGAGTCATTAAAGCCGTGTCACTTACAAAAGAACAGCCAGATCGCAATTTTTTTTTTTCCTTCGAATCCCCTTTTGAATTGCCGCGCGGCCAGCCAATCAACCGTCCAGATCCTAAGGCGCGTGATCGACTCGCGTCAACTCTTTCCTCGACCACTTTGCCTGGTAATAGTCGTATTGTACCTAGGAAATATTGCTTTAGATCACCCCACAATACAAAACCACCGGTACCTCAAAACAAGCTCCCATACTCCAACTCGGCCGTTCCTTACATATTTGAAGGACTCTCTGCCGCCTCTTCCTGGTCGCCAAGGAAAACCCCAAACCTGGTACCTTACCTATCACTTACCTCTCACTTACCTACCCCTCTAGCGGTTTCGACGATTATTTCATCACTACTACCGCATCGACAACACTGTTACAGAACCAGAACTTGACTAAGCAATTAATCGCAAAAGGTTTGTAGACCACCCTTCAGAATTGTTCCCTCCTGCGCTTTGCGTCCGTTCTTCTTTGGAATGTTTACGCCCATCAGCTTTCGCATAGTTTCGCCTCGTTAACTTTTTGTTTTGATTTGTTTCGTTTCATAGGAGGCCTCGATCGTTGCAATAATCAACACAGTCCGCTACCATGAAGGGATCAACAACTGCGTTATGCCTCTTCCTCCTTAGCAGCGGCGGTTTCGCAGCCCCTGTAACCACGCTAGATAAGCTACCGGGCCAATCCGATAAGGCCTCAGCCCATATGCGGCAGACGGCGCAACAGCCAGAACCTCCAACTAGGACGAGATACTTCGTATCTTTTTTCACCCCTTCCAAAATATCAATTGAAAAACACAACAACATCGTCGTCGCAGCGGATGGCCAACGCGTCCAGCTGCCGGACAACCTTGCCGGTGCCAAAGCCTGGGAAACGCCCAACGTTTTCACCTTTCTCACCTCCCTAGCTCGTCCCAAGAAGCAATTGCCATTCCCCGAATCTAGCATCATAAGAGAGGAGACTCGGGGGGACAATGCGGAGCCCGAGCCGGAGGAGACCATTGTGGAGCTAGAAACGAAGGCGGAGCGCGAGTCGTGGACCTATCTCCCCTATTTATCTCAAGATCAAGTCCTGCGTTTCCGCTGCGTGCGCAAGGCCGCGGACACCGTTATACTCGCAGTCCCGGTCGCCGCCGCCGCCGTGGTCCTTGTAGCGCTTCTTTCGAGCGCACTCCGATACACGTATTTACCCCCCTTCCCAACCATCCTCTGGCTCTGTTTATTATTGACTTAGGAAACTAACGTAAATAACAGGCTACGCAACTCCCAGGCTGGTGACAAGAGCGCTCTTCGTCTAGATGACGAAGAGAAAGCCACTCTTATTCCTCCTTTGGTGGACCGCCCCGTGCCGGCCGCATGTACGCCAGCTTACCCTAACGAAGGGGTGAAATCTTAGCGTCGCCGACGGGAATAGGGGAGGGTAGAAATGCGGGGTGCCTAGGGAGTTTCTTTCTTTTGTTATGATACCAAAACCAGTGTTAGGCGTTTAGGAATCTGAGCTGGCATGCTCAAGGATATTGGGATTCATTTCTACCAGGAACCTGACCACGATATACCCACAACGATACATCATCAACCGAGGGATGTCGAGAATACGAATGAATACGAGCAAACAAAATAAAATCCCAGGCAGTAAGAAGTGCTCAAAGATTCCGAACATGCGGGAAACAGCCGAGCAGTTATCGAACCACAATCTTAAAGATAATGAATAGGTAGGTACTGTACAGGAGCCGACAAGTTTAGTCAGAATTTGTACAGATGAACTGAACCGATCAGTTCGTTAGTTGAGAATAATAAGTTTACGCTATGAGCCTTGTCACCCGATGAATGTAAAACCCGTGGGCCCGTCGATTCTGTGATTGTTTTTTTTTTCTTGTATAAACCCGTCCATACCGTACGTAGGTACTAAATCTGTGTGTCGTGGACGAATCCCAGAGTGGTCCCAAGAGCTCAAAAAGCCTGGTTCAGACATGGGTTATAATACAAGTCTCCATGGACCCATCCGGAGATATGTGTGAAGGTACGGAATGAGCAAGTTCAGTAGACCATCATGACCCATGGGCGTCCGATTCATTTTGATTCTATAGACAGATTTGTACGCATGCATACCATATAGTAAGTGCTATGGATCTTTGTTTTGCGCGATGGATGGATGCTTTGCCATGTTTATCGTCCAAGTGGCTCTTGCGGATACCTGCACGCAAGCATGAGGCTGCCCAGTTGGCGTCCCCAAAGAAGCTATTGGATAACATGATCTCGAAACGCCACCGTGGAGGCGTGAACGGTCCAGCCCAGTCGCTTTCCTATAGGGTGACACTTGATTGGGGGGAATGGGCTCCCCTAATGCATTGGGTGCAACCGATGTATAACCCAGCAGGATCATGTTTGTTAACAGTGGGGCGCCAAGGCGCCAGGCATCGAACTTTGCTGGTATGTACTATCCCATACAAATTAGTATGTGAGGGTACAAAGTGAGGTCCTGTCCATACCGCCTGTTGGCGTATCGAGGATACGACGATAGCGACAGCGATTTGAATAAATCTTTAGGGGTTACGTAATAGGCATAAATCGAGACTATTCGGGAGTTATTTCATAGCGTATATTTTTAATCGATCCCTATATTTCAAAAGATTCGAGAGTGCCGTGATATTAGTGGCAGATAATTACGATAATTAAGGAATTAAGTAATATAGGTATCTTTACATATAAGTTTGTATGTGATAGTACATACTAGCCCCTTTCAGTATAGCTTTATGCCTTATTGCCTTACGCCCCACTGTTAACAAACATGATCCTGCTGGGTCATATATGTGCATCGATCCACGCGGCAAATACCGTGCTATTATTACCTGCCTAACGTTAAGTGGTTCAAGGTGAATAGTTCTCCTTAGCCCTTCTACGACGCTACCATACAATTTGCCCCCGGGCGTCCTAACACTTCTTTTTTATTTAACCTTACAGAAGAAGCTGAGGTCAGATATATGATTTAGGGTGCCACGCGACAAGGCACCTCCTTATAGCCGCGACGGTCATTGGATAAGTATCGATAGAGCTGAGACGATTATCTCCACATACCTGATTCGCCTTGGTGCAATATCCGTGGATGCGTATACGCAGAGGTCCCGATATTTCTTTGCCGTAATATCTCCCGGTGATATCGGTAGGTACTGTATGTATATTACCTAGGTACTTACCTCCTATAGGTATATGTACCTAGATAAATATCATTCTTAGATGTCTACGCTAGGCACAGGACACACGCGGCCGCGGTATCAGCTCTAGTCGAGCGTGAAGTGCATGATATAGCCCAGACCTAGAACAAGTTTGGTTAGGAATAACACATGAGACCGCTTTTAATGCCGAGTTGTCTGCAACTCTGTCCGTGGTTCCATGGGTTGCTTATTGGATTTCCGTTTCCGACTTTGGCCCCCAACGCGGCATAGGTACGAAAAGAAGAAGAAAAAGATGAAGCAGGAAAAAGGAAACACAACGAAAAAAAAAAAAAAAAAATCAATAAATAAATAGGGGAGTCATGGCAGCTAGCTACGTACGTAGCTGCCTACCTGACAGCAGCTAGCCGTTGGTGGTGCTAGTCTAAGCTGGTTTTTTTTTTTTTTTTTTTTGACATTGTACTATACGTGTACTCGTACTGGCGCATTATAGGAACCCCCTCCAGGTGGAAGCCGCTGATGGGGTCTTGATTCATCCCCCTCACGTACTACAATGTATCATGTAACTGGTGCTAAGCCGCATATGTACGCGCGGGGTACTAGCGACGTTCTCGTTTCCTCGCAGCCAGGTACTACGCCCTCTCTTCACTGACAAGACAGGACAACATGGAAGCACACGCACATTCCCTTTTCTCGCTAGGCGTATTATAAACAATAGCTTTGTCTCAGTTCGTCTTCCCGACAACCTTCACCTTCTCTCCTCCTTGCCTTTTTGTTGTTTTTGTTTTGTTAATCATATTTTTTTATATTGGTTATTTTTTGCGTTTACGCTACACCCAACACCCAACACCCAACACATACGATACACACGATACACACGATACAACACGTCGCACTAGACCGCTCCCAAACCCCGAACCTAGAGTCGGACAGCATCTTCCGTCCACCTCTAACGTTCCACCACGCTTGATAAACTTATCTCAGCCGAGACCGAGGCCGAACATAGACCAATATAGACAGCTCCTCGGCGATAGATGCCCCGCAATTTTGTCGCTAAACACAGCCATCACATCGGCCGATTCCGCTTAATCTAGTTGCCTTTCTTGTGCGTACGTCCGTCCGGTGTGTCTTAGACATGTCCTTGCACGTCGGGGATGACGCACGGCGTGGCCGCTCACCATCTCCCGCGCGTGCTAGCGAGGGTCGTGACCACCGTCGTGGCCGTGATAGTTCCCCTTCTTTGCTTGACGCCGTGCGGATGCCCTCTCCCCCTGCTGGCTTTAGCTACGACGACGACACCGCCTCTCGCCGCTATACTAGCGATCATAACGGCCCTCGCGGCACCTACCGCACGGGTTCGCCTACGGACGAGTCTAGCTATTACCGCGCCAGTCGCGACTCCGTCGCCTCAGAGGACCCGCGGTACCGGAGGCGCAGCGCAGAGCGCGTATCCAGGGGCGACAAGGATATGGTAGAAGCCGCTCAGGATGTGCTACGACGAGGCGCCGATGCTATTCTCCCTTCGAAATACGCGAATAGGCTCCGCGAGTCAGATAGCGAAAAAGAAAGAAGAAAGGAACGCAGGAAGGAAAAACTAGAAGATGATCTAGCCTACGGCGCTGCCGTATCCCCCCCGTCTACGAGCAAATACTCCGGTACTCAGACTTCGTCGCATTCTGCCAGAATCAGCTATTCCGTGTCCGGCCGATGGGAAGATGACCAACAAGAGAACTTGAAATACCCCCGCGTAGATGCATTATATACGCCGTCACTTCCAGACAGGCCGAGTACCCAACGTCAACGTAATTCCTATGGCCTAGATCCGAGGGCTTCGGGCGCAAAGGTTGTCGCCGTCGAACCCGGCTCGAGTATTCGCGGAGACCACTCGCCTAAGCCGCCTACTGGGAGAATGTCTATGTTGACTGTCAATACGGGGCGCCATTCTGCTTCGCTTTCTTTATCGAGCGCACCGCCATCACCTCTTCTTGAATCTTACCACGGCACCTACCAGTCCATGTCGCCTATGCCATCGCCTATGCTCCTCGCTTCAGATGACCCTAGAAGAAGGAGAAGCTCTGACATCATCGAGCCGCTTTCCCCTAGTCTTTCCGACGGCGAAAGCAACGGTGAAAAGAAACGACGTCGTGCCCGATTCCACGACCCGGTGGAAGATGCGGCACGTCTAGCCAAAGCGCTCAAGGGGGATCACCTACCTCCCAATACAGAGCCCCTGATTGAAATCCTGCCTGGAATGACGCACGAGCAGATCATGGAGCTCCGCGCCGAGTACAAGCAGCTAGTTAAGACCGGCGCTGAACGTAAAGGTGTTAACATCGCCAAACACATCCGCGCCCGCCTCAAGGACGAGGACCCGATCCTCATGAAAGCGTGCTACACCGTCGCACTCGGCAAGTGGGAGTCGGAGGCGTACTGGGCTAACTTCTGGTATCACGGTGATAAGTTACGGCGCGAGTTGTTGATTGAGAGCTTGATGGGGCGCTCCAACTATGAGATCGCGAAAATCAAAGATGCGTTCTCCGATAAGAAGTATAGGGACTCCTTAACACTTTGCATGAAAACCGAATTGAAAGAGGACAAATTTAAGCGCGCAGTTCTCATGGTGCTAGAGGAGAAGCGAATGGAGGAGGTTGATGAATACGGACGGCCACTGCCCGTAGATCGTGAACTGGTGCAGGATGACGTCGAGGCTTTGTACAAAGCCGTTCGCAGCGAGAGGGGTGGAGAAACCGCCATGATCCAAATAGTCGTCTCGAGAAGCGACAGTCACCTGAGAGAGGTTCTCAGGCTTTACGAGAAGGTCGTCGGTAGTAATTTCGCTCGGGATGCGCTTAAAAGGAGCGGAAACCTCGTGGTGAGTGCCAGATTCCACGTCCGAAAGCTCGGGGCACGGCTGCTAACCCATCGAAATAGGGCGAGCTCTTAGCTCATATTCTCAATGGTATCATTAACAAGCCCGTCCGCGATGCTCTCCTCCTTCACCACGCCCTCGACGCGTCTAGGAAAGATCCGTTGCGCCGGGAGCTCCTCATCTCCCGCCTTGTCCGCTTCCACTGGGATCGCCATCATATGACGGCCGTGAAGAGAGCCTATCGCGATCGGTACGGTGAAGAGCTTGCGGAAGCAGTAAAGGACGGGACGAGCGGCGAGTGGGGGTTATTCTGCGAACAATTGGTCGTCACGCGTATGCCTGATGACGTCAAGAGCTTCGAGAAGGTCGAGGCCGTAAGGGAGATCAGGCGCTCAGATCGCGAGAGGGAAGAGAGGATCAGAGAAAAGGAACGTGAGATGGATCGCGAAAGCGAAAAGGAGAGGGAGCGGGAAGAAAGATCCAGGCGGAAAGAGAAGGAAAGAGATCGGGAAAGGAAGCGGGACAAAGAGAGAGGGAAGGAGAGAAACGATGGATTGCTTGTTGTGAAAGATCACAAGCACAGGGATAGGAGTCGTAGTCGAGAACGGAGCAGGAGCAGGAACCGAGAATAAGTGATGTTATACCCCGGCTCCTTATTAACGAGGGCGAATTAAGACATTGGAGATGCTACCTATAGCGACGGGGTGCGAATTCGTCGGGCTATTGAAGGCCAACGAGGACGGACGGCGGAATATAAGGGAACCCTACCTACCAACCCAATGACTTTTATACGATCAAGCACAAGAGAATATTTAGAGGATTGCCAAAGAAGTGGCCTGATGCAACAAGAAATTATATGCCCTAGATAGTTTTTCTAGAGCCCGCTTCGCCCATCCAAGGAGAGGGGGACAGCCGGTGCCGGACAAATTGAAGGCAAGAAAGGGCCAATGGAAGCGAGCGGTCTAAATAAGGGATAATGTCACCAATCAAGCACGTCTCCCGAAGTCAGGTCTCAGTCGGAAGGATCCCGTTTGCCATGTGTCAATCGCACAGCGGCACTTGGGGCAATGTCACCCATGTTGCGAGCAAACGGGACGATAGATCTTTCGTATTCGCCGCCACAATACGTATTTTTCCCCATGGGGTCGCCGTTTATCGGGAAGCCGATCGTAGGCCCCGATCGTAGGCTCCGACGATACGGTCGTCCCCTTAACCACCCACCCATTAGACGCATTTTACGCGAGTACTTAGTTGGAGACACACCGACATACTACATCAGACGGAACCCTATCCTCTGGCTAACCAACTACCTAGAATATCCATAACGGTCTTCCAGCATCGCGTTAGGTGGCGTTGGTACTGAATCAAGGAGCGTACGTAAGATACGATATTTGCTATAAACCTACCTATCTACCTAGGCAGGTAGGCAGGTAAGCATACATTCCAGTCTATGCACATGACAGCAATCCCCGCCCGTAAGTCGTAAGTCAACCCCTAACATCCAAAATCACGATCACTCTCCCCCGAGTATCAAAGATGTTGCCGTCCAACTAAATCAAGAGATACCAGTAGCGCAACATGAACGTCACCAACACAGCCAAGAGCAAACTCGCACTCACACTCACACTCACACGCGACGGCGTCTGGGTCTTATCTAGCGGACCCGTCTCCCCCGTCTGTGGGACGCCGTAATCATAAACCTGAGCCGGGCGCCCGCGCCACGGAACTGGCATCTTGTAGTCGTCCAGGAGCTGTTCCGCAGTGATCTTGGCTCCAGCCAGCACGATCGGCACGCCCGTCCCAGGGTGCGTGCTAGCGCCGACGAAGTACACCCCCGCGAGCCCCTCCCCCCGCGTGCCCGGACGGAAGGCAAGCACATTAAAGAAGCCGTGGCCTAGCCCAAGGATCGAGCCCTTGTCTAGGTTGAACTTAGATTCCCACGTGCTCGGGTCGTTGACCTCTTCATGGGTGACGAAGCTTTCTAGAGGCTCGCACCCGGTGCGCGCCGTGATCGTCGAGAGTACCATCCGCCGCGCTCGGTCTACTAGTGCCGGCCAGTCCTGATCCCGCGGCAGCCCAGCACCATCTGAATCCGCGAAACCCCGCGACTGCGGTAAGTGACCGACCGGTACAAGGACCACCACGGAGTCGCGGCCCTGAGGCGCCGCGCTCGGATCGATGCGACTAGGTACGTTGACGTAGAAGCTGGGCTCCGCCGGCAGCGATTGGCGGTCGAATATGGCGTTAAACGACTCGCGATACTCGTCTGCGAGGAAGATGTTGTGCGTCCGAAGCTCCGGGATCTTGCGATCAAGGCTCCAGTAGAACGATATCGAGCTACACGAGCCGTCTTTCTGCCTCAGGAATTTGCTATACTTCTGTATACTGGGCGTCTGGGGGAACAGATTCGAGTAGGCGTAAACTAAGTCCGCATTCACAACGACTACATCCGCATCTATCACCTCGCCCGTTTCTAGCTCCACTCCCCGCGCCGTTTTCCCGTCCGAGTGCGTGAGGATTTGCTTAACGGGAGTATTAAGTAGATACTCCACCCCTAACCTCTCGCCAACCCTTACAAGGGCTTCCAGAACGGCGTGGAAACCCCCACGGGGATACCATATCCCCTCGGTGAGCTCCGTATATTGGAGCAGCGAGTACGTCGCTGGAGCGTCGAAGGGCGACATGCCCATATACATAGTCGCAAACGTGAAGACGCGGCGCAGCCTCTCTGTCCAGAAGTACCTGCTGGCGCGGTTCCAGATACTATGGAGGGGGTGCAGCTTCAGGCCTATAAGAACGAAACGCGGAACGACCATGTCCCAAAGATTCGTGAAGTTCCTATGTAGCACCTCGCTAACGCTGAGCTCATAATGCTGGTGAGCCTCGTGTAGCCACGCGAGATACCTACGGAAACCGTCCTTCCCCTCCCAGCGCTCGATCTGGGCCTTCATACGCGCCAAGTCCGTCGACAACTCGAAATTCTCGCCATCCGCGAACCACACGTTGTAGTTCGTTAAGCAGCGCAGCAGCTCCACACCCTCGGCCTCGAGCGACGTATTCAGGTCGTGGAACGTCTCCTGGAAGAGCTTTGGTAGTAACAGCAGAGATGGGCCTTGATCGAAGCGATGTCCCTCGTGATACATCAAACTACACCGTCCGCCGGTGAACGAGTTCTTTTCCAACACCGTCACGGATAATCCGGCTTTCGCTAGGCGGGCTGCTATTGCGATGCCGCCAGCCCCGGCTCCTGAGAATTAATTAGCGAAGGAACTATGCGAAGTAAGTAGCCATATACTGACCAACAACGATCGCCTTCTTCCTATTTACTTTGTTCATTTCTGTCCCTGTGGCGTAGCGCACGACTAGCAAATATGTTGCAGTGAGTACAGAGGCAAATGGAACGGCCTAAACGGCGATATAACCACGACTGAAAGTTAACCAAGAACACATTAACCTCCAGATGGGTTTTCTCGTTCGCAATGACCACATTAGGGTTCTTAGTTCGATGCACGATTTCAATAATGGTGGTCCTTGAGAGTAGCATACCCACCCATCCGGCTATGGAGAGCAACAGGAATTAACGCATACGATGTTCATGAGACAAACCCAGCAATAGGATATCGTATGTTAACCCCTAGATTAGCTTCACTAATTCCAATCCAATTACTCGAAGAATAGTGGTGTCTTCGAGATAAATTACATGAAGATCTCGCCAAACTACGGAAACTAAAGCAGGCTTCGAATAGAGTTGTGAGGCTGGAATTGTCTAGGGAATGCCAGTCACGCGAAAGGAACAGTTATGCCGAGTCGCATATATTCTAAGCGTGCCGTAGCCAACATTATGGTTCATTGGAAATCCACGAGTGTAAAGCTACCTACCCACCACACTATCTAGACAGGTACAGGCATCTACACCATCTGATACATTTTATGAATTTGAAATGTACAAATATATACGAGCTAGGCACCCAGTTTTACAGTCAACAGCGAAGTATTCGGCTTGCCTTATGGAATAAGGAGCAAGGACAAGGACGAGCTACGATATATCAAGAAATGGCTTCTAGGCACTATTAGGAATCACGCATTAGGTATACGGATAGCAACATAATGCCGCCATATATATTAAAAGCTTCTAATATTCGGTCGTATATCACAGGATAAAAGTAGATGATAGGGGTCACTCAGTCGACAGGATCTTCCAAGCAACCCATAAACGTTGTGTTAGAGGTACAGCTACGCGCCTTGTCCGAGTCTTTGATGGGCCGCCGCGTCTTCCTCTCAGTTCTCGGCCAATTTCCATATAGCTCTCAACAGCCACGATTAAGGGGCCGCGTACTTCGCGGGGGAGCGTGGACATAGTGGCCCGTGATCGTTCATATTCCTTGAAGGCTCGGTCTAGCAGCTTCTGCCTGAGCTTTTCCACCCCCGATTGTTGTGGATCTTTGATGACATCCTGGGGCGTAAGGTCCTCTTCATTAATCCAATCCGTCGGGAGGTAGACCCGACCCATTTCCGCGTCTACTATTATATCGCGGGCAACATTGACGTATTGCAATGCGTGGCCCATTGTACGAGCAGCGGTAACAAGTTCATATTGCTTGTCGAAAGGAATTTTCGTCGTGCTATGATGAAAAACCAGCCTTAGACATAATTCTCCAACTGTGCTCGCAACGCGCTGTGCGTATAACTCAAGGTCTGCTTCGGTCCGGAAAGGGAACGGGCTATCATGTTGCTTAGTATTAGTCCGACTAAATGAAAGGTCCATCTTGAGTCCCTCTAAGAGCTCATAGAATGGCTCACTAGGAAGAGCTCTGTTTGGTAGGAGTTCTAGAGCCGATATCGCCACCCCTGAGAAATTCTCCTTCAGGAAACCCCGTATAGAACGTAACGGAGGCGATTTTCCGTTTGAATCATAAACGAGGTCAACATAAGTAGTTAACTTCTCGATCCACGTTAAGGCCTCGTTCCCTACGCGTGTGTCATCTATCAAGTCATCCGCTACCCTACAAAAGGAGTATCTAAAGAGTATTAGAAGTAATAGACAAGATCAAGGGTTGGAATGACCCACAAGAGAATTAGGTCAATGCGGATGCGCCCAGGGAATATAGAGCTAGCCAAGTAAAAGCTTCTACTTTTCCGACGTAGAGTTCCAACAGCCTCTCTAATACCCCTAACCCGTACCATGTCGTAATTGGCGGGATCAAGAATGATAGCCTCAGCAAGGAGACCCGGAGAAGGCAGCTCCGCCACGACAGGGAACCGCTTAGGATGGATATAGAGAACCGCCAATCCCCTGTCGAAGGCGACTAGACCAAAAACAATCAACGCATTCGTAATAAGGAAGAAGATGGCTTCCTCCAGGTCTAGGTTACCCCATAGATACCAGCCAAGCTTTGTGCCGGATTCGATAGCCCATGTGCCGCGTCGCAAGGCGAGATCGTCTATGATCCACAAGTATAGTGTAGGTACGAGAATAGGGGTCACAACGCAGGCCAGAGGAAGTCTAATCAAGAAAGAACCCGAGAACGTCCAGGTAAGGAGTACGAACGGACAAGCCCATATTAAGATGAGCCCGAGATATGTTCCATCGGCCCAATTTTTCACGAGATAGACCCCAGCAGCGACACAGCTCGTGAGGAGAACCTGCCCTACTGTTCGTATCCGTCGATGCTTGGATAGAGAGTCATCTTTATTGGTAAGGAATTGAGCGTGGAGGACAGGCTTGTTCAGCAATATATATAGCATGGAGGTGGTGTAGGTCTGGATGGCGAAGAACAGTAACTCCTCAACCGGCACGTGGAGGAGACGCGGCCCAGCTATCGCATCGGAGGGGTATGTCCAAATGCCGTGATGTATTAGATACGAATCCCAAGGGAGCGTCGCAAAGAAGGCAACAAGTATCAATGTAAGGGTCTTATACAAGTCAAGCTTTGTAAGTAGGGGCCTCAGGACGAGCGTGAGAAGACTAGCGGGAGGTATGGTATACTTGAGATGCCTACACGAGGAATTAGTCCTGATGCCCCGAGAACAAGGGGGATATGGAGCCGTGTTCAGATTTCAGAGTATTCTTACACAAGGGCATAATCATAAGCCATAGCGAATGTCAGACCTCACGGTGGGGTTCAGTTAAGATGGTAAAGGTGGCGTTAAGGGGTAGTCGACCGACGCAACATTGCCATACGATTACAAAGTTCAGGGTATGAGGACGGTAAACTGCGTGGTTTGCACAACCAGCATAGCAGCTTTTAGACCACATCAAGGCCAACACCGGCCGAAGGCGAGCCTGTGGTCATCCATGGCAACATCGGACTTCCGGACTTATATGAGAGTATCGCACCAGGGACTAGATATAGGAGGTGTAATTCTCTCGATTCGAAGTAGCCCGAGGAAGCCATGGCGAAAAATAAGCTTGAACCGGAGTTTTTTGTTTTTTGTTTGTTTTACTTGATAAAGTCTAAAGTCATGGACTCGATATTAGTTTGCGTGTAGGATCCACGAATGATGATTGATAATAGCTTCAGAAGAATGGAACGGAGTTCATAGACCGTACTTATCTTCAATACCTAGGTAGGTACTTCTTACTAGGTAGATAGGTAGGCGGTAGGCGCCTTAGGTTAAGATTACCGGGCGACCCCTCTAATAGGTTGATATACTGTACCAAAGAGGTACCCGAGGGGTTGGCTTGCAACAGCGCAGGGGGAACCAGGTCTCCTTTCAGATGACGCTAAATTATGCAAGATCTTAGTGGGACCCCTCTGCCAAGTCCGCTACAGGTACCCTATAAAGGCTGGGTACTAATATGTATTGTACTGTACAATACAATACAATACCTCCCCTCAGCAAAGAAATAAGAAAGGTTCCATTCTATTAATTGTTCTAAGCCTATGACCTCCCATTCTTTCGCATTTCCCATATCCATACCTGCTTATCGAAAGGTTACCGTATGTAATTAACAGGGTAACTCTCTACGTAAATTCAATATTTCGACCATCCAATTGTTGAATCGCTCAATCGTTCAATCGTTCAGTCGTTCAGTCGTTCAGTCGTTCAGTCCTTCGACCCAATCCCAACCAACAAGACCAACCCGATCAGCCAATCAAATCCAGATCCATTCAACCCTCGGTTTGGGAAAGTTACCGTTACATTCGACCGAGGTCTGTCTCACTCCTACACCAAAGAGCCTCAATCCTTACCGCGACACCGTTTGAACCCTTCTATCACCGTCGCGAACGAAAATAGGAACAAGCACATGAGCTAGGCCACCACCTCGTAATGCCGGTTGGTGGTCATCGTGCTGCCCAGCTCTGCCTGCGGACGGCAGCGCCGGCGCGCATCACCAATCCGAGGCCCGTCCACCTCCAAGCCCGTCCCGCGACACAACTCTATCCCACTACTCCAGCACTATCGTCGCGGTTCGCCTCGCCATGTAGTACTAGATTCTTCGCCATATCAGAACGACGTTCTGTCGACCGTCCTAAGCACCAGGACCCTGTCGTCGTCGCCGCTTCCGCCTCCACAAGCCCGGCTCCCCCCACACAACCCACGCTCGATACAGCCGCCACACATACACCTAAACCACCGCGACGCCGGCGTCGTGGCGTCTACTACTCCGCCGTATTTCTACTCGTCGGCATGTCGCTCGGCACGCTCATCCGGCTCTCCCTTGCGCCGCCTCCGCCGTACCCTCCCGGATCGCCGCAGGACCAATACCACGTCGAGAAGATCCGAGAGCAAGGCCTCGCGCTCCCCCTCGTGCGCGAGCTCTCCGCGGACCCTTCCTGGACGTCGTGGGACGCGTACTCGGGGATCCAGTCGGAATCCCGAGCGCGATCACGATTGACGTCCGGCCCGCTAGGCGGGTCGCACGGGCTGCCCTTCCAGCGCGTGTTCCGGAACGCGGGCACGCGGGAGCTCGTCAGCGTGGTGTACCTGGGCGCTGCGACGGCGGGGTGGCCCGGCGTCGTGCACGGTGGCGCGCTCGCCACTCTTCTTGACGAGAGCCTCGTCCGCTGCGCCGCGTTGCTGTTCCCCTCGCGCACGGGTGTCACCGCCCGCCTCGAGCTCTCGTACCGCGCCCCAACCCTGACCTCGGGCTTCTACGTCGTCCGCGTTAGGCCTTGGGTTCGCGACGGCGACGACCCCGCCAAGAGCGACCGCAGGATGTGGGTCGAGGGCACACTGGAGACGCTGCACGGAAAGGTCTGCGTCGAGGCCAAGGCCCTTGCCGTCGTACCTAAGAGCGTCAAGCTGAGCCCGCTCGCGGAAGGTTTTTAGGATGGCGCGCATCACGGGATAACGAGCGCGTATCACAGAGTTCTAAACTTTCGAGGAAATTTGTTGGTCGGAATGACGCTTCGCCCTGTAGAATTGCAGTGCGGCATCTAGAGCAAACACGCTCTCGAAATACCGATGATAGAAGACGATGCCAGAGCATAGATGAGAACAACATATATCTACCATAGAGCACAGCAACCGTTATATTAAGAAATATTCATAATAGTTCACCATCGTTTCCCCTTGCAATATATTCCTTCGAAGTACACGGCACGAGCCGGTACGTGATCAAGTCTCACCAAGTTTTTAAGCTAAAAATGTAGCCCCGATGCAGGCACCGTAGTCTAAGGGGATTCCTTGCTTAGCCACGGCGATAGAATACTTCTCTTGGGTCATATCTCATCAAGGCAGAGCGGTCATAGATGTGTGTTATATTAGCCGTTATAAGCACCGACGGGAGCCTCCGAGTATACCACAGCGGCCTGCGGAGGGAACACGACGGATAGCTGACCACAATTATAACGGCTCCGTGTCCGATAAAACGAATCCTATTGCGCTTGTTCGGCCGGGCCCAATTGCCGTATTGGTAATGATGGTCGACCATAGCTTGAGGATGAACCCCGACCCCCTCGGTATCCTCCTCTAAATCCGCGGTAGCCACGACCTCGATAACCTCCGCTATATCCTCTTCCACCTCGAAACCCGCCACGAGAACCTTCAGCTGGGACTGGCTGACCGGTACTGCCACCCTGCCCATCAGCCGCCTTTTCGTTCTCTTTGAGGGTGTCTGGGCCCTGGGCGCCACCGGATGGCGCCGAAGCCGCAGGGGTCTGCGTATTGCGACTATTGCCTCCACGTCTGTGGCCGCGCCGCCGAATGAATGGTCGTCTAGAACTCTTAGGCTTTCCCTCCACAGAGAAGTCTATCTTCTTCAGCGGGTCCTCGGCCATGGCGAGGCCAGTTAAGCCAAGACGGTCCCAATCTTCCTTTGGGGTCGTCCAAGCTTGAAAGACATGTTCCAGTTTCTCGATCTTCCGCACTTCCGGTACCCAGCAGCGTACGTACTCTCCGTCCTTATCATAGTCGAAGGCTTGTTTTACCGGATTGAAAATCCGCACTTCCCCTCGCGGATCATTCCCCACCCCGGCAACGTACTGCCAGTTTGCCCAATTCGACGAAACGTCATAATCGACTAACATCATCTCGTACCATTCAGCACCGTAACGCCAATCGACGCAGAGGTGCTTGGCGAGGAAGCTGGCGACGTTCTGGCGGGCACGGTTCGACGTATATCCCGTGTGTAACAGTTCTCTTTGAGAAGCGTCGATGAGTCCCATCCCAGTAGTACCGTTGAATACTCTCTGCACTATCTTGGAAATCTCATCCGCCGACTCCTGTTGGCCGTCCGCTATTTCCTCTTCCCTCGCCGATTTCCATTTGTTGGCACGGTCGTCCCGGAACCCTGACCGAACGAAGAGCTTTTCTTTAAACTTTCTAGTACAAAGCCTCATGTAGTCGCGCCATAGCAACTCGAACCGTATAGCTTTTGTGCCCTCGTTTTCTCCGTCACCGTATCCTTTCGAGCCGGCTAGCGATTCGTCTTTTCCATCCTCGTAAGCCACGAGTCTGTCATGAACCTGACGAGCAGTGATACATCCCTGTGCTAGATAGGCGGATAGCTTTGTGCTGAAGTCACTTCCTAACAGTCCGTTCCGCGAATTCTTGTACGAGTAGGCGCTTCCCGATTTTATCAAGTAATCCAGTCTGGTATGAGCATTATCTTCTCCACCGCGAAAAGGATGCGCCGACTTTGCCCCTTCGGGGAATGGGGCTTCGGGCAGAACTCCATTTACGGGACGTAAGAGTGCCTCTTCGAATTCGTCGTATGAGGACGGGATCTCAAAAGGCGGTTCTTGACTCGGGACTATCGAACTCTCAACAACTTTCGGTAATGTATCTTTCAATGGGGCGGGGAGGATGGCCCGAGGTCTTTCCCGAAGCGGTTCCATCATTTTCCTATAAGTTGTAAATACGTCCGGAAGATCATGGGCTTCATCGAGTTTCAAGTCCCGGCTAGATAGTGACCGTCTGTCAGCAAAGCACACCCCCAGATCACGATCGGAACTCACTCGTCAATGAAATACTTTTCGTCAACCCATAGCCGAAAGCTTACGTTTCGACCCGAACAAATCTCCGACATAAGATCCTCATCCCGCTTCTCTTCGTATCCTTCTTCTCCTATTGTCCATACTCCTCCAACGTGATACTCCTCTCGTCGCAAACCATCAATGATAGCCCGCAATACCCCATCATACGATCCCACCCTGATCGTCAAACCGCTTCCTAGTTTCTCGAGGTTGCTTTTCAAGTTCCAGATGGACTGGGCGATAAACGTAGCACGATGCGGTCCACATCTCCAATAGCGTCCAACTTCGCTTTTAGCTTGGGGAAAAGGCGACTGGGCTCCCTCCTTCAGAAACCCCGAAACTTCGATTTGGTGCGGTGGTATTACGAATAGGGGAAGGATATGTGTAAAGCCATGATCGGGCGTCGAAGCAATATGGTGCAAAATAGGGTTGTCAGAGACTCGCAAGTCGTGACGTATAATGTAGACAAGAACATTGTTTGTCGACATGGTGGTTTAGTTAGACGAGACGTGAAAACGCTCGTTACGAGGTA
Source organism: Pyrenopolyporus hunteri (assembly GCA_902806595.1). Lineage (NCBI taxonomy): Eukaryota > Fungi > Ascomycota > Sordariomycetes > Xylariales > Hypoxylaceae > Pyrenopolyporus > Pyrenopolyporus hunteri. The sequence goes on along the minus strand of CADCXC010000035.1, from coordinate 1,137,126 downwards.
AGGTAATTGGGCTCGCGGTTTGAAACCTTGCGTTCAATAAGATAGATGTAGATCGGGTTAGCAGGTAGTTTCCAGAACCGTCCTCCCTTCTAGGGGTCGAAGCTTAGGTAGAGCTAGCCCAACTTTGGTGAAATAAGGCCTATAGACGAGGACAGTTGACGCCTTTGATTTTTTTGTGCTCCGACCGTTGAATAGGCGCTACTAATACGATACGAGGACTTGATATAAAAAATGAGTCTAAAACTCTATGTGTTCAAATCCCGCCTCAGGTGGCTTAAGATAAATCAGATCCTGGTGCTTTCGTCGCTTCTGCTCGATGTACGATAGAGCAGGGCTAGCCCACCCACTTTTGATGAGACTAACCAGGGTGACGGCTTCTAGAGTCAAGCTAGAGACAAACTGGCTTTTCTGAAAAGGGTAAAAGCGTCTCCAGATCAAGGTGTTTCGCCCTTAGGTTCCGACACCGCGCTAATGTACTATGTATGGAGCGGCTCATCCGTCCATTGGGTGTCGAAGGAAACGATATATCCGAGAAGAGTAGAGGCCGGGAATCCCGTCTCAAGGGGCTAGTTTGGTAGGTCGAGACGATCCCACGACACTGGATGTAGTCCGGCCGAATCGGGATTTCCGTGAGCAAGACACATCCAAGTCGTAATTCCGGTTGGCATATGAGCGGGACGATAGGGCCGAGTTCAAAGGTAGAGAGAAGTCAGAGAGAGAGAGAGAGAGAGAGAGAGAGAGAGAGAGAGAGAGAGAGAGAGAGAGAGGGAGAGGGAGAGAGGAGAGGGCAGAGAGGGCACAACGAGACGCAACGTGAAATGAGGCTTCTCTTAAAACTGGCCTCAACGCAGACTTTCGGTCAAGGAGAATAACATGGTTGCGACTTAGCCCACCCACCTTATCACGATGGCAAGGGATGAGCTTTCTTAAAACCGAGATATGCCACCCTAGACCTGGTCCCCTAGGTAGATGGCCCCAGCAAAGCAAACACGGATGAGGGTAGACGGGGGCGCTCAGCTGGGACCGGTATCGATTCTGTAGAAGAATATAGGATCTGACCGCTGCGCATAGATCCATCGTGCCGGGTGAGCATGCAGATCTGGCCATAGAATTTAGTGTGTCGAGAATCGGGATTAGAAAGAGTGCACGCGCTGGTTGCCATGATGCTCAGATTTGGGTCCGGGGGTCAGAGATCGGGAACCCGTAAAATAAGATTTTTGGGAACCCGTGCCAGGGTCGACCCTCGGGGGGGGGAGGGGAGCCACTAGCAAAGCTTACGTACATTGCGGAGCACCTTTCTCTTTGATCGTATTGGCTAGTAGAGATGGTAGTTGCCGTCGGGAAGAGCGACCTGTGCCCCCTGGCCTAGGCCTTACCTACCTACCTATCTACCTACATACATACACGGGCCTACTTAAGTACTTTATCTGCCTACCTACCTAGCGGGTAATACCTACCATATTTATATGTGGTAGCCCCCGGGTTAGGTACCTGTAGGTAAGGTGCATTTACCTGGGCCTAGGTATGTAGTGTAGATGCATACGTACAACATACGTCCATACTTACCTACAAATATACATACCCCTTTATACCAGGATCCAGAAAAAACGCATCCCTATATAGAAACTAGAGTACCCTACATACCTACATACCTAGGTACATACCTACCTACGACAGGTTAGTATGACGCTAAATACGATATCATATTTTCATAAGAAATAGACATATTCTTTTATTTTTTTCGGTTGGGAAATGGGTGTTAATTCCAAGCCCGAGGCGATTCGGGCATACCTAGGTATAATACCTATAGGGAGATCGCTATGGGTACAAGGCGAATTCAACACCTACGTATGAGATCTACATGTTCATGCCCGAAGCCCGTGCCCGTTTCTGTGGCTTATTGATTCGGCTAAAGACGAACTGTTTAAAATATGTATATACCTCGCAACTATATTCCAACTTACCTCCTTAATTTAGATTTCTTTCACGACCGGAATATATTCAACCTATTATAACAAGAGGTAATCATATTAATAGCCATTTCCCACAGCGCTGAAAACTAGCTAAAGACTGATAATTGTAATGCACAACCCTTTAATCGATAGAGTTGGTTACCTATTACTCTTAGGTATCGTCAACCTCCCAGCCTATGGATATATGCAATTCTATAAAATTCAAGCATCATACGGAGCCCCAATCCCAGTCAATGGCGGGTATGAGCCGGTTGTGCGGATGAAAGCATATACAATACTTTTATTCTTGTAGCGCATATATATAGGCGTCAGCTAGTTGCGGGCATGCATGCCTAGGTAGGTAGGTATAGATATCTACGTCTACCTAGGTACGTTGGGAAGTTAAAACACCATATATACCTGTATAGTAGCGTTAACAGGTCCTTGATTTGACCCTAACCCTCGACAAGCCCAGCCATAATCAGGCATATACGCTAGCTATGATATAAAATTGAGATATGACGGGCCACCTCGCTTTCATCCATACCTGTCTAGGTGGCGACTACGACTCCTCTCGCAGCCCAACGGCACTGAAAGGGAAAGTCAGGCATCCATTCGATGCAGAATCACTGTGTCTTAAACCCACATTATAGCTCACTGACTAGGATTACATGGAATCTAGGCGTATCAGCCGAACGCCAACTTGCATAACGGAGAGGGTCTTGTAGATAATCTATCTCTACTTCGCCTGCCTGGTCTCGCTTGTAGAACCTCGATCATGGTGGAAGGTTGGCAATACACGCATCGAATTACCTTGCTTTGGTGTTCAGATCCAATGTCGCGTGTCGACAGCTCGCCGTGCATATAGTAGATTCTCATATCCGTAAGTACCGTCGTATAGCTAGCGTTTAGCCGCAATGTACAATATCGTATCTACTATAGGTTTCACGCCCTCTATGTTTAGATACCTTAAGGTGCTCTTGAATGATATTATTACTGCCCCCCTGGCGAAGCTCTATTGGCAACGACCTACGTATGCGTCACGGTGGATATGATCCTAGTTCAACCCAGCAGCACCGGATCTCGTACGAGACTACTATGGTTCGAACATTATGTCGAATGCTGGTCTTCTGGAAAGATAACCGGTGAGAAATATTATGGTATAAATTATGACGGTAGGTACATTCATTGTAGTAAGTGAGGACGGCCACGGCGTATTCGTACAGAGCATTATCCTTTTTTCCTTTTCTTTTTAGAATGACGTTGATACATTTTTGAGAGCTACCCGCCTTGAATTATTGGTGAGATTGCGTTAGGTAGACCCGGACATATGTGGCAATATGTGAAGGCAATATTAATGAAATAGTGCTCACTCTGGCTTTGGGCAGGCTAGGATCTAGAAGCATCTATTCCATAGCCTGCTTCCAAAACCTGGGGGCTTTTCTGCAGCTTCCTGTGTCGCGCTTGAAAATGAACGCCTTTTCGCAAATTGTCCTTGTTCCGAGACCCTGAACCGGCAGCATGGGTCGTATTTACGAAGGGGCTAGCCAGAGTCATCCAGGTCGAGTGACATGCAAGCTGCAGTCTGGTGCACCAATTCCCTGTAGGCCGGTTTGCGATCTAGAATTTCTAGTATCCCGTCTTGTAATCGAACCATATAAAATCTAGCACCTCCGAGAAAGCTGCACACGGGTCGTCGTAATGCAGCTGAGTAGGTAGTCACACGACACGAGAATAGGTAGAACTCATAGCCCGTGTGCGCAATATCGTCCAGCGACTTATATTGACCTCAGCGCTATGGGATCCTATATTTCTAAGGAAGACGGGGTTTAAGACTTCTACTGAGGGACAGTACGCCGCATGGGTGCTACACCTAGGTACACCACCGGCTCTCATCTACTCAAGCGTTCCAATCTGCACGTATTTCGACGCTACAAAGTTACGGCTTTAATAAGATCGGTAACAGGTTGAAAAGGATCTAGGTAAATCTACTACAGCTATGGAAGTAATATGATGAATATGTACCTAGGTTAGCCGCATTGTCTAGTGACTTGAATCCCATAGTGGTTCAACCGTCATTCTTCGTTAAAGGCGCCTGATGGGTACCTAGGTAGGCAAACTCTTCGCGTTAGGATATACTTGCCTTATTGGCTTGCCTAATGTTAGTTAAATCTATAATATCCCAGGAACTATGATGTGCTGGATAGGGGTCTCAGTATTTTGCATTTACAATGCCGGAAGTGAACAAACATAGCTCCTTGATAGAGTTACGACGATATACTCAAGCTTTTGCGGAGCACAGATGGAGTTAGATACCCAAATGATGATGACCTGAAACAGAGGGGCCTCAGTACTCAGGTAATCGCGTGGATTGCGGCTCGTGGAGTAAACAAATAACACTCTCACAATGCCACCATAGGGAAAGCCTCGTCAGACGTCTCATTCAATGCGTAGTGCCTGACCTAATCTAACCCGTATCGATCCAGGTGTAGTCCAATACTCGTCGGATGCGGTACCTATCATTTTCTATCCGGTTTGACGATAGATACTAAATAAATTCGCCTGGTCTCCAAGAGTGTTGGGTCCCAGCTGCTTAGATAGAGTATAAGTTATGGATACACTCACAAGAATCACAATAGGGCTCGAGCAAGGTAGGGGCGTGTCTCGACTCTTCGATCTTTATGACTGTGACCTTTTCTGTGGTGGGTTCGGAAGGTGAGCGACTGCCCCCGGGGAGGAACGGTTTCTATGAGATGGAGTGCGAGCTTTAGACTTCAGAATCTTTCCTTTCGGAATAAAACGAGGGGCAAGGCGAATGATAACCATTGCCAGAGCGCAGACGTCGTTGCAAGTAATAGAGGGAAAGGGGGTAATGAGAAGGAGGCGCATCGGAGATTTGTGACAGTGCTATGTAGGTCACGTCGCAAACTGGCCGCTTACATGGAGAGTTTCAACCTTTTTTTTTTTTTTTCTATTTTCCCTTCGGATGTCTTTTCTTCTTCTCTCTCTCCCCCTCCCCTAGTAATGCAACTCGTTAGAGCAAAGGAATGTCACATCCATAACTTTCCCAATGACGTGTGCGGGGTTGGGATGGGATGGGATGGGATTCTACGTATACAGAATAGGTAGATAGGTACGCAGATATCGAGGCTGACGTAGGAACGGCTTTCCCGTCAATGTCTGATGCAGAGTATCGCGTTGATTATTTTGTTAGACATAATTTCGTCGCGTTCACCGAGAGGTCTCCGACGGGGAAAAATCAGCTGGGGGAAGTATCTTTAGGTACGTGTTCCGCCGTATTTTGCTGCGTCTTTCCGGATAAGATACTTGTCCTCTATCGATTAGCCCCTTTCCTGAGATGGCCATGGCTTGTGGCGCAGTAGCGTACCATTCGCGGGTAACCTGGGATTTCTGCGTACATGCTGACCTATGGATTTGGTAGAGGTACATGCATGTAGGTGTTGCGTTGTACGGTAATCAATGTGCATAGGAGGCGAGGGAGGTAAGGAGGTAGGTAGCTAGGTAGCTTTGTTAGCACGCTAACTTTGGCTCGCTTACTTAGGCGGTACGTTGCTATGGAGCGAGAGGCCCGCTGGTTCTTGCTATAACAGAAGAGAGTTTGGTTGAAACTGGACGGGCCGCGGGTGGACTACATGTATGTACCCAGGTATATAACAAAAGGGCAATTGAGGACTCCAATTGGCAAGGACCCTCCTCCCAACCCTGGTCTAGCACACCTAACGCGCCCCCTGCACTCCCCCCTCCCCCCCCCCCCCCCAAAAGCCAAACCCAGCCATCGACATCCGTGGGATCATAACTTATTAACCTACATGCAACCAATACAACTCTGCTGCGTCTGTAGGGCGCCTCCGGGTTTAGTTCCGCCTCCAACATTTCTGATGAGGCTGAATCAATCCGATAAATCAACCACATCCTGGTCCTTTAACGTCAACTCCTCCGATTCATCTCAAACCATGGCCAAAAGATGATCCCCTTTACCTTCAATCTTCCCTCGGCGTAGTCTACTCGTGCCCCTGCGCTGCGCAGAAACTATCAGGCCGCCATCGGGCCGCCTGTATTGGCCGAATCTCATCCCACCGACTTACCAGGTACATACACTACTGATCGGCTGACCCTGCGAAGAAGCTCGCTCGTGCGGGTCTGCCTTTCGATCTTGAGCCAACGCGCGAACTTGGATCTCACATGCTTTCGTCGCCGCTGAGGCCTCGAGTCTCATTCTTCCTCTGTGGAAACTTACGTCTCCTCGCTTGCGGTTATCGACTGCTCGCACAGATCGTTGCAGGCTCGCTATAAGCTCGCCCGCACTGGCTTAATTAGATAATTTACCCTTTAGGCCTGGGAACCTGTCTTTTTGAACCCTCTGCGAGCCCCCGGCTCTCACCTATCTCAAAATGGCGCCCACCACCGGCCCCAGACCCGAGCTTAGGGCTCGAGGGAGCCAGCTTTCCCCGGGCGCAATTGCTGGGACGGTTATCGGCTCTCTTGTCGGTGGCAGCCTGTTACTCATAGTCCTAGGCTTTCTTTACTTCCGATATAGACGGATATCTAGGGAGGCGAGAGCAGCCGAGATGATGCAAACTGGAAAATCCACAGACGCCCAGCATAGGACTTTATTCCCTCTTCCTGGCTTCCTGCCTAGACACATCCCTGTTTCACAGGCAGGTCCCCCTCCGGCCGTGAAAGGTGATATCGACAGAGCCGGTCCAGGCTTCAGTGACGGCTCGGAATTCCAACAGACACAATTCGCTATGTATAGTGCTACTTATGGAGACGGCTTTACCGGAGACCACGAATCCTACCTTCTAGATCAAAATTTCGGTCAGCCGTCTCTACCCCCGGGTATTGATTTTTCTCTACCCCCTCAGCCGATGGCCTCTTCGACCACCAACGACCCTAGGACCAGTCTGCCTCCAGGCACTGTTTCCCCAGGACAAGAAGCCGCCAACTCAAGTTATTATGACACTAGGATCTCGATGGGCTCGGATCCTGGGCAAGTAACAATGTCGCCTAGTAGACAAATGACCCGACTGTACGAAGCCCAACTTCGAGACTCACGGGAACATAGAAGGAGCAGTTCTATAACAAGCCGGATCTTAAACAGCTTCAAGAGGAAGCGGTCTACGCATTCCTCGACCCATGGTACTGGTAGCCCCCAGTATTCGACGTCGCAACAATATTTTCCTGTTTCCCCTGCAGCTAATCCCGTCACTATCAAGCAGGAGCCCGGGTTGGGAATGGCTGAAGGAATCGGAGCGGGCGCGAAATTACCTGCAGGACGGTTCTTCGAGGAGCCTGGTGAAATATCCGACGGCGCGGGCATTTCGAGCGCTTTTGTAGGTGGAAACCGGCAAGAAAGGGACCAGCAGAGCCATAAGAGGCAGAAGCAAGGGGATTCGCAGTATGACGTATTTCCGCTTCGAGCTAACTCGACAATACGGGGGACTACTGAGAGGGATCCCGAGTTACCCTCAGCTGTCCTTAGAAGCCCGGACTCCACCGACGGGTTACCTCACTCAGCTCAGCCACAATCCGAGACCCGGCCCCAAGAACGTCTTATGAGCCCGGCCATCCCGGAGCCTATGGAGCTGGACGACGCACTGGAAAGTGCTCATAGACCTTCTATATTCCAAGCTTCCCATTCCCCTCCTCTCCAGCCGGAATCATTCGTGTCACCGATGTCCATCATGCAACCGTCCAACGCCGTCGAGAAAGCCGCGTACACCCACTATCAAATAGAAAATTCGGCATCTCCTCCAACGTTTTCCACATCGCCCCCCGCCATCATCGCCGACCAGCCACTACATGAGAATCTCGAGGCTCCTCCCCAAGACGTCCCGGATGACTTCGATGCGGACAGCTTCCTAGATATACCCAGTGACGATGAGCCTCGCCTGTCGGGCGATTCGTATGAATACAACACGACCCCGGGGCAAAGTTCCACGGATCCTTCTATAGGAAGGACGCCGGACACGCGAATAACCGTGTCTCCCTCACCATACCCAACCGTACAAGAACATGTCAAGGTGGAATCAGAGTCGAGCTCGTCACCAGAGGCATCCAAAATTCCTTCTCTCCAGTCACCCGGTCATGTTTGCGAGGAGTGCGGACGGTACTTCGACCAAGTCCATAAGCTTAATCATCATAAACGTTACCATGATCGCAAGCATGAATGCCCTTACGAAGGATGCGACAAGAGGTTTGGTACCAAGACACACCTCGACCGCCATATTAACGATAAGCACGTGAAGTCCAAAGCGTACCATTGTACAGAACCGACATGTCCATACTTCAGGGGTAGGAAAGCCTTCCCGAGGAAAGATAACTGGAGGCGACACATGATCAAAAAGCACGGAGCGAAGGCGAATGAACTCGAGGGTATAGACGAGGCGACGGGATGAAATCGGGGAATCTTGCACGGTTCCTGTATGCCGATTCTTCACGGCGAGTATCGCCAATTCTCTTCGACATGATGATATGGGGAGACTCTACAAGACCCCCACCGAAGCTTATGCGGAGCCGACATCTTTCGGGCCGGTCTTGCGGGCCGACAGAATGAGTTATAAGCAGACACCTACTTCGTGGCTTGGGCGAGGAGACCCACAACCGGACCGCTATCCCAGACGTTACGGCTCCACTGACGAGCTGGCTGTTGGACTTCCCGAGCCCCGTCAATAACGCTCACCAAGCCTACACACAGAAACTTCGCGCCGAAGAGTATGGCCTTCAAATAAAGTTTTCCGACTTATTACACGAATATTAGATTTTCTATTGTCTATTATCAAGTTGGCGTTTCGATACACTCATTTTCGATATGTTAGGTATATATATACATATATCTGGTAATAGCATTAAGGCATATGGGGCTAAGCGAAGTCGGAGCCTTTCTCTTGGGATGGGCATTGTAACAAAAAGCAACGGCGCTGAGGGATTCTCTGAGGAGATATGCACTTCTTTAAATGCGGCACTGGCTTGGTTCTCATGAACATAGCCAAGATGGCCGAGGATAAAATGGATGGACGGTTGCTCTCGAGTAGTTTACAATTCGAATCGTTTCCGAGTCTATTGGCCGTATTGTTTATTTACCATGTAGGCGTGAGCCCGAGGCCGTATTGCATCCCAATCCATTTAATCCAACCTTATAGATATTAGTTTAATGGTCACTCGTTTGAAAGCCGCCTGAGCCATGGGAACCGAGTTAAGATATAAATCCTATACCTGTTACAAAATGGCTCTTAAGGAATTCCGGGTTCGTGGTAGCTTCTACCTAGAGTTTTAAGCAGCCCTATCGAGAAGTCCCGTCTCCTCTCACGCTTCTCCGGGGTAGACATCGCCGAGCAAAAGCTAAGCTTCAGGCAAAGAGCACAAGCACTAGAATGTGACGACACATCCCGAGGATTGTGGGGTTGAACAGGGGTATCGGCGGACTCGAAACGGACAAAAGTGGTCGAAGCCCTGTCTACGAAACACGGAGACGCTCGGCTCCCTCCCCAAAGCGGGATCAGAATTTTCAATTACCCTACGAAGTCGGTCTCGAAACGGGTGGCCGGGAATTTGAGGATGTGATCTCGCCATAAAGATTTACTATGCGAATAAATAAAAAAATAAAGAAAAGAGAGAGAGAGAGAGAGGGAAAATATAAGAGATAAACACCAACTTGGTCAATTTCGTCCACACCTGGCGCCGCCCTGGATTGCTTAGCTTGCGAGCCTACCCACATACATATAAGGAGCTGGCGGTTTGCACTCTGTACTAGGCTCACTGAGTGGGACCACAATGACTGTTTGATCTCCCTAATCCCAGGGGGAAGCATGATGGTAGGTACAATACAAATACTATGTATTGCTTGCTTTCTCTGCAAAGCGCGTATGAACCCTTCCCATCGCTTTTCTCTTTCTCGCTTCGTCTGTATTCATTTTCTCGGCTCTTGACGGGCTTCGTTTTAATATCCACGTTCTATTGATTTCTTCGGGCCGGGACCTGTGTACCTAATTCTTTTTCTGCTCTATTTTCTGTTGGTAATTTGTCCCTATTCCCAAGATATCCCCTTCCCACGGCCGAGATGTTGACCATCCGCTCGTTGTCACTGCTGCTGGCCTTCAGTGTCCTCTCCGTGGTCGATGCGGCGCCGCAGAACAGAGGAAACAGAGCAAACGGGGGCGGGAGGAACGGGAACGGTCGAGGGAACAGGGGGGGAGGGCAGCAGCAAGCCACGAACGCATTCCAGCAGGCACAGCAAATACCGCAGGGCGTCTCAGCGGCAACGGATGGGAGCACAATCCTAGATACAACGGCTATGGTGAAGTACGTTTGCCTATTCCTCCACACTGATCGACCTACCTTATTAGACGCCAGACTTTTTGTGATGTTTTACGTCAAGTCAGGTTTCCAGCACAGAGACGAGCTCAAGCGGGTCTCACCACTCCCTGCGAAAGATATTCGACCTTCCGAGACCGAATAAAGTGCTAATGAAATACCCAAATTAGCGGCCTCCCCCTGCGCTTTAAGGTGTCAGCACCCGCAGACCAATTTACGGTAGATTCCGGCGTCGATGGTGCGACGCAAGACGCTGGTGCCGCCGGTGATCTAGGCCTCAACGTCCTCCTTCATGGCGACGGAGGGCAATCCTTTTTCGACTTCCCGAATCAGGCGGTGCAGGGCGGTCTTGCGGGCGTCGTCGTGCTTGCCCCTGACCCAAACCGTACGTTAATACCGAGCCGTTCTCTTTCCTTTTTCTGTCCCATCCCGGGGTCGTCGGGTCGTTGCTGTCCCCGAGACATACCCTAGCCTCCTATAATCCGCGCAAGAAAATAACTGCTGACGCGCTTCTCCAGTGTTCTGGGGAGGCGGCTCCGGACTTGACCGCACCGACGGCGTGGCCCACGCGCAGGCCGTAGCCGACCTGCTCACCGACGTCATGCCGCAAGTCCTGGCCTTCAACTCCAGCCGCGTCAGCTTCACCGGCGTGTCGGGCGGCTCGCTTCTACTCAGCGGCTTCTTCCTACCGGCGCACATGTCGCAGTTCGCCGGCGCCGGAGGCCAGGAGTCGCAGGTGCTTCTGAACTGCGGCGGGCTGGAGCCGCAGGTGGACGTCGCCGCCGCCGACGCCGCCGCTCTCGCCGCTACCCGCATCCACTTCCAAAGCACGCAGCAGGAGCTCGCGCTGCTGCAGCCCGCGATCCCCGCCGCCATCCGGGCCTACGAGCGGATCGCCGCGTCTCAGGGCCTCGATGCCGCTGCCGTCGGCGCCCTCCAGACCGTCGATAACTCGCCCAACGGGGGCCACTGCGAGTTCGACGAGCAGGGCTTCGTCAGCGGCGTCCAGCTCATGGCCGACTCCTTCTCCGCCATCCTCCAGGGCGGCGACGGTACCCTCGCCGGAACTAACGTCAATGTGCTGAACCCGGTCGTCGGGAACGAGGACCTATCCTTCTCGGGCGCGTCGTAAATGGGGGGGAGACGGACGTGTGGAATCCACCGAGGATAGGGGTATATACATCAGACTAATATAATATAAGAGCTCGACTGCGACATGTGGATCGTACGGTGGGTTTGTTAAGTGATATAGGAGGTAGGTGCCCGGTCACACATGGATCCCCCAGCCATAGCCACAGAATCGGCTTATCTGAGGAGGCAGACACGGAAGCGTTCCAACAACAGCTACATACGCAATATAACGGCATGGACGTGAAGCCCAACATAGCAACCTATTTGCACTATGTAACCTGCTTCATCCTGGCTTATCTCATTAAGCAAAGGCTTTTATATCCCCTCCTCCCCTCCCCCAAAGAAAATCAGTGCTTCTCGTAACTCCGTAGGAGGTAGTCATCAAGATATGCGCCCTAAAAGCAGACAGCGCTCCAATTAACAAAGTGCTTTTCGACCCATAGCTTCCATTTCTGCTAAATGCTTGTCAACCCGTTGTGTTTCCTGCGACCCTGTTCGTCCGCTCATCTGCCCACCCGTCCGTCGACGGGCAATGTGATATCCAGAGCACCAAACGCCGTTTTATTGTATCTTCAAGCCCAATTTATTAAAACTTCCGTTCTACCCCTCACTCTTCTTCGCTCACGTCGCTTTCTTGTTCGCCTTCGCCCAGTTCCTCTATCAACGCAGCTTCAAGCTCCATCTCGTCTAAGACAGGGTCCTCGGCTTCGACTGGCTGCTCCAGCTGTAACTCCCCCGTCTCCTCCTCTTCCTCCTCCTCTTCTTCCTCGTCTTCTCCGTTGGCCCGCGTAGGCTGTTGGCTAGCGTTCGTCTGCGGCATCTGGCGGTTGATCGGGCTGGGTAGCGCAAAATGTTCGAAGGCCTCGTCATCGTCCTCCTCGCCGTCGGCGTCATCGTTCTCCCCGTCCTCATCCTCGTGCATTAACTCGGAAAACCGGCGAATTCCAAAGAGGTTGGGTGAGAAGTCCCGGTTCACCCTCGGCGCCTCGCCGCCCGGGTTCTCGATCGTAAGCCCGAGGTCGTCGTCCGAGCTCTCCTCCTCCGAGTCTGCCGAGGCGAGGCGTGGCTTGCTGATAGCCGCGGGCTTCGGCGGCGGCTTCTTCTCGGGCATTGCTAAGGCTGGCTTCTCTTCTACCTTGGGTTTTGCCGCAGGTTTCCGTGGTCTCGCGGCCGTCTTCTTCTTCTCTTCGCCTCTCGCCTTCGCCGATTGTTTACCACTGTTTGCGGGGGCCGCAGCCTTGGCGCTGCTGCTGGCGCTGTGGCCGGCGAGCTGGTGGAACTCCTCTCGCAGGCTCTCGGGGCTGTCATTGGACGGCGTCTGCGCTAGGTTCATGTTGAACATGGAGTCTAGCTTGTGCAGAACAAAGACCTCGCGTGTGGGATCGAAGATAAGCACATACTGGCCGTCTTCTACACCCCGTGTGCCCTTGTACAGGTAGCGGCCACCATCGTCCTGGAAGGACAGGTCATATGTAGAGGGGCCTTTCTTGGAGGGCGACGACGTGGATGCTAATTTTATTCGTGCCTGGGCGGGGGCGGTTGGGGAGGACAAAGGCGGCTTATGGTTATCTGTGGTAAGCTGCCAGTTAGCGAAGGCCTACCGGCCACAGAGTATAGTGGTCACTGACACCTCACACCAGTAAAGACCTCCTTTGGGTTCTTGCCGAGCAAGGCGTCGCTTAAGACGACTGGGTATTTGCCGGCTTTTGTAGGGTCGACTATCCCCGCGGCGAGGGACGTCATTATCGCGGGAATTGCTGAGCCGCCGTGACGGGGCTGGTTGATGGTCGGATAAAAATACGTTCAATTATTCGTATTGATTGGGTACGACTATGGATGGAGCAAAGGGTATAGAATCTATATAGCAAAAAGCGAGGAAGTCTGGGTACAGAGATAGAGAAAGAGAGAAAGAGAGAAAGAGAGAAAGAGAGAAAGAGAGAAAGAGAAAGAGGGAAAGAGAATAAGAGAGCAAGAGAGCAAGAGAGCAAGAGAGTTAGAGAGCGAGAGACAAGAGTGTTTGTGTGTGAATGTTGTCTGTGTGTTGCGCCTGTGTATTGCGTCCGTGTGTTTGGAGAAGAATGTATTGTACTTAATGTATGTAGGCGGGTACCTAGGTATGTAGCATGGGGGTTGAATAAATGGGAAGATAACGTACCTAGGTACCTAGGTAGGTAGGCAGGTAGGTAAGATGCAGGGTCAACGAGGCGGGAAGGCTGAACAATGATACCTACCTAGGTACCTACACACCCAGGTATGTATTGTACGATAGGTTCTTCTTAAGCACCTAGCTGCACCCGCACAGGGCACGCCAAGGCAGACCGGGCGGCAGGGCGGGAACACCTGTGCACGGTACCTATTAAACAGCTGCTATGGAAGCTAGTACTGGTCCAACTGCCTTGCCTATTTACATGTATATCGTAGGTACTTAACCTATCACTACATGTAGGGGCCAAGATCAGGACGGGAAAGTCTTCAATCTTTCAACACTCCCCATATTTCGACTTGACTCTTATATCTAGGTACCTATGAATACATGCAAGTTTTAACCGGGCAGGTAGGTACTTGTAGGTGGCTGGTGCACGGATGGCTTGCCGGGAGTCTGGTTCTTGGCTTTGCGACGCGAAGTAAGAGGTTTAAACATTCATCGGGGGTTCTATCATCTAATATCGACGGGGATATCATTTCTACTTATCGTCGTGGCATCGCTTTTCCGACTATGCCACTTAGTTCTTCTCATATTCGACAGCTCGACCTATTCCATAAACCCCCAACATACAGTATTTCAGGCAATTCCCTCCGGCTTCTTCCTCCGGCTTCTCCCTCCGGCTTCTCCCTCCGGCTTCCTCATTCCTACCTTAGCTACGGGAGGGCGGTGGGCGAGACGTTGCTTGAGGGAACAATTCAAAAATAGTAGGTACCTCTCTACATAGAAATGGGCGGTTGGGGCTCGATGTTTCATTGGACCATGTTTCTTTGGACCTATGCACATGGATTTCTGATTACGGGAGCCCGTTGCTGAGTGAGGGTCATTGTATATGACCAAGGACTGGCCTTCTCAAAGAATGTTGCATATAACACGCGAGTATATCGGGATTGTAGGGTGTGTATGGTAGGGCTTGATTCAGGCAATGGCGTCCACTCGACTTCATTCGGAAACTCTGATACTCAGGCAGCGGGCTCCGGCGTGAGATACTAAGAACAGCTCGCCATCGTCCCTGGATAAGCATCAGAGATAGGTAGCATAAGGTCCGTCTCCCTCCCTCAGAGCATGAACACGAGCCGCATATAGCCGATCTACTTGGACATGTGAGCTTGATGAACGGCGTCTATAATTCCTTTGCCTTTGCCTTTGCCTTCGCCTCCAACCGGCTTTCTTATCTACAACGCTAGAGTGTACAAGGGAAGGTTAGAGTGGTAATATTGTTTAGGTTGCGCGTGCCCTCTATAGTACGGAAAGATCGCCGAATTTCTCCTGCACGCGACGTTAGTATTCCACATCAAGCAGGCGTGCGAGACGAGCGGGTCGTACCTTGTATCCCGGAACGGACCAGCGGCCCTTAGACACCAGCTTCGCCGTCTTCTCGTCGATGGACGGCTCCGCTGCGGCAACCTCGTCTACAGTGAGCTCCTCGAACGGCCTGGCCGTTTCGATGTTCTTAAGAGTGGCTTCGAGGTCCTTCAACTCGAGGTCGACCTTCTCCTTGGTGTTCTGCGCGTTCTTGACGGCCTCGATCTCGAAGGCCTCGATAGCCTTGAGTTGGCGCGCGACATCGTACTTGGCGGGTTGGAAGGCGTTGAAGCGCTTCTCGATCTCGTCGACGACAGCCTGGTTCTTCAGGACCGATCGGTAGTGGGCGAAGTCCACCGTGGTCGGGAGTTCGGAGAGCGCCTGTACCTTACGGCGGGCATTCTCGTTTCGTTGCTTGAACGCCTGCAGGCTCGCGACGGTCTGGCCGCGGAGGCCCAGCGAGGAGGTGACTTTCGCCCAGTCGAGCTTCAAGGCTGCGCTGCGCTAGAAAGAGAAGGCGAATTAGAAATTAGCTCATTCACGTTGTTAACGGCGGATAGCGGCGCGGTTGGCGAGGGCCAATTGGCCACGTAAATCTATTTCTTTGGGAGCCAACGACTTGCTTAGCACTCG
The DNA here is from genome assembly GCA_902806595.1 of Pyrenopolyporus hunteri. Taxonomy (NCBI): domain Eukaryota; kingdom Fungi; phylum Ascomycota; class Sordariomycetes; order Xylariales; family Hypoxylaceae; genus Pyrenopolyporus; species Pyrenopolyporus hunteri. The sequence goes on along the minus strand of CADCXC010000035.1, from coordinate 1,121,568 downwards.
TCGGTAATGAGGGACACTCACTGCGGCCATGTTTTTCTTTTTTCTAATGTGGTGAGAGAAAAGGTAAGGAGTGGAGATGTGAAGCAATTCGCAGCTAGTACGTTGTTGCTAGTTATTCCTTAGCCGAAGAACTCCGACCGGTTTGCAAGGGAGCAATCCACATTTGGCTCCCACGTCCCGTGACAAAGGTGGAGTGTCACGTGACGGGGCCCCTTTGTCAACGCCTACGCAGTACATGTAATTATAGCCACATGTTTATAGGGAGTGCACCACACACCACCTCACGTAGGTATGTACTAGCTACAGAGGTATTTTACCACCTATGTAGGTATGAACAGCACCTAATTGAAGGTACATGTATGGATCCATACATCTACCTGGGTACCTACATATAGGTTCTTACCTACCTAGGTGCCTACCTACCAGATACCTACCTACCTACTTAGGTAAGTAGGTACGTACGGACTACGATGGAAAGGCCGAATCACGAAGTAAATCATAGTCGCCGCGACATACGCATCAGTCAATCGTCAATGAAGCTTAAAAGCCGTATATTCACAACGGCTTAAGTACCCATTGCAAGGTATCGTAGCTCATGATACGCAGCCAACCGACTTCCCTTCTTCTGTTTTTTTTTAATTGCCCCATGCAAACATTTCCGTATGTCGCAATGCATCCACCGACGCATCCGCAGCCTTGACCCCTTCTCTCAGTAGTCTAGCCTTGCCATCAAACGCTTAGTGCCATAATCGAATTGACTATGTCGTTATCGTTCTCTTTCAAGGCTTTGATGGCCTTGTTTCGCTTGACATTAGCTTGGGTCATGACCAGCTCGATATCCTTATCCTCAAGCCCTTCAGCATCAACTTCCTCATCGTCATCATCGTCATCCTTCTTGTCCTCAGCACCCTCGACCGCCTTGCTAGGTTCGCCATGGCTGTGGTCGTGACCAGCGTGGTCGTGTTCACCACCGGCGGCGGCAAGAGACTGAGCAGCGGCTTGCTGGGCGGCCGAGTTCAGGTCCTCAATCTTGGCCTCGCCGAAGACGCTGATAGATTTGTTAGTAACGCTCAACATTCGGCACGGGAATTGCAGGTTCTTACATGTAGGTATTGCTGTTGGGCGACTTATAGACTTCTGGGTTATTGATAACAAACAGGATCTGCAAGGGGTTGCATTAGCCATGAACAGACAACACGATCCTACCGAGCCAGTAGTAGGCAAAGTCCCTCTCCCAGGATAGAAGTTCCAGCCACAGAGGGACTCGAACTATGCGGCAGATACATGGCGGTTGCTTCTGCGCATGATTCCTAGCCCGAGTATTACGGCCCTTCGACGGGGGCAAGTAACGCTTCCGAATCAACGTGACGTCACTTACGTTCTTTGGCCGCCGGAGGGTTACTCGAGTGATGCCGGTGACACGGGTAAGGTGAAGCTTCTCGATAGCCTTTCGCGCCTTCTTCTCGTTACGGGAATGCACGACGGCAGTAGAGCCGGCGGCGCCACCCTCGCCGACCTCAATCTCGGAGTCAGAGCTATCGTCATCGTCGTGCTCCTCGACCGAGACCTTCTTGGGCTCGTCATCGGGCAGTTCCTCGACCCTCGGGTTGGCCATGTTGGGTGTGAGACTGGTGGGGTCAGAATTAGCTATTTGTTCCCTGGATGTGCGAAGTGGGTGGTGGGATGTGGTGGCGGCCCGAGTGTGACAAGCCCTCAAATATTGTCAATACCACCCACGGCCCCGATACTTTTTCACAACTCCCCCTACGCTAGGTGAGAGATGCAAACGAAGCAGATGCGAAGACAATATGAAATTTTCGACAACTTACCGAAGCGACACGGTTTAGGAGCGTCACGGAACTTGAGTAGCGGGGGTGATTGGTCGTACCTGGGGGGGGTTGAGTGGTTCGGTTCGGTTATGAAGAAAAGTTGCTTACAGCTGTGAACTTTTGATGTCAATTGTTTAGCCTAGGGCTTGCCAGTTTTTTTTCGAGTGGCTGCGCTAGTACTAATACGGATTTATAGTAATTCCCAATGTAAAAGTCTCTTGGGTTCATGTTTTTCTTAACCAGGCAGTACCTTGGAAAGTACCTACCTGCGTTCTCTTCATTGGGTCTTTCCATTTGGACTTACAGTAGGCACTTGGATAATTACCTAGGTACCTACCAACATACACGTACCTACCTACGTAGGTACTAAGTGGGAGACGCAGAATAACGGGTACATAGGTACCTAGGTAGGCACCTAGGTATATAGAGCTGGTTACCTCCCATACATCGCAACTATCTCCTTTGCCAAAAGATAATGTTAGACATAGGTACTCGTACCTACACACACCTTACGTACCTAGGTACCTACCTAGATATATGTAGGCAATTACTCCTTAGGTACCTACCTAGGTATGTAGGTACTGTCTACGCGTCTACCTGGTATGTAGATATTTTGTCACTCTGGAGGGGAGAGCTCGCGGAACCAGAGCCGGAGAGAACCTTAGACGTCGTAGAAGTTTGTATCGGAGATGGAGATATTATCGATTTGCATCGTCCACTTTAGGGTATAGGCTAGGCCGTGATACGGCCAATTCACTTCCCCCGCGACAATAGGAGAAATACGCGAATCGCGCAGAGCTGCGCAGCTTCGGCTGTTGCAAATTTCCGTATCATTGACGCCGGTCACCTCATCGAGATTTTATGAGTGACATACAGGTCTTGCCAGACGAAGCAGAATAAACCAGCAACCCCATGCCATTGTGTCATTTCATGCAGACCAGATCCGTAGACTACCCTCCTCTCTAGCTGAAAGAGACTGTTGTATCCGAATCAACCATCCACCCTCACCCTCCGCATTCACGCAGATGCCTTGACCTTGGCTAGGGCCTTTCGTTCCTCAAATCGTCGTTGCTTCTTCAGTCGCATGACCTTGAATCGGTCGAAGTCGGTGAGCGCCCTTCTTCGCTCCGTCTGGTCCTTTCGCTTGGCCCATTTGCTCTCCTTCCACTTGGCGTCGATCTCGGCCTTCTCCCAAGCCGACTTAAGGGTTCCCGTTCGGACAGCGCGCGGAAGCTTCTGGATCTTCAGGTCGGATAGCAGCACATCGGCGAAAGAGATGGCTTGTCGGGGAACAACCAGCTTAGGGTCCGCGGAAGGTCCATCAACCAAAGCCTAGAAAAAAAATCTCCCAGTCAATAACATTCATTCTCGTCTCCCTTTGTGTTCGAATTTGGTGTGACGTACGCGCTTGTGGTCGATGATCTCGACGATAGCGGCGAGTCTGCCGGCGTAGGGACTGCTTCCCTGGACGAGGACGATGCGGCCGACCTCGACCTTGCGCCATTCGGGGGATTCGATCGATGCGTCGCCCATTGTGACGGTATGCTGATAGGCTACTTGTTAGAGGGAAATACGGAGACTTGCAAAGGAAATCAAGAGAAATGGTTGAAGAGTACTTGAATCATATACTCTCGGTAAATCTTGCGTTCGATGGGGGAGGAGACTTACTGAATTGGTGATGTCGTGGTGTTGGCTCAAATCCTCCTTACCTTGAATGTCCTGGGCGGAACTTTTCTTCGGTCGCGCACAATCCGGTGGGAAGAGGTATGAATTGAATCTTGTGTGGGCGGTTAGGGTTAAAGCCGGAATTTCTCGCAAGCCGCGCCCGGACCATGAGTACACAGGTACCCACGTGGATCTCAACTACCTACCTAGGTACCTACCTACCTAGGTACCCACGTGCACTTACCTTCTGTACCCAGGTAACTTGTCGGTTCCCGTATTGGGCTACATGTAGGTACCTGTGTTTGGTAAGGTACCTAGGTAGGTACCAAGCCGCCAATTGATTCGAGCTTAGTGCTGAAGTAGGGCCCACCTGCAGAACTTTTTCTTGCTTTAAAGATTTCTCCCCCTCGAGCCTCACTTCATAAACTACAGAATCCTTATCATCTTTCTACTCTCATCTCTACTGGGTAGCTAGAGGAGAATTGCTATAAGTCGATGACTGTCTATTACGGCGGCGATCCATACTATGTAAGTAAAAGGTCCTCTCTCCTTTTTTTTCTTACTCCCCGAGATGGCTCGCCTTTGCTTCTGCGGCGTCGCCCGATTGTTATGATGAGGTAATTTGCGATTGATTCTGCTTCGATGGCGCTCTCGCCGGAGTTGCTATATCGAGTGGAAACGTGATATTTGATTCTTACATATTCTGAGCAATGTACCACAAGCTATCCTCTTTTGATGAGAATTTACTTGTAGAAGAGTCACTGACTTGGGCTTTAGACTCAGTTATCATCAAGATACGCCACCATAGAGACCGTCCGATAATATTTCGACGAGACTACCTCAACGCTGAAGGTCCTGATACGTCGATATTGTGCTTCACTAAGTCTATTGAACCAGCCAATATAGGACTCTCGGCTTGTGCCTCGTGCTGGTTCCGTTCGTTGGCTTCACGTATTAGTACCCGTCGTCCTCGCCACAAATGCATCGCCACCTTTAGGTTGGATCGAATGTTATGTTGCGTACCTAATAATATCATAATAGCGGCAGTTCCATGAAGCGGTGCTACTGTGAAACTTGATCCTGTGGTCGCCTAGACAGTTTCCCAGAAGTTCGCTCCGTCAAGCCCTCGTGCATTGGTATTGCAGCATCGAATCTATCAAGTGCTCTCCTTGCCACAGCCCCGAATCAAATTATATCTTTTATTTTCGATCTTGATGCCTGCCTATCTCGGATTGCAAAGCCTTCCACGTAAAGCGCCCTTAAAGAATTTCGTCGTCAACCATTCCCGAAGACATTGAGCGAATAACATTCGATAAAAAATCCTTCACCAAAGCCCCAAGACCCATAAGTCGAGTTCCCAACTGACCGCCCGTGTAACGTTTACAGAGCAGTCTCTGGATATAAGACCATGCGTTCCTTCCGCTATAGCCCCGGAGGAGCTCTACAATACTCGCCAACGTAGATGACCAGCCAGCCATACATTGAAGAATATATTCACAAGAAATATACCGGGAGCTCTAGGTGAAGCAGCAGGACAAGTGTCGAACGATCAATCCAATTAACAGGCATATAGCACGGGGGGCAGTCCTTTTTTTATTACGTGTCTTCAATCTACAGACGATTGGATTTTTTATACGCTGGCCTTGATCCTACCCCCAGGGTTTCTATGTAGATACTAATCAGATCCTCGGCCAAAATATGCATTCTCAAATAGTCACGACTGGGTATATCCTATCCAGTAAAATGCCGAAAATCAATGCAGACACCCCATACAACCCGTTGGTTGATGCCATGCGAAATCGCGAGCCATAAACCCCGTACCGCCCTTTGGGTATCCGGACGCCCAAACCCCGAAAACCGTAACAAGAAGTAGGGTTGCTAAAAACATATGCTTTCGAGATAGGAGGGGGAATTAGCGGCAAGATCAAAAATGCCACAGCACGTACGAGGTACGGTAGCATACGTAGCATACGTAGGTGAGCATGGGATTCACCAGGATTGCTGTCCGGGCAATCATTCATATAAGGCGGGAAGGCCATCTTCTAGCGATTCGTCCCGCGGCCATTCGGGAGGGTTCGCCGAAATATATCTCAGCCCCTTTTCATTCTCCAATTCCCTGCGCAACACCTCCACCTCGAGTTTCCATCGTTTCTTGAGACTGGATCTGCGCTGAGCCACGGCCGTAGTTAGAACATCTTCCTCGTCTGCAAAACCGGATTCGAGGGCCTCTAATTCCTTCGCGTTCTTTTCAATTAGTTTCTCCATCTCTAATCCCTGCCTTTCGAGCAACTCTTCAAGGGCTTTGGCCTGCCGATCTCGCAACACGTTGATTTTAGCTTGGTGCAGTTGCTTCATGTTCTTCTCGACGTTATACTGCTGTCCAAGTTCTCGTAGGTCTCGCTCCGTCACAATCCGGGAGGGCATGTTCGCGTCCGGATTCTTGCCAAGCCCATCGCAATAGGCTTCCATGTGTCGAAGACGAATCCTCACGTTCTTCTCGCTCTGTTCCAGCGTTGAGCGTAATTCCATCTCCGCCGCAACCTGCCGGTCCTCGAGATTGGCCGACGTTTTCGCATGTCGTTCCTTCATCCTCTCGATCGCTACTGAGTGTCTCTCCACTAAAGTGAGTTTCTGGTGTGCATGTCTTGTCCACATGAGCCATTTCGATCTTCTCTCAAAGGCGTGGAACCGTTCCATCTCCTTCTCTTGCTTCGCACGCAACACCTTGAACTCTTCGCAGTCCTTCGTACGCCTTTCCGCCTCTAACCTTTCCGCCGCCTCTCGAGCAGCAGCTTCCTGTCTGGCTGCCTCCTCATCTGCTATTTGTTTCAGCCGTTCTTCCTCCGCGGCGCGCCGACGCTCCATCTCGGCCTCGCCGTTGCAAAAATTCGGGCAACCAACCATCTGATCCCAGACTGCGCCACATATGTAGCAAAACTGCGCTCGGCATCGGCAAGTCATATGCGTACACCCCTGACTAAGTTCAACCAGTGTTCGGCACTTGTAACACCTCCGCCAACCTGACTTCTCCCCCATCTTCAAGACCGCCTCGAGCTCCCAATCGTCCGGGCAATCTTGGCCCATAGGGTGAGCCCCCCTCTTGCACATGACGCAGACTCGCACTTTGCACTTGCGACAGACCGCCTGGAATGGGTATTTAGGATCAATTTTTGTCCGCGGCGGTATAAATTCACCACAGACTGGGTTCGAGCAAAATATCCGCGATTCCCAAGGGGTGCTGAACTGCACAACGGCCTTTAGGAATTTGTGCTGCTCTTCGCGCGACAGTATAGACTTGATGATCGAGCTTGGTATTGGTTGGGTGCAACAGCGAGGTGGCATTTTTGATTCGTCCGTTGTCGATTGATTGACCATGATCTTCAAGCATCTTGAACAGTATCTGTGACCACACGGGAGCCTTTGAAGGTGTTGATCGGCTTGGAGGTCTTCTCGGCACGCGCTACATGACCTAGGGGATGGTAAGAAACCGTTAGCAATATGTTATCATAAGTACCCGAGGCGCTAGACCAACATGACAATATCCCTAAGAGAAGATGAATTCTTCCGTCTCCGGTGTATCTTGGAGAGCCCCCTCCTAATGCTAAGAAAGCTTTTGCTTGTGCTAACACTGAAAATGCTCCTGGTAGATTCGGCCTCCGTTGGTGACGGCGACACAAATCTGGGCTGGTTGAGGTTCGGGTCCACCTGCGCGAGGTAATTATCGTACTGAGTAAAAGTGAGAACCCTCGATCGTTTTCTTGTGATAGTCCGTTCTGCAGCCTCCGAACGTCCGTTGTCTGAAGAATGAGACGTAGGAGTTGTGCCTATAGAACCTTGCGACCCTGTCGATGCAGTGCGGGCATGGTCCGTATCTATAGTAATGCTTGATTCGGCGCCAGAAGGGTTTCGCTTGTCGACTACTGAGATGGCACTCGACGGTCGGGAGATGGTTATGCCTAAATTTGTGGCCTTCAGGATCAGTTCATTAAGGTAGGCCTCGGTTTTCTCGGGCGAGAGCTGCAAGACTTGGGTTAAATAATCGTCTTCTCTAAGTTCGGGGAGAGCGCCGTCCGGATCACAAGTCACGTCCAAAGACGGAGGCTTTTGAACAGACGCGGCCATGACGGGAGATGAAGGCACGATAATATTCTTTCAAACGGCAGCCCAATCTGCGAAGTCAGTCAACCGACCCAACTCATAATTCGACTATTAGGCGATGGGATATCAATGGTTCAGTAGGCGTAGGCGTAGGCGGCGGCGGTGGTGTTGGTGGGGGGGAGGAGATCGGACTGTAATGGGCGGCTTCGGTATCCTGGCACGACCCCTGGCAGCGCTGACTATTGACCCTAGGAATGCGGCCAACGGGCAATGCCTGAGTGGGCAGATTGTGGAGAATATCATAACAAGCTGACCAGGATATCTGACCAGATTCTGCGATATGTGATCTAGTCGCAGATCGATAAACGAAGATCGCTCGAGCGCAGCGGTATGGGAGTGGGCGCCCGCAGCGCGGTAAACGCCAAAGGTTAATCACTACGAAAGAGACCGCGACATGAGTACACAACAACAAACAACAAGCGGAGGCCGCAATGGGCACAAACCGGGAGTGTTTGGATGAAGCAGTAGCCACCGGCCACGGGCGTTGTTATCCAGGTAGGCTGCCAGGCTGCCAGGCTGCAAGGCATGCGGTCGGGTAAGACGAGACAACCGAGCGTACCTAAGGCGAGGCTTGGTTGATTTGGTTCGCGTAGCCGACAGCCAGATAGTTAGGTATGGTAGGTAGGTAGCTGTTTACCAGCTATCAAGCAATGATCCGATGCTACGATTGGGCTAGCCGTTGGGGTCCGCCGGGGTCCTAAAGGGATCCGAAAATTGGCTTTAAGAAACGCTCCAACCAGAACGGAGGGGCCAGGTAAGGCGTGACAGGCTAGGGTGGTCGCGTCTGTGGCCGTCGTCACTGCTTGTACCGACCTATAAGCATGCCTATTCGAAGGGCAACAAATAGGGCTACCCAGGTAATAATGAGTACAGGTAGGTAGTCGACCAGCTATCATACGAGCGAGGCAGGGTCCCTCGGTTGTTGTTGATAGGACAGCTCGAAAGGCGGTGCATCAGAAGCAACGGTCTAACTTAGAGACTCCCCATGCCCAGCGCCTTGGACCAAATGATTTCGATAGCCGAGAATTCAAGATAGGCTCACTTCACGTTGACGTCGAGGAGACGATAACATGACGGGTTGGGCGGGGAAGCTTTCAAAGGGGTTGGCAAGGCGCCGAGGAGTGTAAGTACGTAAAAGTCATCCCAGAGTAGGTATTTAGCTATAGCTACTACGTATAATCCGTAGTCAGGTAGATGTAAGAGGCAACATTAAGCAGCATATATTAACGGGAGAAGATATGAATTGACTCTTCGTAATAATAGGTGCGAAGGTAAGGTACCTAGGTACCTAGGTAGGTATGTAAAGTACAGGTACCTACCACGTAGGCCCACATGCGTAGTACGCGCGAGGATAATGTGATGACGGCTTGCCAAACCCGAGCGGAAAATGTCCCCTGGTTGTATGTACTGATGTATATACGTAGAGTACATGTAAGTAAGGGTACCTGTATTGGGGATGGAGAAGCAATTCACGCCCCCCGATCGATTCATCGGAGACCGTTAGTCTTTCCAAGTTGGTTTAGACCGGGGAACCTTAAAGCAAAGCTAAAAAGTGTACGCGCACTATATGGACTCCCCACTCTACACACGTCGCTGTACTCATTATGTAACTGAAAATAAATTATTCTAATAAGTCAGGTTTGACCTCTTATCTACCGCGTTTAAAAGGGTTATTATTCACTGGCATACGAGTGGGTATATTCTAAGAAGTCACCATGAAATCTACACGCCAATATCTACCTTACAAATGCAATGAAACTCGGAATACCTCGATCATCAATTAAGCTTTATTAAGCTTTATTATGCCAAGGTGACAACAGCCTTGATCAGCTGGTCTCCTGGGATAGGCATTCAACAGTTTGCATCATATGCGCCTATGTATGTAGCTCGGGATGTGGGGGTTGCCGATAGGGGCTAAGCCTGAATGAGATGGAAATAGCAAGGGAGGGTACCTATTAATTACATGTTATAGCAAGATGGGAAGCCGCAGTTAGCGTCATATAACTACCTAGGTAGGTACCTGTATATAGATAGGTACGTTCTATTGAGGACCTAACATGTATGGGCACGTAGTAGACATCTATATATATACGTGTGCCATATTGATCAGCCATTGTATGTATGTACCTAGGTACCCGGCATAAACCCGTAGCCATGCATTGTAGTTGTTGTGGTCAAGATCTGTGCTTTTGCTTTTTATAGAAAAATAAAAACCGCCTCGTAATCGCCATCTCCCTCTCAATTTCACCTCCTCCCTGCATCCGGCCATCTTTTCGAACGGCGGACACATCTATATGCTTCTATTAGAATTAGGACGGACAACGTTAAGGATTAGTACATTGCGAATCTCAAAATCTCCTTTTACTCGTTTTCTCATGTTTACCTACGTGTAGGTAAGTAGGCTGGACGAAGTCCACTCGTTCAACCATGAACCTAATTAGAGATAGCCGCGGACCGTATAATCCGAAGCTAGGATGCCGCCCGTCAAGACGAAACTCGAACTACCTTTCATGTAATTTTCGGTAACACTATTATACGAGTGTAAATATCTTATTCCGCCAACCTTCCCGGCTACCTTTCAACTAGGGTAAAAGTAGAAGTACATGAAAGGCCGTTTCGCCATAACCTCATAACCCGATAATATTAGGCTCTCGTGGTAGCTTCGAGATAAGCGCTCGTTTCACTTACATATTTTATTCCCACGTACTTTTTCAGCGATACAAAAAAGGAAGCCAACGCTATACGCAATGTATACGGCTTCATCACGCCGATTACACGTAGGGAAGGGCCAGCGTCGTTTAAGTTGTCCCGATTCACTAAGTTTACCAAGTAAGTTTAGGTTCCCCTAGTTATGAGATGGTTGCTCACTTCATTCATCATAACCGTTCAAGAAGATAAGGTCTACGACATCACATACGCCCCCGCCATACCTACCCACCCTATCTAGGCACATAAGCCGTGCCAGCATATATGTCTACGGTCTCTCTAGACCTCGTATAGCAGGATTGAACACGATGCCGCCTAAGTGCCTAGTTTGGGTACCTACCTACTCCTTCATTACATCTGGGCCTAGCTTAGACATCCTACCGGCTTCCCTGGCCCCGAGACATCCAACCTGGAAGTGTGATATTCCGAGACAACCAGTTTTTAGGTTGAGTACCTAACATATCCCGCATCAATAGATTGAAGTAGGGTCGTTCTCCATCGACCCGGTCGGTTTTACGTCATGTCGCGATGCCGGTAACTCGAGACAGTATGACTAAGAGAATAGCATCAAATTTAACCGTAAACGCAAACGTTCAACTTATCACCTACTCTAGTAACGGCATAGTCGGCGGAGTGGTATGGTCGGGTGGGCACTTACCGTCCTATGTGGCCGTTATCCTAGTAATTAAATAGCGGCTGTTCCATATCGTGGTCATGCATCAGATACGGGCTTCGTCAAATGTATGCTTCGCTTGCCTCTTCTCCTTAATCTCTGGTCTCGAGCACCGAGTTTCTTTCTCACTTCATGCCACACCCATCTCTTCTCGTCTTCTTCTAGATTCCCTCAAGAAATTCAAGCACAAATATAATTCCGTGACGCGTCCACCAAGCCACATTCTTACGTACAGAAGTAAGCCCACTTCCCACGGCTAGTGGCTTTCTGGGGGCAGGGTGCCCCTTTGGCTTGGGTACGAGTAAGTACGTCTTGTTCACCCAAAATCGTAGAATAGGTCACCGAACTGCCCGCAATACGCACCGTCTCCGCCGTTTGGATAGTGCCATGCTCTGTCTTTTGTTCCGGTATGGGCTCGATGCGAGGAATAGGCGATCGCGATTGATCAACCAGAGCTATCTATATTCAGTATCACGTTTATCGGCGTTAACGACTGTGGATCGTCTCCATGGTAGTGTTCGACTTCAGTATGGGGGTCGGAGACTACCAGGGATGACCGATCGAGGCAGGGAAGATTTGACGGGAAGGGTTCTGTTATTTACTCTTCCGAACGGAGAACGTAGAATGCGTCTGAGAATCTGTTGAAGACCGATTGATGGTGAATTGCACGGCGTAAAAGCTCTGTTCTTTGTGGGCAACTGGAATTCGTTTCTAGCTCTAACCTGACAGGCGTAAGGATATCAACTGTATACGAGATCTCATGCTCATGTCTACACGGATATCGTTGAAACAACTCCAGGAATCAGTCCGTCGATATGTCAACTGTTACTTAGCAGCTTCTCTACTGCCCATTTGACAGAGAAGTTCCTGATATCCGAATAGTGCTGCCCGACGCCAACGAATAAGACAGGCACATTTGTTGCATGAACGATGCTGACCAACGTCCCTACCATGTCGCCGACTGTGTCGCATTTAGAAATAATGAAGCCGTCCAGAGTACGGCCGGGACCGAAGGACGAGTTGAAGTTCCTGGCCTGGGCCACCGAATCTGTTCCTACGAGGGCCTGTCCCCATAAGATTAGTCGAGCGTTCATTAGATAATATGTCTCTCGTAGGTCTTACCTCGCCAACCATTAGGATCTTGTCCGGCTGGGCGAACTTGGCGAACTTCTCTAGAGACGACATCAGTCTCTGGTCATTGTGTCGTCGCCCCGCGGTATCGATCAATACAACATCAAAACCTTCATTGGCTGCCTCTTTGACCGCATCCTTGGCGACTGTTGCCGCATCACCTCCGTAACCCTTTTCGAAAATCTCCACCTGGCCGCCCTCACGTTCCGTCAGTTCCTTTAGGTTCCGAACATGGACTTTCAATTGCTCCACGGCTCCCGATCGGAAAGTATCTCCGGCCGCGATCAGGACCTTGTATTTGTTTTGTAGCAGAAAGTAGCAGATCTTGGACAGATTGGTCGACTTGCCCACACCGTTAACCCCGACAATAGATATAACGTACGGCCTGGGCTTCCGCATCGACGTTACCGGGGGCTTAATGACGGAATCGATCTCACGTAAGAGATCTAATGATGAAGTAGGGGTCAGCATCTTAGTGAGGGACGCTTCCATAGCCTTGGCGATGCGGGCGTCAATGCTCTCGAAACTGCCCGTCTTCACACCAAGAAGCTCCTTCTCAACGCCTTCGCATAGCCGTACAGCTGCTTCGCGAGCAACATTCTTCCGCAATAAGTGGTCTTCCATCCCCTTCATAGCTTTGTCAAGGTCTTCTTTCGTCAGAGTCTTGCCGCCCACCACGTTGCGAAACAGGCTGTTGATCGTGCTCAAACCGGATCCGACGAGGCTGCTCTTTGGCCCCGCACCCGATGCCGGGTTCTTTTCCTCGGCCGATTTCAAGATAGAATGCACCTCATCGTCCAGGTCCTTTAATACAAACTGCCCCTTGGTGGTCTTAGTTCCCCATGCCGACGAGTCCACCTCTTCGGCCATTATCGATCGAGAAGCAGCTTCCACTTCACTATCACTCGTCAGCGTGTTCTGGGCTACCGAATAGTCTAGTTGTAGAGAATCATCCTCTTCATCCGCGAAGCCGTCAGCGTCCCACTTACGGCCCTTCTTTGGCGCCTTCTTAACCTTCCTTAACGGCGCCTCATCACCGGAGGACGCCGGGGCGGAACTGCTGTGTTTAATTTTTCTGGCCCTTCTCGACATCTTTACCATCGGGCCCCCTTTGCCTACGACTAGATGACTTCCACCAGGAGTCGATGGTCGAGAGGTATTGGGGGTCGCAATCGGGGTGGATTCGGTGGGGGGAGACGGTTCGTGGGAACCGTTTTGCGCTTTATTCCTATGCTTAAGACTTGGCGGGAGCGGCGGTTCGTCCCGGATGTTCCCAGATATGGCACTCTCTCTTAGGAGCGAAGTCTCCGTGGATCGGAGCTGGTGGGCTGCGCCGCTGGATTCGAGTTCCCGGTATTGCTGGTCGAAGTACTCGTCAAATTTGTGGCATTCCACGATTGTGGTATTAGGCTTTTTTAGTTGATCGCCGTAGAGATCAATGAAGATAGTCTTGAGATTATCGACGAGCTTGTCAATCCATGAGAGATGCAGTAGGGAGCGATAGACAGCCTAAAGAGCGTTAGCTAGAAGACACGCTCATCACCCGGGGGAAGCGGCGCCGTACAACAAAGATTACACCTAATTCCTTCACGAACGTCCACTTCAAAGTATGCTGGTCAGCCTTGTACGGTGGATTGGTCGCTGCTGTCTGAGTGTCTCTTGCACCAATAACGGCGCCCCTTTCCTCTATGAAAACATCGGCAATGAAGTTGTTAATGACTGATGGGTTGACTGGCGCATACGCCCGTGACCAGAGCACAACGCCAGAGGTTGTCAAGATCTCGAATGTGTCCAACATCACAGCCGATATTCGATAACTTGAGAGTATACGGGATGGAATTTCCAAAAGAGGCAAAAGAAAAAAAAAAAGAAAAGAAAGGGAGTAGAAGCTCTCGACGGGATTCACGACCGATGAAGTTGACAAGGGTAAGGGAAGTAGCATACGTAGCTATGTTACGTACAGACTACACGGGTACCTGGGTTTCCTGAAGGTACATAGGTTCGTATTGCACATTGGCGGCTACCTTAGCGTCTTTGGGGGGGTTAGTTAAACCGTATATATATGGTTTAAAAGAATAAGCGGTTCAAAAAAACAAATGGAAAGGTTCGAGTAAAAAAAATTTACACGTTAAACCATATTAAACCACTCATTAAAAACTTAACGCATATATTAAAAAAAAACGTTTTTTATATTAAATGTATTTTTTTTTAAAACGTTTTAATAAAATTAAACGGTTTAATTTAAATTAAATCGTTTAAATTTAATATACGTATATATATTTAATATATATATACGTATATATATAATATAAAAATAAAAATAAAAAAATATAATTTTTATAGTTTTTTATAAAAATTATATTTTTTTTTTTTCGTATATTTTCGAATTATAAATATTTTATTTTTTATTATATTTAAATTTTAAATTATAATTTATATTATATTAATTTAATTAATTAATTTATAAATTTATTAAATTAATTATAAAAGTTTATAATTACGTGTATAAATTTTAATATAATATTAAAGTATATATATATTTAATAAATAAATAAAATAAGTGCGTATTATTATATTTTTTTTAAAAATTAAAATTTTAAAAATTAAAATATTCGAAGTTTTTTCGAAATATTATTTCGAATTTTTTTTTTAAAAAAAAAATCGAAAAAAAGTAAAAATTAATTACGTAAAAATTTACGAATTATATTTTTTACGTTATATTAATTATATATTATATTATATTATATTATATTATATTACGTTACGTTAATTAATTACGCGTATATTTTACGTAACGATTTATATTATATTTTTATTTAATTAATTAAATCGTTTAATTAAATCGTTATATATATCGTAATTATTATATTTAAAATTATTTATATTTTAATAAACGATTTTATTAATTAAATTAATTTAATTATAAATATAAATTTAATTTTAATTTAACGTATAATTCGATTTAAAAAAATCGATTTAAAAAAATCGAATTAAATAAATTAAATTAAATAAATCGAATTAAATAAATCGAATTAAATAAATTAAATTAAATAAATCGAATTAAATAAATCGAATTAAATAAATCGAATTAAATAAATCGAATTAAATAAATCGAATTAAATAAATCGAATTAAATAAATCGAATTAAATAAATCGAATTATATAAATTTAATTATATAAATTTAATTTTAATTTAACGTATAATTCGATTTAAAAAAATTAAATTATATAAATTTAATTATAAATATAAATTTAATTATAGGTATAAATTTAATAATAAATATAAATTTAATTATATAAATTTAATTATATAGATTTAATTTTAATTCGACGTATTTTTCGTAACATTTTTCGAAAAATCTTTCGAATTATATATTTAAAATTAAATATAATTATACGGGTGGTCCCTCGCGACGGCTTTTTCGAAAGGTGGTATAGGGTGGTTTCTCGCGACGGTTTTATCGAAAGGTAATAGGGGTGGCCTTTCGCGACGGCTTCATCGAAAGGTAGTAGGGGTGGCTTCTCGCGACGGCTTTTTCGAAAGGTGGTATGGGGTGGTCTCTCGCGACGGCTCTTTCGAAAGATTCTTAAAAAGGTAGTAAGGGTGGCCTTTCGCGACGGCTTTATCGAAAGGTGGTATGGGTGGCTTTTCGCGACGGCTTCATCGAAAAGTAGTAGGGGTGGTTTTTTACGACGGCTTTTCGAAAAGTAACACGGGTGGTTTCTCGTAAAAGTTAAAAAGTGTTACGAAAATTATATTAAAAATTATATTAAAAGTTATATTAAAAGTTATATTAAAAGTTATATTAAAAGTTATATTAAAAATTATATTAATAGTTATATTAAAAAATATATAATTATAAAAATAATCGTAAAATTCGAAAAAAATCGAAAATTATTATATTATTTTATAAAAATAATTTTTAATTATTTAAAATAATTAAAATAAATCGATATAATCGATATAATTAATATAATTAATACGATTTATAATAATTAAAATAATTAATTAAATTAAATTAAATAATTTTAATTAATTTAAATAATTTTAATTAAATTAAACGATTTTAAATTTTAAAACGTTTAAAAAAATAAATTTTTATTCGATTAAATTATATATATACGACTTATTTAATTAAACGATATTTAAACGGTTTTTTTAATTAAACGTTCGAAATAAATAAAACGTATAATATTTAAACGATATATATATTATATATTAAATAAACGATTTAATTTTTATAATTTTAAATTAATAAACGATTTAATTAATTAAATAATATATATATTAAAAAATTAAATTAAATTAAATATATATCGTTTAATTAATTTTTTTTAAAACGTTAAAATATTTAAATAAATATATAATAAATTAAAAAAATTCGAAATAATTAAATAAATATTTTAATATATATAAATATAAATTTATATTTATAAACTTAAAATAAAATTTATTTATATATATTTAATAAAAAAACGTTAATATAAATGTTTTAATTATATTAACTTTTAAATTTTTCGTTAATTTTTTCGTTTTTAAAATTTATTAATATTAAAAAAAAACTAATATATAAAAAACTTATTTATAATTTTATTTATTTATAAATTTTAATTACGATAATATTAATAATATATAACGTTATAATAAATATAATTTATAATATTATTTAAAATACTTAAGTACTAAGCGTGGCTGGTGAAATAAGTGGGCGTGGCTGAGGCATTTATTTTAACGCCCTTCTGCCTGAGTAGGTACCTCTAAGTAGGTAGGTACCTAGGTAGGCAGGCAGGTATGTTTGTGGGTCTGCGCGACAGCTGGAACTTGAGAATAAGAAAAGAAAAAGAAAACACATTTCCCGAACAAAGCCGCCATCAAGTCTTGAAGCTATCCCGCACCCTGTCATTTTAGAAGCCTGCATAACTGCCTCGCTATATGAGCTGTACAGAGTTGTTTTCGAAAGACGGTTGCGACCAGCCTTGATACCCATTTCCATCCTCTGCCACCTTCTACCACCCTTTCTTCTTTTTCGAATCTGAGATCTAAAATCCAAGATGCAGCAACACCCGAACTATGGTCATTCTCCGCCACTTCATCACCCCGTACCGCAGCATGTCTCTACCGTCCCCCAGCTACGGTCGCCGCCGCCGCCGACGTCGTCGCAACCCCAACAACAGGGGGCATATGGCAATCCCTATCAACAGGGCACACCGGCGGCCGGTACCAACGTCTTCGGCGCGTATGGCAATTTCATGAACGATCCTATGGCCGCCCAGTTCGTAGGACAAGTCGGCCAGAATGCCTTCAAGCACGTCGAGCAGAACGTGGGTTTAGCCGCTAACGGGATCGGCCTATTTACTAAGAAAGCTAAGCTTACACATAAATCGACAGATGAACCGATGGGTCAACTTCTCGGCGCTCAAGCACTACTTCAACGTATCCAATAAATACGTGGTCAACAAGCTCTTCTTGGTGCTCTTCCCCTGGCGCCACAAGCCTTGGTCGCGAAGACAAACCGTTGGGCCGAACGGGCAAGAAGGATGGTACCTACCACCGCGCGACGATGTCAACAGTCCTGACATGTACATTCCGGTCATGGCGCTAGTTACGTACATACTCCTGTCGACACTGATCGCAGGCCTCCGAGGGCAGTTCCAACCCGAATTGTTAGGATATACAGCCTCCACGGCCGGAGTCGTCGTCATTCTCGAGATTTTACTGCTGAAGCTAGGGTGCTATTTCCTCAGCATATCAAATGAATCTCAGCTTCTTGACCTTGTGGCCTATTCGGGATATAAGTTTGTCGGCATCATAGTGACCGTAGCCATCGCCGAGCTTGTGAATGGGGGCAAGGGCACCGGCGGCTGGATCGGTTGGACCGTCTTCTTATACACATTCCTAGCCAATTCTCTATTTCTGGTGAGTATAGTTCTTGTGGGGTTTACTTTTTTGTTTTTGGCGTGGCGCTGACGATAGAATGGCTAGATGCGGTCGCTAAGATACGTTCTACTACCAGAAAGTTCCGGGGGGGACGCACGAGGTCCGATGCAGACGGACACCAGGACGAAACGGAATCAGCGGACGCAATTTCTATTCGCTTATTCATATCTTGTACAATTTCTCTTCATGTGGATTCTTAGCAGAGGGTAGATACACCTCGCCGAGCTCCACCAGCAGCTCTTCTAGTTTATGAAGGCTGTCTCTCGGGACATTACCTACCAATATACAAGCTTCCTCTGGTACTCGGGGTTGTTGCTACGCTGAGGTAGCCAGGCCCGTCCGTTGCGGACTCGCTCCGACTGCAAAATGCGATTGAGTGACGAGGCGAGGGCTACACGCCACACCAGGGAAGGAAAGTTGGATCCCTCGGGAAGAATACATAATGTTGGGTGCGCGCTCAGCAGCGCGCGGGCGTCTCCGTTAACGATGTGAAGAAGCTTCTTGTCGCGAGAGTGCTTGGTTGTTGAAGGGGCTGCCTTTTTCGTACGTAGGTACCTAGGTAAGTTTACCTACCTAGGTAGGTAGGTAGGTAGGTAGGTAGGTACCTTCGGAGGTTGGAACCTTACCGGGCTGCGTGTACACTATGTAGATTCGAATGCTAGGTTGTACCTCTTACATAATAGGTACCCGAGTAGTGCCTATAGACCTAATGTACACGTGCGTATTTAAGCCCATGATTACCGTATAGGTGATCGGTACCTATAGTACTTCCTTATCATCGCCCGAATAACACGGCAAGTCTCACGCCAAACCGACAGCTCCAGGTACTTTTCAGGCTTGACCCAGTATATATTCGGGGGACTAGACGTCTTAGCGACTTGACCGTCATTCAAACACCGCCGCCATGGCGCTTCCCCCCATTGTCAGCGCGACCATTCAATCAGCGGTTCTCGCGGCTACGTCGAACCTCCTGGCACAATGCCTGACGGCGTACCAGAATAGGGTAAGAGTGGAATTGTCTAGAAAAAGGAAAAATGCGGCAGCGGTAGCGGCGACGACGGCGACGACGGCGACAACAACCACGACAACCACAACCACAAGAACAATAACAACAGAAACAAGAGGGCCGTTGCGCACGAATATCAAGAGCTGCCGAGTGACCCCTTCCGAAGGCACCATACAAGATCTTCTCCCAGCACTGAAACTAACTCAGTCTATAGGCGTCCCTCGTCATCGACTGGGTTCCTGTCTTCCAGTTCGTCGTCTACTCATTTCTCAACGTGCCACCTAACTTTCTATGGTACGTCGGAAAGGGAATTAAACATACGCCTTACCGGCGACCTCATATTCCCAGGCATTGATGAATATAGCCGTACCCGCCATTCTCCGCCGTTCCCGCCCTTTCTAACCGTCCACCAGGCAAGAGTTCTTAGAATCTTCTTTTCCAGCGTATCATGTATCGCCTACACCGGCGGCTGTGGCGTCTGCGGCGGCAAACGATGATAAAGAGCTCGAAAGAGAGGACAAAGAGGGCAAGCCGGTGGAACGTAAGCTGAACATCGCCAATACGGTCATCAAGATGATCCTGGATCAGACTGTCGGCGCCGTCGTCAACACCTTCCTCTTTAGCTTATTCATCCATTCGATACAGGAAGCTATGCGGCGATCTCCAGGCGCGCCGCTTAGCCACCCAAGCAAGAGCGCGCAGTTCCTATTCTCCCGAGGTGCTATTGATTATAGCGACGTGGATTGGGTCGGCGTGGTAGCGCGTAGTCGCGCCGAATTCTACCCGCTTCTTATTGCCGGCTGGAGAGTCTGGCCGATCGTGAGTCTGATCAACTTCGCATTCATCAGAAGTATCGAAGGTCGTAACCTCGTCGGAAGTCTCGCTGGTGTTGGTTGGGGCATCTACATGAGTCTCGTTGCTGCTCGTTAGGAACTGGCGTTAGTATTAACGCAATTAAGCTACGTGTCGATAATAGGTATATTTCGTCTTTATATCTATATTGGATTACATGATGACACCATTCTGGTATGCCAACCATGGGACGAAGCTCTTATGAATGTATTTCATATCCCGTTTTTGATCTTGGCGTAGCAGGTGTGTGCTTGATGCCGCTATTTGGCGTATTTCGGAAGCTCAATCATCGAGGCGGCATCGCTAGTTTGACACTTCTTTTAACGAGGATCTTGGAATAAGAAATTGAGCTATATCTAGTAACTAAAATTCCCGCTCGGTCTCAACATCTATTAAAATGATCTAAGCCTAATGCCGCGCTTACACCGAACACATTCCAAATATTCCATTTATTCGTAAGAGCGCGGCATATGGTCCCCAAGGGCCATACCCATAAGTTCAACGAGTCATGATGAAATAAGTAGGATTGATGGCATTCCGAACGATATATCGGAGGAAAGGGGCCTCGGCACCCTCATTCCCAAAAAAACATATAGCTGCTGCTGTCAAACGGTCTTTACAGCATTAGCATTAGCTCTTCCTCTTAAACTGAAACCCCAACCCATACAGGATCATCTTCCCCTCCAACCCATTCCGCGCCATATCGTGGAGACCCTCTCTGATACCGGGATCTAGATGCGAGACATTGCGGACTGTATAGCTCCCGGTTGAGATGACGAGAACTATCCCGGTGCCCTGCTCTTTACCGAGCTCGATGCTTGTCATCTCGTACATGTGGTCAATTAAGAATCCCCTTCGTAGGCTATCACAATATGATTATTAGTAGTTTTCTTTCCTATAGGGATAATTTAAGGCTCTAGGTATATCTGAGTGCGACGCTCTAAGCGAGCTTAATACCCAGGTAGGTAGCAAAAATACCAGTGCCCGGAGCATGCCGAAGAAAAATTAAAGGGGGGGAGGGGGTTAGCTCTCTATGCTACTTACATCTTGCGCAGTGTCAACTCGCATTCATCTGCCCAACCCAACATTGTAGGTTTGGGCCTAGGCATCTATATAGTGACCTGTGGGCGATTTATTCGGAGTATAAATAAGCGGCTCCCTGTCCCGATAGGGCGAACAACGTGAAGCAGATTTCCGCAGCTCTCTATGCTTCAATTATGTGAAACGAGAGGCTATGTGCACACGCTTCGAGTCTCTGTAGAAACTCAAGATTTTTATCGTAACGAGGCACCCGACAGAACCAAAGGCAATAACAGGCAGTTCACCCTAACATACAACGGGATTTAGGTATCCAATTCTGGAGCTCTAGATAGTTCCATTCACGTAGGAAAGATTGGTTGCGAATTGCCCTTTATCCCTCCATACTTTGACATTCCATTGTCAGAAGCCACCAGCCGCTACCCCCGGATTCGACAAGACAAAGAGGATACTACCCATTATGGCTCACACATACATGAAAGCTCTCAATATGAGCGACTCTATTTGAAATTCGGATCCTTACGAAGCGGGGACCAACAGTGGTAGAGTATACTTATACCTAGGTACGGATTCGGTCTAGATATCTTGACGCAGGCGCATATACCTCTACTTTTAAACACATAATTTGAATTTCGGGCGATCCCATCTAAAACAATATCTTCACAAACGGTAGATACTCTAGGATATGCTCTCTTCTAACATATCTAAAGGACGACTTTAAACAGGATTCACGTGTCTCTGACGGTCTAGATTCCACTATGTTGAGAGGGACCAAGAACTCATATACGATGCAGAGCTAATAATGTAAGAGTAGCTTGATAAAATAGTGGGTCGGCGTGATGCCATTTAGCATGGTAAGTCACTCTCTTTCGGCTATACTTAGCTATATTCTATCATATGGTTCTCATCATCTGTATTTTTGAGAGTCGTGTCTATCCGCGGCAGAGGATCCGTCTCCGGGTCCATTATCAGCTACATGGCTTTCTAGCGGCCTGTGATTGCAGTTGCAGTACAAAACCGAAGAGCAGCTTCTTCCGGAGAAAGCTTAAAGAGATCCGTGAGGTCTTGTTGGAGTAGCTCTCGACCAAGTCTGGTTGGAATCTTCACATCTGGGGCTGCTAGCTAACGGGAGGGACCAATGTTTGAGATAGACCAACTTTTCGAAACGAAGCAAAACTCTACCATCTCCATATGGGGACCGGGATTCTTTATATGGTACATAACGAGCTATATTGTTCCCGGCTCTCTGAAGCTTGAGGTCAATTAAAGTACGGATATATTTAATTTCTATAAATATTTCCGCCAGAAGAGCTGTGTGACGTTATTCGTTCATTTCCTAGTAGCCGGATCTAAACCTGTTAAGAGTTATATTTTCCCCGTCACCCCGAGGATATAATTGAGTGCACCTACTATCTTTACAATAGTTTAGTAGACACTCCTACTACTGCCCCTTTGATACACGTACTCTAATAATCCCTACGGGATTGGTGTGCCTCCCGCCTCGCTGTAGGGCTAGGCTACTAGATATCCGAGCGGACTGGGACTGAGGAGTAGAACCATCTTCGCTAACATCGGATAATGGGTCAGCCCGTACTTCTATTAGGCGAGTTAAATAGTGCTATGGTACGTCTATGGTCCGTAAAAATGATCTAATTAACTGGATGGCGTGTGAGCGCAGGTTCTGGAAGTACGTAATGGTCTGCTATAGAAAGAACTAGTTCCCCCAGTTTCTAAGCCGTGTCTTGAGAACCCGGAATAGTAATACTGCTTCTAGTAGAGGCTCAAAAGCATATGGCAGCCCGTAGCGTGCAGGCAGGGGGGGCTGCCTGATTGGCAGATCTGTGTAAGTGCCCCGGGTACCTAGGTGATTGGTCGTTGTCACCGCTCTTAGATACCTCAGATTCTATAGAGAATAATAGGCACCGGTATTCTGAGCGACTAGGGACTATCGTACGTGGAAATGAGCTTTAGGATTGCGTGGTTTCTTATATTGCGTGACGTACATAATGGCCTCAGGGTTGTCCGCCACGGTATACTAGAGCGTGTCAATCGGCGTTTGATAAGAAGGGCTCCCTTGGTAACAAGCGTGGGGTGGCGGCGTGGAGTGAAGGGAATGTTTAGTAAATCTCTAGAACTTGACCAACAACAGTTGGGGATCACGGGTGGGCAGCCTCGGATTCTGAAGTCGCCATTCGTTTCTCCGCATCCACGGTTGTATACGTAGGAGCAGGGACGTGGGATCAGCAGAGCCTCGACTGAGCTAGTACCGACTCGGCGCGCCCTGCTGTAGATTCGGTGGATTTGCGGGACATGGCCTTGGTATTTCTCGGTAGGGCTTGTGGTTGGGGGAGCTGGAGAGAATGAGGAAGATAACGGTACCTTACCTAGTAGCTGCTTGCTTCGATGGTAGTAAATTTTTATAATACAGAGATAGGGATGTAATTAGCGATGATAACTAATATATACGGACGCGAATCTCGTTGTGGTGTACCGTTTGATGTTTGAGTTGGGAGGCTCAACAGTATCGCCAGTTCGATTTTGAAGGGATCAAGATTTTTGAAATCAGATTCGTAGGCGACAACCGGAGGCAATTAACGGATGACGTCGATAAATACCTACATGTACCTAGATGATAAAAAGAGGAACTTTTTGTTATCAACATAAGGTACCTACATGTATGTATTTACTAAATAGGTACCTAGGTAGGTAGGTATATATATGCGTGTGTGCGAGTATTAAGTATACTACGAGCCACTTCCTGCTGTCAAGTAATACCGCGCGCGTAAATGTAGTAAGAGACGAAGACGTGACAAGGTAGACGTATATTAATATAGGTACCTAGGTACCTAGGCGGTTGCCAGTTCGGTACGGTACGGACTCTTCATATGTCCCTTGGACGCTGAGGAACTCGTAGGTATTATGCATGTAATCGCTCAGGCAATGCGTGTATATAGGTACGTACGTACTACATGTAAGTAGTAGGTACTTGTATTATATGTAATGGAGACCGGTTTCGAGTGGGAGACCTACCTACACACATGTAGGCCCTGATGCTGGTGATGTCAACCTGTGCTACCACCTAACACAGGTGACCGGGGGCCAAGATATAGGAATTGGAAAATACATTGCCACCTGGCGGTGGTGGATCAAGTTATTTTTGGCCCATGAGCACCTGTTGCTTTTGACGAGGAGGAAACATAACGTACTTCCGATTCGTGTACGAGCAATACCTGTTGAGGACTTATTACCTGTAAGTCAGAACGGGGGGTTGTTGACCCCTGGAGTGGTTGACCCCCCTAGTAAGATTTGTGCGAGCTTAGCCCTTTTGGGTTTAACGCGGTACATTCGAAAATGAAAGATAAATTACTAGCTTCTAATTGGTCGGAAAGCTTTCTAATTGCCATTTTAAGCATAAATCTTCAAAATTCGCCACTACTACACTTTCACTAATCCTAGCCGGGTTAGACCGTTTCTCCATTTGTAGTTTAGCGCGCATTATATCTTCAATCCGACAAAAAAGAAGATTCGGATCAGGAATAACTTTAGCGCGCTTATTCGGCTTTCGCCGATTAGGTAGCTAGCTCTTTTAGGCCATCGCGTTCACCTTCAACGGTAGCCAATCGCAGCGCAATTAAGTCAATTAACTTTCCTATTTTTTCAAAAAGGAACCGTTTGATTGGCTCCCTAGATTCGATTTGAAAAAGCTTTTGCGCAGCCTTCATAACGTCAGCAGACTTTTTAGGGGTAGTCAACCAATCAGAAGCGGCTTGATGAAGGGATGTACCATAGCGTACGGCTTTTATAGCTTCTTCAAGCGCTGATTCGCTGTAATTAGGTGTGCGGGCCATTTTAAAAAAGGATGAAAGCTTTTAATTGGTTAAAAAAGCTACATCGAATATATAGTAAAAATAAGTGGCCCCCCGTAAAACCCTGCTTTTTGATTGGTCCCTTTTTACTAGGGGTCAACCACTCCAGGGGTCAACAACCCCCCCTTCTGACTTATCGCACCATGGCCCACGAATCGCTGCGCGCCAGATAAGGAAGATCTCCGTTCATCTCTAGGGCGTGTCGTGCCTCCCAGGCGTCCGACAATTTCTTTTCTACCTGGTATATAGGAGAGAATGAGTCCGCGACGTAGGCGAAAGCAAATGGAATTTTAAATACTGGAGGTAGCTATTCCCATTGCTTCGACGGTCCATGTATGTATATATACCTAGGTAGGTATATATCATGAAGTATTGTACAAGTACTTCTAACCTAGGAATTCCATGTCCGTCTCGGCTCACGCCCTTTTGGTACATGCGTGCAAGTAGCTGAGGGAGGAGTCAGGGGCTGATTTGGACCTCCTCGCGAACATAATTGGCCTGAGATATATGGAGCTACCGCAAGCCAACTTGCCATGTATCTGCGGTTCGCGATGCGTTTTCCATGTTAAAATTTCTCCGAGCTTTTCAACTGTGTGAGGTCGTGGCCGATTGACAGGCTTTGCTTTGACGTACGTTATTATGTACGATAGAGGCCCCTCAATTTCTGCATGAGGATTTATGTGATGAGATATACTATGTCCCGGTTGTCCATCCTTTCCGTCTTTTACGCTTTCCTGTTAGATTGTCTGACCACCTTTGCATTGCTTATTGCTCGCTATTGCAAGAAAAGTATTAAGGCGGCAGAGGCAACTGCCGGTCTGAAGTTTTGAAACCAGCGACCGGTCACTGAGGGCCATTGAGAATCATCCGCTACTATGTACCTAATGTAGAACCCGGCCACAAAGAGATACCTATGCACATACACACCAAATGGTAAGTACCTAGGTAGGTAGGTACCTAGGTAGGTAGGTACCTAGGTAGGTAGTTAGTTACTTCTAGAGGAGCCCGCCACTTCCGCCACTTGTTGACCTATGTACATGTAGGATTCCATACAACCACCCGAGCTTTCTCTATCTAATATCGTACCAGTACTGGTGCGTCACCTGGGCAGCTTGGTCCTACATGTAGCTACCGTTTATGGTATCGCGACTGCCTACCTGAGGGCGGTGTATAGGTATATACCTACCTATATTATCTAGTTAGGTACATGTAGGTTGGTACGTTAGGTACAAACATAATATTGTTTTGTACGGGGTAATTACCTAGGTAGGTACATAAGGTACGTGGGAAGGAGTACGTATATAGGTAGGTACCTACCTCCTCCTGGGTACCCCACTATCTCTGTCAACCATAGCTGCTTCAGTGCCTCTTTACCCTACCTACAGTAAGGTACCTTAGGTACTGGGCTGGGTGGTAGGTAACCTAGCAAACGGGCGGATGCGCGCACCCACACAGCGCACTAGAAGACCCAATCAATCTAGGGGTCGGTCCTGCCCAGCTTGATGAGGCGCGCCCAACCCCATTTTCCAGCCCATCCGATCCACTCACCCAAAATCATCCACCGCCGTCTCTTCTTCCTTTTCCTCTCTCCCTACCGAACCTAACCACTAACTTTCCATTTTCCCATACACCCACCCGTCGTCGACTGAGAGTGAGACGTGTAAACTCACCGACGAATAATTCGATATTCGACGGCCACGTCTTCTCCTTTTATCTTTTCTTCCTCCCATTTACTCCATCCAACCATTTCCCCTTAACCCCAGTAGATTGCTGGAGAGGGCTATTGCAACCGTTAGGTAAGACTCCCACTCTCCCATCTCGGTGCTCCTGTTCTCGGTCGGAGCCCTCCATTCCAATCCTCTGTCAATATTCGGCACCATCAACAATTCCAAACCTTTGTTCCTTCTTCGTTGTAGCCCCAAGACAAGGCATGCTCTACTTGTTCAATCGGCTCATCTTACCTTTTATAGTTTTTTAGACTTGAAGCATACCGCCTTCCTACCATCTTCACTTCTCGCCTAGCCTCGCGGCCATTTCTGTATGTTCAATGAAAAAGCCGGTTTACTTTCAACTGCTTCAGAGCACAGCACTGTGCAACCATGGAATTATACTAAGCGATTATCCTCTTACTGACTACCTACTTCTAAATAGGGTGGCCATAAGCATCACGACGACTTCTTCCGTCAACCTGAGCGAGTCGATTCGAACTTTAGAAGGCGTCTTCTCTCTTATCCCTACCTTCGTCGAGCACGTTAGCTCAACCCAACAGTCAGCATGACCACAATGGTACGTGTTCAATTTCAATCGCAGTTCTTGTATCTAAATCATGTCACGCATAATCGTCACTTTTGACAGCGAGAACCGAAAGTCGGTGTGCGATGATGACTCCTACCCCCATGATTTCGGGGAGATTTTATTCTTCAGCATAGACATGAACATCGAACGGACAAGGCTTTTCTAACTTATCCTAGGATCTCCGCGTCGGTAATAAGTACCGTATCGGCCGAAAGATCGGCTCTGGCTCATTCGGCGACATCTACCTTGGCACCAACATCATCTCGGGCGAAGAAATTGCGATCAAGCTTGAGTCTGTCAAGGCGAAGCACCCGCAGCTCGAATATGAAGCTCGAGTATACAAGTCACTCGCCGGTGGTGTTGGCATCCCCTTCGTCCGTTGGTTTGGAACCGAATGCGACTACAATGCCATGGTCCTGGATCTTCTTGGTCCTAGTTTGGAAGATCTTTTCAACTTCTGCAACCGAAAGTTCTCGTTGAAGACGGTATTGCTCCTGGCCGACCAGTTAATCTCTCGGATCGAGTACATCCACGCCAAGTCTTTTATCCACCGTGATATCAAACCTGATAACTTCTTGATGGGCATCGGAAAGCGAGGAAACCAGGTCAACGTCATCGATTTTGGCTTGGCTAAGAAATATCGAGACCCTAAGACTCATTTCCACATTCCCTATCGTGAGAACAAGAACTTGACGGGCACCGCTCGATATGCCTCGATCAACACCCATCTTGGCGTCGGTAAGTTGACACAACCTCACCATCCGGTTTCGGCAGATTGCTGATGAATGTAGAACAATCTCGCCGTGACGACATGGAGTCGTTGGGCTACGTGATGCTATATTTCTGCCGAGGCTCGCTCCCCTGGCAGGGCTTGAAGGCTGCTACTAAGAAGCAGAAGTATGACCGCATCATGGAGAAGAAGATGACCACACCCACTGAGGTCCTTTGCCGTGGTTTCCCCAACGAGTTCGCCATCTACTTGAACTACACTCGTTCTTTGCGATTCGATGACAAGCCTGACTACAGCTACCTCCGGAAGATTTTCCGCGATCTCTTTGTCCGCGAGGGTTTCCAATACGATTATGTCTTTGATTGGACTGTTTACAAGTACCAGAAGAATGCCCAGGCAATTGCCCAGGCCGCCGGCCAGGGTGAGAATGAAGACGACAAGGCGCGACGAACTACTGCTACCGCAGGCCAGACTCCACAGTCGGGTGCTGTTAAGCCGAACGCAATTCCCAGCTCTCGCCGTAAGGTTATCGAGCGCGGTGTTCCCGGCGTTGACACTCCAGAAACCAACCGTGCCGTCGGGGGAAGCGACAGGATGTGAGTGTCTCGCCAGCCCAGCCCAGCCCAAGCATTCCTAGTAAGGAATCATATTTCCTTCGAGTTTGGTGTGATTTACAGCGCTAGCCGGAGGAATTGCTGACATGATTGCTGACACTTCAGTTTGCGGTAACAGGCTGCGATCAGCTTCCAAAGGCCAGGGTGCTGGCTCTGGATATGCATCCGGTTCCTACCGACCGAAATGATTCGATGGCATTTTCACGTTGGTGATAGCTGTTGCGTTGTAGCGGGTGTGCTGAATATGCAGCCCGTGCAATGGAAAGTAACTTCGGAATCGTGGCGACCTCATTGACCCCCCTTCGCATTGGCTCTGAACCGTCCATTCGTGGATCCATGCCAAACATTGCTGGATAGAGGACATCACACGATCCCTTTCATATCGTATGGATTGCTATTGTTTCCGTTCTTCGACGATTCTCGGTTTACGACTCAATTCCCTGGCTCGAGCAGCCTCGTGACCCAAGAAGGCGTGGATTTGTGTCATTTAGACATATTCCACGTTCTTGTTGAGTGGCGTAGGCTTGTTTGAACGGCACGTCCGGCACTCTGACCTGCTTGGTGTGCCGTTTTTATGGAATTTAGTCTGCTATGGCCCGTCGACCTCAACCCATCATTTCAACCACGCAGATGGGTTAGAGCATGGCGCCTACCTGGAGATTGAGTCTCAACAATCTCAGAATGTGCACCAGTTCCATTCTGGATTGTTAACCCGTTCGATGCGATCAATTAGCCTTCTACTATGACGAACTCCCTTAGTTT
This sequence comes from Pyrenopolyporus hunteri, assembly GCA_902806595.1. NCBI lineage: Eukaryota > Fungi > Ascomycota > Sordariomycetes > Xylariales > Hypoxylaceae > Pyrenopolyporus > Pyrenopolyporus hunteri. The sequence goes on along the minus strand of CADCXC010000035.1, from coordinate 1,092,305 downwards.
TCTTTCCGCTTCTTTAATGGTTTCTTTTTATTCGTTTTCCCATTCGGACATTTGACTCGTCACGCCAATCTCCTCCTGGGGATGTTGTAATGGGGTGGATGGGTGGTCTCAAGCTGTCCAACTATGACAAACTGCCTAGGTGCCTGGTGATGCCTCTGGGCTCGTTCCTGCCAAAGTATTGCATATATGAGAGCTTGGTCTCGGAGTCACTTCATGTGCATACTTAAGCTGGGGCGGGCGACTCCATCCCGCGTATACGTGCTGTCGCTGCGGAGCTCGATCATGGTGGGCACTCCAAAGCTGACGGTCAGAGGGGATCTCACTAGTCAACTTGAGATCAATTGGTAGAATGGTCGACGGATCTTTCACAAGTTCTGCCGAGCATGGGCATCCACACGAAAACCTAAGCACAATTTACATCCAAATGCCTTGCATCCCCACGACCTTGAAACGACGGCACAATATTACGAGTTGAAAACGTTTCACAGGCAATGGTAGGATTGGTGGCAGTAAGGGGCCTGACTAGCGAAGACTTGATTGGAGGAGGCTTTTCGCGGCGATGACAACAGGCAGAGAATATACGCTAGGTAGTTACACAGAATGAATTCCATTTGCATTAACCTTGTCGGTTGAGGTCGTAGGTGAAGTGACATGATGGAAGGGGTAGGTAATCCGAAGCTTTAGTATAGAAAGTCAATCTTGAATTAAAGGTCGTCCCTAGCTAGACAATCCGACGTTCTGGCGGGAGTCAAGAAGGGCGGGACATCCGGTATGAGGGGGGGGCATATACATAATAAGAGGCTGTGCACCTTCTTCAAAGGTCACATGGCCTTTAGTAGTGTATCTGGCTTCCGTTTCTGTACTTGAAATGCGTAAGTACCTAGGTACCTACCTAGATCGTAGACAGTCACGCGGCCCATCACGAAGAAAGAGGAAAGAAATATAAGAAGGGGGGGAAAGGAAGCAGGGTATTACTTTCTACCTACATGTAGGGTCTACGGTATTATAATGTTGCGTGCTGATGATGATTATGCCTGGGTAGGTAGGTTTACCTTAGGATATTTACCCTAACCCAAGATATTACGACCTGATGGGAGAAGATTCCCCTAATACGGGGTTCGAGGCAAACCTTAGGAGGGATAGATACTAATTACTACCTAATAAATACGATTGGTACGATATCGGATCCGGAAGGACCCTGAACATCGGCAGCCGAGAGGTGAAGTCAATGACATAATACCGATCACGCGGGAAAGAGAAGGGGAAAATTGGAAAGGCTCTTCCCCCTGAACATAAGCCAATCCCCACTATTGGACCCGACGTGGTTAACCTAGGGGAATGGGCTACCCACCGTCCGTTATCTACCTAGGTACCTAGGTATGTAGGTACCTACCTACATCTGTACCTACTATGTAGTAAGGTAGCAGATCGGAACCGCATTCACTCCCTTAAAGTTACCGATACAAGGTCTAGCTACCTTACCTACTACACGATACCCAAAATTATCACGGAATACCAATCAAGCGCTACTTCCGCTCCAATTCGTCTGCAAATATGGATCCGACTCCGACGCTGGATGTTTTTATTCTCACGTTCAACGCCGCCAAGCGCCAGATTAACATTCCCGTTTTCGCTCGACACCTGCACAACGCTTTCGGCCAAAATGCCACGACTCTGCCAGAATTGGTGGTCATGTAAGTATCGTACAACGTCTTCGTCAAAACGAAATATTCTAGAACATTGGCTAATCCTCTATGAAATATGGACTAGCTCCCTTCAGGAGATGGCCCCTCTAGCTCAAGCTTTCATCGGCTCGTACATGCTAAACCCCTACTTCCAGCGTTACGAGTCGGCCGTGAATCTTGCAGCTAGCAAATTCTCCGCGGGAGAGGAGCATGGGCATCTCCTAAAGGACCGCCCGTATACGTTGGTAAGCATGCACAATGTTGGTATGACGGGTATCCTACTCTTTGCCCGCGAACCGGCGGCTGTGCAAGCCCTCCAGGCTACAGAAATCGGGTTCGGAACGGGTGATATGGCCAATAAAGGCGCCGTAGGCCTTCGGATGCGTCACGTGAAAGAGAATGCCGATGGCTCTCCATCAGTATCGACTGAGCTTACGTTCGTCAGTGCCCACCTAGCCGCTATGGAATGGAACCTCGACAAGAGAAACAAAAATTGGGAGAGCATCGTCTCCGGCCTCGTATTTGAGGATCCTAAGAAGTTCGTTGAAGGTCGACTGAAAGAGCGCACAGTCCAGGATGATGGGGATTCTGAGGCTCGGGAAACGCTTCTTGAGCAGGACGTTAGTCAAAAGGCACTGCAGGATATTTCTATATATAAGCCGGGCGCTCATCTCTTCGTTGCGGGTGACCTTAACTATCGCATATCAAAGAGCCCACCCTCCTCAGACTCCGCTTTCCCCAATAGCGATCCTGAGAGCCCGAATTACTTTGCTCATTTCTTAACCCGCGATCAACTTACAGCGGAGAAGGCTGCTGGGCGAACATTGCACGGATTGAGTGAAGCGGAAATCAAATTCCCACCAACTTACAAGCTTGTATTATCGCCTAAAGCGGAGCCTAAGCCGGACCCCGACCACGTCGAGGCTGAGGAGGACGACATAGACGAAGTTGAATGGTCTTGGGCACTTCATCGATGGCCCGGCTGGTGTGACCGCGTCTTGTTTCTTGACATACCCTGGTGGACACGAGAAGCTACCCCCGGCGATAACAAGATGAAAATCTTGGCTTATAATGCAATGCCAGCCGTCAGGTCGAGCGATCACAGAGCAGTGTTTTTACGCCTAGAGATCCCAGTACTCGGGCTTGACAGTCTTCTGCCTCCCGAGTCCGCTCGCGAGTTAGAGCTGAGTAACGGTCAGCATCCACATGCAGATCCCCGTATCAAACTTCCGTTCCCTATCGATTTCCAGTCCTGGGAACACCGAGCTCAGGTCAAGAAATGGGAACCTACCATTGGCTGGTCGATGTTGATCTCACAGTCGAAACATAGTCTCATGATATTTGTTACTGTGTTCCTGGTTGGTCTTGGAACCTGGTGGTACAGGTCGCGGTAGGGCTCGGCCTTGCTGGGCATTACAAATTGGATGGCCGGCCGTACACGAGATGGTTACAGCTAAGAAGTAGTTGAGCCGGTAGTATACGCGTGTGTTTGCACTTAAATCTGGTCATGCATTTACAAATATCTGTCGCCAAGCCGCGATTCGAGCATGGCCTTGCTAACCTCGACAACTGTCTTACGAATGTCAACCTACCTACCCATCCACCCACCTACCTATTTTTAGTGTATTGGTACTTTTTTTTCTCAACCCGTTCGTCTTTATTTCCTCCTGTTGCTCGCAACGAAGTCATATTCATGCGCCAGAAACGGGTTTGGCGTCAACAGATCGAAGCGGCACGTCTGGGAGGGAATGAAGGGGAGTGGCAGCCAGTGATGATGGTACCCTAACGCGAAAGGCTAGAGATGTTTTATTATATACATTTACTGTAAGGGAAGAGGAACACGAGAATAAATCAGACTAGTCTAGTTCACTGAAAACCGACAGAAATATGTGAAACACTGAGATCTTGGGACATTGGTATTTACAATTTCCGGATACGGAAGTTAACGTCCTTTACGTTGTCATAGTTGGTCAGTCTTTGTCGGTTTTACCTGTTCTAAAAGTCATTACGTCCAACTTCTCCCTTGTAGAGCCAGCTACCTGTTCAATGGCATTGTACTAGGCGCAGTTATTGTCTACTAGCCCCCTTCTTGCCTTTAGCAAGAAAAAAAAAGGCTGATATGTCGGACGGTCTAGCAAGAGGCTTTATGGAGCGGTTTCGATTTGGACGTCAGGAAGAACTAGCTCGGCTGGCACGAGATCAACACGCGGATCTGAGCCTAGTCCTGGGATTATCCTGGCAAGCCAGCGGGAATCAGAAACATTTTGATTACGCTGGCGGGTTGAACACAAATAGGATACGGACCAGGTTGGCCAAATTAGCAAAGCCAACGCAGTGGGAAGCTGGGTCGAACAGCACAGGAGGAGCGGAAAAGGATGACGCTATACCTTCGTTTAGAAACGCCCTTATAGATGCTGCACCCGTAGAAATTCGTCAGAATGCCGCTATAGAGCGGAAGAGGAGGAGCGAACGGAAGCATCGCGACTATTCTGGTATACTCTCCCAGATCGACACGGAAGCTATTGCCTCTTTTGCGCTCAGTATACGGCAAGCCCGCCACAATCTCACGCCTACCCGCCGTGCGTCTCCGCCACAACTGCCCCGGGTCGACGGACCACTCTTCGGCTCGGCGCATCTCTTGTATTCGATCGATTTCTACGGCGTGCAGGGCCGTGAGGCTGCCAAATGGATTGTTAAGATCCCCGTTGATGGCACGCCGGACACGTGGGATCGACTATGCACCGAAGCGCTTCGCACCGAGGCCCTCGTTCTCTTCATGCTTCGCACCGAGACCAGCATGCCCGTACCTGAGATCATCGATGCCGACCCCTCCCCACACAATGAGATTCACGTGCCCTACCTGATCATGGAGTACGTAGAAGGGCTGACACTGGACCGCATCTGGTATGGGGAGGGCCATACTGAGGGTGAGACCAGAAAAAGGAGGACTAGGGTCCTCCAAGGTCTGGCGGAGGCGATGCTTCAACTTGGGAAATATGAGTTCGAGCACGGCGGTTCCCCTATTTTCGATAGCGGCCGAACGCTCTTTGGGGTGGGGCCTATGAGAGAGCTCGATATACAAGCTATGATCGATCGCTGGTTGGACAACGAGGACTGCGAAAAAAGCCCCGTATACGTTGGGATAGGCCCCTTTGGGGATTCCACGAAAATGTACACGGAGCTCCTTGACCTATACCCGTGCGGCACAGAAGCACAAATAGGGGTAGATAGATTACTACGCCTCCTATTGGGATTTATTCGAGAACCGTCGAGGCTCGGATCTCGTGATGGTGAGGAGGAGAAGCGGTTCGTGCTCACCCACCCAAACCTTAGTATGCGCGACGTAATCGTTTCTCAAGAGGGACATATTAAGGCTATCCTTGGGTGGGATGGAGTACGCGCCGCACCGAGGTCTCTCGGAAACGAGGCGTTTCCACCGTGGTTGATCAGGGATCTCAACCCGTTCATCTGGCGCTGGCGACCACGGCAGGATTTCTGGAAGAAGGGGCACTACAACGAGCCCGAGGAGAATCGTTACGAGGATGCACCTTGGATCCTGGCGGAGCTGAGACAAGAGTACACGAACATTGTTCAGAAATTAAGAAATAAGAAGACGGAGACGGGAACGGACGTGGATATGGATATTGACGTGACGAAACAGTCGCTGATGTCGCTTAGTTTGGATGCGGCGGTCAGAGACCCGAGATGTAGGGCTGACGTCTTGAGGAGAATCTTGGAAAAATGTTCACGGCGATCCGAAGAATTCGACTTCAGCGAGCTTGTCGGGGTGCTTGGGAACGGGAGGCACTTGGAGGGTCACATACTGAGGTGCCTAGAAGAGAACTTCAAGGAGCTCATAGATCGCGGATACGTCCGCGGTGCTACCGTCTGGTAATCATTGTTACGATACCCAGGAATACCAAATGAAGATCCATTGTGACCTGAACCTAAGGATATAGAATAGGGGTGTAAAACGGATTACCTTGGGGGGTAAAAATGGGCAGAAGTAAGTCATAAGCAATTGTAGCTGCGATGGCACTCACGTCCCGCTAGGTGGGGCACACCCACTTTGTGCACTAGGGCAAGATGGCCGAGTTGGTTATGGCGTGAGGTTAAGGTCACCTTAATTCCTACATCCTCATGGAGCAATCCGCGTGGGTTCAAGTCCCACTCTTGTCACATCTCTTTTTTTTTTTTTTTTTTTTTTTTTTTCTCTTTCTCCGTCTTTCTCACCACTAACCCCTGTATAATTAAATCCCTCTTTCCCCTGTAATAGTACATATCTCTCTCTGCTACGTAGGAGGTAAATAGTCTCAGCGAAGAAAGCGCAGCGGAACATTCACTTATATACATCTAAGCACTGGCATGTAACCTGGCAAGCCGGTGGCCTTAATTTAATAACTCGGCCGTTGTTCTCTTTGATTTGTTCAAACTTGAAAATGATATTATAAATCCACGGATATTCGGGCCTTTGTATCTCGAAGCCGTTCCCTTCGGGGAGAATATATGCGCCTCGGAAAGTATCTCGTAATGCATACGTGCATATAGGTACCCTTAGGTACTCACTACCCTAGGTACGGTACAATCGACCTAATAAATGGCGGCTGCACTACCTGGTAGCTAGGGTAGGTACTCAGGGATGTGATAATCACCTACTTCTCCCAAGCCATTCGGTGTCTGGTAATCGAATATGCCTTAGGTACTTATTTCCATAGGGAGGCAGTAACCTAGGTAAGTACCTACCTATTACCTTGGTGAGGGTTAACTTAATTCCTATTCTTTTCTTTTTCAAGAAAATTCATGGTACATCTACTGCTAGCCACCTCATACCTCTACCTACCTACCTAGGTACCTATATATACCATATATACCTCCTATACCTAGGTATAGGTACCCAGGGTAGCCCGCCCTTGCTTACTGATACATGGCTCGCTCTTTTAGCGTCTCTACCCCGCCATTGGCCGCATCTAACCGGGGCTCTGCTCCAGTTGGCCGTACCGAGGGAATAGGGCGGGTGACCTCCGAACTCAATCTGCGGTACAATTTATCATTTATCTTCTTAATGGAGCGTTCGACCTTCAAACTCCCTCCGGAAACTCTCTCGGAGAAAACCTCTCTATCGGAGATACCGACCCACCATATGTTAGAACCCACGGTCGACTCAACATGTCTTTAGTCAATCGTAGCCTTCTAACAGTCCCCCGGTCGCTACGCCTGCAATCAAAATCTTCCTGGCAGAGAACGACTCCTCTGGGCGTGTACTCCCGCGCCGCGGCGACGAAACTCGGGGCTTCTATACGACTAACGCACCCCGCCCCCGCCGCTCCCTGTCCTCCTTCTTCCTCCCCCTTCTCTACCACCGCCACTCGACTGTCTGCCCCTGCGATGCCTCAAGAAGCGCGAGAGTACGATCCCGAGATAAGGGACATCGCCAGCTACGTAACGAAGCCGATTAACTCGGAATTAGCCGTAGGTGTTTTCCACCCCGTGCCGTCGCGAATTAGCTGCATGTGAGACCGAGCGACCAGGCTGACCCATGATCTGCGAATAGTTTGATACCGCACGATGGGTCTTCCTCGACACGCTCGGCTGTGGGCTCGAGGGTTTGCGATTTAAGGAGTGCACGAAACTACTTGGCCCGGTCGTCCCAGGCACCGTCGTTCCCAACGGCACCAAAATCCCCGGTACCAACTTCGTCCTCGACCCGGTCAATGGCGCCTTCAACATCGGAGCCATGATCCGATGGCTCGATTACAACGACTGCTGGTTGGCTGCCGAGTGGGGCCACCCCTCCGACAACTTGGGCGCCATCTTAGCAGTGGCCGACTGGGTGAATCGAACTAACAGGGCGGGAGGCAACATGGTCGGTGGCAAGATCTTCACTGTTAAAGACGTCCTCGAGGGCATGATCAAGGCACATGAGATCCAGGGCTGCCTGGCGCTGCTTAATTCGTACAATAAGGTTGGGCTAGATCACGTCGTGCTAGTCAAAGTGGCCAGCGCGGCCGTGGTATCCCAGATGCTTGGGTTGAGCGAGAAGCAGATCGCCGACGCTGTCACTCAGGCCTGGGTCGACGGTCAGAGCTTGCGGACCTACCGGCATGCTCCCAACACCATGTCCCGAAAATCATGGGCCGCGGGCGATGCCTGCCAGCGAGCGGTCAACCTCGCGTTGAAGGTCATGAGGGGCGAGCCTGGTATCCCTACCGTCTTGTCCGCGCCTGTGTGGGGCTTTTACGATGTCCTATTCAAGGGCAATAAGTTCGAGTTCCAGCGTCCCTACGGCAGCTACGTGATGGAGAACGTCCTCTTCAAGGTCTCGTATCCAGGTTAGTGCCCCTGATAAGCTCGTAAGACGGTCGCCCTCCTAACCCCTCCGGTGCAGCCGAATTCCACTCTCAAACGGCGGTAGAAGCCTCTCAAAAGATATACAAGCAGCTAAAGGAAATGGGCAAGTCTGCGGCCGATATCAAGGGCGTCACGTGCAGGACGCACGAAGCATGCATTCGTATCATTGACAAGCAGTTCAAGCCGATGGACAATTTCGCCGACCGTGACCACTGTATCCAATACATGTGCTCGGTCATGCTCGTGTTCGGACGCTTGGAAGCGACGGACTACACGGACGGTAGCGAGGCGGCGACGTCGCCGTTAGTCGAGTCGCTCCGCAAGAAGATCAAGTGCGTCGAGGATCCGCAGTTTACCAAGGATTACCACGACCCGGAACTACGTACGATATCCAATGCGTTGACGGTGGAGCTGAACGACGGCACGGTCCTGGACGAGGTCGTGGTCGAGGCACCGTTGGGACACCGTCTTAGGAGAGAAGAGGCCAAACCCCACATCCTGGCCAAGTACAAGCGCCACCTAGGGCCGCACTTCTCCGAGTCGCAAGTTGAGGCGCTCATCGAGCTAGGAATGGACGGCAAGAAGCTAGAGGCTACGGCTATCGATGAATATGTTGACAAATATGTTGTGAAGAATAGCCCATTCATCTAGAGTCGCGGGTGGTTTAGACGACGTTCAGAGCCAAATAATCATTGTACTTATCTCGGGCACGGTAAAAAATCTCCGTCAATTCAAGAAGTGAATACCGAAAACCCGTATATATAAGCTGCCTACACCCTACCCCTTACCCCTTACCAGGTACGTATAATGTTGTTGGAAGACTCCCGCCACCTGCGTATATCGATATAGTAGGTACCTAATCTACCTACATATGTGCCTACCTAGGTATATAGGTAGTAAGGTGTAGCCAGCCGTCTATACCTAGGCAGATGTATGTGCATAATTCGGGTGGTATGCATGCAAGTATTGAGGTAGTATCATAAGCGTGTCAAAGATAATAGAAGGAACCTGGGCCGTTGTGCACAGCCACTGTCCGCTCGGAGGGGCTGCTTCGTCTCAGGTACCCGACGGACCCGGAAAGTACATGGATACCTACATGTACATGGTCGAGCTCCCCTAATGGTTACAATAGGCTGCCATTTGAAGGGGTTGGTTGGTTACATATAAGTACCTCACGCACCTACGTTGCCTTGGTCTATGTACTGCCTACCTGACGCAGGCTACGTACATGTCTCCTGCCTTCTGCTCATTTCAATAATACCATGTTTTGTTTTTTATTCTTTTCCATTTAATATCCACTGCGACCCGTACACATACACATACACATACACATACGTACACCTGCGCCTATCCTCAATACTCTACGGCCTGTCGACAAGTTGCAGCCCGAACCCATTAGCAAACCCGTTTACAAACCCGTTAGCAAGATGGTCACCCTCGACCGCCAGGATATTATCGCAACCAACAAGTCGCTCCGTCTGATCAAGAACGTATGTTCGTCCTTGAGTCCTCTCTCTCGAACGCATAAAGCCCCCGTCGTCGTCGCTAATCGATATTCCTAGGAGCTCGAGCATCTTCTCGAGAAAGGTGTTCTGACGGACGACGTGTTCGATTCAATTAGTAGAGCGCTTCCCGCAGAGACCTCGCTCTCTGGCGCCCCTACGCCCGCAGCACGGGCATCCTCGGTCATCTCGCCGCCGCCGGCTCCCGTGTCGCAGCATTCGCCGCCCGTCAACTCCATGGCTAATCTAGCAGTCAACCAAAACCCGACACCTAGTCCCGCACCCCCGGCTTATAGCACAACCGGTCCGCCCTCACTCCCCGCGCGTGCGGGGCCGCCAGCTCCGCCCCCGACGAAGCCCGTCATCGCCCACGCGAAGGCGCTCTATAAGTACCAGGCCGCCGACGACCGAGACCTATCATTCGAGCGTGACGATAAGATTGCCGTGTACGAATACATGAACGACGACTGGTGGATGGGCCGGAATAAACGAACGAACGCCGAGGGAATATTTCCCAAGAACTACGTCGAGATAGACAACACAGAGAAAGCAGGCTTCTACGCACCGCCGCAACCATCATACGCCACCCCCGGCCCGGCGCCGGGAGGCAACGGGGGATACCCGCCGCCGCCGCAGGCCCAGAACCCATACAACGCCAACGTCCCCCCCATGGCTGTGGCCCAAGGAGGCGGTGGGCCTAGCGGGCCTAGCGGGCCTCCTAGCAAGTTTGAGGAGAACGGCAAAAAGTTTGGCAAGAAACTCGGAAATGCCGCCATCTTCGGCGCCGGCGCTACGCTTGGTGGGAAGATCGTGAACGGTATTTTCTAAGTCGGGATTATGGCTAGTCTTCTGTTATGTCCGTCGTTATTATTCCTACATGATATTTCTAGGAGGGAAAATAGGTCAGAGTTGGTCAGGTCCCGGACAAGCAGCCGGGCCGGGCTAGTAGCTCGAGGGTGTTATAAGGGTTTCGGGCTGAGAATCTTGGAGAATGATCCGGGTTGCATTTATGACTATTATACCTCTTGTTTATTCTGTCAATGTCTACTGTCGGCTCGCATAGACCCGGTGAGTGAATGCTACGGCCCCCAGGCTTCGGATTAGGATCAACCCGCACCACGTGCAGGCCGATAACGCTTGATCCACGAGCAAGGCTATCTCGGGGCAGGTAGTGGGCTATTGATTGCCTAGGTACCCGAAGCGATTTAGATAGCCGAAGTCTCGTTGACGTGAACCATCCCGAGACTTCTCTCTTCTTCCGAAGGTCTATGTCTGAGTCCTCCGGACCCATCACGACCAAGCTGGCTCCAGAACACATTCGATACAAGGATGAGGGTGGTACGGTGAAATGACATGGCTTGTCGATGGCTTTCCAAGCCGCGAGAAGCATGTCCCTAACCGGTTGGCATGGATGCCGTAGGAGGTAGGATGTAAGCTTTGCCTGGTTTGCCCAGCCGGGGTCTCATACGGACGGGTACTTGCACAGACTCGGACTTTAGGGCGGCTGGATGGAGTAGATGGAAAGAACGTAGCAGGAAGAGTTCAGCGCGGGTAATACGAAAGGTAAACCGATGCTCGACGCCCTCGAGAGAGTATAGCACGCAAGCGGTGAAGGGAGGCACGAATATGGGGGCCTTGGAGTGAAAGAGGATCTCCCTCCCATCACGTCCGAGTAAGTCATCCTTGAAGAATGACAAAAATACGCATGAACTTTCAAGACCCGGGTATCAACAGTCTCCTTACCTTAGGATTCCACGCCAATTTGAATGGTTGCAGGAGACGACGAAGAATCGGAAAGAGGAGTATCTTAAACTAAAGTAGATCCATCTGAGACGTATGGATTGTACTGGCAGGTAGGACGGAAGATATCTAACTCCGGACAAGACTCTTTCATGTTAGGACCCGAAATGAGTTTATCCCATGATAGCCCGTAGGCCTTGGATGAGGAGAAGGCGGAGGAAAAGAACATGCTCAAGGAAGGGAAAAAACAGAATAAAAAATAAAAATAAAAAGGGGGGGGGAGAAAAGAGAAGAAAAAGATTATAGTGGATGAGGTTAAGGGGGCGGATTATCGCAAACTTGGATACATACTTCTTAGGGCAATATGCTAGCCTAGAATTCCCCCCGTGCCAAGGAGGACTACAGGGCTCCCGTTCGGGTGAAGCCGGGTCTCAGGTCGGATTACGCCCCGTAACATTTCGACAGATAGCTGGCTCGACTGCTCACCCCAATCATACGACGATCAATAGGATAGTGATTCAATAACACGCCACTAGAAGCCCGTTTTTCCCTCCTTTCTTCTTCTTCTTCCACCTGAGGGAGTCATCTGAAGCTATCAGCTTGGCCCGATGAGACGAGAATAGCTCGGGTCTAATAGTTCGAGCATGGTTCCAGTACGATAGTTGGCCTTTTTTTTTTTTTTTTTTTTTTTTTTTGCTCGACTCATAATGGCGTGCGTGTATATTTTATTCTTGGCCTCTGTATATAAACATACACATGGGCCTGGCGATTAGGTAGCCTTAACATCGTGAATACCCATCCACCTATTTAGATATATCAGATCAAATATCAGCACAGCCCAACCAAATCAAAACATCCGCCATCCGACAGATCAACAATGCAAGGCGATATTTTCCAACTAGAACAAATGGCTAGCCAGGCCGACGCCGCCGCCTTCAAACCCAACGCTGTCTCCCGAGACAGTGAAGCGGGTCCCCAGGTTGCCATCTATAACGAAGACGACCTATCACACCTCCTTTACGTTAACCATCTACACCACAACGGCCAGAAAGACAGGGTTATCGTCAACCACGTCTACCGTGACGGTTACTCGACACCGTTGGAATCGCCGCTAAACGGTACACAAACGCCGGCATCCGAGACCAATGAAACACCAGTCCTCAGCGACTGCGAGTCCGACTTCGACGAAGGTGTGTGCTTATCGCCCTCGCCGTCCTTACCGGGGACCTACTCTTGGAGGAATCCGCTAAGATTTGAAGATGGCTTCGAATTCCCCGTTTTCCTTGGCAGGCAAGCGGAGGAAATGTCACACCCGGCGGCTCGGTCGGGTTCGGAATCCGGACGGAGCGCGGATCTCAGCAGACAAAGGAAGCAGGTCCGGATAGCCGCGCCGGAGGATAATCACGTTTCCGATATCTCAGGCCCATTGATGTCCTGGTGGCCCGCTCCGCTAGAGCTGATAGAGCACGAATGGGTCGAGGAGAAGGCGGCCGAGAGCAAAGCCTCTGAAACACCGCAACGTCAGCAGCACGTCTCGAGTATTGATGGGCCTCTCATGTCGTGGTGGCCTCTACCCATAGAACTCTCCCAGTATCAGTGGGATGAGAGATTCTATGAATGAGGGGTCGCGGTAGAGTGTTTCTGGCGATTCGGCGTTCAAGGACCGGCATGGCTTACGGTCCATTTTCAACCTATATATATATATATATGTATACATATACCCTGGCGTTTGTTCTACTCACCATTACCTATTCCACACCAGTCGACGCGGGTATCGAGCGAGCCTTGAGCCTATACTATAGATTTTCTTCCATTGGGGTCGGGTAGGCTTCAAGGAGTTCAAACGAGACCGGGGTCAGCCAGGGATGATTTGTTCATTTCTTTCTCTCTTTTTTTTTATTTTATTTTTCTTCTCGTTTCCCCCTGTTTACCCCTGAGTTGTATGGGATTGAATAGGTTTCGCCGTCGCCGCAGGGGAGATTGTGTTTGTATATATATATATATATGTGTGTGTATATATTTGTGATGGGTTTACGACACGAGAGACCCTAAGAAACCAGAGAATTCCCAGCTTCCTCTCCAATGTCCTCTTGACATAGACTTGCTCTCGCGCTCCCGCCTGCGCTTAGTTCCGCACCCAATCTTTGTATTGTGTATGCATGCCTAAAATATACTGCTAGAGGAAGGACACACGTTCTCCGAGCTCGGGGCGGGGGACTGGCAAGCGGGGGACTATCATATTGCATAATGTACAGCTCATGGTGCATGGGGTGCATGGCTCATACAGCAATAGGCTCGAGGGGCTATCCTAACGTAAACACACCAAAGCTCATGTTGTGAGGATCCCATCGCAATTTACGTCGGGTCTCCGTCATGTCCTCAAGTCTTACGGGCAAAGTCATACTGCTCACAGGGGCGGCAAGCGGTATCGGGTAAGTCGTATCGTCGTTTTGCATCCCCGGCACGCCTCTAAAGGCGGTTGGCCTCTCTCTCCAGCTCTTACCTCGTACTCACCCCGTATACCAGACGGGGCACGGCAGTCAAACTGCACGGTTTAGGTGCTATCCTCGCCATTACGGACATCAACGGGGTCGGCATCGCTGAGACTCTCGAACTATGCGGTGGCGGCGACCCGGAAAAACATAGCACTCACGTTCTAGACGTCTCTAAGGCCAGCGCCGTAGAATCGTGCGTGGCCCAGGTCGTGGCCAAGTACGGGCACATTGACCACGTATTCAACTGCGCCGGTATCAACCCGACTTCAACGCCCTTAACAGAGACGAGCGAAGCGTACTTTGACAAGCTCGTTAGCGTGAACCTGAAGGGCATATATAACGTCACCAAAGCTACTATACCACACATGGCGGCTCCCGGAGGCAGCTATGTTAACGTAAGCTCCATTTCCGGTTGGAATCCCGATGTGGGGACGGCCATTTACTGCGCTACAAAGTTCGGCGTTATCGGTTTCAGCAAATGTATGGCCCTCGAGTTGGGACCCAAAGGCATCCGGGTGAACATTGTTGCGCCAGGATTCATCGATACCCCGACCAACGCCGGGATCGTCAAAGGCACCGCCGAGGCAAGGAGACGGATGGAACAGAGTAACTCGCTGGGCAGGATGGGTACTCCGGAAGATATTGCTGGTGTAAGTTCTCGTGCATTTCGTCGTATTACAATGCTACCACCCCTTCTCGGAACCATTCAACACCATAGAACGCTTTCGCCCTCGCCAGCCGAGCTTCGAAATCTCAATACATACCCATGTATATCCCGCGTGCGTGCCTACCTATCTACGCATGGGCTGACAGGAGATCCATGCAGGTTGTCGCTTTCCTAATGGGTGACGAGGCAAGATATATGAATGGCAGCGTCGTCGGCGTCGATGGAATGCTAAGAACATGAGACAAAACCCGATCGTTTACAGGTGACTTTTCCATCCACACGCCGATTTGGCCGACGGCTCTTCTTTACTGAACCCCCTCCCTACATGTATAAGCCTCTCCGCCCCCGCGTTCTCCTTTCAATCATAAGATAGCGGGATCAAAAAAGCTATATACCTATATTTATTTATTGCCGTCGTTCATCTAACCATTTCTCCAAGGACTTCGGTACTCTATGTACACGGTACGTGTATAAGTTACGGCCATGTCTTAGGCCCAAATGTTTCTCCTTGGGCAACAAAACTCTTGATTGCGGTTCCCGTCTGGTCAAGTGTGTCAAAAACATCATAATTTCCGTACCATTTCGGCAACTTAGCAGACGTGAGGTATAACGTGAAGAAAATAATGATTGTCGAGATTGCCAGGCCGCAGTCGAGACCCGCCGACGTGATGTAGTTGTATTGTAACCACCAGCCTTTCCACTTCCGCTTGATATAGTAGTTGAAAATCATGCCAACCGCACCCCAGCAGAGATACGTGTATGATGTGGCTGGTGGGATCCAGCCCGAACCACCAAAAATAAGCGGCGTATTAATAGACCGCACAAAGCCAAATATCGATTTAGGAGCTCGACGGGCCACGAACCAGGTGATGACGGGGGCCACGGCGCCAAGGAGCCAGAACCACTGCAGCGAGGAGTAAAGGGCGCCACCGCTGAACACTGTAGGACATGTTGTTAGTAACCCTATTCACCGGCGTCGACGCGACCGACGATGGATGTCAAGTAAGACGCATGACGCTGAAATCCCTACTTACTCCGCGCAGGACCGATGGCACCCCATATAATCGATGCGGTATAGAAAACTCTGCCGTTTGGACATGTGTAGTTATCGGGTTGGTCGTCAGAACAAACGTTTGGAATGGTTCCCAGTGCCCAGTTCATGACGGCGATCTGGACAATGGCGGACCATATCGAAGCAACCAACTGCGACCAAAACATGACGCGGGGCGGCACTTTCATATAGTGACCCAGCTTGAGATCCTGCGAGAAATACTATTGATCCAGAGTCAGTATCTCGACAAGTGCTCATAAAGAGCATGGTCTAATATATCAAAAGGCTCATCTCTTAGACCTGTGATTTGCTTAGTTAGAATGGATCCCTCGAGTATACTTACAAGGGCTTGCTGCATGCAGATGTAGCCATAGTTCTTAAACATCATCATAGCCAAAGGGTGGCCGGGTAACATATAGCCGATGATAAACTCGGTTAGAACGTTCAGTCCGAGTTGGATATTTGTGACGGCCTGAATGATACCGATCGGTACCGTCCAGATAAGCGGGATTATGATACAGACGACGTAGGCCCAGGCAGGGAATCCCGTAGGCCATGCGCAACAAACAGCGAATGATAAGCCAATCATGATAGCAAAAAGAACCAGATACCACCAGTCCTCGGCATCCCGGTATTTCTTCATTAGTTTCATGTGGACGTCGTCCTGCTGCTTGCGGGCAAGTTTAAACTGCGAGACGATTTGCTTTCCATGGTATAAAGTGACGTGGACGATCACGGCTGCAACAGCGGCGAATGATAGCCCATACGTAAGCGCAAACTGCGTGGAGAGAAAGAGAGGAGAATATTCGTGGTACTTTTGTTCGTTGAATGTCAGGTCATCATTCAGGATTCTCGACACATTATAGACGGCACCGGTATTATCAAAAGCGCTGGAGGACTGGACAACAAAGTAGTCGGCATACCACGTCCCGGTGAAGTGTAGACCCATGGAAACAATGATAAAGAAAACGATCACACCTGCCACAGTGTTGGCCACGGCATGGAAGGGCGGGATAAGCGGAGACAGCGCATAGCCAGAAATGACGGTCCAGTCTAGAGTAGTCGGCAACAGACCATATCCGTGTAAGCCTCCGAAGATCTTGTTGACAACGACGTTTTTCGGGGCAGCCCAACAAATAAACGTGAAGTAGGATAGGCCCTGGAAAATCCAACCAGGAAACCAATACCATACAAACCCGGCCACCATGACGTATAAGAACCATCGATACCTGCTGATTTTCCACCCGTTCGTCTCGACGGGGTCAGAAGGCGAATGATCGTGTAAAGCATAGAACAGTGAGGCGTTCACAAGGTCGGAAGGCCATATCATAGCAGCCGGCCAGACGAGGAACCGTCTGCTCAGTCCGGCTAAACCGTATCCCGTGCAAAGCGTCGTGATGCCGAACAAAAGCTGGAACCCCCAGCCGAAATGCTGCTTATCTTTTCACAGTTGTCAGCCGAGTAGGGATGTGTGCGGCTCCGGACGAAACTTACAGAAGACCTGTTGAGCAATCAGGACGTCGGTGGCATAGAGGAAACCCCCACCATAAGCTGCCTAGGTAAGGTAGTTAGGATTTTAGCCCACGGACTCAATACGTCTTCCGGCTTCTCTCAGCTTACATTTGACATGGCGACAATAACAACATGCTCCTTGAAGTTGAACTTGCCGGGTTTGAGGTTGAATTTCACCCCTAATACGCTGAATTGGCGGTCGGGGAAGATTAAGTCCCATCCGAGCCCAATGGGATAGGCAATTAACTGGATGACGTATGTAGTGATTTGTATGGTAGGGTTTTTCAAGGAGAAGAGCATGTTGACGGCTGAGCCGGCCGTGCATAGAATCAAGCCGATCACCCAGGCACGAATTGTATTAGCCGGTAATTCGACATCGTAATTCCTCACTGCGGCGCGTACCTTTCCGCCCGTTTAGATATACAAATAGAGCGTAGACTGCCAGGGCGGGAACCTACCTCGGGATAAGGACTATTTTCTTCAAGCAAGGCCGTTTCGATCTGAACGGCTTTCTCAGTATTGCCTGTGCTAAGGGCCGCATCGGCATCATTGAGCTCTTCAATAGGGAGATTAGGGTCGAGTATATGCTGTTTTTCGAAGTCTCTGAGCGCATTGAGAGCCCCGGCACCTGTGGCTTCTGCGGCTTCGCTGGAAGAGATACTCGTCTGAGTGGTCTCAGCGGCGGCACGCCTGCGAAAACTGGAGATCATGGCGATGCCCGGAAGAAGGTGGGAATGATGTCAGGGGCGGATACTCATGTTGTGGCGCACCGTGGCGCTACATGAAGGGAGAAGGTGACAAAGGATAGAGCCTGGATCCAGGGCTAATAGGGGTCGCATGGTATTTTATACCACCGAGGATCAATCCAAAAGCGAGAGAGTGCCCTCCTACAGGTTCAATGGAACACATGTGGGACCCAATAAAGTAACATGCTCCCTCTCGCCTGAGGTCGAGGCCAGCCAGGGAGGGAAAGAGGCCATAAGCTGTGACAGCTAATGGGTGGGAGCCCGGAGTGGCGTGGGAAGCTGGCATTTGGTCGCATTCGAGATTTGGTGTCATGGGGGGATTAACCACGCATACACAGACCCTAGCAGTTGGCAACCTGCCTAAATTAGGTCGGATTAACTCCAACTGGACAGAGAGAACCGCAACGCAAGGAGCTGCACCGTGATGATATACTTAGCCATTAACATATTACCCCGAGTGGGTCCAGCCGTGATATCGGAATCGAGAAGATAGGGTTCTATTCGGGGAGAGCCGGTCAGGCCCTACCCTTTCGAGTCTTGCACGTTCTCAGAGGCTCGTGACTGCGGAAAGCGAATACCGGGACGATAACCTTGGGGATAACTGGAAAGAGTTTATCAGCCCACTGCTATCAGACATCGCGATGGGTGGTGGCCGACAAACAAGCGACACACAATCAACACAGCAGAAGCGACCAGTCCGTCGAGGAACCTATGTACGGACCCGTACGCCTCTATTCCTTATCTTCATGCCGTGTTGCCGTGGGGAACGAGCAGCCCAGGGGCCAGGGGCTCGAAGAGGGACGGCTAGACTCGTATGGAACACGCCTTCTGGTACTACATACCTAGGTAAACCCCTGGGCCGTTGATCGCCCAAGAACGAGCAGGGATACGCCGACGGAGGTAGTGGGAGGGACAAAGAGCAATGGGCTATCTTATGTTTGTTACGCTATGCGTAGCCTCTATTGTACCCAGAGTGATGGAACCGGAAATACTTGGAGATGTGACGTCTCTCCATTGAGTCTATTGGTGACCTGCGCCAAGGCTAACCCCAGGAAAAGGGCTGAAATGGGGGAGGATGGGGGAGGATGACGCTCGTCTTCAGGTGGTGTTGACATATTACAGTACGTACAACAGATATGACTGATGCCTGTGAGAGGTATGGCAGATATGGCGGATGCGATAGATATGACAGATATGGAATGTTAGGTAGGTATGTAGGTATGTAGGTAGTTGGGACGAGGTCCCGGATTGCGGTGCTAGGGGCCTCGTAATTGATTACATGGGTACCTAAGTACCTCCATGTAGGTAGTCGCTTTTGCAAGGTACCTCAGGTACTCCAAACTTGGAATGTGGCGCCGAACGAAACATGCAGTTGCGAGGGTGAGGGGCCAATTAGAGCATTAGAGGACACCGGTATGTACCTAGGTTAAAGACAGAGATAAGAGAGGAAAAGGCGGCGTGGAAGCTATTTACATGTACTAGGTAT
The DNA here is from genome assembly GCA_902806595.1 of Pyrenopolyporus hunteri. Classification (NCBI taxonomy): domain Eukaryota; kingdom Fungi; phylum Ascomycota; class Sordariomycetes; order Xylariales; family Hypoxylaceae; genus Pyrenopolyporus; species Pyrenopolyporus hunteri. The sequence goes on along the minus strand of CADCXC010000035.1, from coordinate 1,073,073 downwards.
TGAGTACATACATAGGTAGTATATACCCGAGAAAGCAAAATCTTGTGCATATATACCTACCTACCTACCTACCTACCTAGGTATGTACACTATTCGGGACTAGCGGCTAGGTACATGTATCTATTTCGTGGGCTTGGCAAATTCGGACCGATCGAGCTGAGGCTTCTTTTTCACGCTCCGTTTCCCATTGTGTAGATCGCTCGAACAGGTACGGGTCTGACCTGACCTTGTCTAACGTTATAATACATAGCGTACAAAATTGCACACCTTTCATTAGGGGAAGCCGGGTAACAGCTGATTAATATTATCTCGGTCAAAGAGGGCGGCGAGGGATAACAGGTACATACCACCTATGTATGTGAACGACGGGACGAGTAGCGGATATGTAAGGCTCGCGGATAAGGTGGTGGGTTGGCCCCTTACCACACCAAACCCGCGGTATAAGAATCGAGACCTACTTGCTCTCCCCTGGAGAAACAATAGCCATTTAACCGGCTAATGAAAGTGGGATTTATAGACAGATGCTTTATTTTTTCAGAACCGGCAATCGTGATGACACATGCATGGATTTAGTAGTAATTATATGTTATTTTTAAGCGTTATAATGTTAGATTATATTAAATTACATCGTACGTAAAAACTAAGTAGTTTAATTTATACCTATTTATAATAATTCGTAAAAAAAAACGTTAAACGCGTTTTACGCGTTTTAACGCGTTATTATTTTTATAATTATTTTATTTTTTTAAAAATAATTTTAACGTTATTATTAAATTTTAAAAAATCGAAAAAATAATATTCGTTTTATAAAAAAATTAAAATTATTTTTTTTTATTTCGAATTTTTAAATTAATATAATCGTCGAATTAAAAAACGTTTCGTATAATAATATATATTAAATTAATATTAAATATAAAATTTAAAAATTAAATTTTTTACGTTTACGTTTAAAATATTTATAAAAATTTAATAATAAAAATAAAAAATATTTTAAAAAATTTATTAATTAAAATTTTTTTATTTTATATCGATAATTTATTATTAAAATAAATTTAAAAATATATAAACGTATAATAATTAATTATTTTTACGATTTAAATATTATATATTATATTATATTTCGAAAATCGAAATTAATTAAAAAAATAATAAAAAAACGTTTAAAATTTATATTAATATATAAAAAAAATTTAAAATATATTAAAAATAATAAATATTTTTAAATAAATTAATTATAATTTATAATAAAAATAAATATATAAAATAAATATTTTATTAAAAAATAAATTATAATTTTTATTTTTATAATTAATTTTATTTATATAAATTTTAATTAATTTTAATTTTTAAAATAAAAAATTATTATTAAATGTAGCTATATAACTTTATATTAAAGAATTTACCGTAACGGTAATAACGGTAAATATATTTTTATTAAATGTTTCGTCGTTTTAAATAACGAAGATTTAAAGTATATATTTTAAAACGGTATATAAATATCGATTAATGTAAAATTAATTAATTATACTTTTATATAAAAAAATATAATAAATATAACCTTTTTTCGTAACTTTTTTATTAAACGATCGTTTAATATTTTCCTTCGGTTTATTTATTAATGATTTTTTATTATTTAATATTAATTAATGTTTAATTAATAAGTTAAATATAAACAATAAAATCTTTATTAAAAGGAAATTTACGAATTTAAAAAAACTTAAGATGCGAAAGGATTATTTATTTTATATTAAAGTTCGATCGAATGCGTAAATTTTTAATAAAAAAAAACGATTAATTATTAAATTATTTTTAAAAATTTGAGGCGTTTTACGTTAATAATTTTTAAAAACGTAAAATTAATTATGTTATTTTAAAAATTTCGAAGCGTAGTGTATTATACGTAATATATTAAGTGATATTCGTATACGATATATAAAAAAACGTTAATAAATTCGTGTTTACTACGTACGAAAAATCTTATTATTATATTTAATTAACTATTCGAGGCGTTTTATATTAATAGTAATTAATTAAATATAAAAACGATTATTTTAACTTTTATAAATTTTTATTTTTAATTAATTAAACTCGAAGTATATATACGTTAACGATTCGATTATTTACGAAAAAATTTCTAAACCGACTTATCTACTATTTTTTTTTATTTTATTTTATCCTTTTTATATCGATTACCGTTATTAAATAACTATAACTAAAAATTTTCTTCCTATATAAATAAAAAAAAACTTTTTCTATTTTCGACGAAATATTATAATATTAAATTTATTAATTAATTAAAATTTACTTATATAATATTAAAAATAAATAAAATTTAAAAGGATTTCGTTAATTTAAATTATATAAATTTAAATTTTAAAGAATTTAACTTCGATAAAATAAAATTAAAAGTTTTAAATATTTACTTCGTAAAATATTTTTAAATATATAATAATAACTTTTTTAACATTCGATTATAACGACGATTTAAAAAAAATTTCGATAATTAAAACGAAAAATAATTTTAATATATAATTAAATAATTGCGTATTAAAAAAACCGATTATTTACGAAAATATAACGTATATATTAAAAACGTTCGTATCTACGTTAAAAAATTAACGAAAATAATTAAAGTTATTAAATTTTTACTATTTTTAAAAAATATCGTTAAAAAAATAATTAAAAAATAATTTAATAAATTTATTAATAAAAGTAATTTTATTTTTTTACGAAAATTTTAATAAAAATATACCCTTTTAATCGATTAAAAACCTTTAAATTAAACGTAATTAAAATAGTTAATAATTTCTAAAATTATTATAATAATATTTATAATATTTAACGATATAAAAAATATTATAATATAACTATTAAAATAATTTTAAAACTTTATAATATAATAATCGATTTAATAATAACTCGATTAATAACAATTTACTATCTTTATTATTTTTTAATAATAAATCGATTAATAATATAACGTTATTTTTTAATAATAATTAATATAATAATTAATATAATTATAATTATAATATTAATTCGATTAATAACGTTATATTATTTTATAATAATAACGAAATTTATAACCGTTATATCGTTTATAATTAATTTAATAAATATATTAATATTTAATAAATTTTAATTCGTTACGTATTTTTACCGATTTTATTAAGATGTATAATAACGACGATTATAAATTTAAAGGTAATAAATATAATATTATAAACGAAAAAATTAAAGTTTTTAAAAATTTATATTATAAAATTAAAATTAAAAAATATATATACGTTAATACGTATTTAACGATATTAAAAAAACGAGTATAATAATATTATTACGATTAATTAATCGATATAAATTATATTTTTTAAAATATAATTAAACGTATAAAAACATATTTCCATCTACTAAAAAATTAATAAATATATATAACTAAATAACGTTAAACGATAATATTTTTAATTATAAAAAAAAACCCTAATAAAAACCTATTTATTTAAATGAAATTATTAATCGAAAAAATTTAACGTATCTAAAAAAAATTAACCATTAATTACGTAACTAATTATAACCTTAAAAAAAGTATCGTAATTATCGTATAAAAACATTTTATTTTTTACGTTATAATCCTTCGATAATTAAATATATTCGATGGTATTTATTTAAATTTTCAAATTATCGCCGATATAATACATCGTATTAAATTATATAATATAAATTATAATTAAAAAACATCGAATTAATATTAAATTAATCGAACCTATTATAATAATAAAAGTTAATTTCGATTACGTAGCGAAGTTTTATAACGTATTAAAAAACCGTAACATTAAAAAAAATACTTTATATACGGTAAAACGAAATATTAATTTATAAAACACCTTATTTTAAAACGACGAAATAAACGTATAAATTAATAACGTTACGTATAAAAACGAAACCTTAATTTCGAAGATATTAATAAAAATTATAATTAATTTTTATTCGATTACGAAAAAATCGATATACGAAAAAATAATAATAACGATAATAAATAAAATTACGATATTTAATATACCTAAAAAAATAATAAAAATAACGAAAAACCATCGATTATTACTTTAAACTATTATCTTACCACTTACGATAAAATTAACGATTAAAACGTAACAAATATACTTATAAATTAAACGGCGTTTTATACGATAACCGTAACCGACGTTTTTAATTTTATAATTTATAATATTCTATATAATATTACGTTTTATTTTAATAATCGATACGTTAATATATTTTAAAGCATTATATCGAATATAAAAACAACTAAAATCTCATTTAATAATAAATCTTAATTTAAAACTTTATAATAATTATATCTACATATATTTTTAAATATCGAAATAATAAAACGTTATACTATTCGATTTAACGATAACGTAAAATAACGTAACTTAAACACCGTTTACGTACCTATACCGTTTAAATTTATTACGTTTTAAATTATATTATTAAATATATCGTTTTTATTATATCTTAAAAATATAAACCGTTTTAACATATATTTTAATAATATTAAAAACGTATTTATATATAAAAATAAAAAATACTTTATCGTTTATAAATAAAAACACCTATAATTTTTATTTAATAATCGTAATTTTATAATTATTTATTATTATTTTACGAAAATCGAATTTCGTTAAATTTATTAACGATTCGATTATTTTATAATAAATAAATTATATCGTTTATTTATTAAAGTAAAATATAATAACTTCGATAAAACTTTAATCGATAAAATTAATAAATATTATTATTAATATTAAATGTATAACAATCGATCGGAACGATTTAAATTTATTATTAAAAATAACGCCGACTTTAATTATAATATATTCGTCGACGTAATGTATATTAATACGAAATTAATATTTTATATTATTAATTAAATTACGATATATTAAATTACGAAATTTTTAAAAAATATAATAATAAAATACATTTAAGATATATTATAAATAATATAAATTAATATTTATTTAAATTTACTCGACGATATTATTTACGATATCGAAAAAAATTTTATTATTAACGAATTTACGACTAATATTAAAACTTTAAATATTATAATTAAAAAAATATTCGTTAAATTTTATAATTCGATAAGTAAATTAAAACAATATTATAAATCGTTATAACGAGTTTTTAAAATTATATTTAAGGATTTATTTAATATAAAATTCGAATATGTATTATAAATAATTGTAAAAATTATTAATAATATTATAAAATTTAATAAATTAATATTTATATTATTAATATTTAATACGTATTTACGATTAATTGATAATTTATTTATAATATTATTTTTAAAAGTTAAAAAAATAACGATTAAAAAAACTATAGTTAAAATAAGTAAAATTAAAACAAAACGATAAATAATCGATATTTTTAATATAAAAAATAATTCGAATATATTCGATACGTTAAATTTACTATTATAATTAAAAGTATATATTTATTACGAAAAAAATAGTTAAAAAAGTTTATATACGTTAATTATTAAAAACGGTAAAACGTGTATAATTAAAATAAATAATAAGTTCGTTAATTTTCGTATAATAATTATTAAATCGTATAATTGTAATATAATAATTAACGTATTAAAGTTTATTTCGATCGTAAAACTCGATTTTAATTTCGATTAATAAAAAAATAACGACGATAAAATATACGTACTATCGAAAGATTTATTTAAAGTTTAAAAACGAAAACGTAAAAAATCGTTCGGTAATAAAAATAAATTAAAAGTTATTATTACTTATATAACTATAAAAAAACGCGAAAATTAATTCTTAATCGTTTAATTACGTAAAAAAAGGAAAATTACAACCTTTAAAAAACTTTTTAAAAAATTAAATACGAAGGAAATTAAAGGATTTATCGATAAAAGTATATTTTTATTTAAAAAATACGATTCCGTTAAATTTTACAATATTTAATTATTTAATTTTCGTATCGTTCGAAAAATTAAAAAAAAAGGTATTTTATATCTTTTCGAAAAATCTAAACTTATTATTTAAAATTATAACGACGAAAGTAAAAAAGTAATATTAATATAATTACCGATTATATAACGATTAAATTAACGAATAATTATAATATTAACACCTATTTTTATAAAAAAAAAAATAAAAGTTTAATTATACGATATTATATAAATTTATATATAATTAAAGTTAAAGTTAAATCATATCGTCTTAATTCGATTATTTCTTATTTTTATATTTAAATATCTTTTTAATACGATTATAATAATTGTAAAACTTTTATATAATATAATAAAAATTAATATATATTAATAGGTTATATATTTTAAATACTATAAAAAAAAGTTTTAAATAATTATATTTACGTATAATTTATATTTATTAATATTAAAACCAATCGATCGTTTCGAATTAATAAGTATATAAATTAACGATACCTTTAAATTATTCGATGAAATATTCGATTAAATGAAAAATTAAAAACGAAAAAAAATAAAACTTTTAATTAAATTAAAAAAATATTTAATTATAAATTATTCGATTATTTTTAACGGATGTATTATTATTATAGAAATTAACGAAATAATTTATTTATATTAAAAAAATTAAAAAAAAAAAATTATTTTTATTAAATTCGATGTTAATAATATAATGTATTAATACGTATAATAACGTGTTCGTAAAACGTATATCGTATCGATTTATTAATTTAAAGTTACGTATAATATATCTAAAATAACTTAATATCGTAAATTCGAAATTATCGAAATTACGAAATTTAATAAATAATTTAATTAATAAAAAATAAATATCGATCGAAGATTACGATTCGTACTTTTAAATTTAAAAATTATTAAATTATTCGTTTTTATCGACGAATTATTTACGAATAATAAAAATTTAAATTCCTAGATCGAATATATTATATTTATCGTAAATAAAACGTTTTCGAAATTATTTTTTAATATTAAAAATAATATTATTTATTAAAGTTCGATTAAATCAAAACGCGTTATACAAAACGTTTTAATAAGCGAAATTTACGCTATAATATATAGCGTAAATATAATAATAATTTTTAAAACGACGATTTCATTAATCAATAAAAAATTAAGTTATTTAAATCTTCTTATTATTATTTATATTAATTTTTACTCATTTTACAAATGTTTAATTAAATTAAATACCACGAAAAAAAAAAAACTTATAATCGATATTATATTACTTCGATAATTATATAAAAAACGAAAAATAACGAAAATTAAATGAATTTATAGAAAAAATAATCCTATCGACGTTATAACGAAAAGTAATATTAATAAAATGTTAAGGACGTTTATTAATATAAATGATATTACGATAAGATTATAGGGATAAGTAAAAAAATAAAAAAGAGGAAATTTATTATTATTAATAATTAAAAAAAAAAAAAAACTACGAAAAGAAAAGATTATTAATGTAGTTATATAGTTTTATATTAAGGAATTTATCGTAATAGTAATAACGGTGGATATATTTTTATTAAATGTCTCGTCGCTTTAAGTAATAAAGATTTAAAGTATATATTTTAAAACGATATATAAATATCGATTAATATAAAGTTAATTAATTATATTTTTATATAAAAAAGTATAATAAATATAACTTTTTTTCGTAACTTTTTTATTAAACGATTACTTAATATCCTCCTTCGGTTTATTTATTAATAACTTTTTATTATTTAATATTAAAATATATTTAATTAAAAACAAAATTTATAAAATATTTTTAAATATTTTAAAACGTTTTTAAATAAAATAAACGTTTTATTTTAATAAATTTTTACGACGATTTAAATTTTTATAAAAATAACGTTATTATTAAAATTATTTTAAAAATTTTATAAAAAATATTTTTAATAATATATAAATTAAATATTATATTTATTATAAATAACGTATTTATTTATAAAATTTAATTAATTATAAATTAATTAAATAATTAAATTAAAAAAAAATAAAATTATTTTAATAAATTAATTTTTATATTTATTTAATTTTAATTTTATCGAAAATTTATAAAAATTATTAAAAAAAATTTTTTATAAATTTAAATCGAAATTATTAAATATATTAAAAAATAAAAAATCTTTAAAATTATTTATAAAAATCGTTATTAAAATATAAAATAAATTTAAAATAAATTTATTAAATAAATTTATAAAATTTATAAATAATCGAATTAAAATAATTATAATTATAAAAAAATAATATATAAAATATTAAAATATTAATTACGTATATAAAAAAAATTTTTTTTAATTTTTTATATTATATTTAAATTTTTAAAATTATTATATAAAATTATTTTTATAATTCGAATTTAAATTATAAAAGTTATAATCGAGTGTAAGTTTTAAAATAAAGTCGAAATCTTATTTAATGTTTTTTTTTACGGGTTATTGTAAGTATATAATCCGCATCTAAAGCCCATACCGCGTCCTGCGTTATGTTATATCCGTGTGACCTTAGGGGAAGAGGGAAAGCGGGAATGTAGGTAAAGGGGAGGGTTGCACTTGTACGGCTTCCGCAAGCCCAATCGACGTGCCCTCGGGCGTTTTGTCAGGTATCGTTTAACACGTATTGATGTGTGGCGATGGGAAAGCGGATGAATTATATACTACTAAATGTACCGCCTGCACCGTCCCTATTGGCTCTCCAGACGCCGTCTTCACCTTCAAACTCTTCCCTTTTCCAGACCTCCACGCGTTCTTTGCAATCCTCGAGAGCCTGTTCGCCGGCTCTCCATGCGGCTTGTCGGTGCGGGGCGGACACTGCTATGAGGATGCTCTCCTCTCCAATAGGCACGGTCCCAAGGCGGTGAACCATAGCTATTGCTATGAGACTGTGCTTGGCGCGAATCTCTCTACATATCGACAGCATAGTGCGCAAGGCAAGCGGGTTGTAGGCTGAGTATTTGAGTTCTTTCACCGGCTTCCCGTCAAAACTGTCTCGAGTGGTGCCTGCGGAACATGAGGATACGGGCCGAGAGAAAGCCATTGGGTGATTAGACGTGGGAAACTAACCCGCAAACATAACTATTGCACCTGCCCGGGGACTACGAACTCTATCCGCCACAGCGGTTAGGTTGAGGTTGTCGGGCGTTAACCCCACATAGCAGCCGTCTTCGCTGATTTCAGCCGTTTCGAGGTCCATTTTCATGACGGCCGTTCGAGAGATTGCGGGGAGCCGATGAAGAGAAGGAACTAAAAAATAAAAATAAAAAAATAAAAATAAAAAAGGAAAAGGAAAAGGAAAAGGAGAGAAAAGAGCTGGCTGCTTATTTCAAACTTTCAGCTAGGTACGGGTTTATTCACTTTGGTATCTACCTTATGTAGGCTGGAGAGGAAGAAGAAAGAGATGTTGTTCGGAGTCATCATGGAACTAGGTATCATACCTAAACATACATATTATGTACAATATAATACAATACATACCAGGTTATTGTAGGTGTAGTTAACTACCTACATACCATACATGTGTGTGTAGACCTCAGGTATGATGTTTATGTATTGTACTTGTACAATAGGTATCTTACGCAACGCTGCGCAACTCTCAGTAAAATCTAGGTACCTAGGTAGGCACCTGGGTAGATATGTACCTACCCACGTAAGTGCCTAGGTACCTAGGTATCTAACATAAATCGCCCGTACCTGCGTGTACTTAAGTGGTTATCGTACATGTCGAGTGCATCATGCAATCCTTAAGGACATCAGGTATATGCATGTCTACATATGTAGGTACCTAGGTACCCATGTAGTACGTATTACATGTATGTGTGACTCATATACCTCGGTACCTACCTAGGTACCTACATGTAGGTAAAAGCGCCTACGTACCTAGGTACTTACCTAAGCATGCCAAAACTTCTAGCTCTTTTATTTTTACGTAAGACAACAATATCCGTTATTTCACCTTTCCGTCAATGGTAACCCAGTCTTTTCGTTTTCCTCCTCATCACCTACCGCCGAAGAAAGTATATCGGAAACCCGACCTCCTCGCCTTAATTGGGACTTAGGGAAATTGTAACTTAGGGGGTTGCTCCATAACCAGCATGTACGACGACTACGACCATCGAACTCGCGACGAGCGAGACTACTACGGACGTAGATCGCCTGCTCCCAAGGACATCCATTATCGTTCGCGGCATGGTAAAATGATACAGCCTGGAGGATGACTCGTCGAGATCAATTTTGAGCTTGCGCTGACTTCCCTATGAGGAAAAGAACCCTCTAGGTCGCCTAGAAGGACACCTCCAAGGGGACCGAGAGGCGAGGAATCGTACCGTACCCGCCGCTCTCCAGCCGGACGAAGACATAATTCATCCCACCGACGAGACGTCTCGCCTGAATATCGCCAGGCCTACTCTGATCGCGCTCCGAGAATCGGTACTGAGCACTTTGACCGCGAAACCAACTATTCATCTTCACACGACCGCGATTGGAGTCGACGCCACCCGGACTACGACGATTCCCGAGGACGTTACGATAGGAGTCCGCGACGCGCAAACTCGGGCGCGTCTTCGCCTTTTGACTCCGCCGATGATGGCTACTATCACGATGTCGGCCGTCGACCTAGATCCGGAAGGCCATATCATACACTAAAGCTAGATGATATACCAGACGGGATGGCCACGCAGGAGGTACACTTCTACCTGTATTATTGAGTCCCGATTCGACCCCTAACATCTCAGTAGATCGATAGTGTTATGCGTAACATGGGAGCCGTCGGCCTCGTCGAAGTCCGCATCAAATCAGATGATAGGAGCGGTACGTCCTTATCGAAGTGCGCCAGCAATCTACCGCTAACCATACGCTAGGCGCTCGTCGCTGGTATGCGTTTGCCGAATTCAGATCCGAAGATGACGCTGTCGACTTCTTTGAGAGGCACTACCCGGCCCTAGATATTAATAGCAGCCATGGTTCTTCCATTCGCATTCCTATCGAATATAGTCGAGAACGGCGGCACATCGCAAATCCTGACGATTGGAAATGCACCATGGTTAGTTTCACCCTCTACCCTGCCGTCCATGAGCTGCCTAACTTTGGGCTGCTAGTGCCACTTCGAAAATTTCTCTCGTCGAGCCACGTGCAAACAATGCAAAGTGCCAAGATCATGTGAGTTAGGTTTCAAGGAGGCGTAGTTGTATTCCTCCAAATACTGACAATGGGCATAGCGGAGAGCGTTGCCGATATCAAGCTTGACGGTAAAAGCGACGAATGTCCGCAACAAACGCCATCTCAGTTTCTCGTCATTCGCGACTTGGCTCCCCCTGTGACTGAGAGTATTCTAGCTGGAGAAATTAAGAAGCTCTTCATAGCCAAGGAAGACGAGTCCAAGCAGTCCTCCGTCGCCTCAAATAAACTCAAGAGTACAGCTCCGATCGGAAATACTAGTGGGCTGGGCGCAAAACCTGGTTCGCTAGTACGCGTCTTCATGATTCGGGATAAATATTCGGACATCAGTTGCAACTATGGATTTGCCGAATACTCTACCTTGGACGATGCCCGAGCTGCTATGGCGAAGTATAATGCCTCGCCACAGTTTACTATCGCTTCGAAACCCGTTAGCATAGCATTCATCCATTCTGGTGTTTTCGTACCATTTATACATCCAGTCCAAGACGAGGCCCGCAGATTCACTTTCGCAGCGACCCATAACCAGTCCTTGAGACTAGCATATTGGAACACGTCGGTCTATGCTAATGAATTCACAATATTCAACGAGGCTCTGTATGAGGACAGGCCACACGATACGGAACATCTCAAGGATGACCCCAACCGTTCCACGGGGAAGGACTCGAAAAAGAGAAAGGCGGAGAAGGACCTTTCTGCACCTAATGGCAAGAAGGTAATCGCGATGGCTCCTCAGCTTCGAATGTGGGCGAATAAACACGCTGAGCTACACGGGCCGGAGTCGGATAATAGCGTGGGTCCAGCCGACAGTAGGGCGTCTGTACCCAGTTGCAACACCATGGCTCAGCCCAATTCGAGCGTCCCAGCAGTAATGGCCGCACCTTTTGTATCCTACGCCGACATCGACCAGATGTGCTGCCTCCTGTGCAGACGAAAATTTAAGAATGAACCTTCGCTCCGTCGACATGAGCAGATAAGCGACATGCACAAGGCTAATCTGAATAACGAAGCGCTGGTTTCCAAGGCTACTGAGAATCTGAAAATTCGTGGCAAGGAGCCTGTATCGAATTATCGGGATCGAGCCAAGGAGCGCCGAATGGCGCACAATCAGCCCAACAAACCGAAGCCTCACCTTCCCAGAAGACGGCCTCAGACGATTCAAGACACCGGGCTAGCCACGGAGACGCCACCCACAAAGTTTGTGGTGTCGAAAGGCGCGGGCTTATTAGCCAAAATGGGATGGAGCACAGGCGAAGGTCTCGGGGCTGAAGGGGACGGGCGAACCGGTATTATCGAAACGATGGCTTATACCCCCGGCGTTGGTCTCGGGGCAGAGGGCGGCAAGATTGGAGATGCTTCCGAAGAGGCTGCTCGAGCTACAAAGAACGATTACGCGGATTTTGTCTCGAAGGCCAAGGACAAGGCAAGGGAACGTTATGAAAGGATGAATTAAACCTCTTTTTATGCGTATATTAGGCCTTCCCTTAGGCATAATCGCTAGCTACATGAATATCAAGGAAATCCCCGGGTGCCTAGTCCGAGTAGTAGAGCGAATAGTATTTAGTTCGTTTACAAGATAATAGATGCGACGCCCATCAATCCACTCAGGTTCACTACAGCAACCGGGATCAGAACCTCCCACTTGGGCCAAGAAACAGCTCTAATACCGGTACTCTCGCCTCCCTGGCCGCCCTGGTCCCCCGGCGTGTTCGTCGAGGTAGCAGTGGAAGCAGCGCCGCCGGGACCGGGGAGCCCCGTGGCCGTCTGCACTACTGAGACTTGGGAAGCGACGCCACTAGCATCAGGAATACCGGACTCCTGCGTGATCTCCACGATGGTGCTATCTGTACTATTTAGGTTAGCTTGAGCTAGTCCGATCTCCTTATTGGTGAGATCGTAGACCACGTAGGCGGAACGCAAGAAAGTGTCGCCTAGCAGATAATAGTCCGAATTGGGTTGCAGGCCGAAGCTGCATACATTATCAAAAGGCAAAGGCGGCACTTGTAGCCCTAGTTCGACGTATCCGTCCACGTTATCCAACACGAATTCGTCCATGGGGACCCGGACAATAGGACCATCGTCACCACCAAATTGAAAGTCGAAGGTAAAATTCTTCTCGTTCAAGTAGTCGCAGTCGATGAAAACTAGTCCCGTCCCAGAAGTATCGTCGACTGCGCCGAAAGTACGAAAGATACGGCGTACTATGCTGGAGGGAAGGTAGGTCAACGTAGTGCCCGAGTCGAGGATGACGGGGATGGCGGTGCGAGTGTAGTTGGTCACCGTGCCGTTGTCGGCAGTCGTAGTCAAAGACGAGAGGGCTACGGTAAAGGAAGAATAATTTCCGTAGCGATCGGGCTGGATTGCGACGGTTTGGAGATTACCGATGAACTTATTGGTGTCTAGGCCGCCAAATAGGATTGTCCCGGTCTCGGCATACAGATCGTCCTACAACAACGAGGGAAAGGGTTAGCTTGTCCTAGCATTCCTCCGGCCATGCGTCGCGCTTAAACCCGTGGCCAACTTGAAAATTAACTTGAGAGTTAGAACGCGGGGGCAAGGCATACTAGATACAGGCTGTAAGCTTGAATAGCAATTAAGTCCTGGTCCTGAAACAAATTCATGATGTTCGGATAGGGGGTTGCGGAAGCGACGTTGGCGGCGAAGCCTATGCCCAAGAGGCCAGAATTGATAGTAGAATTCTCAGCGAGGCCCATTTGCAGAGCGTCGATGTCGGCCCCGCCTATGCTGAAGCTATCCCGGATATAATCACCCTCGGCACCCGAACCATCGACGTAACGGATGCTGAAGTCATCGCGCGACACGAGGGAGAAAGTCGAGCTACCGGAAGGGTCGTAAGTTGACAGGCAGTACCCGTAGCGATACTGCATTGCCTTGGACTGGCAAAGGTTCGCGCGCCTGTCTAATATCCACACATCGCTGCTCCCAGTGTCGACAATCAAGTCGACAGTCTGAGGCGGCGTTCCCACCATAACCTGAGCATAATAGCCACCACCAGTCAGATTATTGTTCAACTCCTGCGAATAGGTGCCGGCGCGCTTGTGAAGCACGGGTAGCCTAGCTGCCGGCCTACTGAAGTTGACGGGGATGACTCTCTGCGCGATCGCAGTGGCGGCGGCGGACGCGGCAACGATGGCTGAAAGAATCCTCATGGCGAGGGCGAGGGCGACGACAACACAAAAAGTAGAAAGAATCACAGATGGCGGATCCGGGACGGCACGTATTCAATATAAAGATCCAAGGCAGACCCGGTCCTGTGTGTACGGTCCACCACGGCGGACCAGACTAGAAGGCTAGCCGGGGCTTAGTCTTATGAATCGTTGCCACGCGCGAACGATCCAGTTGCTTGGATGTAAACAAACTGGCGGAGTGAGGCCGGGGGGGAGATGGCGAGGGACGATATCCGAACGCATATGGGGGTATATTCCATATACACCTGGAGGTGAGAGAGGTATCGGACATCGGACGCGAATCGAGGAAAGAGATGAAGGAGGGCGTATCCGACTTACCCAACCCGGCTTGAGACTGGTCTTCTCCGTCTCCGTCTCCGTATATCCGTGACGAGGCAGCGACCTTTTATCAAATACTTACCTGTACCTGCCTTTGGCGGTAGACGGGCCGGGGCGCAGGATGGGAAAGGAGGATGGGGGAGGGAGGAAAGGAAAAAGAAGAAGAAAAAAAGGAGGAAAAAAAGAATAATTAAAGAGCTTCATCTTGAGCTGCCAAGCAACCACGCATCGCGTATGCGTTTTAATAGACTTGGCTGGCTTGGGTCAAGAAAAATGGTAGCATTGAAAAGCCCACCCGGGGTTGAGATACCTAGGTAGGTACCTATGTAACTATCCATATATGTACCTATTAATACCTAGGTAACCTTCATCTAGGTGCCCTTAGGTAGGTACTTACCTAGGTACTTAAGTACCAGGTATCTCTGCTTGTGTGCGTACCTACATGTAAGTTAGGTATTTAACACGTAAACGGTAAGCCATTTAACCTAAACCGTTAAACCGTTAAAACTTATAATCTTATAATTTAATTATATAATAAACCCATATTATACGTTATATTATATTTTTTTAAATATTAAATTTATTATAATTATAACGTATTTAACGTTTTATTATAATATTTTTATATATAATATTTTTATATATAATATTTTTATATTATAATTATTATAAATATATATTATATTTTATTATAAATATTATTATTAATATTATTATTAATATTATTATAATTATAAAATATTTAAATTTAATTATTTTATTATAAATATAAATTTTATAATTAAAAGTTATTCCCGTAAAATAATATAATAACCCTCAATTTTCTTCGAATTCTACGACTATTTTTATAATTATATACCTTTTAATATAACTATTAATATAACTTTTAATACAACTTCTAATACAGCTTCTAATACAACTTCTAATATAACTTCTAATATAACTTTCGTAACACCCTTTAACTTTTACGAAAAACCACCCGTGCCACTTTTCGAAGAGCCGTCGCGAGAAACCACCCCATACCACCTTTCGAAAGAGCCGTCGCGAAAGGCCACCCCTACTACCTTTCTAAAAATCTTTCGAAAGAGCCGTCGCGAGTGACCACCCCATACCACCTTTCGATAAAGCCGTCGCGAAAAGCCACCCCTATTACTTTTCGATAAAACCGTCGCGAGGGACCACCCGTATAACTATACTTAGCTTTAAATATATAATTCGAAAAATTCTTCGAAAAGTGCCACGAAAAATACGTCGAATTAAAATTAAATTTATATAATTAAATCCATATAATTAAATTTATATTTATAATTAAATTTATACTTATAATTAAATTTATATTTATAATTAAATTTATATAATTCGAATTTTTTAAATAAAATTATACGTTAAATTAAAATTAAATTTATATAATTAAATTTATATAATTTAAATTTTTTATATAAATTTATTTAATTCGATTTTTTTAAATCGAATTATACGTTAAATTAAAATTAAATTTATATAATTAAATTTATTTAATTCGATTTATTTAATTCGATTTATTTAATTCGATTTATTTAATTCGATTTATTTAATTCGATTTATTTAAATCGAATTATACGTTAAATTAAAATTAAATTTATATTTATAATTAAATTAATTTAATTAATAAAATCGTTTATTAAAATACGAATAATTTTAAATATAATAATTACGATATATATAATAATTTAATTAAACGATTTAATTAATTAAATAAAAATATAATATAAATCGTTACGCGAAACGTACGCGTAATTAATTAACGTAACGTAATATAACGTAACGTAATATAAAATAAAATATAATTAATATAACGTAAAAAATATAACTCGTAAATTTTTACGTAATTAATTTTTATTTTTTTTTTCGAATTTTTTTTTTAAAAAAAAAATTCGAAATAATATTTCGAAAAAACTTCGAATATATTTAAAATTATTATTATTTAATATATTATTTACGTACGTATAATTTATAAAAATACGTTATAATTTAATAATTATAAAACGTTAAAAATTTTAAAATTAATAAAATATAAAAATATATTTTAATTAATTAAATTAATTTAATATAATAAAACGTTAATTATTTTAAAATATTTTATAATTATAATAAATTTAATATTTAAAAAAAAATATAATATAACGTATAATACGGATTTATTATATAATCGAATTATAAAATTATAAGTTTTAACGGTTTAACGGTTTCGAGCATTTAGGCCAGGGTAACGTAAAGTACTTAAGTACTCATAATATCATGGTTTCGTCGCATAACTTAGGTATTGTATTGTACATACATGTGCAGTATGTCTACCTATGCATACCTACCTACCTAGGTAGATAAGTACCTGCCTGCCCAGGTAGGTGCATGCCCATTAGCAGGTCAGTACATGTTATATACTACATGTGAGCGACTTATCGACGGGAGATTACGTAGGCTTGCGGTCCCCACCTCCCAATCATCCCCTTAGAAGAAAGCCCACTCCGTCATCCCGTCAGCACGTCCCGCTAATTCGCCCTATCGAGACCTTATAAAAGGTCGTGTACGCAAGTCCGTCCTTTGTACATATGTATACCTAGGTAGGTAGGTATACCTCAAATATACCTATATGTCTTATATGCGTAGGTGTGTATATCCCACCTTATCAACGGCTTGGGGCAACCTAATCTCCGTCACGTTTAGCGCGCGCTCCAAAGTCAATACCCACCTACGCACGTCGGCAAATCTGATATACGGCAGTGTCTTCCGTTATATCGAGCTACAAGCCGTCCTTCAGAATACTCGACGCCGTTGCAAGCGCCGATAAATATCAATGTCATAACCTTAGAATTGCTTTGTACCTAGCATAGAGAGAACGGAGGATGACAACTTGGACTATCGTACAGAACGGGAGAGTAACTGACGAGAACCATCCCTTATTGTGCCATGGTAGTTGTAATACCTACCACGCCCCCTCTTCGCCCCCTCCTCTATCTCCTCTTACGCCTTTGCCATGCCTTTGTTGTACCTCCACTACGTCCACCTTACGCCTTCTCTCTTCTCTGCACAATCGTGGCGCTGAGCTCGCCAATGCTCGTCTCACTGAGCACCTCAAAGATGCTCACGTCCGCCTCACATTCCCTCGAGACCCAGTTGCGGACGCCAACTGCCACCAGAGAGTCCACACCGTAGGCGCTGGGCGGCCGAGATTCGTCTACGTCCAAAGAGTCCATGTTCATACTCTTTGAGAGCATCTCCCGCAGACCTTTACTTATAATGCATCTTGCCTCCTCCGCATCTGCAGCCTGCGCGAGCAGTCTTTGCATCGCCTCTCGGGAGTCTGATGCCTCTCCAGAGCCTGAACTCGACCCTGTTGGCATATCTACCTGGTTGAGATGGGTGAACATAGCTGTACGCGCCCAGTACGGATCTGCTGGCTTATTCTGCAGGATCAAACCACCTGTGCCCACGCCTGTGACCACTTGTGCAGGCATCTCCTGACCCGTTTCCGTGTAGCCAGTGATTGCGCACTCAACGATGCGCTTGAAATCCTGGAGTCTGATTCCGAAGAAGCCGCTGGCCTTGAGCTTGTCCAGCGTTTGGGGATCCTCGGCAAGCATTCCCGCCTCGAGGATCGGACCTAGGTCGATCGATACCGCGTGCATCCCGCCGCGCTTCTCTGCGTTGATATGTCTCGCCAGAGAGTCCTGGAATGCATTGCCCGCAGCATAGTTTGCCTGTCCACGGTTTCCGATGACACCGGCCGAGCTGGATAGGAAGATGAAGAAGTCAAGGCCATGGCCGAAAACTTGGTGAAGGTTCTGGGACCCCACTGTCTTGGGTCTTATTGCCAGTTGCCAGTCCTCGTATGTCATGTTGTCGAAGACAGAGTCGCGCAACACGGCAGCACACTGGAATACCCCCTTTACAGGCGGCAGGGAGTTCTGAATATCGCTCGCTACCCTCTCAAGGGCTTGGTTATCGCAGATGTCCACCTTGTAAACGCACACTTTAATCTGTCTATTACGAAGGAGATCCAGACAAGATTTAGCCAAATCGCTTGTCGCGCCAGATCGTGATAGGAACACGATATTCTTGGCGCCGTTGTGCGCCAACAATTTAGCGATCTCAATGCCGAGGCCACCAAGGCCACCAGAAAGGATGTAGGTGGCATCCTCACGCACGTAGTCGCTCGTAGGACGAGGCGGTCGTGCAAGGATCGGGACAGGCTTTGACGTGAGTCGCTGGCAATGAATTTGGGCGCCAGTTCCGTCTGAATCCAAGGCTGTGAAAGCAGATGCTAGATCGGAATAGTCGTATATGCGCTGGGAATCTGGACTCCAGATGTTGAACTGGCCTGATATCATCTTTGGCCAAACGAATGCTAACGCGTCACCAAGCCTGTCCGGCTGGTGCGAAACGAGATGGGGTATATCTATAATAACGCAACTAAAGGTTTTGCAGATAGTATCGTCATTGCGTACCAACTCGTTGCTACTGCCAGATTTATGGGCGAACCCGATCACACGGCCACCTAGAACGCCGTTAGCTAACGCCTCGGTTTGTTAGGCAAGTTATCCTCGCGCCTCGAAAGCTTACCTTCTTTTACGCATCGTATGTTCAAGTCTCGGCTTCGTGCGGCTGTGTCGTAGATCACGTCTACACCCTTGCCATTGGTCAAGTGCAGTATCGTTTCCACAAAAGTCTCTGCTCTCGCATCGAGGATATGATCCTCCGGAAGTTTCCAGAAATGGCTCAGTATACCGCGCTGTTGGTTAGTCTCTGCACTGGCGAATATTTCAGCCCCAACGAATTTGGCCAGCTGAATCGCAGCCTGACCGAATATTCCTGCGCCAGTATGGATTAGAATAGTGTCCTGAGCCCTAAGCTCCCCAAGCGCATATCTCGCTACAGAGAAGCTCGTCGGTAGGCATAGAGGGCGAGGTTGGGACCCGTCGGTAGGATCTTTATATAAGAGTCGATGATGGCATCTGACATAATCCCTCAATGATCCACGGGTAATGCCTACGACGTGGTCACCCGAACAAAGGTCCGAAACGTTCTCACCGACTTGTTCAACTACACCATATATATCCGTACCTAGGATAACCTTCTCCGTACCCGTCCACATCACTTCGCGGTCGAGATCGCCAAGTGTGGTTGTCACGACTCTAACTTTAACATCGTCTGGGGACAATGGAAGGCCGGCGTCGGGGTCGTCACTCCAGTACAAGCTGCTTGTGTCGCCTACCTCTCCAATCTCGAGCTTAAGGGGCCTTTCGTGCGGATCGGGCATGGTCTGTAAGTCTGGCTTCGCCAGAGCGGAGCCACGCTCGATCATGGAATTCAACGAACCCATAGGAACTAGTCTTGGGACCATGATCCGGCCATTGCGCTCAACGTACTCTATTTCAATTGGCCCCGTGATTTCAGGGCTAAAGAAAGATCGCGCGACCAATCGCGCGACTGTCTGGGCAAACGCCACCGCTGATGTGCGAAAATCCACATCGGTATCGACGTCAAGAGATACCAATTTCTTCTTGGGGTATTCTGACTGTATGGTCCTGCCCAAAGCTTGGATCAGACAAGATTGAGGGTTCTTAGCCTCTAATTGTGAGGCGCGGGTAACCCAGAAGATGCCCTTCGCGGCAGTGACGACGTTCCGGAATGCAAGGAAATCTCGCTCTGCCCAGTTCCAAAGCAGCGCTCGACCGTCAGCCTCCAAGAGAGATATGCAAAAGTCCGGCAGTACCTCTTTTGGATCGATACTGCCCAACGTCCGGAATTGACAGCTCAGAATCTTTGAGAATCCCTCATAAAGCCTCTCGATGTCGGGGCTAGCGTCCATCGGGACGAGGATAAGGAATTTATCCGTCAGTTTGATGGGGAACTTGATATCCTCGGGGCCGTGCTGCTTCTCGCCCAATTCTGATAACTCATCCAGCCCTTCCCATACAATTTCGGAGCAGAGGTTACGGTGATTCGGGAGGAAGCCGTTTTCAACATTAGTTGGGCTTGGGGCCAGAGCGGTAAAGTTTAGATCCTCAATGACAAGGAGCGGGCTGCTCTTAGGACCGGAAGTACCCAGCCAGGAGTGGTCTGAAACAGTAAACGATGCGGATGCACCACGCTGTCCACGACGGTCCGCCTGGGTATAAGCGGCAAGTTGTTCGCCAGCTCTCGAGAGTGCGCGCGAGTCGGCCGATACATAAAGGCCACGGAGGAAAGACGGGACCATTGGTTCACTACCAAAGGCAAAGGCCGTCTGAAAGATCGAGTCCAGAGTCGCCGGGTGAATAATGTGAGGATATTCAAAGCTAGCAGGCATGACTAACTTCGTGTCAGGAACCCGGATAGTGCTCACACAAGCATTATCCCGCCTATGGAGGGAATTGATATTCCGAAAAAGCGGGCCGTAGTTCATACCAATGACATCCAAGGCCTCGTAAAGTTGTCGTGGGATAACTAACTCATCGCAGTTATTCTTTGCGTCGAGATATCTTTGGTAATGCTCGCTAGTTCGGGAGGGTTTCTCCCTGTGAATCCGGTGCCCAGCCACCGCCCCTTCGGGAGGTTGAGAGTAATGGATGGTGACAAACCCGGTACCATGCTCCTCCCAAGGCCCGTCGAGTTGTTTCGAGAATATAAAAAACTCGAAAGAGGTCGATGATGCGGTGCCCAGAGACACCGCATTCTTAGCAGGGGTAACAGTCTGTTGGTCGGTCCGCCTCGTGAAGTTCAAAGCATACTCTAATCCATGCGAGGTCTCTGGAATAATCATTGCCTTCTGAATGTTAAGCCGCGTAATCTCGAAACCCACAACATGTTCTGACGCCATCTGTTTGGCGGCTTCTAACACCATGGTGACCATACCAGCGGCTGGGTAAATTATAGTCTTTTGTACTTGGTGATCTCTTATCCATGGGTTCTCCGAGACTCGGAAGAAGCCACGCCATCGGGGCTGGAAGGGGATCGAATCTGCCGTTGGCCGGCCGACCAGATCATACCTACCATGGATCTGAAAGCGGTTCGCTCTCGACAAGTGCGACTCGTACCAGTACGCCTTGTCGTGATTCCAGGGATATTTCGGTAAATCGACGAGAAGTCGCGGCCGTTGAACCTGTACATTCCTCATGACTACCCAAGACATGGCAATATCGTATCCATGATTCCAGATCTTCCCAACGGCCTCCAGCAACGTTTCGGCTGCGTCTCTGCCTCTATGTAGCACAGACAGGTAAGATGGGCGTTGTCTAAGCCCCTCTTCGGCATTGAGGATCTGCCTGATAGGGCCTTGGAGCGATGAATGCGGTCCAATCTCGAGGATTAAGCTCGGCGTTTGAGCACCTTTGGAATTCACCACCCGGTGTATTGCGTCGGCAAAGTTAACCGGAGAGACCATATTCTTTACCCAATATTCTGGGCTGAGATCCTCCCAATCAATAGCGTGTCCGGTCACAGAAGAGTACATGACGCAAGGCTCGCCGCCAAGAGGCGGGATTGCCAGGTCAGCTTCTTCTAGGCGGATGTCGCTGGGAGCAACAATCCTACCCTTGGTATGCGGATGCGGAACCGTCCTACCAGTAGGCTTCTTCGGCATGATGTGCGTAATAGACTTAAGATAAGCGGTTTCGCAGCGCCGCATATGATGTGAGTGGTATGCGACGCCGACAACGAGAAGCCGGTTAAAGATACCTGCGGCTTGGAGAATTCGCTGGAGTTCCTGGATTGCATCCTTGTCACCGGACAGCGTTACTGAAGCTGGGCTGTTGACGCAGGCCACTACCACTCTACCCTTCCCTATTTGGTCCACATACGCCTGCGCTTCAGAGGGCGAAAGGCCCACGGCAAGCATACTACCTTCCGTGTTTCCTTCACCATCCAGGGCCAGCATGGCTTCGGCGCAGCGTCCGCGATGAAAAGCTAATTCCCAGGCATCTTCCCGCGAGAGGGCTCCTAAGGCGTAGGCTGCAGCAATCTCTCCAGAGGAGTGTCCACAGACAGAGTTTGGGCTAATTCCGAAATATCTCGTCATCAAGTCAATGAGGGCCACCTGCACCGCTGTCGTGGCTGGCTGGGAAATTTCAGGCTGGTTGATTCTGGAAGAGCCTTCATCTTTAAGAAGTTCTGCAAGCAGATCAAAGGAACAGCCTTTGGTTCGCAGGTACATAGTTGCGTCTTCTATTGATCGCAAGAATATGTCGAAACCAAGAAGTTCTCTTCCCATAGCAAACCATTGGGCTCCCTGGCCCCCAAAGACAAAAGCTAATCTGATAGAGCTTCTATCTTCCGAGGCCCTGGTGAGATCTCCGGTTTGCACTTCGACTAATTTCTGGACGAGTTCCTGGGGAGATCGCGCAACGACTGACGCCCTCCACTGCAATTGTGTCCGGCGACATCCGAGGGTGTATGCAAGATTTTCCATGATATCGTCAGATACGGTATTGACTCGGCCCCCAACATAGGAGACGTAATCCTTGAGCATTTGAGATAATACCTTTTGTTCATGCGCCGAGAAAACGAAGAGATGTGTCTGCGAATCACAGGCGGGTATCCGCACTCCTCGAATCGATCGGGGTAACCCAGGCGTCGTAGTATTGAGGCTTGAGCGCGTCTCTATCAAGTCCTGCGCATCTTCAAAGAGCGCGGTATTATGATATGCCGAGAGCCCCCTTTGGGCTAAGTAGTGGGCAGCATCATCCAGGATTATATGTGCGTTCCTAGCATACCTGAAGTCAGTATTTTTATCTTCTAATAGACAAGCTTCAGGGGCTAGGGGTCCTAAGGGGTGGGCAATCCCCTCGGTTGCGCGGTAGGACCGAACAAGCGGCTTCTGTGAGGGTATTTGAAATTACCTACGTTCCACCAAATCCGAAGCAGTTAACGCTTGCACGTCTGAGCCCTCCGGTTGGCCAGGGAGTGTTCCCAATCGGAACCTAATCACGAAGGGAATCAGCAGAGAAAATGAGGCTCGCGTTGACTTATGCTCACCTTAACTTTCCAGCTATCAAAGTCAATAGCTGGATTCCCGGGGGCCTCAAAGTTGAGATGCTTCGGGATCGTTCCATTTTCGATGGTCAGAACTCCTTTAATCAGCCCGGCTATTCCGGCGCACCCTTCTAGATGACCGATGTTTGTCTTAACTGAGCCGACGTATATGGGGTTACTAGAAGCGCGCTGCGAGCAAAATGCGTCCGAGATTGCCTTTAGCTCTCTCCAATCACCAGCCTGCGTACCAGTGCCATGGCATTCAACGTAGGCCGTGTCGTCGACGGGGAGGCCAGCTCTGCTGTACACGGTCCTGATATTGCGAAGCTGAGCCTCCGCACTGGGTAGAGTAATACCTTGGGATGAGGTTAGATAATATTCATTCAAGTCAGTGAATTACGTACCAGGCGTGCGGCCATCTTGATTAACGCTCGATCCTCGAATCACGGCGCGAATATTATCGTTATCTCGAATAGCATCTGAGAGACGCTTCATGACCACAATGCCAATTCCTTCGCCGCGGCCGTAGCCATTGGCGCGCGCATCAAACGTATAACATTTCCCGTCCGGGCTCAAGAAGTTCAATGCGGTCATAGGCATCATGGTATTAGGCGTCAGGATTAATCCTGCACCGCCAGCGAGCCCCTGAATTGAGTTAGTAGGGCGTATTAATGTATAGGACGACACGATTCCATGCACCCACAATATCGATTTCGCGGTTGCGAAGACTCTGACACGCATTGTGGACACAGACTAAGCTAGCACTGCATCCAGTGTCAATAGTCATGCTCGGACCGTTAATATCCAGAAAGAATGAAATGCGGTTCGACATGATCGCGATTCCATTCCCAGTCGCTCCATACTTGGGCGAGTCATCGGGATCTCTCAGGACTATCTGCTCATAGTCTTAGACATTGTTAGCTAAACCCTCCATCGAAAAGGCCGGAGGGCCCCCGTCTTATACGTACCCTTCACGAAGGAGCCAACCCAAACTCCCGTGTCGCTCTTCTTGATGGATGCGCGGTCAATTCCAGCTAAAGGTCCGTTAGCCTGATAAAGAATGGGTAGAGCGTGCTAAAATCCTTACCACTATCCAGAGCTTCCACGGCGACCTCGAGGAGGATTCTCTGCTGCGGATCTATGGCCTTAGCCTCGTCGGCCGGGATAGAGAAGAACTGTGATCGTCAGCGGAGTCGCCACTACAAGTTACAAGAGTCAAAGCGTACCGAGGTATCAAAGACGCCAACATCTTCCACCAAGAAATGGCCAGCACGGAAGGGAATCTAGTTCAACAGGTCAATCTTGATTCAAGTCATAGGGTTGAGAACGGCCACCTACACTTCCCTGTCGGTTTCCGCTGGGGTGGAAATAGCTGGAGACATTAAGACGGCTCTCGGGGATTTCAGACCAAGCACTCTCTCCGCGGCAGAGCATCTGCCAGAGCTCTGCCGGCGACGTGGCATTACCGGGGAAGCGGCAACCAATGCCGACCACAGCAATGGGCTCCATTGCATCAGAAGTTGGGTTATCCATCACAGATACCCAGAGTCAGCCTTTAACTAACGTGGTGGGGGTGTTACCGTGCAAATGTTTGAGTAGAACGGTTCGGGTTGCGTGAACAAACTGAATCAGGTATGCAGAGTTTGGGGGAGGGCAGGATGATTTGAAGTGGTAAATGAGTATCGAAGAGGGTCTGCGAGACAACTTCTTCGAGAGAGGATGTTGTGGGCCTTGCAGTTTCAAGGGTGCGATCGAAGTAGAAGTGGAAAGGATATTTCCCACGATGGTCGACTTCTTCAAGATCGAGTGCACTCGTTGACTTAGATAATAGGTATCCTCGGAGGGAAGGGGGAAAATATTAAATAGTATGAGGAAGTGTGAGGTAACGCGAAATGTGTTTGAGTAGATAGGTGGTTAAAGTAATGAACCGCAGGTGGGTGACGAGTTGGGTTGGCAATTTTTGTATGTCTAGGTAAGTACCAAGCTGGGAGTGGGAGGTGGCCGGCTTACGGGACCGAGGGCGGTTGTTTATAATCGACAACCTGCTCGTTGATCCTAAGGCAAGAAGGAGGGAATGGTTATCTAAGGTACAGCTAGCGGACCGCTACCTCTACCATGAGTCAAAATTTTGCTGCATATCAGCAGGAATTTATTGGTCGGTTCAGTGGAAACTTGCTCAAAAAGAAGATATCGAGGCTGAAATAGGCAAGCATGCTATCCCGTACCTTCCTTCCTTTCCCCTTATTCTTTGCACGGACACACGCGCACGCAAGGTTAGTTCCTCCGGTTTGTGTATTTAGCGCCCGGGGGGTTCCTTCCCGGGATTTACGGAGTGTGGAGCTATCTATTCTATGGTACGTCTACCGGCCAAAATCCCAGGTCGAGGTTTTCGATAAGATGTCCCACGGACACAACCCTGAGGCATAGGGTACAATATTCGGACTGCCATTAACACTGGTGCCCGGCGTTATGTAATCAGAGTCGATTCACTCTGGCAGGAGCAAGCCATGGTCCAGATACAAAGAAATTAAGTCGCTCCGCTTCAGGAAGCCGCAGCTTTGGTGTACGTTCGCCGGGGAACGGCCCAGCGCTTTCCCCAGCACTTTCCTCAGCACTATTCACCGCCCGCGCCACTTGACTTTGCAAGCATACCTACCTAATCAATATCGCGAAAGCAGGCGGAGGAAGGAGAAAGAGAAGAGAACTATGCTGTGCATGCACTTACATACCTAGGTACCTAGGTACGTAGGTAAGCTATCAAGCGCATAGATGAGCAAGTTATGATAACAATTAGCGACATCAAGGTTCAATATTGTTAATCATGGATGTCTACGTATCTACCATAGAATATAATATCTATAATACGTAGTCCCACTACAAGGGAAAATATTAGTAACAAAGCGGCCGATCCATCTACCACAGCGGAGAACGGCAAGGAGCAAGTAATAGTTGTCAATAAAACTAAGAATGATCCTTTCACGAATAATAATAAACGTTCACATCGATTCGTTTACCTTAATGTGTTTCTATGCGTATATTGATTATACTCAGATATGATGACATATATAATAAAGGACATCAACCACTAATTTAATGTAGGTACATTCCGATAAAAAATATTAGTAGGTATACCTAGGTAGATAGGTACATATCACATATTTAATAGATAAATCCTATGGAATTCCCACCCCGAAATATCAAAGTAGAATCATTCATACCTACTCCATTCCAAAGTACACGCATAGCCCTATAAGGATATGTATCCCTGGGGATTGTAAATAAATATTATTCATGGCAGGGTCGAGTGTCATATGCTGTTGGTTTTTACTATAAAAGTAGGAGGATGAAATACTATTAGATTTAGGTGAACGCCTCAATCCGACTCCTCTCGCTGCCTTATACACAAGATGTAACATCAGAAGGAGTATCGCAAATCAAGCCTTCTGTATCTATATTCTATAGGTACGAGTCTATCCTTATGTATAACTTATTTTTACTATTATACAACGGCCTACAGGTCAATTAGTTCAAAAAGGCATAATCAAAGGCAAAATTCTGCTAATGCACTCATAGTTCCCATTATGGCCTATAAAGTCACTTACATGTAGGTAAGGTAGTAAAACGTCTCGTGGGTCCATTGAAATTTACGGCCCGTAACGCACCCCCGGGCTATTCATCCTACAATGGCCCAGCAGGCTTAAATAAGTTATGCGCTATGGATACTGATCTGCCTCCTTCCTGGGACTATTCTTCCATATGGTATTATCACCAAGTACGTATCTACACATCACCTAGACACTATGTACACTTTACCTACCTACCTAGGTATTCTTTGTACTGCATGTAGTTAATAACCTTTTTTGAGAAAGAATCTAATATTAATCTATTCAAGCTCAAAGCCCATAAGTAACAGGTACACCCAATATCTCAAACAAGTGCTTAATCTTTGACTGTTGGTTATTTTATTAACCGCAGAGAGGTCCCGTAGGTAAATATGCGTACCTATAAGTACCTCTTATAATCTTGAAGACATTTCTCCGTTTAGAGTACCTTACACAAACAAGTATTTGAACCGATCAGCGAATTGCGATATTTGCGCCCACACTCTCGCCAGAAAAAGTTGTTCTTGCTTGTTACATCGGCCCGTCTAGATATTGTTATCCGCCCAGTTGAGTAGTGCTGCAAATAGGTACATATATTAGGAACTTCTTTTGAAGTTGTAGTCCAAGTATTTCCCACTTTCGGGCCGCGCTAGACCAATAACCTGATACCTATATTATGCGGTACCTACGTAGGTACTTACATGTATGTCTTTCATATAGGTAGTTATATACCTAGGTAGGTACCTGTAGGTAGGTAGGTAGGTGGGTTAAGCAAAGGTACCACCTACACATACCTACCTGCCCATAAATTCCTTTGCTGAGACCAACGAAGGTCAAAGTGGTAGGCGCGCAATTTGATGACATCTACCTAGGTACCTACCGGGGAGACAAATACTTGGAATACCTACCACTCATCCACTAACTCATAGATACTTCGACGTAAACAGACCGTCGGGCCAAGCCTAGGCCATGTCGGCGGCTAGGTGGGTGTTAACGTAGGAAATCATTACCCAGGTAAGTAGTACCTAGGTAAGGTAATCAATACCATTAAAACTGCCTGGAGAGGGCCCCGTGAGATAACTGCGACGACATAAGGTCTAAGTCAAAGGCCCTTAATATATCTCGGGGGCCTCAATATACCTTACAACCTCTACCGGGACTTTTAGTCTGGCACCTTTTTGGTTGATACGATGCCGTATCAGCATGCCGTTCATGGATGGCGCCAGATAACAATAATCACAACGTGAGGAAATCCATCTTATCCTTCCGCCACTGGGCTGAGCTGATCCAAACTTGCAGTCAATTAATCGGCCTTCTCTTCTCAGCTCTTGACGCGTCGATTGTCTCGACCTCTCTCGTTACCATATCCATCGCCCTCCAAGATTTTCTAGACGCCCCATGGGCTGTCCTCTCATATCTCCTAGCCTACCTTGGATGCGCTATCGGGTTTGCTAAATTGAGTGATATCTACGGCCGGCGCGACATGTTGTGTTGCTCATGGGTACTATTCGTTGGATTTTCGATAGGATGCGCTCGCTCCGCCACTATGACCCAACTGTACGACACCTCGGCGACGATGCGTGCCACACGTTATGTGCTCGTTCGCTAATGTACTGAATAGGATAGTCTTTCGAGCCTTCCAGGGCATGGGCGCGGCTGGTCTTTACAGTTTAAGCCAGATTGTACTACTAGAAGTAGGTCCTTCGAACAAACCTAGTCTGGCTGGAGGTCTGGTGGGAGTCACACTCGCAGTGTCATATGTTCTGGGACCTATCCTAGGAGCTACCATTTCATCGATGACCTACTGGAGTATGGTATTCTGGATCAAGTATGTGTCTTTCCAGAGACGTTTGCAATATATACTAAGACACGTAGTAGCGTCCCAGCCCGCTTGGTTGTCATCGTCGCTCTGTACTTAGCGTCGCCACCCGAAGTCGTCACATATCAGAGGGGATGGAACTCTGTTCGCAAGATCGACTTTATTGGCAATATCTCAGTTATATCGGCATGTTCACTGTCTGTTTTCTCTCTCCAAGAAGCCGGTGCGTACACATACCCCTGGGATAGCGCAGCAATTGTAGCGGCCCTGTCGATCGCATTTCTAAGCTAGGCCGTCTTCCTCACGTGGGAGGTTTACATCGGCCTGAAACGTTCCACCCATATCGAGCCTATCTTTCCATTGCGGCTCTTCTTTCGGCGAGTATATGCCAGTTGCGTGATGTACGCGTGATACACATTTCCGCGGCCATATGACGACTGACGAGGACAGATGCACATTTTGCACCGGCTACGTTTACCTATCAATCCTCGTAATCCTCCCCGAGCGCTTCCAGATTGTCAACGGAGACAATGCGCTATACTCCGGCGTGCACCTACTGCCGATGCTAGGTGCAACTTCTTTCGGCGCCTTTTTCGCAGGTACTCTTTCTCGCAAGAGGAACAATACGCCATGGACCTTATTAGCGGCTCACATCTTTCAACTCGTAGGTACTAGCCTCATGTCCATACTCGGAGAAACCACCACCGAAACTAAAGCGTAGTATGGATTTCAAATATTACTCGGCCTTGGCTTTGGACTCTCTCTAGGGGTAGGAACAATTATGGCTTCGGCGCAGTCGCACAGTTAAGATTTAGCTGTGGCATAGGGTGCGATCGCACAAGCTCGGGTGATGGGTGGCGCAATCGGGATAGCGATTTGCAGCACCATCTTCATCCGGAAGCCACGGGGCGATAGTTGGACAGTGATGGAGCGCAGCGATATCGTCAGGATCCATCCTGCCACCTAATTTCGCCGTGACCTTTCTGTTGATATCAAATTCCTCGTGCGGTCAGTGTAAGTGTAGGCCCCCAACGTCCCGGAAGTTAGCGCTTGCGTTCTGGTAGCTATATTACGGCTACCGAAACTAGGTACCTACCTATATTCAACCCTTACCTAACACTAGGTGTGACTGATTCTAGATAATATCAGGTATGTATCAGCTTTCGCAAGCGATATCAACATTATGATTGGGGTCGCTACTGCCGGCGTTGTTGCCAGCGCGTTCACCTACGAACGACAGCCGCCCACTATAACCACCACCCCACAGTCCAAGGAGGTCTTGGGGGTCGATGGGCAAAATGACATGGAGCTGAGACTAGTTGACCTTCGATAGAGCACCGACCCAAACATATCCGGCACGGGCGAGAGGTTAACCCCGCCAAAACTCGAGGCATTTATAACTTAATTTTAGGCGGTAGTATTTTTTTTTTGGCAGTCCACCTCCAAGACCTTAGCGACTAGTCCTTGGCTTCAAAAGAATCCAGAAAGATATCGACGACGGACTCATATTCCCCCCGATGTTCTCAGTGACTAAGTATCATCCCAGCGGTGAAGGTCAAGCTTAAATTGGCCGATTTATACTTACGCTAAGATTATAATTATGAGGTCCTACACCTAGGTAGATTACAGATATTCTCGCGCATTACGCGAATATTCTCATGTAAATGCGTGCGATGAGAGGTGACGTGGTTTGAGTCATGTGATGAAATTGACGGTGGAATGCGAATCTCGAGCCGCCCTCCCCCATGTTACGGGGGAGGTGCCCGGTACCTAGGTATCTAGATATGTGGGTACCAGAAAAGTATCAATGTGGGGTCTGATTATTCCGAGGCGAAGCTACCTAGGTACCTACCTATGCGCTCCGCAAGATTCTAATACTGTTTAAAAGAATATGGTATCTTTATTAAGGTATTAAAACACGATGGTGTGACGCGAAATTATATATTAAAAATGTTATATACATAACCCGCATATATTATATTTTTTATATATTTATATTATTTATATTTATAAATTTATTATATAAATTTAATTATATAAAAATAAATTATAAATTAATAAAATATAATTTTATAATTATAAAATAAAAAAATATTAAATATTAAAATATATTAATTTATATAAATTAATATATAAAATATTTATATTATTTATTTATTTAATTATTTATTATTAATATAAATTAATTAAATTATATATTTAAAATTTAATTTTATAATTTTATATATTAAATTTATATAAATAATATTTATTTTTAAAATAATTTAATAAATATTTTAATATTTTATATTTTATAATTATAAAATTATATTTTATTAATTTATATATATAATATATTTTTACGTAATATATATTTTTATATAAATATTTAAATAATAAATATTTAAATAAATATACGTAAATATAAATTAATTTTTTTATATAATATAATATAAATTAAAATTTAATATATTAATGAAATGAAATTTAAACACTTTAAGTACCTAGTATTTAAATACATATACATCTGAATGTACCTGTCCCTGTCCTGAAGACCCATTTATAGGTACCTACGTACCTGGGCAAATTAAAGAAAAAGAAAAAGGGAATGGAAAAGACATCTTCTATTACCACGGTCCAAATCCCAGACGTCAGTCCCACCAGCGTTGCTATCCCGCCTTGCAAGACACCCACTCCAAACCTACACGCAACGAACATACCTAAATCTAATTCGGTACCTTGGGAGTATGGCGAAATCTCAAAACGACATCCTTAGGGAACTACAAAATTACACAACGTAAGAACCAGTAGCGCAGTAAAAACTAGGATGCTCATCCGAGACCCAGGTGTGACGTCTCGGACGCATTATGCAAATTAAAGTATCGCAATGGCGGGTTTTTATCCGGCCTGACCGGTATGTGTCAAGATACGCCTCGATGCTCATTCGCAACCTCTCGTTTCTTAAATCGCCCTCTGCGTCCATTCATCTTACGCGACTAACTCTCTCGGCAGTAGGTAGAATGTCTCGTTTCCCTTTTCCGATGATAATTAGCCGGTAGGCGCCTGAGAAATATGCCAATTTTCCGAGACTATCTCCAAATAGGATGCTAATGAACGCGACATGTTCCGGCATCCTAGATGTGGTCCCCTCAGCGTCAGGACGGACCAACCAAGATCGTAGGCCCGGCATATACAGTCAAGTATGTGCCGCTGGATGATCCGTCGCCAAAGCATCCAACCCACTACGTAGGTCGGCAACTAGGAGTTATCACACAATTGCTGATTACGGCCAAAGATCGATGCCGTGCCCGAGGGCGCCGTAATATTCGTCTCCTGCCCCCCTAAGACGCCGAACGCCGTGTACGGCGGCTTAATGTCTACCAGAGCCTTATTTAGGGGCGCTGTCGGATCCATTATCGATGGACGTTTTCGTGACCTACAAGAGCAGCGCGCCTTGGACTACCCGGTATCGCTTTATCCGAATCATTCTCCAGATATAAGCCCTTTTTCTCGACGTGAGATCACTAATGAGATAGATGGAATAGATCTTCGCCCGTGACGTAGGCACAGCGCCGCCGGCTGAGCTGGTGAAGGTTTCTGCCGTTAACGTACCTATTAAACTTCAAACGGAAGAGCAAGATATGGAAATTCGACCGGGCGACTATTTGATCGCGGACCTGAATGGTGTCGTCGTTCTCCCCGCAGAGATGGCAGAACAAGCACTGCCGCTTATGCGGAAACAAGTTGCAGCCGACGAAAGAATGGCGCTGGAGATCAAAAAAGGCATGAGCTTTACTGAGGCAAGTAAGAAGTTCAGGTAGAGTTGACGGTTCTTTGTCTAGTCGACTCATAGACATAAGTAAAGGGCATCTCGTGTTTGCGCGTCCTATGTATGACCTATGTTCTACTGGGATAGATGATTGCTAATTAAATGTTCCCACACCTTAAATAATAGAAAAAGAATCGGCGAAAAAAGAAAATTGCAACAGCTGTTTACGGAGGTAGCTGTGTCGCTGTTAGTCGCCGCGAATTTTCCGTGTTCTGTAACGATTAACTCCCCAAATGCTAGAACTCCAACCCCATGCCGTCCTTCGTGGGCTGCTGTTGTTCCCGTGGTATCATGCTGGCGTCACCCATCCAATAAATGCACACACACGAAAAGAAAAGAAAATACCAACCCGGAACGGAAGCGGCGTCGAAAGGCAAATCTATGAGGCTGGTCGAGAAAGGAAATAGAAGGGAAGGAAACAAAGGGGGTCTGGCTTCTACTACGCCGTGGTTACCTAATAACGCACGTATATCGTCAATGACCACCGAAAGGGTACCAGAATCGGTCATGCTTAACAAGCGTAACTCGAGACTGGCCCTGCCCCGTCTTCATCCGGCCCTTTCGAGCTGCCTCGTCACAGTCATCATCTTCTCGATCAACTCGGGGATGCGAAACGGCTTAACCAGGACATCGTCGCATCCC
The DNA here is from genome assembly GCA_902806595.1 of Pyrenopolyporus hunteri. Lineage (NCBI taxonomy): Eukaryota > Fungi > Ascomycota > Sordariomycetes > Xylariales > Hypoxylaceae > Pyrenopolyporus > Pyrenopolyporus hunteri. The sequence goes on along the minus strand of CADCXC010000035.1, from coordinate 1,039,485 downwards.
GCGGCTTTAGCTTCCATAATTTGTTCCATGCGTGCGTTGGCGCTGACTGCGATAATAGGTATTCGGGGGCCCTTAAAATACCCCGTCTTCTCTAACTCTCTAATCTTGCGCGTACAGGTGAGTCCGTCCTGGATGGGCATCTCGATATCCATCAGGATTAAACTCAGCGGGAATTGCCCGTCAGCTCGGTTCGTGTGTTGAAGTTTCTCCAGAGCCTCTACTCCGTGATTAGCCACTTCGACGGCGCAGCCACTGTTCAGCAGATCGCGACGTGTAATCTGCTGATTGATTAGGTTATCCTCGACCAAGAGGACACCTTCAATCTGCGGCCCGAGCAGCTTCTTGGTCGGTTTTACCATGGTGAACGGACCTTTACTGGATACCTTATCGGCGGTACCACTAGGCGTCTTTAGGATGTGTCCGACAGCCTCTGCGGCTGCTCTGGCCTCCCGGGACGCCTCTTCGCTTGGCACCTGCGCTTCGATGTAGAAGGCGAAGGTCGAACCCTGACCAGGGCTCGACGCCACCCCGATAGCGCCGTTTTGCATTTCCGTTAGCCTGCGGCTGATGAACAATCCAAGACCCGAGCCTCCGTATTTCACATGAGTCTTTGAATTTGCCTGGACGAAGCGCTGGAACAAGGATGACTTCTCTTCTTCAGTGAGACCTTGCCCCGTGTCCTTTACCTCAAACATGAGGTAGATCCTCCTCTCCTCCGGCACTGGCAAAGAGGGCGTATCGCCTTGCCACGCTAAATCCGGAGCGCGTGGGATGAATTGGACCGACGAGGTGCGATCCTCGGGACGAGCCTTGGAAGCACTCATCGTAATCGACACGTTCCTTGTGGGGCCGTTTTTTGTGAACTTCAAAGCGTTAGTTAGGAGGTTGATTAAAACTTGTTTCAGTCGCGACGGATCCAAGTCAAGGAACTCTATGCCTAACTCAGCATAGGATCGATCCACCACCATGGTCAAGTCAATGTCGACTCTACGAGCTTCGACTTCGAACATTTTGAACGCCTCCCGCGCGATATGAATCGGATTCACTGTAATCGGCGTAATAGATAAGAGGTTGGAGTCTAGCTTAGACATTGTTAAAATATCGTCAACAATACGTTTTTGATGCTGGGCGCAAGCGATTATTGTTTCTGCGTTGTCTATGCTGTCTTTGAGCAACTGGGAGCCTTCCTGCCAGAGGCCACTTGATACACTAGTGATAGAGGGTTTTGAGGCGCCGTTATGATCAGGTCTAGGAGACTTCATATCCATCAACTCTTGGGCTTTGGTAAGACATCCGATTACTGCGTCGGCGCATTGAACAATGGCACTCAGGGGATTGCGCATCTCGTGCGAAGTCATGTCGACAAAATTCTCTTGCTGCCGTTTCGATTCGATAGCTTCGTCCTTGCGCTGTCGCTCTTTTTCAAATTGCCACTTTTGCAACGAGACATCACTTAGGCAACCCGTAAAGGTCTGAATAGCGCCTTCCGAGTTGCTTACTGGCATGAAGGTAGCAAGAACCCAACGAGGCGCAGTAATCTGGTCTCCATTGGTGTCCGTTTCGGTCCACTGCGTTTTTAGTCGAAGCTCCGCTGTCTGCGATTTGCCTTCCTCAACGAGTGCGAGGAGAGTCTTCTTAAGTGTTGGTATATCTTCGTCGACGACACAGAATTCAAAGGGTTTTATCGATATTTGGGAGAGATCTACCCTCTCCAGGCCACACATTTCGTAAAATACATTGTTAGCCCCGAGTAGCCGACCGTCCAAAGCCATATCATACATGCCTACAGTGGCCAGCTGCGCCATCCTAGAAAAATCCAGGTTAGTTTAGGGCCGTTGAGAGGCTTAAGGCCATTATACCGCCCTTGAGAACCCCAGAGATTCGACGAGACTGTAAGGCAGAGATTTGCTCCGAGGTCAAACAAAAACAGGGAAGGGGGCGGACTTTGAGATATACTTGCCGTTTGAGATTCTCTGCCTGTTGAGCTTTTCGGATTGCCTCTTCAGCCGCCTTCTTGTGTAGGGTTACATCTGTTAGGCATGCCAGGACTTGGTTGATGTTACCATCGGGACCCCGTTCGGCTTTTAGGGAGGCCAATACGTGTCGCACGCCCACGTCATCCGTGTCAAGATCTAACCCTGCCCTCTCAAAACTGGGAGAGCTCCCAATAGGGTGCTGGATTGGATAGCCATCCTCCGCAGGCCGCCGAACACGGAACTCGATGGTTACAGTAAGTGTTCTCTGCAGCTCCTCATACGCTCGCTGCACATTCGACTTGTCCTCCTCGATGACACAAGACAAGAAGCCCTCAGGTGTGAGCGGGTTTACCTGGGGAGCACCCGTAATGCGATGCCAGGCATCATTCGCAAATGTGATGTTACCGCGATGGTTGCCAAAACACATCCCAACCGGGATGAACTCAGCTATCTGCTGGAACTTCTGCACAGACTCTGTAGCCTCTCTCGTCTGTAAGGCAAGCTTCTCTTTCAGCATCGCCTGGTCATACGAGGCTTGTTCGGCAATGTTACGACCCCTCCGCGCCTCTTCCTCCAGAAGGACGGTTGAGGCCAGGGTCGTAGTTAACTTCTGCCCGAGTAAAGAGATATATTGCTGGTAATCGTTATCGTAGGGCCGACGGGGGTTAAGACCAAGCAAGAGTAAGCCTAACACGTTCTCCTCCTTAGTAGGTCGGATGGGGCAAATGACAGCCTCACGGCAGGGATCCTCGAAGCCGCGCCAACAAAGACCCTCAAGCAGCGATGCGGGCAGTGACCCGTCCTTTGTCTGGAGCAACAACGGGCTCTGCGACCCGAGAGCCTCCCTGAATGACAAGGATAGACCCCGGCCGCTCCCATCCAGCCACAACCTTTGAGGAGCGATCGGGTGACCCTCTGGAACACCCAGACAACCTTCCAGTCGACAAGCCTTCCCAGAGGACGCCATCCGGGGATCATCCTCAACCGAGTAGAGAATAGCAAGGGGGATATCGTATGTGGGCTGGCAGGCCTCGAGCTCTTGAATAAGCTTAGTCCAGTAAGACTTAACGTCGCGCGCGGTAACCAGCATATCGCCCAAATCAATTAGCATCTTGGTGCGCCTCTCCCAGAGTCGCATGGACGTGGTATCCTGAATAGGCTGGATAAAACCAAGGCACCTGTTCTTTTCAGTGATAGGAATTATAGACCACTTGAGATACTTCTCCTCGGAACTACCGTCGACCTTCTCTACGAAGAAGCGCCACTCATCCTCGTCCCCCGAACGCTTATTTGAGGCAGTCGTGGACATTGCTAGCTTGATCTTCTGGCAGAAATCCGGCCAAGCATCTTCCACCGACTTTCCCAACAACGCAGGGTGCTTGGAGCCACACAGCTTGCTGAATGCTTCGTTATATAGCGTAGTCAAATTTTCGCCCCAGTAGATGACGATAGGCCTAGAATCGGCAAGAACCTGGTTGAAAGTCTGCTGTAGAAGAGCGGGCCAGAGGGACAGCGGGCCAAGTGGTGTTCGGTCCCAGTTGAGGGTGTTAATTACATGAACGAAAGACTCCTGGTCCGGCATGAAGTCTTGGGGTGTCAGACCGTGTTGGCCGTGGTCTGCATGGCTGGCTCCGAGGACCTCGTGAAGGAGATTATTGCTGTTAACCCGACGATGGGAGACATAACCAAGTATGCCTTCCTCCGAACCCACCCCGTCATTGCCGCCGATGACGGCCCATTCATGCCCGACTATAGACCGAGTCCAGCATATATTCTCGAACCAGAACGTGCAGTTTGTACTCGTACTACGGGTATGGGAAGCGGTGATCCATCCCCAAAATGCTCCATGACGCGACAGACAAAGCTCGACGACTCGTTCGTGCACCGTGGCGTTTCCGAGCAAGGCGGGATTCGCGTAGATTGGCTGCGACGCCTTGGCAGGTGTAATCTCAACGACAAACGTCGGCCGAGGATCAGAGTCAAGGAGATCAAGGACGCCGACGTCGGATATGCCCATCGGTGGGTACATCATCAGGGTAAATCGTGGCGTAGCGACGTCGTTCGATGATTACATCGCTCACGAGTTACATGAGGTTACGGCGGCCGGGGGGTAACATAATATCCCGAGTTTTAACCGTAATTTTTTTAAAAAAAAAATAAATAAATGTTTAATACTTTTTAAATTATATAATTATAAATAATAATTTCATTAATTAATTTATTATTAATTATAATAAAATTTAAAAAAAATTATTATATATAATTATAAAATTAATTATAAATTTTAATAAAATAATAAATAATTAATTAATAAATTTATCGTAAATTATAATTATTTAATTTAATTTAAATTAATTATATATAATTTAATAAATTTTAATATATTTTATAAAATAATATTTTTTTATTAAATTTATTTTATTATAAATTTATTTATTTAAAAATTAAAATTATTATATAATTTTATTATTAATTAAATTATAATTTTAATACGATTTTTATATATTTATAATTTATTTAATATTTTACGATTTATATATTTATTATTAAATATTTATATAAATTATTAATTTTTATATTTTTATAAATTAATTTTATTTATATAATTAATTTATAATTTAATTTAATTAATTATTATTTAATTAATAAAATATCGTTTAATAATTAATAATTATATTATTAATAATATATTATATTTATATTTATTTAAAATTATTATATTATTTATATTAAATTAAAATATTTTAAAATTTTCGATATTTATAATAAATTATTTTTAATTTTAATATATTTAAAATTATTATAAAAATAATAATTAATTAATTCGAATATATATTATTTTATATTTTATAATTTAAAAAATATTTATATATTTTTATTAATATAAAAAAAAATTTAATTTTTATAATATATTAATTTTATTTTATTATAATTAATTTTATTATTATTATTTTATATTATTATTATTATTATTATTATTTTTTTTTATTTTATTAATATATATATATATATATATATATATATATTAATATTAATTAATATTATTAAAATTAATAATTTCGTATAAAATATTTAATAATAAATTTTTTAAAAAAATTATTATATATAATTATATTAATAATTACGAATTTTAATAAAATAATTTATAAATAATTAATAAATTTATCGTAAATTAAAAGTTATTTTTTTTAAAATAATATAATAATTTTCGATTTTATTTTATATATATATATAATATTATATTAAATTTTTAAAATTAATTTAATTTTATATAAATTAAAAATTTATTTACGAAATTAATATTTTATTTTATTTTTTAATTTTTATAATCGACGTATATTTTCGTTAATACGATTAAAAAATTTTAAATTTATTTAATAATTTATATTAATAAATAAAAATAAATATAATTTTTTTAAAATTACGATTTTTAATAATTATATATAAGTTATTATAAAATTTACGTTAATTTTAAAAAATATTTTAAAAGTTAAATTTAAAAAAACTTTAAAAAATATTTAATTTTAAATTTTATATTTTATTATTATAAATATAAATATTATTAATAATTTAAATTTATTATATAATTTAAAATATTTTTTTAAAAATTTAAAAAATAAAATAATTATTATTTTTAAAAATAAAAATAAAAGTTTTAATTTTAATTTATTATTTTTTAAATTTTTTATTATAAAAAATTAAATAAAAATAACTTTTAATATAACTTTTAATATAATTTTTAATATAATTTTTAATATAACTTTTAATATAATTTTTAATATAACTTTCGTAATATTTTTTAATTTTTACGAAAAACCACCCGTATTATTTTTCGAAGAATCGTCGCGAAAAGCTATTTTTATTACTTTTCGAAAAACCGTCGTAAAAAGTTAACTTTATTACTTTTCGATAAAATCGTCGTAAAAAACCACCTTTATTACTTTTTTAAAAATTTTTCGAAAAAACCGTCGTAAAAAACTACCTTATATTACTTTTCGAAAAAGTCGTCGTAAAAAATTACCCGTATAATTATATTTAACTTTAAATATATAATTCGAAAAATTCTTCGAAAAATATTACGAAAAATACGTCGAATTAAAATTAAATTTATATAATTAAATTTATATAATTAAATTTATATAATTAAATTTATATTTATTATTAAATTTATATTTATAATTAAATTTATATAATTTAATTTTTTTAAATCGAATTATACGTTAAATTAAAATTAAATTTATATAATTAAATTTATATAATTTAATTTATTTAATTCGATTTATTTAATTTAATTTATTTAATTTAATTTATTTAAATTAAATTATACGTTAAATTAAAATTAAATTTATATTTATAATTAAATTAATTTAATTAATAAAATTATTTATTAAAATGTAAATAATTTTAAATATAATAATTATAATATATATAACGATTTAATTAAACGATTTAATTAATTAAATAAAATCGTAATATAAATTATTACGTAAAACGTATACGTAATTAATTAACGTAACGTAACGTAACGTAATATAATATAATATAATATATAATTAATATAACGTAAAAAATGTAACTTATGAATTTTTACGTAATTAATTTTTATTTTTTTGAGCATTGATATTCGTACTACCTATTTTTGATATCGGGCCTTATCCGTACTACCAATACATTGAAATACATGCCATATTTAACAGCTCCACATACAAATCTACGTACAATCGTGTTAATACATAATGTACACCTTATGCCCTTTTTCAATTGATTCAATTACATACAGCTCCCACCATACCTCCTATACCTCCCAATATATTTACCTTCATATCCCACCTATTCTGAGGATGCAAAATATAAAAAATAGATCGCCGGTTTCGCTTCAATGAGACCGTTCTAATGGTAAAGGTTTCATATCGGTGCATCTACTATTTCAAAAGTTATTTGAATGTATATCGGTATTCAAAGGTGTAAGTGGTGGCCCGGGGTGGTCATGTGATCCCCTTTTGCGGTCGCATACCCCTCCAGCACCTTTTGACACCTTTGAATATCCATATGGAATTGACTTTATATTCAAATAACTTTTGGAATAGTGCATGCACCGATATGAAACCTATACCATTAGAACGGTCTAATTGAGGCGAAACTGGCGATCTATTTTTTATATTTTGCATCTTTAGAATGGGTGGGATATAATGGGATGTATGGTGGGATAGAAGGGAGTAATTGGTAATTCAATATGTACAAGAAATTCAATTGAAAAGCGTACCCGTCCTCGAAAAGACTATCTGGTTTGCTGCATTTTTGTATGGGAATCCGTTAGTGGGGCCGAGTGAGAGGTAGGAGATGTACTTTTTGTATTGGTAGTACGGATAAGGCCCGATATCAAAAACAGGTAGTACGAATATCAATGCTCATTTTTTTTCGATTTTTTTTTTAAAAAAAAAAATTCGAAATAATATTTCGAAAAAACTTCGAATATATTATTAAAAAAATATTTTTATCGATAAAATATATATTTTTATTTTAATTTAAAATAAATTATTTAATTATATATTTTATATTATTAATTATTTTTAAAATTTAATAAATATTTTTTATAATTATAATAAATATTTTTTAATAAATATTAAATATATCGATATTTTTATAATAAATATATTTATTTTTTAATATATATTTTATTAATAAATACGTACGTAAATAAAGTAAAAAAATAATAATAAAAAATAACGCGATGTAATAAAATCGATGTTATATAAAATTATTTAAAAAAAAAAGAATATTTAATAAAAAGATTATAAAAAAAGTTTTTTTTATATATACGAAAGTATATAAATATTTTTTTTTTTAAGGTATATATTACGAAATGATACGTATATAAGTTAATTAATTATTATTTATTTTATTTTTTTTTTCGTAATTAATTAATTACGAATTATTAGTTAAATTTTTCGTTTTATTTATTTTTTTAATTTTAAATTAAATTAATTTTTTTTTATTAAATTTCGTATAATTTTATTAAAAAACGTTTTTATTATCGCGTTTACGGGGTTATACGATTTATAAATTTATCGAATATTATTAATTTTTCGATTTTTATAAAATTACTTTAACGTTATAAAATTAATTATTAATTTTTTTTATTAATGTTTTTTATTTATATTAAATATTAATATAACGATAAAAAATCGATATATAATATAAAAAGAGTTTTAAAAAATAAAAAACATTTTAAAATAATATTAATCGTATAATAAACGACGTAATCGACGTCGAAATTTTAAATTATTTTATAAATTTTATTAATAAGTATATTATAAGTAATTTATTTATATTTAGTGGATAATTAATAAATAATATTATTAATAATTTATATTTTATTATTTCGATCGATAAGATTTTTATTATTTAAAATAATAACGTATTCGATTTACGAATTTAAATTTTTATTATTTACGAAAAATTTATCGATAAAAATATAAAAGCGTAAATTTTAAAAGTTTAATTCGATATATTAAAATTTATATATTTAATTATTTATTTATTATTTAATTTTAACGTTAAAAGTTTTAATTTTTTTAGATTTAAGTTTAAAATGTTAAGTTATTATAAAATAATTAAAAATTATTTCGAATTAATATATAGAAGCGATATATATATTTCGGGTTTATTATTTTACGAATTTTTTAATTATATTAAAAATTTTAATGTTTAATAGTTTAAATTTTTTAATTTAATTTTTTTAAGTAATTATTACGTTAAAATTTTTATTATAAATTATAATATGTAAATTATTAAAATTTTTAGTTTTGAAGTTTATAATTTTTTAAAGGCGCGTTTTAATTTTAATTTTATTAAAAACTTTATTTTTAATAGTAAAAAAGTTTATAATATCGATATTAAAGATATTATTCGTTTAAAGGTTAATAAATTTAAACGAATTCGAATTTATTATAAGTAAATAGAAGTCGAAGGTTAATAATTTTATTCGTAATTTTTATTAATAATAACGCGAATAAATTTTAAATTAATAAATATTTAATTTTACGAGATTATATAAAAATTTAATTATTCGTAATAATATTTTTTTAAGGTATTTATTTTTAAGTTCGATTAATAAATATATAAAAATAATTTTTTATATTAATGTTTTAAATTAAATATAAATTATTATAATGTTTCGAATTATAACTTTTATTTTTTTACGACGTAATATAAGTGTTAAAGTTAATATAATATATTAGTTAACTTTTTAAATAATAAGTATATATATTATAATATATTTTTTATTAAAATTATTATAATTTTAGATTATTAAGTAAGATTTTTCATATAACGTTACGATATTTTTACCTTTAATTTTACGAATTATTCGTAATTTAAAAATCGTAACGTTTTAATGTATAATTATATCGTAAACTTTTAAACGTAAAATATTTTTTTTTAAATAAAACGTTAAATTTTTTTATATTCGATATTTTATAAGGTTTTTTTTATGTAATAATTTTTTCGTTTATTCGTAATTTAATAATAAAAATAAAATTTTTTTATTTTTTATTAATAATATATAATTTAACGGTATAAGAAAAATCGTTAATATATATAAAATTTTTTTTCGAGATAATTTAATAATTATCGAAGTTAAAAGTTGATACGAGTAATTCGATTTTAAATTTTTTAAACGATACGAGGTTTTTTTTTAATTAGGTGTATAATTTAACGTAAGAATTTTTAAACGTAAATATTTCGTTCGAAACGTTAAAAATAACGGTAATATTTTTATTTAATATTATAATAATTTTATAAAGGTTTTTTTATTTTTTTTTTTATAGATAAATATTTTATTATTAATAAAAAATAATATAAAAAAAGTTTTTTATATATTAAGGTTATTATATATATTTAAGGTATTTTTTATAAAACGTTATATTTTAATTTTTTTAATTTTTATTATTATTTTTTAAACGGTTTATATTTTTTAAGTTTATACGAGGGTAGGAGGTAAGTTTATATTAATTTTAAAGTAAACGTCGAATATAAAAAGTATAGATATTAAATTATTAAAGTTAATTATATCGTTAATTATTTTAATAATTATTTATAATCGAATTATACGTAAATTTAAATTTTAAAATTTACCGATAATAATTTTATACGTTTTATAAACGAAATTATAATATTTTTTAATTTTATTAATAAATTAATATATTTTAACGGATATTTAATAATAAGTAATTTTAATAATACGAATTTTATTTCGAAATTTAATATTATTAAAATTCGTGTCGATATTATATATAATAATATTTAAAAATTCGAAATAAATATTAATTTAATATTATTTTAATATATTTTAAATTTTTTTAATAAAAATAATTTTTATAAAATAAATAGTTTAAAATTTTATAATAACGTCGATTATATATAAGACGAAACGTTTATTTAAATATATAATATTAACGATAATTTCGTAATTAAAATTTACGTTAAAATTTTTTAAATTAAATTTAAATTTTTATAAAATTTTATTTTTAATTTAATAGTAGTAGTAAAATTTATTAATTTTTTTAATATTTTTAATATCGACGTTATAATTTATTTTATTTAAAAAAATGTATAATTTAATTATAAAAAAGTAATTAAATTAAATATAAATACGACGTAATTCGAATTTCGTAAAAAAAATCGTATTATCGAAATAAAATTATAAATGTTTTTATTTATAAATAATAACGATAATAATGTTATTTTTTTCGATTAATTAATTCGTAACGTTATTTAAATAAACGTTTAATCGATTTATATTTTTTAAATATATAAAAAACGAAATATTTAAATTTATAATATAAAAATCGATTAATTCGAACGAAATATTAATTATAATCGTTTTTAATAATTCGATTAAAAGTTTATCTTCGAATTTAATATTAATTTTATCGATTCGATTATTATTTATTTTAAAATTTTAGTCGGGAAAAATTTTTATAAAAATTTAATATTAATTTTTTTTTATAATAAATATTTTAATTACGTCGATATCGAAGATAATATTTTAAAAAATATTTTTAATATATTAATTTAAAATAAATATAATGTTATTTTTTAATTTATTAATAAAAGGATAACAAAAAACGATTTAATATTAATATATTTAATTTATTAAATATGTCGTAATTAATTAATATTAAAAGTCGATTTTTTTTTTTCGAAGGTTACGACGTTTTAATCGTTATTTTCCAACTTCGAACTTTTTTATTTAATATTTTTATAATTCGTTAAAAACGTAGTATATTTATTTTTATTTTTAATTTTTTAAATTCGTTAACGTTTTTTAACTTTTTTTTATTTATTTTCGAAATATTTAATAAATTAATATTTTTTTTTTATATATTTAATAACGACGTTTTTAAATTTAAATCGTTTTTTTTAATTAATATCGATTATTTTTATTATTACGATAATATTTTCGTTTAATATAAAATTAATTAAAATTTTCGTTATTATTATCGTTAATTATAAATTAACGCATTTTTTTAATATTTTTAAAAATATTAATCGATATATAAAATTTATTAATTAATTTTTCGAATTAATGTAACGAAATAAATAAAGTATATTATAATTAAAATACGTTACGAATAATACGTTACGTAATTACGATAAATTATTATTTATTTTTAAAATTTTTTTTAAAAATACGTTAATATAATATTAATTTATTTAATATTATTTATAATATTTTAAAATTAAATTTTTTTTCGTTTTTTTTTTAATTTTAATATTAAAAAAAATAATCGAAGTTTAATTATAATAATATTAAACTTTATTTTATTTCGTGTTAAAATATCATTTTATAATAAAATATATATTTATAAAATATTAATAACGAAGTATATTATATAAAAAGTAAATAATCGTTTATTTAATAAAAATAATAAAAAATATAATATAAAATTAAATTTAATAAATTTTAATTATATAATATATATTTAAAAAAAAACGAAATTTATCTTTTAAAACGTTATAAGGTTTTTCGATATAATTATTTTTATTATTTTAAGTTTTTTTAAAGTAATCGACGATAATAAAAAGGTATATTTCGTTAAAAGTTCGAATAAAAAAACGTCGTAATAAATATCGTTTTATTAATTTTTAACGGGTATAAATACGGGAATCGATTTAATTAATAAAGGTTATAAAATCGTTTAAAAAGAAAAATTATAATTTTTAATATAGTAATTTCCTTTTTTTAATACGACGTTTAATAAAATCGTCGATGTTATATACGAATTATTCGATAACGATTTAAAAAGTTTATAAATATTTTTCGATAATAAAAATTAAAGTTATTTTTTTTATATAAAATTAAAAATATATCGTTAATTATATTTTTAAAGTTTAATGTAAATTAAAATAATAAAATATTAATTAATCGTAATAATTTAAAAAAATACGGTTATTTTTTATAAAGTAAAAACGAAAAAAATAAATATATTAAATATTTAAAACTTTAATTAATTACGTAAGTTATTTTAGTTATTTTAAGGGTTAAACGAAATTAACGACGAAAGTTTAAATATTAATTATTAAAAAAGTTATATTATAAAAAATTATAACGAAAAAAACGATAAAACGTAAAATATAAATAACGAATTATTAAATATAATAAAAAATAAATACGTAAATTACGAAAATAATTTATAACGTCGTTAAAATAATATTAACGATAATTTTATCGATATAATAAATATTATCGAATTTTTATATTCAATTAATTAATTAAACGTTTAAAAGGCGAAAAATCGTAGTTATTATTATATTATAACGTATATATATATCGATATAAGTAACTTCGAATAAATTATATTTTTTTCGATTCGATATATAAATGTTTTTTATGTTAATATATTAAGTTATTTTTATTTTATTTTTATTAATTTATCACTATTTTATTTTAATAATTTACGTAATAATAAAAAATTTAATAAAAATTCGATAATATTAATATTATTTTTATTTATATAAATATTTTTTTATATTAACGCGATTTTTAAAGTCGATTATAATTAACGTAATAAAATTTAAAAATTACTTAAAATAAAGTTTTTAAAACGTTTTTAAAACTTTTTTAAAATTTCCTTAATTATACGAATATATAATTTATTTTTATTCGTTAATTTTAAATTTATTAACGTAAATAAAATTTACGTTATTTTTTATTAAAAAATAACGATTTATAAGTTTATTTTTTTTATTATATTATTATATAATTAAAATATTTATTAAAAAAAGCGAAAATAATTATAAAATTAAAAATATATTTAATTAAAATTTTAAACTTATTTATATTTTTTTATTTAATGGGATTAAATTTCCTTTCGTAAATTTACGTTTAAATCGAATTTTTAGTTTTTTACGATATAATAAATAATATAAACTTAAATAAATTTAATATAATAAAACGATATTTTAATATAATTAAAAAAATATCGTATAAAAAAAAATATTATTATCGCGTATATTATTACGATAAAAGTTTTTCGTATTATCGTAATAATGATTTTTTTAACTTTGTTAATTTATGTTATTAATTTTAATAACATTAATTAATATTAATAAATATGTACGTAAATAAAGTAAAAAAATAATAATAAAAAATAACGCGATGTAATAAAATTAATATTATATAAAATTATTTAAAAAAAAAATATTTAATAAAAAGACCATGGAAAAAATTTCTTTTATATACGCGAAAATATATAAGTACTTCCTCCTTTTAAAGTACGTACTACGAAATAATACGTATATAAGTTAATTAACTATTATATTTATTAATACGTAATTTCGATTTAATAATTTAATATAATATTTAAATAAAAAAATATAAATTTTTTAATTACGGTTTTTTATAAATATAATATATATTTAAATTTTTATAATATATTATATTTTATTTAAAAAAATTACTTTTTTAACGTTTATATCGAAAATGATATTTTTCGAACGTATAAACTTTTAAATTAATATATTAATATTTTAAATTATTTATTTATCGATTTTTAATTATTTTAAAAATTATAAAAACTTTATTTATAATTTTTATTTATTAATTAAATAATATTACGAAAGTATATTTTAATTATAATTTATAATTTAAAACGTAATTATTATTTAAAGTTTTAATTTTTAAATTTAATAATAATTAATTAATTATTAATTTAAATTAAAAAAAATCCCCGTAAAAAATAATTATAATAATACTTTTAAAAATTTTATTAAATTTATTACGAAATTTTTAAAATTATTAATATATTTTATAAAAATTTTATTTAAATATTATATTATATTTATTTATAATTAAAATATTAATATCGTTTTATTAAATTTATTTTTTTAAAAAAATATTTTATTTTTACGAGTTAAAAATAAATTTATAATTAAATATATTATTATTTTTTCGATATAAATTTTAACATTATTAAATATCGTTATAATTTTAATTTATTACCCGTAATTTTTCGCGTTTATTACTTTTATTAAAATTCGTATAATTACATTTTTTTTATATTATTTTTACTTTTAAAATAATAAAATAATTATAATATTTATTTTATTTAAATATTATAATATAATATTTGATATTAAAGTTTATTTTATATTTAATTTTTTATTTATAATTAAAATATAATTAATATTTACTTATATATTTTTTAAAAAATATTTAATTTATAAAATCGTAAATAAATTTTTTTATAATTTTAAATAAAATATTAATATAATTTTATCGTTTTTTTTAAAAAAAACTTTATTTTAAAAAATATTATAATTTTATATTATATTTAATAATAATTTATCGTTATTAATTTTTCCGTTAATTTTACGTAATTTTATATTATTTAAATATAATAAATAATTTTTTTATATTTTAATATCGTTTAAAATTATTTTTTTTATTAAAATAAATTTAATAAAAAATATTATATTTTTTATTTAAATAATATTTATAATACACCGATATTTATTTAATTTTAAAATTATTAAAAAATCGATTATTTTTTTAACGTTATAATTTAAAAAAATTTTTATAATATTAAATTCGAAAATATTTTTGTTTTTTTGATTATTTTATTTAAATATAATAAAACATTATTTTTAAAAATTTAAATATATTTAAAAATTTTAATTTTATTATTTTAATCGTTATCGTTTTTATTATCGTTATTTCGATTTTTATTAAAATTAAAACCGTTATTATTAATTATTTTATTTTAATTATTATATACGTTTTAAATTTTTACGTAATATACGATATTTTCGTATAATTTTTTAAAAATATCGAAATTACCATTAATAAATTTTAAATAATTAATTAATTTTTAATTTCTTTTTTTACATTTTTAAAAATATTTATATTTCATTAAATATAAATTTATTTTAAAAAATAAATAATTTTAAATAAATAAGAATAATTCGATTAAAAATTTCCTTTTTTTAAAATTTAAAAAATAAAAATTAATTAATAATATATATATATATATATATTTTTAATAATTCGTTAAGATTAATAAATTAATCGATTTTAATTTTTTTCGTTAATTTCTTTATAATTTTAATAATCGATATATAATTATAAAAATATAAATTTCGAAATATATTTTTTCGATATATATATCCGTTAAAAAAATTAAATTTTATTATATTTTATTTATTAATATATATGTTTTTAAACATTTTCGATTTTATGTTTTTTTAAAAAAACTTTATTAATTAAATTTTTTAAATATAATTAATAATTTTTAATAATTTAATAATTTTTAATAATTTAATAATTTTTAATAATTTAATAATTTTTAATAATTTAATATAATATATTAAAATAAATTTATTTTTATTTAAATTTAAAATTATAAAATTTTTTATAATTTAAAATATAAATATATATTTTTATAATTAAATATTTTTATTATTAAATTACGTATTAATTTTTTCGAATTATTAAAATCGATAAATTTTAAATTTTTAAATAAATTATTTAAATAAACTTCGATTTAAATTAATTTTTAAAATATTAATAATTTTAATTTCGTACTATAATTAATAATATATATTATTAATATTATTATATATAAATTTATAAAAATAAATACGAAATTATAATTATATCGAAATATATATATAATAATTTTATTTTATTATATTTAATTTATCGATTTTCGTTTTTATTAAAAAACATTATTTTCGTTTATAAATATAACGTCGTATAATTTTCATAAATAATTAAATTTATATTATTATTATTTAAATTTTTTTTATATTTAAAATATATCGATATATATTTATGATATTAAAAAACCGTTATTATAAATTTCGTTTTATTTTTTTATTTATTTTTAAACTTTTCGACATTTTTTCAAAAATTTTTATTTAATGTTAATTTATTATAATTTTTTATTTTTTATTTTAAAATTTTTTAATTTTCATTTTATTAAAAATATTTATCGATTTAACGTAAAAAATTATTTATAAAATTTAATTAACCGTTAATTATATTTTTTATAAAATTATATAAATTAATATTATTATATAATTAAAAAAGTGTAAATATAAAATATATTATAAATATTTATTTTTAAAACGTCGAAATATTAATTAATTAAATCGAATATTTTATTTTATATTTTTATTTTTATAAATTTATTAAAAAAAACTTTTACGTAATTATAAATTTACGTTAAAATTATAATTAAATTTTATATTATTTATTTTAATAATTTTTTATTTTATTTTAAAATTACGTAGTACGGTGCGGGATATTAAAAATTAAAAATAAAATTTTATTAATATTTTTAAAAAAAAGAAAAAAAATTAAATCGCGATTCGAAAAACCGCGGTTTTATATTTAAATTTTAACGGTATATTCGGTTAAAAACTCGATGTTAATTACTTAATAAAATTAAACCTACCGTATTAAATCGTAATAATATTTTTTTTAAATTATATTCGCTTCGACTATTTTAAATCTTCGTTTTTTTTTTCTTTTAAGTTTAATTTTTTTTTTACTTTTTATTTTTTTTCGTTTAATTATTTTAAATTAAAAAATTAATTTAATTTTAATTTTCTTAAATTTATTAAATAAAAATCCCTTAATTAACTTTTATTTTTTATTATAATTTTTTTTAATTTTAAGTTAATTTATATAAAATTTATTAAATTAAGTAAAATAATTTACTTTTTAATTATTAAAATATTTTTATATTTAATATTTTTTCGAAAAATTATTTTAAATATTTGTTTTTTTCGTCGATTATATAAATTAAAATTTTCCTATTTTCATATTAAATTTAAATAAATATATTAATATTATTTTATTTAAAAAATAAATTATTTAATATTTTAATTAAAAAAATATAAAAAATTAAAAAAAATCCTCGAATTTTTTAAAAAATTAAATAAATAAAAACTATCGTAAATTTTTAATATTTTATATAAATCCCGGCGTTTATTATCGAATTTTTTTATCGAATATTTTATTTTAAGATTTTATATATCGAAAAAAACGAAATTTTTTTTCGATATTTTAAATGATTTATTTATTTTTAATTAATTTATAATATTTATTTTTCTTAACTTTTAATAACGGTTTTTTAAAAAAATTTTATAACTTTTTTCATCCGTTTTATTAATATATTAAAAATTAAATATTTTTTTTTTAAATTATTATTATTTCCGTTAGAAATAATTTTTCAAATTCGATTTTAAATCGAAAGTAAAATTTATAATTAATAAAAAAATCGATTAATTCGAATATAATATTATTAATTACGAATTTTATTAATAATAATTAATCCCTTTAATTATTTTATAAAAGATAATATAATTATATAAATAAATTTAAAAATAAAAATTTAATAACGGATATAATATTATTTCGAATTTACGATTTAATTATTTTTAAAACGTTAAAATAAAATAAATTTTTCGATTATTAATAATTATTAAAAATATACCGTATAAATTTTAAATTTAATAAATAAAAACGTTTATTAGTTTTTCGACATTTAAAAAAATAATTAATATAAAATAATATATTTTAATAAATTTATCGATTATAACGAAATATATTTATAAATAAATTTTATTTTATAATTTAATAAAAATATAATATACTCGATTTTAATATTTATTTATAATATAAAAAATTTTTAAAAAAATTATAATAATTTTTAAAAATTATTTCGAAATAATTAAAATTTAATATATTTATAGTAATTTTAAATATAACGTTTAATATTTTTATAAATTTTAAATTAAATATAAAATTTAAAAATTAAATAAAATATTTTAAATTTATTTAAATATTTTATTAAAATTAAATTATAATATCGATATAAAATTTAAACGATAAGATTTTTATGTTAAAATATAAAAAAAATAATTTTAAAAATAATTTTAATTTCGTATTAATTTATAACCGATAAAAAATAATTAATATAAATTTTTATATAAATTTTTAAATTATTTTCGAAAAATTTTTTTTTTTTATAAAATAATTTATTAAATGTTAAAATTATATTTTAAATTAAAGGAGATTTAATATAAATTTCGTCGATTAATATATCGATTAAAAGATTAATATTAAAATAAAATAGGGAAAAATTATCTTCGATTTAAAAATAATATAATTTATTAAAAACATTATTAATATAAAAAATACATTTTTTATTTTTTATTTAGCTCCATTAATATATTTTTATATAAAAATATAATAAATTAAATAATTTTTTCGAATACGAATATATTTTTTAATTAAATTTATTATATATATTAAATTTTATATATTTTATCGTATATTTTATTATATTTTATTTATTTTAAAGATATAAAATATAAAAATTATATCGTTATTTTTATTTTAATTAAACCTTTTAAATAATATAAGTTTTATATCGATATATATTTTATTTTAAAAGTTATTTAAATATATATATAATTTTATACGAATATTAAAGGTATAAATAATAATTCGAAGTAATTATATAATTTTTTTTTACGGTCGTATACCTTTTTTAATATTCGTATAAAAATAAATATATATTTAAATAACTTTTAAAATAAAATATACATCGATATAAAACTTATACCATTTAAAAAGTTTAATTAAAACGAAAATAACGATATATTTTTTATATTTTACATTTTTAAAATAAGTAAAATATAATAAAATATATAATAAAATATATAATAAAAATTATATATAATTATTTAATTAAAAAAAACATAAAATATATATTATATATTAATACGATTATACGTAAATTTATAAATAAAATTATTAAATATAATAAATATTATAATATATTAATAATATAAATAAAATTCGATAATAAAATATAATAATATATATAATAATATTTTTTATTAAAGATTTATTTATTTTTAATTTATTATTAAAAGAATATATTATTTATTTATTATTTTTTTATTATTAATTAAAATTAATATAATATTTAAAAAATAATTAAATATATTAAAATATTTTATTTTTAAATTAAATTAATAAATAATTTAAAAATTAAAACGATTTAAAAATTTATTTTACTTTATTTAATGAATGTTTAATTATTTAATGGTTATAAAATATTTTAAATTTTTATAATCGGTAAAAATTTCGAATATTTTTAAATTTTTTAATTTTAATTATTATTTTTTTAATATTTTAATTGTTAAGCGATAAAGAGGTCGTTAATTAATAAATTAAAGGAAAGATATTATGCGATTATTTAATATAAAAGTTACGAAAAAAGGTTGTATTTATCGTATTTATTTATGTAGAAGTGTAATTAGTTAATTTTATATTAATCGGTATTTATATATTTTTTTAAGGTGTGTATTTTAAGTTTTTATTATTTAAAGCGACGAAGTATTTAATAAAGGTATATTTATTATTATTATTATTACGGTGGATTTTTTAATATAAAGTTATATAATTATATTAATAATTTTTTTTTCGTAATTTTCTTTTTTTTTTAATTATTAATAATAGTAAATTTTTTTTTATTTTTTTATTTATTTTTGTAATTTTATCGTAATATTATTTGTATTAATAAACGTTTTTAACGTTTTATTAACATTATTTTTCGTTATAATATCGATAGGGTTATTTTTTTTATAAATTTATTTAATTTTTATTATTTTTTATTTTTTATACGATTATCGAAGTAATATAATGTCGATTATAAGTTTTTTTTTTCGTGGTATTTAATTTAATTAAACACTCGTAAAATAAATAAAAATTAATATAAATAATAATAAGGAAATTTAAATAATTTAATTTTTTATTAATTAACGAAATTATCGTTTTAAAAATTATTATTATATTTATATTATATATTATAGTGTAAATTTCGTTTATTAAAACGTTTTATATAACGTGTTTTAATTTAATCGAATTTTAATGAATGATATTATTTTTAATATTAAAAAATAATTTCGAAAATATTTTATTTACGATAAATATAATATATTTAATTTAAGAATTTAAATTTTTATTATTTGTAAATAATTTATTAACGAAAACGAATAATTTAATAATTTTTAAGTTTAAAAGTATAGATCGTAATTTTCGATCGATATTTATTTTTTATTAATTAAGTCGTTTATTAAATTTTATAATTTCGATAATTTTAGGTTTACGGTGTTAAATTATTTCGAATATATTATATATAGTTTTAAATTAATAAATCGATGCGATATATGTTTTACGAGTACGTTATTATATATATTAATGTGTTATATTATTAATATCGAATTTAATAAGGGTAATTTTTTTTTTTAATTTTTTTAACGTAAATAAATTATTTCGTTAGTTTTTATAATAATAATGTATTTATTAAAGATGATTAAATAATTTATAGTTAAATATTTTTTTAATTTAATTAAAAGTTTTATTTTTTTTTATTTTTAATTTTTTATTTAATTAAATATTTTATCGAATAATTCGAAGGTATTATTAATTTATATATTTATTAATTCGAAATAATTAATCGGTTTTAATATTAATAAATATAAATTATATATAAATGTAATTATTTAAAGTTTTTTTTTATAATGTTTAAAATATATAATTTATTAATGTATGTTAATTTTTATTATATTATATAAAAGTTTTACGATTATTATAATTATATTAAAAGGGTATTTAAGTATAAAGGTAAAAAGTAATCGAGTTAAAACGGTACGATTTAATTTTAATTTTAATTATATATAAGTTTATATAATATCGCGTAATTAAATTTTTATTTTTTTTATAAAAGTAAATGTTAATGTTATAATTATTTATTGGTTTAATCGTTATATAATCGGTGATTATATTAATATTATTTTTTTATTTTCGTTATTATAATTTTAAATAATAAATTTAAATTTTTCGAAAAGATATAAAGTGTTTTTTTTTTTAATTTTTCGAACGATATAAAAGTTAAATAATTAAATATCGTAAAATTTAACGGAATCGTATTTTTTAAACGAAAATATGTTTTTATCGATAAATTTTTTAATTTTTTTTATATTTGATTTTTTAAAAGGTTTTTTAAAAGTTATAATTTTTTTTTTACGTAATTAAACGATTAAGAATTAATTTTTACGTTTTTTTATAATTATATAAATAACGATAATTTTTAATTTATTTTTATTATTAAATGATTTTTTACGTTGTCGTTTTTAAGTTTTAAATAAGTTTTTTAATAGTATGTATATTTTATTATTATCGTTTTTTTATTAATTAAAATTAAAATCGGGTTTTATAATCGAAGTGAATTTTAATACGTTAATTATTATATTATAATTATATGGTTTAACGATTATTATATAAAAATTAACGGGTTTATTATTTATTTTAACGGTATATATTTTATTATTTTTAACGATTAACGTATATGGGTTTTTTTAATCGTTTTTTTCGCGGTAAATATATACTTTTAATTATAATAATAAGTTTAACGTATCGAATATATTTAAATTATTTTTTATATTAAAAGTATCGATTATTTATCGTTTTATTTTAATTTTATTTATTTTAATTATAATTTTTTTAATCGTTGTTTTTTTAATTTTTAAAGATAATATTATAGGTAAATTATTAATTAATTATAAATATACGTTAAATATTAATAATATAGGTATTAATTTATTAAGTTTTACGGTATTATTAATAATTTTTATAATTATTTATAATATATATTTAGGTTTTATATTAAATAAATTTTTAAATATAATTTTAAAAATTTATTATAACGGTTTATAATATTATTTTAATTTATTTATCGAGTTATAGGATTTAACGGGTATTTTTTTAATTATAATGTTTAAAATTTTAACATTAATTATAAATTTATTAATAATAAAATTTTTTTTAATATCGTAAATAATACCGTTAAATAAATTTAAATAAATATTAATTTACATTATTTATAATATATTTTAAATATGTTTTATTATTATATTTTTTAAAAATTTTATAATTTAATATGTCGTAATTTAATTAATAATATAAAATATTAATTTCGTATTAATGTACATTATATCGACGAGTATATTATAGTTAAAATCGACGTTATTTTTAATAATAAATTTAAATTATTTCGGTTAATTATTATACATTTAATATTAATGGTAATATTTATTAATTTTATTAATTAAAGTTTTATTAAAGTTATTATAATTTATTTTAGTGAGTAAACGATATAATTTATTTATTATAAAATGGTTAAATCGTCGATGAATTTAACGAAGTTCGATTTTTATAAAGTAGTAATAAGTGATTATAAAATTATAATTATTAAGTAAAAATTATAAGTGTTTTTATTTACGAACGATAAGGTATTTTTTATTTTTATGTATAAATATGTTTTTAATATTATTAAAATATATATTAAAACGGTTTATATTTTTAAAATATAATAAAAACGGTGTATTTAATGGTATAATTTAAAACGTAATAAATTTAAATAATGTAAATATATAAACGGTGTTTAAGTTTTATTATTTTACGTTATTATTAAATTAAATAATATAACGTTTTATTATTTCGATATTTAAAAATATATATAAATGTAATCGTTATAAAACTTTAAATTAAGGTTTATTATTAAATAAAATTTCGGTTATTTTTATATTCGATATAATATTTTAAAATATATTAACGTATCGATTATTAAAGTAAAACGTAATATTATATAAAATATTATAAATTATAAAGTTAAAAACGTCGGTTACGATTATTACGTAAAACGTTATTTAATTTACGAATATATTTATTATGTTTTAATTATTAATTTTATTATAAATAATAAAATAATAGTTTAAAGTAATGATTGGTGGTTTTTTATCGTTTTTATTATTTTTTTTAAATATATTAAATATCGTAATTTTATTTATTATTATTATCGTTATTTTTTCGTATATCGATTTTTTTATAATCGAGTAAAAATTAATTATAATTTTCGTTAATATTTTTAAAATTAAGGTTTTATTTTTATACGTAACGTCGTTAATTTATATATTTATTTTATCGTTTTAAAATAGGGTGTTTTATAAATTAATATTTCGTTTTATTATATATAAAGTATTTTTTTTAACGTTACGATTTTTTAATATATTATAAGGTTTTATTATATAATCGAAATTAACTTTTATTATTACGGTAAATTCGATTAATTTAATATTAATTCGGTGTTTTTTAATTATAATTTATATTATGTAATTTAATACGATGTGTTATATCGACGATAATTTAAAAATTTAAATAAATATTATCGAATGTATTTAATTATCGAAGAATTATAATGTAAAAAATAAAATGTTTTTATATAATAATTACGATATTTTTTTTAAAGTTATAATCGGTTATATAATTAATGGTTAATTTTTTTTAAATACGTTAAATTTTTTCGATTAATAATTTTATTTAAATAAGTAAGTTTTTATTAAAGTTTTTTTTTATAATTAAAAATATTATCGTTTAATATTATTTAATTATATATATTTATTAATTTTTTAATGGATAAAAATATATTTTTATACGTTTAATTATATTTTAAAAGGTATAATTTATATCGGTTAATTAATTATAATAATATTATTATATTTATTTTTTTAATATCGTTAAATACGTATTAATATATATATGTTTTTTAATTTTAATTTTATAATATAAGTTTTTAAAAATTTTAATTTTTTTATTTATAATATTATATTTATTATTTTCGAATTTATAATTATTATTATTATATATTTTAACGAAGTTAATAAAAATACGTAACGAATTAAAGTTTATTAAATATTAATATATTTATTAAATTAATTATAAATAATATAACGGTTATAAATTTTATTATTATTATAAAATAATATAATATTATTAATTAAGTTAATATTATAATTATTATAATATTAATTATTATATCGGTTATTATTAAAGGATAATATAATATTATTAATCGATTTATTATTAAAGGAAAGTAGAAATAATAAATTATTATTAATCGAATTATTATTAAATAAATTATTATATTATAAGGTTTTAAGGTTATTTTAATGGTTATATTATAGTATTTTTCGTATTATTAAATGTTATAAATATTATTACGATAATTTTAAAAGTTATTAATTATTTTAATTACGATTAATTTAAGGGTTTTTAATCGGTTAAAAGGGTATGTTTTTATTAGTTTTTATAAGAAAATAAAGTTATTTTTATTAATGAATTTATTAGGTTGTTTTTTAATTATTTTTTAACGGTATTTTTTAAAAATGGTGGGAATTTAATAGTTTTAATTATTTTCGTTAATTTTTTAATGTAGATACGAGTGTTTTTAATATATACGTTATGTTTTTATAAGTAATTAGTTTTTTTAATACGTAGTTATTTAATTATATGTTAGAATTATTTTTTATTTTAATTGGCGAAGTTTTTTTTAAATTATCGTTATAATTAAACGTTAAAAAAGTTATTATTATATATTTAAAAATATTTTACGAAATAAATGTTTAAAGTTTTTAATTTTATTTTATCGAGGTTAAATTTTTTAAAATTTAAATTTATATAATTTAAATTAAAGAAATTTTTTTAAGTTTTATTTATTTTCGATATTATATAAATAAGTTTTAATTAATTGATGAGGTTAATGTTATGGCGTTTCGTTGAAAGTAGAAAAAGTTTTTTTTTATTTATATAGGGAGAAAATTTTTAGTTATAATTATTTAATAACGGTAATTAATATAAAAAGGATAAAATAAAATAAAAAAAAATGGTGGGTAAATCGATTTAAAGGTTTTTTTACGAATAATTAAATTATTAACGTATATATGTTTTAAGTTTAATTAATTGAAAATAAAAATTTATAAAAATTAAAATAATCGTTTTTATATTCGATTAATTATTATTAACGTAAAACGTTTCGAATGGTTAATTAAATACGATAATAAGGTTTTTTATACGTAGTAAATGTAAATTTATTAACGTTTTTTTATATATTATATATAAATATTATTTAATATATTACGTATAATATATTACGCTTCGAAATTTTTAAAATAATACGGTTAATTTTACGTTTTTAAAAATTGTTAACGTAAAACGTTTCGAATTTTTAAAGGTAATTTAATAATTAATCGTTTTTTTTATTAAAATTTATTCGTTTAATTAAGTTTTAATATTTTTTTAAATTAAATTATAATAAAATAAGTAATTTTTTCATATTTTAAGTTTTTTTAAGTTCGTAAATTTTTTTTAATACAAATTTTATTGTTTATATTTAATTTATTAATTAAATATTAATTAATATTAAACGATAAAAAAGTCGTTAATTAATAAATCGAAGGAAGGATATTATATAATTATTTAATATAAAAGTTACGAAAAAAGGTTATATTTATCGTGTTTATTTATGTAAAAATATAATTAATTAATTTTACATTAATCGATATTTATATATTTTTTTAAGGTATATATTTTAAATTTTCGTTATTTAAAACGACGAAATATTTAATAAAAATATATTTACCGTTATTATCGTTACGGTGAATTTTTTAATATAAAATTATATAATTATATTAATAATAATTAAAAAATTTTTATTATAAATTTTATAATTATATTTTTATATTAAATATTTAAAAAATTAATATATAATTAAATATTAATAATTATTATTATTTTTTTATAAAAATATATCGTTATAAATTTAATTAAAAATATCGATTTTAATTATAATTTCGCGGTTTAAATTATAATAAATTAAAATTAAATTAATGAAATATATTATTTTAAATCTTTAAAATATTATTCGAATTAATTTATGTTTTAATTAATTTTATTTAATATTATTTTTAATTAATAATATTAAAAATTTAATAATTTTTAAATATCTTTTTATAAAATAACGATAAAAATTTATAAAATTAAAATTTTTTTTTAATTTTTTTAAATTAATTAATTTTTATTAAATGAAAATAATATTTAATTTATTTAAATTTATTTTAATATTTTAAATAAAAATAATAAGCTTTAAATATTTAATTTTTTTTACGAAAAACTTATATTTATTAATATTTATTTAGAGCATTGCTATGTGCACTACCTATTTTTGCTATCGGACCCTTATTTGCACTACCAATACAAAAAGTACATCTCCTACCCCTTACTCGGCCCCACTAACGGATTCCCATACAAAAATGCAGCAAACCAGATAGTCTCTCCGAGTACGGGTACACTTTTTCAATTAGATTTATTGTACATATTGAATTTGAATTACATACAGCTCCTCTACCATACATCTTATTATATCCCACCCATTCTAAGGATGCAAAATATAAAAAATAAATCGCCAGTTTCGCCTCAATTAGACCTTTCTAATGGTATAAGTTTCATATCGGTGCATGCCCTATTTCAAAAGTTATCTGAATATAAAGTCAATTCAAAGGTATAAGTGGTGGCCCTGGGGGTGGTCATGTGATCCCCTTTGCGGTCGCATACTCCTTTGACATCCGTATGGAATTGAGTATATATTCGAATAACTTTTGAAATAGGGCATGCACTGATATGAAACTTATACCATTAGAAAGGTCTAGTTGACGCGAAACTGGCGATTTATTTTTTATATTTTGCATCCTTAGAATGGGTGGGATATAATGGGATATAATGGGATACATGGTGGGATGTATGGTGGGAATTGAATCAATTGAAAAAGGGCATAAGGTGTACATTATGTATTAACACGATTGTACGTAGATTTGTATGTGGGGCTGTTAGATATGGTAGGTATTTTGATGTACTGGTAGTCCAAATAAGGCCCGATAGCAAAGCATGGTAGTGCACATAGCAATGCTCTTTATTTAAAAGTTAATTTTTTAAAAATATTTTAAATTTTTTTAATATATTTAATATAATTTTTTTTATTTTTTAAAAGAATAATTATATTATTTATATAAATTAAATAAAAAATAATTAATATATATTTAAAAATATATTAATATATTAATTAAATTAAAAAAAAATTATATTCGTAAAAATTATATTTAATAATAAAAACGAGTTTTTATTTATTTTTTAACGATTCGAATACGATTAAATACGATTATAATATTAATTTTAAAGAAAATTTTAATGTGTTTTAATTTTTTAAATATATTTCGAATTAAAAAAATAAAAAATCGATTTTTAATCGTAATTACGTTTAAATTTTTATAATCGATATATATTTTAATACCGTCGTTTAATTTTTTTATTAAAAAATTTAAAATATTATAAAAAATATAAATTTATAGATTTAATTTTTATTTAATTAATTTTTAAAATATTTTTATATAATTATTTATTTTTTATTATTATATAGTTTAAATTTATAATATGGAAATTTTATTTTCGATTTTAAATAAATTTAAATATCGTATAAATATCGAAATATTAAAATATTAATATTTTTTTTTTTTAAAAAATACGTCGAAAATATTATAAAATTATATAAGTATTTTAACGCGTAATTCGTTATCGAAATAATTCGACTTATTTTTTATATTTTTATTAATATTAATTTTAATAATTTTATTTAATAATAATATTTCGAAATTTTTATTTATAAAATTATATAATTTCGAGTTTAATTATTTTTTTATTTTATTTATTTTAATATTTTTAATAAATATAATTTTATATAATTAAATCGATATATTTTTTTAATGTAATGATTTTTTATAATTTTTTATTAATTTTTATTATATTATTTAAATAACTTCGATATTTTTTAATAATAAAAAATTATTATATTTTAAATGTTAAAAATTTAAATTTAAAATTTTTTTTCGTTATTTAATTTTTTAAAAAAAGTTAAAAATTAATTATTAATTTATAAAATATTAATATCGATTATCGAATCGTAAAAATTAATATTATTTTATTATTATAAAAGTATATTTAAAAAAAGTAAAAATTTAAATTTAATAAATTTATATATTATATCGAAATTCGATAATTATCGAAATTTATTAAAAAAAGTATTTTTTTCGATGTATATTATATTTATTTATATATAATTATTATTTTTTATCGTATTATATTAAAAATAAAATTTAAATTCGAAACGAATTTTTTATATATATAATAAAAGTTTAAAAATTATATAATAATTAATATAAAATAATAAATCGAATAAAATTATATTAATAAATTAATTTATCTTCGAATTATATTATTATTAATGGTTAATTAATTTTTATATATATTATTTCGTAATACGTACTTTAAAAAAAAATACTTATATATTTTTATTTATATAAAAAAAACTTTTTTTACGATTTTATTATTAAATAATTTTTTTTAAATAATTTATATAATATTAATTTTACTTATTTATTATTACTTTTACTGTTATTTTTTTTTATTTACGTATATATTTATTAATATTAATTAATATTATTAAAATTAATAATATAAATTAATAAAATTAAAAAAATTATAACTACGATAATATAAAAAATTTCCATCGTAATAATATACGCGACATTAATATTTTTTTTTATACGATATTATTTTATTTATAATAAAATATCGTTTTATTATTTTTAATTTCTTGAAGTTTTTTAATATTTATTATATCGTAAAAAATTAAAAATTCGATTTAAATATAAATTTACGAAAAGAAACTTAATTTCGTTAAATAAAAAAATATAAATAAACTTCGAATTTTAATTAAATATATTTCCGATTTTTTTATTATTTTTATTTTTTTTATTAAATATTTTAATTATATAGCGATAAAATAAAAAAAATAAATCCGTAAATTACCACCTTTTAATAAAAAATAATATAAATATTATTTATATTAATAAACCTAAACTTAATAAATAAAAATATATTATACGTTTATATAATTAAAAAAATTATAAAAAATTTTTAAAAACGTTTTAAAGGTTTTACTTTAAGTAATTTTTAAATTATACTACGTTAATTACGTTCGATTTTAAAAATCGTATTAATATAAAAAAATATTTATATAAGTAAAAATAATATTAACGTTATATTTATTAAAATTTTTATTATTACGCGAATTATTAAAATAAAATTACGATAAATTAATAAAAATAAAATAAAAATAATTTAATACGTTAATATAAAAAATATTTATATATCGAATTAAAAAAATATAATTTATTTAAAAATATTTACGTCGATATATATTTACGTTACGATATAATAACGATTAAAATTTTTCGTTTTTTAAACGTTTAATTAATTAATTAAATAAGAAAATTTAAATTCGTTAATATTTATTATTTCGATAAAATTATTATTAATATTATTTTATCGACGTTATAAATTACTTTTTTAATAAACGTATTTATTTTTTATTACTTTTAATAATTTATCGTTTATATTTTATATTTTATCGTTTTTTTATTATAATTTTTTATAACATAATTTTTTTAATAATCGATATTTAAATTTCCGTCGTTAACTTTATTTAACTTTTAAAATAATTAAAATAATTTACGTAATTAATCGAAACTTTAAATATTTAATATATTTATTTTTTTTACTTTTACTTTTTAAAAAATAATCGCTTTTTTTTAAATTATTATAATTAATTAATATTTTATTATATCGATATATATTAAATAAAAATATAATTAACGATATATTTTTAATTTTATACGAAAAAAATAATTTTAATTTTTATTAT
Organism: Pyrenopolyporus hunteri; assembly: GCA_902806595.1. Lineage (NCBI taxonomy): Eukaryota > Fungi > Ascomycota > Sordariomycetes > Xylariales > Hypoxylaceae > Pyrenopolyporus > Pyrenopolyporus hunteri. Next base: position 1,009,277 of record CADCXC010000035.1, on the reverse strand, counting down.
CGGAAAATATTTATAAATTTTTCGAATTATTACCGAATAATTCGTATATAATATCGACGGTTTTATTAAACGCCGTATTAAAAAAAAATTATTATATCGAACATTACGATTTTTTTTCTTAAACGACTTTATAATTTTTATTAATTAAATCGACTTTCGTATTTATATTTATCGAAAATTAATAAAACGATATTTATTACGACGTTTTTTTTATCCGAGTTTTTAATAAAATATATTTTTTTATTATTATCGGTTATTTTAAAAAAATTTAAAATAATAAAAATAATTATATTAAAAAATTTTATAACGTTTTAAAAAATAAATTTCGTTTTTTTTAAACGTATATTATACGATTAAGATTTATTAAATTTAATTTTACGTCGTATTTTTTATTATTTTTATTAAACGAACGGTTATTTATTTTTTATATAACGTACTTCGTTATTAATATTTTACGGATATAAATTTAATTATAAAACGATATTTTAATACGAAATAAAATAAAATTTAATATTATTATAATTAAATTTCGATTATTTTTTTTAATATTAAAGTTAAAAAAAAAACGAAGGAAAGTTCGATTTTAAAATATTATAAATTATATTAAATAAATTAATATTATATTAACGAACTTTTAAAAAATATTTAAAAATAAATAATAATTTATTATAATTATATAATACGTTTATTATAATATATTATAACTATAATATATTTTATTTATTTTATTATATTATTTTAAAAAATTAATTAATAAATTTCATATATTAATTAATATTTTCGAAAATATTAAAAAAATACGTTAATTTATAATTAAAAACGATAACGGTAAAAATTTTAATTAATTTTATATTAAATAAAAATATTATTATAACGATAAAAACGACCGATATTAATTAAAAAAAGATTTAAATTTAAAAGTATTATTATTAAATATATAAAAAAAAATATTAATTTATTAAATATTTCGAAAACGAGTAAAAAAAAATTAAAAGACGTTAATAAATTTAAAAAATTAAAAATAAAGGTAAATGTATTACGTTTTTAACGGGTTACGAAAGTATTAAATAAAAAAATTCGAAACCGAAAGACGATAATTAAAACGTCGTAATTTTCGAAACGAAAAAAATTAACTTTTAATATTAATTAATCGTAATATATTTAATTAATTAAATATATTAATATCGAATTATTTTTTATTATTTTTTTATCGATAAATTAAAAAATAATATTATATTTATTTTAAATCGATATGTTAAAAATATTTTTTAAAATATTATCCCCGATATCGATATAATTAAAATGTTTATTATAAAAAAAAGTTAATGTTAAATTTTTATAAAAAAATTTTTCGATCGAAATTTTAAAATAAATAATAATTAAATCGATAAAATTAACATTAAATTCGAAGACGAATTTTTAATTAAATTATTAAAAACGATTACGATTAACGTTTTATTCGAATTAATCGATTTTTATATTATAAATTTAAATATTTCGTTTTTTATATATTTAAAAAATATAAATCGATTAAATATTTATATAAATAACGTTATAAATTAATTAATTAAAAAAAATAATATCACCGTTATTATCGTTTATAAATGAAAATATTTATAATTTTATTTCGATAATATAATTTCTTTTATAAAATTCGAATTACGTCGTATTTATATACGATTTAATTATTTTTTTATAATTAAATTATATATTTTTTAAATAAACTAAATTATAACGTTAATATTAAAAATATTAAAGAGATTAATAAATTTTATTATTATTATTAAATTAAAAGTAAAGTTTTTTAAAAATTTAAATTTAATTTAAAAAATTTCGATATAAATTTTAATTACGAAGTTATTATTAATATTATATATTTAAACGAACGTTTCGTTTTATATATAATTAACGTTATTATAAAGTTTTAAATTATTCGTTTTATAAAAATCGTTTTTATTAAAAAAATTTAAAATATATTAAAATAATATTAAATCGATATTTACTTCGAATTTTCGAATATTATTATATATAATATCGATACGAATTTTAATAATATTAAATTTCGAAATAAAACTCGTATTATCGAAGTTATTTATTATTAAATATCCGTCGAAAAATATTAATTTATTAATAAAATTAAAAAATATTACGACTTCGTTTATAAAATTTACGAAATTATTATAAATGAATTTTAAGATTTAAATTTTCGCGTATTTCGATTATAAATAATTATTAAAATAATTAACGATATCGTTAATTTCGATGGTTTAATATTTACATTTTTTATTTTCGACATTTATTTTAAAATTAATATAAATTTATTTTTTATTTTCGTATAAATTTAAAAAGTATAAACCGTTTAAAAAGTAATTACGAAAATTAAAAAAATTAAAATATAACATTTCGTAAAAGATATTTTAAATATACGTAATAATTTTAATATATAAAAAATCTTCCCCGTATTATTTTTAATTAATAACGAAGTATTCGTTTATAAAAAAAAATAAAAAAATCCTTATAAAATTATTATAATTTTAAATAAAAATATTATCGTTATTTTTAATATTTTAAACGAAACGTTTACGTTTAAAAATTTTTATATTAAATTATATATTTAATTAAAAAAAAACTTCGTATTAATTAAAAAATTTAAAATCGAATTATTTACGTTAACTTTTAATTTTAATAATTATTAAATTATTTCGAAGAAAAATTTTATATATATTAACGATTTTTTTTATATCGTAAAATTATATATTATTAATAAAAAATAAAAAAATTTTACTTTTATTATTAAATTTCGAACGGATAAAAAAATTATTATATAAAACTTTATAAAATATCGAATATAAAAAAACTTAACGTTTTATTCGAAAAAAACATTTTATATTTAAAAGTTTACGATATAATTATATATCGAAACGTTACGATTTTTAAGTTACGAATAATTCGTAAAATTAAAAATAAAAACACCGTTACGTTATACGAAAAATTTCGTTTAATAATTTAAAATTATAATAATTTCGATAAAATATATATTATAATATATATATTTATTATTTAAAAAATTAATTAACGTATTATATTAATTTTAACATTTATATTACGTCGTAAAAAAATAAAAATTATAATTCGAAATATTATAATAATTTATATTTAATTTAAAACATCGATATAAAAAATTATTTTTATATATTTATTAATTAAATTTAAAAATAAATACTTTAAAAAATATTATTACGAATTATTAAATTTTTATACGATTTTACGAAGTTAAATATTTATTAATTTAAAATTTATTCGCGTTATTATTAATAAAAATTATAAATAAAATTATTAATTTTCGACTTTTATTTATTTATAAAAAATTTAAATCCGTTCGAATTTATTAACTTTTAAACGAATAAAATTTTTAATATTAATATAACGAATTTATTTATTATTAAAAATAAAATTTTTAATAAAATTAAAATTAAAATACGTTTTTAAAAAATTATAAACTTCGAAATCGAAAATTTTAATAATTTACGTATTACGATTTATAAAAAAAATTTTAATATAACGATTATTTAAAAAAATTAAATTAAAAAAACTTAAATTATTAAACGTTAAAACCTTTAATATAATTAAAAATTTATAAAATAATAAATTCGAAATATATATATTATTTTAATATATTAATTCGAAACGATTTTTAATTATTTTATAACGATTTAATATTTCGAATTTAAACTTAAAAAAATTAAAGTTTTTAATATTAAAATTAAATAATAAATAAATAATTAAATACGTAAATTTCGTTATATCGAATTAAACTTTTAAAATTAAGCATTGCTATATGTACTACTATGCTTTGCTATCGGGCCTTATTTGCACTACCAGTACATTGAAATACATACCATATTTAACAGCCCCACATACAAATCTACGTACAATCGTGTTAATACATAATGTACACCTTATGCCCTTTTTCAATTAATTCAATTCCCACCATATATCCTACCATATATCCCATTATATCCCACCCATTCTAAGGATACAAAATATAAAAAATAAACCACCATTTTCGCCTTAATTAGACCTTTCTAATGGTATAGGTTTCATATCGGTGCATGCCCTATGTCAAAAGTTATTTGAATATATACTTAATTCAATAGGGGTATTCAAAGGTATCAAAAGGTGCTGGAGGGGTATACGACCGCAAAAGGGGATCACATAACCACCCCGGGCCACCACTTACACCTTTAACATCCATATGAAATTAAATATATATTAAAATAGCTTTTCAAATAGGGTATGTATCGATATGAAATTTATACCATTAAAAAGATCTAATTAAGGCGAAAATAGCGATTTATTTTTTATATTTTATATCTTTAAAATAAATAAGATATAATAAAATATATAGTAAAGAAATTATATATAATTTAAATTTAATATATATAATAAATTTAATTAAAAAAATATATTCGTATTCGAAAAAACTATTTAAATTATTACATTTTTATATAAAAATCCGTTAATAAAATCGAATAAAAAGTAAGAAATATATTTTTTATATTAATAATGTAAATAAAAATTCGATAATAAAAGTAAGTAATATATATAATAATGTTTTTAAAATTTATACTTTTATATTTTTATAAATAAATTTTTCGTAAATAATAAAAATTTAAATTCGTAAATTAAATATATTATTATTTTAAATAATAAAAATATTATCGATCGAAATAATAAAATATAAATTATTAATAATATTATTTATTAATTATTTATTAAATATAAATAAATTATTCGTAACGTATTTATTAATAAAATTTATAAAATAATTTAAAATTTCGACATCGATTACGTTATTTATTATACGATTAATATTATTTTAAAACGTTTATTATTTTTTAAAACTTTTTTCGTTTTATATATTAATTTTTTATCGTTATATTAATATTTAATATAAATAAAAAATATTAACGAAGAAAAATTAATAATTAATTTTATAACTATAAAATAATTTTATAAAAACCGAAAAATTAATAATATTTAATAAATTTATAAATCGTATAATTTCGTAAATATAATAACGAAAACGTTTTTTAATAAAATTATATAAAATTTAATAAAATAAATTAATTTAATTTAAAATTAAAAAATAAATAAAATAAAAAATTTATTTAATAATTCGTAATTAATTAATTACGAAAAAAAAAATAAAATAAATAATAATTAATTAATTTTTATACGTATTATTTCGTAATATATACTTTAAAAAAATACTTATATATTTTTATTTATATAAAAAAATACTTTTTTTACGGTTTTTATATTAAATAATTTTTCTTTTTTAAATAATTTATATAATATTAATTTCATTAATTTATAATTATTTTTATTGTTATTTTTTTTATTTACGTACGTATTTATTAATAATTATAATTAAAATATATCTTATATAACGTTTATATTTAATTATATAAAATAAAAAATATCGATTTTTCGTAATTTTTTATTTATATATAAATAAATATCGTTTAAATAATCGTATTTAAATTTTTAAATTATTTATCGTTTAATAATAATATTTATAATTTAAATAAATTAATTATTTTTTAATTTTTAATGTATATTTTTTAAATATTATCGAATTTTTATTTAATATAATTTAAATTAATAAATATTAAATAAAAAGTTATGAAATTTTTTAATAAAATGTAAATTTTTAAAATTAATAATAATTTATTATTATTTTTAAATTTTAAAATATTAATAATAATTAATTTTTTTTTTATTTAATAAAATAATTTATTTTTTTATACGATAATATAAAAAAATCAAACGTTTTTTAATTTATTATTTTTTTAATAATTTTTAAAACGATTAATATAATTATTAATAATTTTTTAAATAAAAAGTTTTTTTAAAAAAAATTTTATATTATTATATTAAAATTATTATCGACGAAATTTAAAATTTATAATATTATTTCGTTTAAATGTTTATTTTTATAATTAATTAAATTATTAATTATATAATGTCCGAAGTTTTTTCGAAATATTATTTCGATTTTTTTTTTATAAAAAAATTTAAAAAAAATTAAAAATTAATTACGTAAAAATTTATAAGTTATAATTTTCGCGTTATTTACGTTACGATTTTTTTGGTAATTTCTTAAATTTTCGAATTATATATTTTACGTTACGTTTTTTTTCGGTAATTTTTCGAATTTTAAACTACGTATTTTACGTTATTTATATTATATAATCGCGTTATATTTTTATATTTTTAAGAATTTTCTTCGTATTTAACTTTCGTTATATTTTTTTAAAATATACGTTTTTTTAAAGTATTTTTATTTTTTATATTTATTATTTTCGTAATTATTATCGTTATTTTTTAATTAATATTTAATATAATACTTCGATATTTCGATTTTTTATAAATTTTTTTATATAAAAATAACGAATATTTTATTTAAATTTTCGACGTTTATTATTTAATATATTTTATTATTTATTTATTATTAAATTTATATATATTTAATAATAAAAAATTATATTATATAATAATTTTTTACGTATATTATATCGTTATTAATAACGTTTAAAATAAAAATAAAAAAGAAATAATTATAAAAAAAAATAATGATAATTTTTTTATTACTGTTTATAAAATTTAATTTTAATTTTTATATAAAAATATTTAACGATTATATTTTTTTAATTTTAAATTAAAGGTTATTTTTATAAGGTAATATAATAATCTTTAATTTTATTTTTTATATATACGATATCGTATTAAATCTTTAAAATTAATTTAATTTTATATAAATTAAAGTAAAATTACATAAATTAAAAATAAGTTTACGAAATTAGTTTTTTATTTTATTTTTTAATTTTTATAATCGATGTATGTTTTTATTAATATAATTAAATAGTTTTAAATTTATTTAATAATTTATATTAATAAGTAAAAATAAATATGATTTTTTAAAAGTTACGATTTTTAATAATTATACGTAAATTATTATAAAATTTGTATTAATTTCCATGGTATTTTAAAAGTTAAATTTAAAAAATTTTTAAAAAACGTTAAGTTTTAAATTTTAAATTTTATTATTATAAATGTAGGTATCGTTAATAATTCGAATCGATTATATAATTTAAAACGTTTTTTTAAAAATTTAAAAGGTAAGGTATTTATTATTTTCGGAAATAAAAGTAAAAACCTTAGTTTTAATCCGTTGATTTTTAAGTTTTTTATTATAAAAAACGAAATAAAAATAACTTTTAATAAGTGTATTATTAAAAAAATGTTTTGATTAATGAAATATACATTTTCGTTTTAATTTAAAATAAATTTTTTAATTATATATTTCGTATTATTAATAATTTTTAAAGTTTAATAAGTATTTTTCGTTACTATAATAAATATTTCTTTAATAAATGTTAAATATATCGGTACTTTAATAATAAATATATTTATTTTTTAATATATATTTATTAATACGTGGTTTCGATTTAACGATTTAATATAATATTTAAATAAAAAAATGTAAATTTTTTAATTACGTTTTTTTTATAAATGTAATATATATTTAAAGGTTTATAATATATCGCATTTTATTTAAAAGGGTTATTATTTTAACGTTTATATTAAAAATAATATTTTTCGAATATATAAGTTTTTAATTTAATATATTAATATTTTAAATTATTTATTTATCGGTTTTTAATTATTTTAATAAAATTACGAAGATTTTATTTATAATTTTTATTTATTAATTAAATAATGTTACGAAAGTAAATTTTAATTATAATTTATAATTTAAAACGTAATTATTATTCGAAGTTTTAGTTCTTTACTTTTTCGATTTTTAAATTTAATAACGATCGATTAATTATTAATTTAAATTAAAAAAGATTTTCGTAAAAAATAATTATAACGATATTTTTAAATTTTTATCGAATTTATTACGAGTTTTTTAAAATTATTAATATATTTTATAAAAATTTCGTTTAAATATTATATTGTATTCGTTTATAATTAAAATATCGGTGTTTTTTTATTAAATTTATTTTTTTAAAGGTATTTTATGTTTATAAATTAAAAATAAATTTATAATTAAATGTATTATTATTTTTTCGATATAAATTTCGACGTTATTAAATATCGTCGTAATTTTAATCCGTCGTCGGTAATTTTTACGTTTATCGTTTTTATTTAAGTTCGTATAATTACGTTTTTTTTTATATTATTTTTACTTTTAAAATAATGAAATAAGTATAATACTTTTACATTTATATTTTCTTTTTTTTTAATAATATTTATTTTATTTAAATATTATAATATAATATTTAACGTTAAAGTTTATTTTATATTTAATTTTTTATTTATAATTAAAATGTAATTAACGTTTATTTATATATTTTTTAAAGAATATTTAATTCGTAAAATTATAAATATATTTTTTCGTAGTTTTAAATAAAATATCGATACGATTTTATCGTTTATTTCGAGGAAATTTTTATTTTAAAAAATATCGTGGTTTCGTATTATATTTAATGATAATTTATTATTATTAATTTTTTCGTCGATTTTACGTAATTTTATATTATTTAAATATAATAAATTATTTTTTTATATTTTAATATCGTTTAAAATTATTTTTTTTATTAAAGTAAATTTATTAAAAAATATTATATTTTTTATTTAAATAATGTTTATAATATATCGATATTTATTGAATTTTAAAGTTATCGAAAAATCGATTATTTTAATAATTTTATTTATATTATAATTTTAAAAAGATTTTACGATATTAAATTTAAAAATATCTTTACTTTTTTTAATTATTTCATTTAAATATAATAAAATATTATTTTTAAAAATTTAAATATATTTAAAGTTTTTAATTTCGTTATTTTAATCGTTATCGTTTTCGTTATCGTGATTTTAATTTTTATTAAAATTAAAATCGTTATTATTAATTATTTTATTTTAATTATTACACGTATTTTAAATTTTCGCGTCGCGTTCGATATTTTCGCTTGACTTTTTTAAAATATCGAAATTATTATTAATAAATTTTAAATAATCGGTTAATTTTTAGTTTTTTCTTTTATAGTTTTAAAAATATTTATATTTTATTCGATATAAATTTATTTTAAAAAACAAATAATTTTAAATGAATAACGATAATTCGATTAAAAAAATTTTTTTTTTAAATTTAAAAAATAATAATTAATTAATAAAAAAGTATATATATTTTTTTATTAATAATTTTTAATAAAAACCGGAGTTTTTTAATAGTTCGTTAAAATTAATAAATTAATCGATTTTAATTTTTTTCGTTGATTTTTTTACGATTTCGATAATCGATATATAATTATAAAAATATAAATTTCGAAATATATTTCTTCGATATATATATTCGTTAAAAAAGTTAAATTTTATTATATTTTATTTATTAATATATACGTTTTTATATGTTTTCGATTTTATATTTTTTTTAAAAATTTCGTTAATTAAATTTTTTAAATATAATTAATAATTTTTAATAATTTAATATAATATATTAAAATAAATTTATTTTTATTTTAATTTAAAATTATAAAAACTTTCGTAATTTAAAATATAAACATATATTTTTATAATTAAATATTTTTTATTTAAAAATACTAGATTTAATATTTTTATTATTAAATTACGTGTTACTTTTTTCGAATTATTAAAATCGATAAATTTTAAATTTTTAAGTAAATTATTTAAATAAATTTCGATTAAAGTTAATTTTTAATATATTAATAATTTTAATTTCGTAACGTAATTAATAATATACTTTATTAATATTATTATATATAAATTCGTGAAAATAAATACGAAATTATAATTATATCGAAATATATATATAATAATTTTATTTTATCGTATATAATTCGTCGATTTTCGTTTTTATCGAAGGATATCGTTTTTATCGATAAATATAACGTCGTATAATTTTTATAAATAATCGAATTTATATTATCGTTATTTAATTTTTTTTTATATTTAAAATATATTAACATATATTTATAATATTAAAAAATCGTTATTATAAATTTCGTTTTATTTTCCTATTTATCTTCGAATTTTTCGGCGTTTTTTTAAAGTTTAATATTTAATATTAATTTATTATAAGTTTTTATTTTTTACTTTAAAACTTTTTAGTTTTAATTTTATTAAAAATATTTATTAATTTAATATAAAGAATTATCCACGAAATTTAATTAATCGTTAATTATATTTTTTACGAAATTATATAAATTAATATTATTATATAATTAAAAGAAATTATAATTATTTATTTTTAAAACGTCGAAATATTAATTAATTAAATTAAATGTTTTATTTTATATTTTTATTTTTATAAATTTATCGAAAAAAGTTTTTACGTAGTTATAAAATTACGTTATAATTATAATTAAATTTTATATTATTTATTTTAATAATGTTTTTTTTTATTTTAAAGTTACGCTTCGATTTATTATTTTATTCGTTTTATATATTTTTTATTTCGAAATCTATTATTTTTTTTAAACCGTATCGACGATAAAAAATCGTTTAGATTTAAAATAAATTATATAATTAATATATTATATTTTATTATTATATTTTTTATTTTATTTCGATGTTATATTTTTTTTATTAAATAAAAGTTATTATCGATTAAATGTAGCGATATATTTTAAAAGTTTTTACATATAAATATTAAAAATCCTTTTATATTACTTTAATTTTTTCGAAATTTTACGTAATTTTTTTCTCGTTAATAATTTATTAATTTTTTATATTTTTTTAATGTTATTTTTTTCAATTAAATTTTAATAATCCGGGTATTATTATTTTTAATAATTCGATTAAAAATTAAAAATAAAAAAACGATGTATATAATTACGATAATATTATATTAAAAAAATTTAATATTTATTTATTTATTTTTTTTACGTTAATTTATATTATATATTAAATATATTAATATAACGATTTATTTTTTTATATTAAAGTTCTATTTATTATATTTAATTAATTTATTCTTTTCGTTATTATTAATAATAATTAAATCGTTAAATTCGTAAAAGAAAATCTCAATAAACGTAAAAATAAAATAATAAAGGTTAATAATAAATAAAAATCGATTACCTTATATTATCCGTACATATAATTTATCGTTTATTATTTTTTTAATTACGTTTTTATTTTATTTATTAATGATAAACTTTTCGTTTTAAAGGTTTATTATAAAAAACAAGTTTTTTATACGTTATTCGATTAATTTTATATTAAAAAAACAAAATTTAAAAATATAATTATTAATAACGTAAAAAGAATTTTTTTTTATCGAAAATTTTATTTTTTTTTCGTTATTTCGAAAGCCGAGATTATTATTTTTTATTATTTTATAATCTATTTTTTATATTTTTTTAATTATTTTTATTCGTATCGTTATTATTGATAATTTTTTTAAGAAATAAATTATATATATCTTTTTTTAATAAAGGATTTTATATATTATTATCGTTCGTATTTTCGTGTCGATTATTTTCGTTTTCTTTTATTTTTAAATATAATTAATTCGTTTTATTGATTTTTATTTAACGTTTATAATATATATTAAATTATCTTAAATTTAAAAAAATAAATAATTATTTTTATAATTTTATATATTTTAAAAATCATCGTTTAAAAAGATATTATAATATAAATAATTAATTTCGTTAATTATAATAAAACTTTTATTATCACGAATTTTTATAATTTTAAAAAAACAAAATAGGTCGGTTTTAATTAATTTATCAACGACGCATTAAATTACGTAAATTGTTTTAAAACGTTTTTAATTTTTTTAAGAAAAATTTTAATTATAAAAAATAAATCGTTAACGAATATTATAATATACCCTTTTATTTAATAATATATTATATTTTCGAGTTAACTTATTTTTAAATCTAAGGAAAATTTCGTTATAAAATCGTAAACGATTTTCGATGTAAGAAATTTTTTTAAAAAGTCAAAATTTTCGTATAAATTTCGAATATAAATGTACGTAAAAGATTCGAAATATAAAAAATTTACATTTTATTAAAATGCGTTTTTAAATATCGCTTTAATATATTTATTACATATTTATATAAACTTCCCGCGGCGTTACCTAAAATAATTTATATAATTAAAACCATACTTTATTTTTAATAAATTTAATAAAAAGGGTTTTTTTTTAATTTCGTTTTTAAACGTTTTAAAAATATTTTTTAAAATATTTTTATTAAGTTTTTATTATAATATTAAACGAAATATAATCGGTATTATTTTATTAAAATTATTTTTACTATTTAAGTTTTCCTTTAAAAATTTACGATATATAACGTTTTATATTAATTATTAATTAAATCGAAAAACGACTTTTTTTTCGATGTTTTTTTTTATTAAAAGTCGAATTTAATATTACTTATAACGTTTTTTAATAATTTTCGTATTTTTAAATTAATCGTAGTTTCGAATTTTTTATAGTTATTTAAAATTAATTATTTTTATTATATAACTTTTAACGGTTTATTTTTACGTTTAAATTAACGTTATTTAAAAAAATGTTATTATATTTATTATATAATATTTAACGGTTTACTTTTACGTTTAAATTAATATTATTCGAAAAAATATTATTATATTTATCGTATAATATTTAAAAGTTTACCTTTACGTTTAAATCGAATTTTTTTATTTATATTAAATTTATAAAAAAAACGTTACTTTATTTTTAATATATATTGACGTAATCTTTTACGACGTTTAAATTTAAGTTTTATTATTGCGATTTTTATCGGGTTTAAATTTTACGTATTCAATTTTAATAATATGTTTTTTTAAGTTTTATTTTTATTAATATTCTTTTTACGTTTAAAGTTTTTTTTTTATATTAAATAAATTATAAAAAATAATATCGTAAAATTAATGTTTAAAAGATTTAATTGAAAATTTATATATTTTTATTAGTTATTTTCGAAATTTTAAGTTTTATAATCGAATATAACTTTTTATTTGAAATTATTTTAATCGGATACGAAAAAATCGTCGATATTTTTATTTTATTTTAAGTTTTTTTTTTAATTTTATATTATCGGCGATAATTATAACGTAAAACGATATTATAAACTATAATACATCGATATATTAAATTAATATATAAATTTAAAATTAAATTTATATTTTTTTAAAAAATAAATTTTATAAAAATTATTATTTTTACGTATATATTTTTTTCGAAGTTATATCGTTTTATCGTTAAGTTAAAATTATTAATATTTATAAAATTATTTAAATATTTTTTCGTATTAATTTTAATTTCGACGTATATTTAAATAAATAAGTATATATTTTAATTAACATCGATATTTTAATACGTTTAATATATTATAAATATTAATTAAACGTTTAAAAAAAATATTTATATATATTTTTAAAATTAAAATATAACGAAAGTGAATTATTTTTTTATCTAAAAACGATATATTAAACGTTATTTATATAAAATAAATATTAAATGTATTTATTAATATTATTTATTTATATATATATATAATTAAATATTTATGTAATTTTTTTTGAATATAAAAGGTATCGTATTTTTATAATAATTAAAGCGTTTTATTTACGTAAATTATTAAATTTAAAAAAAAAGTGTAAAATATTATGTTATTTTAATAATCGAAGCGTTTTTCTTTAATAAATATATAATTATATTTTTTAAATTTTCGTATAAAAATATCGAATCGCGGAATTTTTTTTATTTTTTTATTTTTTTTTTTTATTTTTTGTGATAATTCGACTTAATTTTCGTTTCGCGATTTTAATTAATAAATTTTAAAATTTAAATATAACGTTTCGACGGTATTTCGTTTTTATCGACTTTAATATATTATCGTTATTTTATTTTTTTTACGTATTTATTTTTAAGTATTTATTTTTATCGATTTTAACGTGTCGTTATTATTTTATATTTTTTACGTATTTATTTATAGGTATTTTATTTTTATTAAATTTAATATATTATTATTAATTCAATTTTTTTATATATTTAATTATTAATATTTTATTTTAATTTATTTTAATATATCGTTATTATTAAAATTTAAATAAATATTTATCTTTTATTTTTTACGTATTATCGTTATTTTTTATAATAACGTCGATATCGTTTATATTTTTTTATAATGGTTATAATTTTAACGATTACGATGGTATTACTTTTAACGTTATTTTAACGTTAATTATAATTATAGTTAAAAATTTAACTATGTAAAATTAAATAATTCGTTTCGAATTATATATTTTAATAATTATTATTTTTACGACCGTTTCGAAAAATTTTATTTATTTAAATATTATTTAATATGTTAAAAATTTTTTAATTTTCGTTAACGTATACGTTTTTTATAGTTATAATAATTTTATTTATTTTTTAACGACGTTTTTAATGTCGATGGTATTTTAAATACGTTTATATTTTATATTTTATTTCGTCGTTATTTAAACGTTTTTATAAGTTATTAAATTATATTAATTATATTAATAACGTAAATTCGTAAATAAATAAGTCGATTTTTTTTATTTTCGAAATATTAATTATATATTAATAAATTAAATTTTTCGAGTTATATTTATATCGATTTATATAAACTTATTTAAGCTTTATCGTTTAACGTTAATTTTATTAAACGTATTTATACGTTTTTTAAAAATTTAATTTTTAAAATTTATTATTAAAAGTTACGTTTTTTTATAAATTATAACGTATTTATTAAATTTTAATTTTACCTTAATCGTTATAATAATTTAATTAATTTTTTATTTAAAAAAGTATATATTTTTTATATTTTTATTTTTTTAACGAATCGATTTATTATTGTTATTTATAGACGATTTTTTTCGACGGTTAAATTTACGTTTACGAAAGTTAATATTATTATTTTTTTAATCGTATCGTTAAAAAATTTAAAAATATATATATTTTTATTATCGAATATAAACTCGATATTTTTATCGTTTAATATTTAATAATAGTTATTATTTCGAAAATTAACTTACGGGTTTTTAATAGTTTTATATTATTAATTAAAATATCGATTATATTTAATACTTTTAATAATATTAATACTTTCGATTAAAATATGCGATTTATTTTATAATAACGTATTATTCGTTTTATAAATATTACTATAAATTTTTTAATAATGTTTATTTTATTATTATTTTAAATTTAACTTAAACTTTTATATTATTTAATCGTATTAAATTTATAAATAAATTTATTAATGGTAAATCGATTATAAAAACATTTTTTGTGAAATTTATATTAATTCGTTAAAAGTTTATAACTACGAAGTAAAGTGGAAATTTTCGTATTTTATTTATTTAAAAAAAAAACTATTTATAATTTATTTATTTAGAAAGTAATTAATGTCGATCGAATTAATATCGATCGAAGTTTTAATTTTTCCCTTTTAAATAAAATTAAAAACGATATCGACGATAATAACGAAAATAATAATTTTTAATATAAAAAAAAACGAAAATGTTTTATTACGTAGTCGTATTAAATTTATAAATAAATTTATTAATGGTAAATCGATTATAAAAACTTTCTTTATAAAATTTATGTTAATTCGTTAAAAGTTTATAATTACGAAATAAAGTAAAAATTTTCATATTTTATTTATTTTAAAAAAAAGATTATTTATAGTTTATTTATTTAAGAAGTGATTAATGTCGATCGAATTAATATCGATTAAAGTTTTAATTTCTTTTTAAATTAAATTAAAAACGATATCGATAATAAAAATGAAAAAAATAATTTTTAATATAAAAAAAAAACGAAAGTGTTTTTAATAACGAATTCGAAAATATTACGAAAAAGTAAATAAGTTAATTTATATTATATTTAGATTATATTTATTAATGTTATTATTTAAAGTTAAGAAATGTAAAGATATATTTAATTGTAAAAATAACGATTATTTCGAAAAACGTATTTAAATTTAAATATTATAAATTATATATATATATTTTTTATTATTATTATTTAGGGATATTTTATAAAAGTGGATAAATTTAAACGTTATATTTTTATTAATGATACGGTATTAAAAATTAAGAAAAAAAAAAGGAAAAAAAAAGATTTTATTTTTATTAATTTTATAAGTTTAGTTTATTAAATATTTAAGTAGATTTTTTATTAACAGAAATAAAAATTTTTAAAGAAAAAATAATAAAAGGATTTATAAAATAATATTTATTATTTAAAAAATTTTCGTAAATATAATAAAATAAAGTATGTTTTTTATATTTTTATTTATTTAAAATTTCGATGTTTATTAAAAAAATGGCGTTTTATTTTTAATATAAAGGATATCGAATTTTAAGTTAATATTACGAATATTTATTTTTATATTTTTTTATTATTTTATAAAAGTTTAGTTATTATTTTTTATATTAAAGATAAATAGTAATAAATTTACTTTTGATTTTTTTAAACGTTTTTATCGATATTTTTATTTGATTTATCGATATATTTTATATGTCGAAATTATTTAAACGATGGGTTAATCGAAATAATTTCGTTATTATTATCGAAAGTATATAAATTATATAAATTATTTTAAAAAGATTTATAAAAGTTTATATTAAATAAATTAATGAAATAAATATTATCGTTAAATTATTTTATATTATTTATTTTTTCACGATTATTATTTTCTTCGAATATAATTTAAAAACGTTTTTTATTATTTTACGACGTAGTTAACGATCTTTTCCGTAATTTAAAGAATTTATTTTTTATATTTTTTTAAATAAAGTCGAGTTTATATTTATCGATAAATTTAAAAAAAAATTAAAAATTTAACATTTTTAATATCGTTAAATAATAATAACGTTAAGTCGGAAAATAAAGATTAAATAAATTAAATAAAAAGATATTTTATAGGGATGTATAAAAAAAAGTAATATATATTATTATATTAATTTATTATTTATAAAACGGTTTTAATAAATTTATCGAAGTAATAAAATATATAGGTTTATAATTTAAATTTATTTATTATTTTAAGTTTTAATTTTAAAATAAAAATAAAGTTATTATAGTCGAAAAATCGATGGATATTATAACGAAAAAAAATAAAATTATATATAATTTTATTTTTTTCGATGGTGTTAATTATTTTTATGTGTTTTTATATATTATTTATTTTAAATTATTTTTCGATATTAAATGAGATTATATAAATGTAATTAAATTCGATTATATTTTTAATAATATAATAAGATTTATTACGAAATTTATATATTGAAATAAAAATTAAAAACGTAACGTTAATTAAAGTAAACGTAATAATCGGCGCGTAAAAAATTTAAACGATAGAAGTAAAAGTAATTATTAAGTTAAAAAAATTATTAAAGTTTAATTTATAAAGTGTTTTAATTTATAACGATTATTATAACCGTAAAATAAATTTTATTTTATTTTTAAAAAATATTTATTTATTGAAATTTAAAATTATAAGATATTTTTAATTTATAATAAAATTAAAAGTTAATTTTATTAAAATTAAAATTTATAATATTAAAAATTTAATTTATTATTTAATTATTTAAATATATAAAAATAGTATTATTTATTATTATTTAAAATTAAAAGGATATTATCGTCGGTTATTTTTATTTAAAAATTAAAGTTAAGTTTTATAAATGTCGATAAAAAAAGATTATTATTATTTTTATTTTCGTAATTATTTTTTTTTATTTTTATTTTAAATGTTATCGATAATGATATAATATATATAATAAATTATTATATAATGTAATTTTTTATTATTAAATATATGTAGATTAAATAATGAATAAATAATAAAATATATCGAGTAATAAATATTAAAAGTTTAAATAAAATATTTATTATTTTTATATAAAAAAAATTAAAAAAAATCGAAATATTAAAGTATTATATTTAAATATATCGAATTAAAAATAACGATAAAAGTTATAAAAATAATAAATACGTAAAGTAAAAATATTTTAAAAAAACGTATATTTTAAAAAGATGCAGCGAAAATTAAATACGTAAAAAATATAACGCGATTATATAATACGAATGGCGTAAAATGTATAGTTCGAAAATTTAAAAAATTACCGAAAAAAAGTGTAACGCGAATAGCGTAAAATGCGTAATTCGAAAATTCGAAGAATTACCGAAAAAGTATAACGTAAATAACGCGAAGGTTATAATTCGTAAATTTTTACGTAATTAATTTTTGGTTTTTTTTTTCGAATTTTTTTATAAGAAAAAAAATTCGAAAAAATATCTCGAAAAAACCTCGAATATAATAACGAACGATATTATTTTTATATATTTAAACGATTAAATAATAAATTAAAATTTTAATCTTATATTAAATTTAATTTCGATAAAATTAATTTTTAATTTTATTATAAATTAAAAATATTTTATTATTTTAAATTTTAACAAATAAATATTTTTTAAAAATAAAATAAATTTTATTTTACCATTATAACAATTATTATAAACCGAAATATTTTATAAATTAAATTTCGATAATTTTTTTAATTCGACAATTATTTTTACGTTTATTATTTAAGTTTTTTATATGTTAATTATTATATTTATTTTATTTAATATTATATTTTCGATTTTTATTTTAATATATAAATTTCGTAATAAATTTTATTATATTATTAAAAATATAATCGAATTTAATTACGTTTATATAATTTTATTTAATATCGAATAATAGTTTAAAATAAATAATATACGGGAATATATAAAAATAATTAATATTATTAAAAAAAATAAAACTATATATAAAATATATAATTTTATTTTTTTTCGTTACGATATTTATTAATTTTTCGATTATAATAATTTTATTTTTATTTTAAAATCGAAGTTTAAAATAATAAATAAATTTAAATTACGAATTTATATATTTTATTATTTCGATAAATTTATTAAAATCGCTTTACGGATAATAAATTAATATAATAATATATATATATATATATATATTTTTTCGTATATTTTCGTAAAATATTTTTTTATTCGATTCGTTTAATTTTTATTTTTCGATTTAATATTATTATTATTTAATAATATTAAAAACATTAAATTTTTAATTTTTTTTTAAATTTATCGATGAATATAAACTCGATTTTATTTAAAAAAAATATAAAAAATAAATTCTTTAAATTACGGGGAAAATTATTAATTACGTTATAAAATAACGGAAAATGTTTTCGAATTATATTTAAAAAAAACGATAATTATAAAGAGATAAATAATACGAAGTAATTTAACGATGATATTTATTTCGTTAATTCGTTTAATACGAATTTTTACGAATTATTTTAAAATAATTTATATAGTTTATATATTTTCGATAATAACGACGGGATTATTTCGATTAATTTATTATTTAAACGATTTTAACGTATAAAACGTATTAACGAATTAAACGAAAATATCGATAAAAACGTTTAAAAAATTAAAATTAAAATTATTATTATTTATTTTTAATATAAAAAATAATAATTAAATTTTTATAAAATAATAAAAAAAATATAAAAATAAATGTTCGTAATATTAATTTAAGATTCGATATTTTTTATATTAAAAATAAAACGTTATTTTTTTAATAAATATCGAAGTTTTAAATAAATAAAGATATAAAAAACGTATTTTATTTTATTATATTTACGAACGTTTTATAAATAATAAATATTATTTTACGTATTTTTTTATTTCTTTAAAAAATTTATTTTTTTTAATAAAAAATTTACTTAAATATTTAATAAATTAAATTTATAAAGTTAATAAAAGTAAAAATTTTTTCCTTTTTTAAAAAATTTTTAATATCGTATTATTAATAAAAATATAACGTTTAAATTTATCCATTTTTATAAAATGTTTTTAAATAATAATAATAATAAAAAAATATATAGTTTATAATATTTAAATTCAAATATATTTTTTAAAATAATTATTATTTTTACGATTAAATATATTTTTACACTTTTTAACTTTAAATAATAATATTAATAAATATAATTTAAATACAATATAAATTAATTTATTTATTTTTTATAATATCTTCGAATTTATTATTAAAAATACTTTCGTTTTTTTTTATATTAAAAATTTTTTTTTTTTTTTATCGTCGATATCGTTTTTAATTTCGTTTAAAAAAAATTAAAACTTTAATCGATATTAATTTAATCGATGTTAATTATTTTTTAAATAAATAAATTATAAATAATTTCTTTAAACGAATAAAATACGAAAATTCATATGTTATTTCGTAGTTATAAACTTTTAACGGGTTAATATAAATTTTATAAAAGAAATTTTTATAATTAATTTATTATTAATAAATTTATTTATAAATTTAATACGGTTCCGTAGTAAAATATTTTCGTTTTTTTTATATTAAAAATTATTATTTTCGTTATTATTATCGATATCGTTTTTAATTTTATTTAAAAAAAAAATTAAAACTTCGAGCGATATTAATTCGATCGATGTTAATTATTTTTTAAATAAATAAACTACGAATAATTTTTTTTAAATAAATAAAATACGAAAATTTTTATTTTATTTCGCGATTATAAATTTTTAATAAATTAATATAAATCTAATAAAAGGGGTTATTATAATCGATTTATTATTAATAAATTAATTTATAATTTTAATATAATTAAATGATATAAAAATTCAAGTTAAATTTAAAATAATAATAAAACGGATATTATTAAAAAAATTTATTATAATATTCGCGAAATAAATAATACGTTGTTATAAAATAAATTATATATTTTAATTAAAAGTATCGATATTATTAAAAATACCGGGTATAATCGGTATTTCGATTAATAATATAAAATTGTTAAAAATTTATAAGTTAATTTTTAAGATAATAATTATTATTAAATATTAAATAATAAAAATATCGAATTTATATTCGATAATAAAAATATATACATTTTTAAACTTTTTAACGATACGGTTAAAAAATAATAATATTAACTTCCGTAAACGTAAATTTAATCGTTAAAAAAAATCGTTTATAAATAATAACGATAAATCGATTTATTAAAAAAAATAAAAATATAAAAAATATATATTTCCTTAAATAAAAGGTTAATTAAACCGTTATAATAATTAAAATAAAATTAAAATTCGATAAATATATTATAATTTATAAAAAAAAATATAATCTTTAATAATAAATTTTAAAAATTAAATTCTCGGGAAATATATAAATACGTTTAATAAAATTAACGTTAAACGATAAACCTTAAATAAATTTATATAAATCGATACAAATATAACTCGAAAAATTTAATTTATTAATATATAATTAATATTTCGAAAATAAAAAAAAAATCGATTTATTTATTTACGAATTTACGTTTTTAATATAATTAATATAATTTAATAATTTATAAAAATTTTTAAATAATAACGAAATAAAATATAAAATACGAACGTATTTAAAATACCGTCGACATTAAAAATATTATTAAAAAAGTAAATAAAATTATTATAATTACGAAAAACGTATATATTAACGAAAATTAAAAAATCTTTAACGTATTAAATAATATTTAAATAAATAAAATTCTCCGAGACGGTTACGAAAATAATAATTATTAAAATGTATAATTCGAAACGAGTTATTTAATTTTATATAATTAAATTTTTAATTATAATTATAATTACCGTTAAAAAAACGTTAAAAGTAATATTACCGTAATCGTTAATATTATAATTATTATAAAAAATATAAACGATATTAACGTTATTATAAAAAATAACGATAATATATAAAAAATAAAAAATAAATATTTATTTAAATTTTAATAATATCGATATATGAAAATAAATTAAAATATAATATTAACGATTAAATATATAAAAAAAGTCGAATTAATAATAATATTTTAAATTTAATAAAAATAAAATACTTATAAATAAATACGTAAAAAAAATAAAATAATAATAATACGTTAAAATTAATAAAAGTTAATACTTAAAAATAAATACGCGAAAAAATTAAAATAACGATAATATATTAAAATCGATAAAAACGAAATATTATTAAAATGTTATATTTAAATTTTAAAATTTATTAACTAAAATGGTAGAACAAAAATTAAATCGAATAAATATCGAAAATATTAAAAAACAAAAATAAAAATAAAAACATTCGCGATTTTATATTTTTATATAAAAATTTAAAAGATATAATTACACTTTTATTAAAGGAAAATATTTCGATTATTAAAATAATATAACACTTTATACATTTTTTTAATTTAATAACGTACGTAAATAAAGTGTTTTAATTACTATAAAAATACCATATTTTTTATATTTAAAAAAAATTAAATGAATATTTATTTATATATATATATATAAATAAATAATATTATAAATACGTTTAATATTTATTTTATATAAATAACGTTTAATATATTATTTTTAAATAAAGAAAAAAAATAAAACGAAATAATTTACTTTCGTTACATTTTAATTTTAAAAATATATATAGATATTTTTTAAACCGTTTAATTAATACTTATAATATATTAAATATATTAAAGTATCGAATTTAATTAAAATATATATTTACTTAAATAAATATACGTCGAAATTAAAATTAATACGAAAAAAATATTTAAATAATTTTATAGATATTAATAATTTTAATTTAACGATAAAACGATATAACTTCGAAAAAAAATATATAAATAAAAATAATAATTTTGATAAAATTTATTTTTTAAAAAAATATAAATTTAATTTTAAATTTATATATTAATTTAATATATCGACGTTATTATACTTTATAATATCGTTTTATATTATGATTATCGCGGATAATATAAAATTAAAAAAAATTTTAAAATAAAATAAAAATATCGATAATTTTTTTTATTCGATTAAAATAATTTCGAATAAAAAATTATATTCGATTATAAAATTTAAAACTTCGAAAATAATAAATAAAAACATATAAATTCTTAATTAAATTTTATTAAACTTTTTAATATAATGTAATGTTATAAAAAGCTTAATCATTTAAAATTATTTATTTATTATTGGTTTTAATTAAATAATATATTAAAAACGCCCGTACGATAATTAAACTCCTACGCGTATTATGTTAAATTTTTTAAATTTAAATTTTACGATATTATATTTTATAATTTATTTAATAAAAAAAAGAAACTTTAAACGTAAAAAAAATATTAATTAAAATAAAACCGAAAAAAATATATTATTAAAATTAAATATTTAAAATTCGAATTCGATAAAAATCGTAGTAATAAAATTTTAATTTAAACGTCGTAAAAGATTACGTAAATATATATTAAAAATAAAGTAATATTTTTTTTATAAATTTAAAATAAATAAAAAAGTTTAATTTAAACGTAAAAGTAAATTTTTAAATGTTATATAATAAATATAATAATAATATCTCGAATAACGTTAATTTAAACGTAAAAATAAACCGTTAAAAACTATACGACGAATATAATAATATTTTTTTAAATAACGTTAATTTAAACGTAAAAATAAATCGTTAAAAGTTATATAATAAAAATAATTAATTTTAAATAACTTTAAAAAATTCGAAATTATAATTAATTTAAAAGTATAAAAATTATTAAAAAATATTATAAATAATATTAAATTCGATTTTTTAAAAAAAAAATATCGAAAAAAAAATCGTTTTTCGATTTAATTAATAATTAATATAAAACGTTATATATCGTAAATTTTTAAATGAAAATTTAAATAATGAAAATAATTTTAATAAAATAATATCGATTATATTTCGTTTAATATTATAATAAAAATTTAATAAAAATATCTTAAAAAATGGTATTAAAACGTTTTAAAACGAAATTAAAAAAACTTTTTTCGTTAAATTTATCGAAAATAAAATATCGTTTTAATTATATAAACTATTTTACGTAACGTCGTAAAAACCTTATATAAATATATAATAAATATATTAAAACGATATTTAAAAATATGTTATTAATAAAATATAAACTTTTTATATTTCGAGTTTTTTATATATATTTAAATTCGAAATTTATACGAAAATTTCGGTTTTTAAAAAAGAAATTTTTTATATCGAAAATCGTTTATAGTTTTATAATAAAATTTTTTTTAAATTTAAAAACGAATTAATTCGAAAATATAATATATTATTAAATAAAAAGATATATTATACTATTTATTAACGATTTATTTTTTATAACTAAAATTTTCTTTAAAAAATTAAAATTATTTTAAAAGAAATTTACGTAATTTAATACGCGGTCGATAAATTAATTAAAATCGATTTATTTCTTTTTTCAAAATTACGAAAATTCGTAATAATAAAAATTTTATTATAATTAACGAAAAATAATTATTTATATTACGATATTTTTTTAAACGATGATTTTTAAAATATATAAAATTATAAAAATAATTATTTATTTTTTTAAATTTAAGATAACTTAACATATATTATAAATATTAAATAAAAATTAATAAAACGAGTTAGTTATATTTTAAAAATAAAAAAAAGGAAAATAATTAATACGACGATATAAATAATAATAATATGTAAAATCCTCCGTCGAAAAAAAATATATACGATTTATTTTTTAAAAAAATTATTAATAATAACGATATAAACGAAAACGATTAAAAAAATATAAAAAAGGTATTATAAAATAACAAATAATAATTTCGATTTTCGAAACAATAAAAAAAAATAAAATGTTCGATAAAAAAATTTTTTTTATATTATTAATAATTATATTTTTAAAATTTATTCTTTTAACATAAAATTAATTAAATAATATATAAAAAACTTATTTTTTATAATAAGTTTTAAAACGAAAAATTTATCGTTAATAAATAAAAAAAAAATAATTAAAAAAGAAATAATAAATAATAAATTATATATACGAATAATATAAAATAATCGATTTTTATTTATTATTAATTTTTATTATTTTATTTTTATATTCCTTAAAATTCTATTTTATAAATTTAACGATTTAATTATTATTAATAACGATAAAAAAATAAATTAATTAAATATAATAAATAAAATTTTAATATAAAAAAATAAATCGTTATATTAATATATTTAATATATAATAAAAATTAACGTAAAAAAAATAAATAAATAAATATTAAGTTTTTTTAATATAATATTATCGCGATTATATACTTTATATTTTTATTTTTAATTTTTAATTAAATTATTAAAGATAATAATACTCGAATTATTAAAATTTAATTAAAAGAAATAACGTTAAAAAAAGTATAAAAAATTAATAAATTATTAATAAAAAAAATTACGCGAAATTTCGAAAAAATTAAAATAATATAAAAGAATTTTTAATATTCGTATATAAAAGTTTTTAAAATGTATCGTTATATTTAACCGATAAAAATTTTTATTTAATAAAAAAATTATAATATCGAAATAAAATAAAAAATATAATAATAAAATACGATACATTAATTATATAATTTATTTTAAATTTAAACGATTTTTTATCGCCGATACGGTTAAAAATAAACAGTAAATTTAAAAAAAATATATATAAAACTAATAAAATAAAAAATCGAAATATAATTTTAAAATAAAAAAATTATTATTAAAATAAATAAGGTAAAACTTAATTATAATTATAACGTAATTTTATAACTATGTAAAAATCGTCTTTAATAAATTTATAAAAATATAAATATAAAATGAAATACTCGATTTAATTAATTAATATTCCGACGTTTTAAAAATAAATAATCGTAACGTATTTTATATTTACGACTTTTTTTAATTATATAATAATATTAATTTATACGATTTTATAAAAAATATAATTAACGATTAATTAAATTTTATAAATAATTTTTAATAGTAAATCGATAAATAATTTTAATAAAATTAAAATTAAAAAATTTTAAAGTAAAAAGTAAAAATTTATAATAAATTAACATTAAATAAAAAACTTTAAAAAAACGTCGAAAAGTTCGAAAATAAATAAAAAAATAAAATAAAATTTATAGTAATAATTTTTTAATATTATAAATATATATCGATATTTTTTAAATATAAAAAAAATTTAAACGACGATAATATAGATTCGATTATTTATGAAAGTTATACGATATTATATTTATCGATAAAAATAATATCCTTCGATAAAAATAAAAATTAATAAATTATATATAATAAAATAAAATTATTATATATATACTTCGATATAATTATAATTTTACATTTCTTTTCACGAATTTATACATAATAATATTAATAATATATGTTATTAATTACGTTACGAAATTAAAATTATTAATATATTAAAAATTAATTTTAATCGAAATTTATTTAAATAATTTATTTAAAAATTTAAAATTTATCGATTTTAATAACCCGGAAAAAATAATACGTAATTTAATAATAAAAATATTAAATCGGGTATTTTTAAATAAAAAATATTTAACCGTAAAAATATACGTTTATATTTTAAATTACGAAAGTTTTTATAATTTCGAATTTAAATAAAAATAAATTTATTTTAATATATTATATTAAATCATTAAAAACTATTAATTATATTTAAAAAATTTAATTAATAAAGTTTTGAAAAACACGTAAAACCGAAAACATATAAAAATATATATATTAATAAATAAAATATAATAAAACTTAACTTTTTTAACGAATATATATATCGAAGGAATATATTTCGAAATTTATATTTTTATAATTACACGTCGATTATCGAAATTATAAAACAATTAACGAAAAAAATTAAAATCGATCGATTTATTAATTTTAATAAATTATTAAAAAAATCCGATTTTTATTAAAAAATTATCACTAAAAAATATATATATATTCTTTTATTAATTAATTTTTATTTTTTAAATTTAAAAATTCTTTTTTAATCGAATTACTTTTCTTTATTTAAAATTATTTATTTTTTAAAATAAATTTATATCGAACGAAATATAAATATTTTAAAAATATAAAAAAAAAATTAAAAATTAACCGACCGTTTAAAATTTATTAATGATAATTTCGATATTTTTAAAAAATTACGCGAAAATATTAAATATAACGTAAAAATTTAAAATACGTATAATAATTAAAATAAAATAATTAACGATATTAACTTTAATTTTAATAAAAATCGAAATAACGATAACGAAAATAATAACGATTAAAATAACGAAATTAAAAACTTTAAATATATTTAAATTTTTAAAAATAATATATTATTATATTTAAATAAAATAATTAAAAAAAATAAAGATATTTTCGAATTTAATATCGTAAAATTCCTTTAAAATTATAACTTTAACGGGGTTATTAAAATAATCGATTTTCCGGTAATTTCGAAATTAAATAAATATCGATATATTATAAATATTATTTAAATAAAAAATATAATATTTTTAATAAATTTATATTAATAAAAAAATAATTTTAAACGATATTAAAATAATATAAAATTACGTAAAATTATTAAGAAAATTAATAACGATAAATTATTATTAAATATAATACGAAATTACGATATTTTTTAAAATAAAGATTTTTTCGAAATAAACGACGAAATTATATCGATATTTTATTCGAAATTACGAAAAAATATATTTATAACTTTATAAAATAAATATTTTTAAAAATTATATAAATAAACGTTAATTATCCCGTACGAAGTATTTAATAATAAACCTTTTAAAAAAATTACTATATATAACTAGGGAAGTAATTACGAATCCCGATAAGGTAATTGATAAGTAATTGATAAGCTTATCGCGAGTTACAATTGGTTAAATTTGACTTAAACTAGCTATACGCAACTTAACACGCCTTAACAAATCTTGCAGAACAACGGCTTTTTTATTAGGTACATCCTCCCACGGACCTACTTATCCAGGAACCAAAGCGATTATATAATTTTACTTCTTTTTTCAACGGCTATTTCAATTCAATCCTACTGCCAATTCTACTGCCAATTCTACTACCAATTCTACTACCAATTCTACTACCAATTCTACTGCCAATTCTACTGCCAATTCTACTGCTAATTCTACTACTAATTAAACTGCGATTCTAATACGATTCCCATATACCTACGATCTATATACCTACAATCCATCCGATTCCCATATACCTACGATCCATACAATTCCCATACCATACGATCCATCCGATACCCTACGATCCACCCGATACCCTACGATCTATCCCATACCATACGATCCATCCCATACCATACAATCCATCCGATTCCCATACCATACGATCCATACCCTACAATCCATACCCTACGATCCATACCCTACGATCCATACCCTACAATCCATACCCTACGATCCATACCCTACGATCCATCCCCTACGATCCATACCCTACGATCCATCCGATTCCCATACACCTACGATCCATACGATTCCTATACCCTACAATCCATACAATTCCTATAGACCTACGATCCATCCGATCCCCATACCATACGATCCATACAATTCCCATACCCTACGATCTATACGATTCCTATAAATCTACGATCCATCCGATCCCCATACCATACGATCCATACAATTCTCATACCATACCATCTATATGATTCCTATAAACCTACAATCCATACGATTCCTATACCCTACGATCGATTCGATTCCCATATACCTAAGATCCATATACCTACAATCCATATACCTACGATCTATACAATTCCTATACCATACGATCCATACAATTCCCATACCATACGATCTATATAATTCCCATATACCTACGATCTATACAATTCTTATACCTTAAGATCGATTTATACGTATGAATATAAACACTCCGTGCGGGATATTATTTTTTTTATTTCCTTTGAAAGTAGATAGTTATATATACCCCCCGAACGAAATTTTTCCGGGTTTTTTTTATTTTTTTTTAAAAATTATATTTCGAGGTTTTTTTTATATTTTTTTTTATTACGGCCCTACGTAAACTACGGGGAATAAAAAAATATATAAAGAAAAATATCGAAATATAATTTTTAAAAAAAAATAAAAAAAACCCGGAAAAATTTTATTTTAATTATAAATAAAAAATTAAATATAAAATAAATTTTAACTTTAAATGTTATATTATAATATTTAAATAAAATAAATATTATTAAAAAAAAGATATAAATATAAAAATATTATAATTATTTTATTATTTTAAACGTAAAAATAATATAAAAAAAAATATAATTATATAAATTTTAATAAAAACGATAAACGCGAAAAATTATTAATAACGAATTAAAATTATAATTATATTTAATAACGTCGAAATTTATATCGAAAAAATAATAATATATTTAATTATAAATTTATTTTTAACTCGTAAAAATAAAATATTTTTAAAAAAATAAATTTAATAAAAAAATATCGATATTTTAATTATAAATAAATATAATATAATATTTAAACGAAATTTTTATAAAATATATTAATAATTTTAAAAAACTTATAATAAATTCGACGAAAATTTTAAAAATATCTTTATAATTATTTTTTATAAAAACTTTTTTAATTTAAATTAATAATTAATCGATCGTTATTAAATTTAAAAATCGAAAAATAAAAAATTAATATTTTAAATAATAATTACGTTTTAAATTATAAGTTATAATTAAAATTTACTTTTATAATATTATTTAATTAATAAATAAAAATTATAAATAAAATTTTTATAATTTTTTTAAAACGATTAAAAATCGACGAATAAATAATTTATTATTATTATTTTTATTATTATTATTATTTTTATTATTATTATTATTTTTATTATTATTATTATTTTTATTATTATTATTATTATTATTATTTTTATTATTATTATTTTTATTATTATTATTTTTATTATTATTATTTTTACGCCGTATATTTATATATATATTATAAAAATGTAAAAGTATACGATTTTATTACTCGGTAATAATTTAAGTAAAAATTATCGATTCGAATAAAATTTATTTCGTTATAATTTTTTTTCGATTATATTATTTAACGATATAAATTTTTTTTTAAAAGATTTTAAAAATTTATCTTTTTAATAAATATAATTAAATTCGATAAAAAAAAATTATTTAATATTTTTTTATTATTTTATTTTATTTATTTCTTTTTTCGAAGTCGTTTCGAAGTCGAAACGTTTCGTAATCGCCCGTTTTATAAACTTTTAATTATAATTATTATTTTTAAAATAATTTTATTATAATTTTTATATATTTATTTTTATTTAAAAGGTTATTTTTTATTAATCGAAAGTTTATATCGATTTTAATTACTTAATATTATTTATTTAAATTAATATTTTTTCGTAAATTTTTATAAATAATTTTTTTTATATTTTTTTTCGTATTTATTTAATTATTTAATTATTTATTTTCGTTATATATTATATATTATCGTTTATTATTTTTTATCGTTAAAATATACGTCGTTACTTCGTAAAAAATCTTTTATTATTTTTCGATAATATATATAATATATATCCGGTTTATAACGATTAAAATATAATTTATTACCGGCGAGTTTATAAAATTTAATTATTTTTTTAAACGAGCGTCGATAATATTTTATAAACGATATCGTCGACGGTATTAATTTTATTTTTTCGTAAACGTTTTTCCCCGTTCGTATTATATTTTTATAATATTAATTTATTTTTTTCGTAAATAAATAATTTAAAATATTAATATAGTAAATTAAAAATTTATATATTCGAAAAATATTATTTTCGATATAAACGTTAAAACGATAATTTTTTTAAATAAAATACGATATATTATAAACTTTTAAATATATATCACATTTATAAAAAACCGTAATTAAAAATTTATATTTTTTTATTTAAATATTATATTAAATCGTTAAATTAAAACTATATATTAATAAATACGTATTAAAAAATAAATATATTTATTATAAAAATATCGATATATTTAACATTTATTAAAAAAATATTTATTATAATTACGAAAAATATTTATTAAATTTTAAAAATAATTAACGACGCGAAATATATAATTAAAAAATTTATTTTAAATTAAAACGAAAATATATATTTTATCGATAAAAATATTTTTTTAATAACACGTTTATTAAAAATTATTTTTATTTTATTTTTTATAATAAAAAACTTAAAAATTGATAAATTAAAATTAAAACTTTTATTTTTATTTCCGAAAATAATAAATACTTTATTTTTTAAATTTTTAAAAAAACGTTTTAAATTATATAATCGATTCGAATTATTAACGACATTTATATTTATTATAATAAAATATAAAACTTAAAATTAAACATTTTTTAAAACTTTTTTAAATTTAACTTTTAAAATATTTTCGAAAATTAACGTAAATTTTATAATAATTTACGTATAATTATAAAAAGTCGTAACTTAAAAAAAATTATATTTACTTTTATTTATTAATATAAATTATTAAATAAATTTAAAACTATTTAATTATATTAACGAAAATATATGTCGATTATAAAAATTAATAAATAAAATAAAAAATTAATCTCGTAAATATATTTTTAATTTATATAATTTTATTTTAATTTATATAAAATTAAATTAATTTTAAAAATTTAATACGATATTATATATATAAAAAAATAAAACCGAAGGTTATTATATTATTTTACGAACATAACTTTTAATTAAAAAATTTTCGATTATTATTATTATAAATTAAAATTTTATTTTATATTTTAATTAATATTTTAATGATTATTTTAATAATTATTTTAATAATTTTAAAAACTTTTTCGATAATTTTTTTTAATAATTTTTTTAATAACTTTTTTAATAATTTTTTCGATCGAATTTTTATTTAAACTTTTTTCGATTTTTTTATATAAATTAAAAATTTTAATATTCGATATTATTATTTTATTTCTTTTCGAGGTATTTTTTAATATAATAATTTATATTATCGTAATAAAGGTAAGTTTTAAACTTTTATCGATATTATTTTTTTAATTTAAAAAAACGAAAATATATAATATTAAAATTTATCGAATTATCGAACGGAGTTAAATTATTATATAAAGAATTTTTAAACGTATTAATAAAATAACGTTAAAAAAGTAAATTTATATTTTATATTTTTTTATAATATCGAAAATAAAATAATTTATTTTTAAAATTTATTAAATTTAAATAATTTAAATTAATTTTTTATTAATTCGATTAATTTATTATTATTTTTTTATTAAAGTGTTAAAATTTTAATTAAATTATTATATTTTAAATTTATTACGAAAATTTAAAATTAAATATAAAATTGTAAAAATAAAATATTTTTTATAAATAATTATTATAATTTAATTTTATTTATCGTTTAAATATTTATATAATTATAAATAATCGATAAATAAATAAATAATTCTTTGATTATTTTTTAAAATTAATTAACGATGTTTATATCGTTTTTTTCGATATATTTAATTAATAAATTAATAATGGCGATTATTCCTTTCGAAAGTTAAATTATAACGTAAAATAATTTTTTATTTTTCGTAAAATATAATTTAATATTAAAGGAAAATTTAATTTTTAAAATTCGATATTAATTTTAAAAGTTTTTTTATTTAAATTTAATATTATTTTTAAAAAGAATTATTAAATTTAATTTTTTAATTTTTATCGAAACGACATTATTAATTTTATTTAAAAGTATTTAAATAATTTAATTATATAAAATATCGTTAATATAATTTAATTATTTCGTATAATTTATTAATTCGATAATATTTTATTAAAGTTATTTTTTTAAATTATTATTATAAAAATTAATAAATATCGATAATTTTATTTTTAATTTAATTTAAAATTTAATTAAAAGCGATTAAATTAATTTTATATAAATTTATATTTTATATTAAATTTAAAATTATTACGTGGTTATTTTAAGCGAATTATTAAAAAAAACGTATTTAAAATTTCGATATTAATTATAGTATAATTTTTATCGATTATAAATTAAAGTATATTCGATTAAAACGCGGTTAATTAAAGTATAATCGATTAAAATACGGTCGATTATAACGTTATCGATTAAAATATAATCGATTACGATTTAATCGATTACGATTTAATCGATTAAAATATTATTAATTAAAATAAAGTTATTTATTTATTAACGGTTAATAATAATAAATTTAATAATTTTTACGGTATAATTTATTAATTATTTATAATAATAAATTAAATTAAATATTTAATTTTAAAGTTATAAAATTTATAAAATTTATAAAAAAAACTTTTTAATTTTATAAAAATAAAATTTATAATTTTTTTTTCGAATAATTATAATTTAAAAAAAATTTTTCGAAGTTAATTACGATAAATTAAAGTTATTTACGAAAGTTATAAATTTAATTTCTATTTATTATATACGATTAAAACTTAAAATTATTTTTTTTCTAATAAAATAATATTAAATTAATATAATATAAAATATTAAAAATTAAAAATAAAATTTTATTAATATTATAAAAAAATTAAATTACGATTCGAAAAATCGCGGTTATATATTGAAATTTCGACGGTATATTCGACCGAAAATTCCATATTAATTATTTAATAAAATTAAATTTACCGCATCGAATTATAATATTTTATTTCGATTTTTTATTTTATTTATTTTATATATTTTTTATTTCGAAATTTATTATTTATTTTTAATTATATCGATAATAATATATTATTTAAATTTAAAATAAATTATATAATTAATATATCGTATTTTATTATTATATTTTTTATTTTATTTCGATATTATATTTTTTTATTAAATAAAACTTATTATAATATAAAGATTTAATTATATTATATAAAGTGTAAAATAATAAAATAAATATTAAAAAAACGAAAAAAACCGTCGTATCGTTTTCGCGATAACGGCGATAAAAAATACGAACCTTGCGATAAACGACGCGGTCGAAATGTACTCGAAAGTACTACGGAATAAAGCTTCGACGAAAAACGAAAAAAAAAAAATATAAAATAAATAAAATAAATAAACGAAAATAAATACATAAAAATAACATCGATACGATTAAAGTTTTATTTTATACGTTAATAAATATAAATAATAAAAAAAAACCGTTTATAATATAATCGAAAATATGCGAAAAAATAAATAAATATTATATAAAAAATAAAAAATAAAATAAAATTAAAATTAATATTTTATAAAAGATTATAATATAAAAATTAATAAATATAATAAATAATTTAATTACGAAATTTAAAAAAAATAAAAACGAAATTATTTCGTTAAATATTATTATTTTTTTCGAACGTATTTAATATTCGACGAAAATTTAAATAAATATCTTAATAAAAAAAATTATAATAAAAAAAAACATTAATAATAATTTAAGAAAAAATGTTTCGAAAAATAATATAAACGATAAATATATTTATAAAAAAATAAAAAACCGTAATAATTAAATGATTATAAAACGGCGATATAATTTTTACGTTTTACGAAAAATCGATAATATATAAAGTAAATTAATTTTAAGTAAAAAAAGTTTTCGATTTATAAACCATTAATAAAAGTAAAATTTTTATCGTTATAACGAAAAATTTTAAATTCGATAAATTAAAAAATATTTACGCGGCTTTAAAAAGTTTTTTAAACGAATTTAAAAAAACGAAATATATAAATTATAAAATAAAATAAATTAATTTATTATAAAAACTTCGAAGTAAAATACGTTATTTTAATATTAAAAATAAATAATTTAAAAGTCGTATAACGACTTTATAATAATAAATTAATATAAAAAATAAAAATATTTATATACGAATTTTTCGTTAAAAAATAAAAATAAAATAATATTATAAATACTTTAAATTTAAATATATTATAAAAAATAAACAAAATATAATAGATATATAATTTTTATTTATAAAAACGGAAACAAAATATGTTAAAATTAATTATTATATCGTAATTACGATAATAAATATACGGTTTAAAAAAAAGTTTAATAATTTAATAAATAAAAAAAAACTAAAAAAATATAGGTTTATAAATTTTATTAATTCGAAAAAAGTCTAAATAACGAAAAAACTATTATTAAATTTAATTTTATATTTAATAATACGGAGAATATTTACGTTTTTTATAATATAAAAAAACTTAATATTTATACGGTTTTAACTTTAAATAACATTAAAAACGTTAACGTTTCGAAAGTTTTTATTATTTTTTAAAAAAAAGAATTTAAAAAAAAAGTTATAATAATCGAATAACCTTAAATTCGAATTTTTTTCGAAGCTTTTTCGACTTTTATTATAATTTAATTTAAAACGAAATTCGAATTATTTTAAATATAATTAAACGTAATAAATTATATTTCGTTTAAAAGTATTTAATAATAAATATTTATATTATTTATTAAAATATAATATAAATATTTAAAATATTAACTTAAAAATTAAAAAATAAATATAATAGAAACGTAATAATTATTTAAAAGTTATAATTTATAAAAAATAAATCGTATTTTTCGAACTTTAATAATTATTATATAATTTAAAAAAAATCGAAATAAACGATTTTATATATTAATAAAATATTAAATAAAATAAAATAGATTAACGAAATAAATTATAATTAAATTATAACGAAAATAAAAACTTAAAATTACGAAATTAAAATTTAATTTATATATATAAAATTATAAAAAACGTTGAAAAAAAACTTTATTTCGAATATATTATAAAAACGCGCGAAAAATTTTAATATAATAATAAAAAAATATAAACGTATATTATTTATTATAAAACGAAAAAAATAAAACTTAAAATAATTTAAAAAAAATTTTTACTTAATAAAACGTTAACGTTTTACCTTCGTTATTTTTAAAAAAATATTATTAAAAAATCTTATTATTTTAAAGTTTTTCGAATAAAATAATTTCGATTATATAACGTAAAAAATTAAAATAAATATAAAATTAAAATTAAAAAAAAGTTTACGTAATAAAAGTCGATAAAATATAAAAAAAATAAATAAATTTTTAATTGAAATTAAAGTTTATAAAATCGAGGTTTCGAATAAATTTAAAAATAAAATCGATATAAATAAATATATATATCGTTTAACGAAAAAATTTTAAAAAATAATATAAATAATTACGTTATAACGAAAATCTTTAATAATAAAAATAATTAAATAATAATCGAAGGAAATATTATAAGTTAAAATTAATATAACGTATATTTAAAAAAAATAAAACGAAATTAAATCGAAATAATATTAAAAAAATTAAAAATCGTTAATAAATAATATAAAATAACGGTAAATACGATTAAACGAATATATTTTTAAATAATAATAATAATAATTTCGCGTAATAATATTAAACTTTAAAAATTAAAAAAATAAGTTAAGTTTAAATGTTAATAATTATTATAAAATACGTATTTATTTAATATAAAGGGTAATTTTTAAAAGTTTTTATAAATAACGAAACGAAAAAAATAAAAAACGGTTTTTAATTAATAAATTTTTTTTATTAACGACGTCGATTTATTCGATATTAAAGACGGTTGAATAAATTTATTTAACTTACTTTAAATATAATGAAAAATTACATAAAAAATTAAAAAATATAACTATAAAAATTAAATTATAAAAAATATCGAATAAAAATATTATTTTTATAAATTTTTTTAAAATTTATAAAAAGTTTTTATTTTAAATTTTAATTAAAATAAATATATAAAATTTTAAATTAAATTATTATTTTAAAGCTTTTAAATAATTTCGTACGATAATATTTTTTAAATTAAAAAAAACGAACGAAAAAAAAACTTTTTCGAAAGTTTATCGATTTATATTTTTATTAAATACGATAAAAAATAATCGAAAAAGTTTTTATATAATAAATAATAATAATAAAAAAAAATACGATTTATTTTTAAAAAAATAAATGAAAAATAAAATATATAAATTTACGAAAATAATTATTTATATAATAATAAAAGTAATTTTTTTTATAAAAATATAAAATAATAATAATATTATTATAATTAAATATATCGAAGTTATTTAATAATATAATATCGACGAAAATAACGTACGTTATAATTATAAAAAAATTTTTAAATTAAATTATATATTAAATTAAAAATTATTTAATAAATAAATAAATTATTTTTATTTTTAACGGCGAAAATTTATAACAATATTAAATTATAAACGAAATATTATAAATTATTTTATTTTTTTTTATTTTTTTATAATAGTAGTAATAGTAATATATTTAACGTTTAGGTGGATTTATTTAAATATTAAATATTAAAGGCCCGTATTTTTATATAAAATATAAAACGATTAAAGTAAAAGTTAACTTTTAAAAAAACCTCGTATTAATGTATTATTATTATATAAAAAATTATTTAATAATTAAAAAAAACCGAACGTTTTATAAAATTAATATAAGATTTTTAAATATCCTTCGATAATATTTTTTTATAAGATTAATATATAATTAAAATCGGCGTTGGAAAAAACTTAGCCGTTTTTTTAAAAAAAAAGTTTTTTTAATCGTAACGAAATTCGAATTTACGTATATTAAAATCTTACGTTTAATGTAAATTAAACGTTTAATTATTACGTTATACGGCTTTTTTTATTTTTTTTATTTTATATATTATATCGTTATATAAAATTTTAAAAAATAAAAAAATATTAATAATAAATTTTACGAACGATATAAATTTTATTACCGTCGATTACGATACGAAAAAAAAAATTATAAAAAACTCGAAAACGTATACGTTAAATGTTAAAAATAAACGAAAAAATACGAAATATTTTTTTTATTTAATAAAAATTAATTTATATATTTTATTTACGTATATATTTTAATTATAAAATTCGTATATTAATGGTTAATTAATTCATATATATATTACTTCGTAATACGTACTTTAGAAAAAAAAAGTACTTATATACCTTCGTTTATATAAAAAAGATTTTTCTTACGGTTTTTTTATTAAATAATTTTTCTTTTTTAGATAATTATATAATATTAATTTTATTATATTACGTTTATTTTTATTATTATTTTTTTATTTTATTTATATACGTATTTATTAATATTAATTAATATTATTAAAATTAATAATATAAATTAATAAAATTAAAAAAATTATTATTACGATAATTTTAAAAATTTTATCGTAATAATATACGTAATATTAACTATATTTTTCCTCGTATATAATAAGTTATTACTTTACGTCGTTATTTAATTTATTTAAATTTATATTTTTATATCGTAATTTAAATATTTTATTCGATATATTTTTATTTTTTTTTATATAATTTCTTATTATTATATCGTAAAAAATTAAAAGTTCGATTTAAGCGTAAATTCGTATTAAAAAATCCGATTTAATCGAATGAAATATTAAAAAAAAATTCGTTAAATTATTAAAATATATTTTTAATAATCGTACGCTTTTCGATTAATAATTTAATTACGAGGTTTTAAAATAAAAAAAAATTAACTTTTAAATCGTTATCGAGAAATAAAAAATAACGTAAATATTATTTTTCTTAAAAAATTTAATCGTTATAAATAAAAATAAATTATATATTCGTATAACGAAAGATATTTTAAAAAAATATTAAAAGTAATTTAAAAATTTTATAATAAAAAACTTCGTAGTTATATTACGTTAATTTAAAATTATATTAAAATATATATTTATATAAAAAAATATTTATATAAGTAAAAATAATATTAATATAACGGAAACTTTAATTAATTTTATATCGATGTACGAATTTTTTAAGTAAAATTACGATAAATTAAAACGTATTAAACGTAAATGACTTAATATTTTAACGTAAAAAACGTCGATATATCGTATCGATAAAAATATGATTTATTTTTCGATATTTATATTAAATTATATTTACGTTATAATATAAAAACGATTAACGATTTTTTATTTTATAACGTTAATATAAATAAAAAATTAAAAAAGGTTAAATTTATAAACGTTAATAACCTCGATCGAATTATCCTCGATTTTATATTATTAAAATTATAAATCGTTTATTTAATAATTATCCCTACTTTTTTTTATTATTAATAATTTATTATCGATATTTAATATATTACTACTTTTTCCATTAAATTAAATTTTTACGACGTAATTTACGTTTTAATTTTCGTTTAAATCTTAATAATAATTTTTTTTTTCGTTATTTTAAACTTTTTAAAGTAATTTTCGTATCTAATTTAAACCTTAAATATTTAATACGACTATTCCTTTTACTTTTATATTTATTTAATTAAAAGTAATCGCGTTTTTTTAAATTATTATTATCGATTTATACCTTATTATTTTAATTTACGTTAAATTATAAAAATATAATTAACGATATACCCTTAGTTTTATACGAAAAAAATAATCTTAATTATTATTATCGAGAAATATTTATAAACTTATCGAATCGCCATCGAATAATTCGTATATAATATTAATAATTTTATTAAACGTTATATTAAAAAAAGGAAATTATTATACCGAAAATTATAATTTTTCCTTTTAAACGATTTTATAACTTTTATTAATTAAACCGATTTTTATATTTATATTCGTTAAAAATTAATAAAGTAATATTTATTATAACTTTTTTTTTATTCGAATCTTTAATAAAATATACTTTTTTATCATTATCGATTATTTTAAAAAAGTTTAAAATAATGAAAATAATTATATCGAAAAACCTTATAACGTTTTAAAAGATAAATTTCGTTTTTTTTAAATGTATATTATACGGTTAAAATATATTAAATTTAATTTTACGCTATATTTTTTATTATTTTTATTAAACGAACGATTATTTACTTTTTATATAACGTATTTTATTATTAATATTTTACGAATATATATTTTATTATAAAACGATATTTTAATACGAAATAAAATAAAGTTTAATATTATTATAATTAAATTTCGATTATTTTTTTAACATTAAAATTAAAAAAAAACGAAGGAAAATTTAATTTTAAAATATTATAAATAATATTAAATAAATTAATGTTATATTAACGTATTTTTAAAAAAAATTTTAAAAGTAAATAATAATTTATTATAATTATATAACGTATTATTTATAATGTATTTTAGTTATAATATATTTTATTTACTTTATTATATTAATTCGAAAAATTAATTAATAAATTTTATGCGTTAATTAATATTTTCGAAAATATTAAAAAAATATATTAGTTTATAATTAACGACGATAACGACGAAAATTTCGATTAATTTTATATTAAACGAAGGTATTATCGTAACGATAAAAATAATCGATATTAATCGAAAAAAACGACTTAAACTTAAAAACGTCGTTATTAAATATATATAAAAAAAATATTAATCTATTAAATATTTCGAAAATAAATAAAAAAAAACTAAAAAACGTTAATAAACTTAAAAAATTAAAAATAAAAATAAATATATTATATTTTTAATAAATTACGAAAATATTAAATAAAAAAACTCGAAATCGAAAAACGATAATTAAAATATCGTCGTTTTCGAAACGGAAAAAATCGACCTTTAATATTAATTAACCGCGATATATTTAATAAATTAAATATATTAATATCGAATCGTTTTTTATTACCTTTTTATCGATAAATTAAAAAATAATATTATATTTATTTTAAATCGATATATTAAAGATATTTTTTAAGGTATTATTTTCGATATCGACGTAGTTAAAATATTTATAATAAAAAAAGGTTAATATTAAACTTTTATAAAAAGTTTTTTCGATCGAAATTTTAAAATAAATAATAATTAAACCGGTGAAATTAACATTAAATTTAAAAACGAACCTTTAATCGAATCGTTAAAAACGATTATAATTAACGTTTCGTTCGAATTAATCGATTTTTATATTATAGATTTAAACATTTCGTTTTTTATATATTTAAAAAATATAAACCGATTAAATATTTATTTAAATAACGTTACGAATTAATTAATCGAAAAAAATAACATTATCGTTATTATTATTCGTAAATAAAAATATTCGTAATTTTACTTCGATAATACGATTTTTTTTACGAAATTCGAATTACGTCGTATTTATATTCGATTTAATTATTCTTTTATAACTAAATTATATATTTTTTTAAATAAAATAAATTATAACGTTAATATTAAAAATATTAAAAAAATTAATAAATTTTATTATTATTATTAAATTAAAAATAAAACTTTTTAAAAATTTAGATTTAATTTAAAAAACTTTAATATAAATTTTAATTATAAAATTATTATTAATATTATATATTTAAATAAACGTTTCATTTTATATATAATTAACGTCGTTATAAAATTTTAAATTATTCGTTTTATAAAAATCATTTTTATTAAAAAAATTTAAGATATATTAAAATAATATTAAATTAACATTTACTTTAAACTTTCGAATATTATTATATATAATATCGATATAAATTTCGATAATATTAAATTTCGAAACGAAATTTATATTATTAAAATTATTTATTATTAAATACTCGTTAAAATATATTAATTTATTAATAAAGTCGAAAAATATTACGATTTTATTCGTAAAACGTATAAAATTATTACCGATAAATTTTAAAGTTTAAATATACGCGTAATTCGATTATAAATAATTATTAAAATAATTAATAATATAGTTAACTTTAATAATTTAATATTTATATTTTTTATATTCGACATTTACTTTAAAATTAATATAACTTTACCGCTTACCCCCGCATAAATTTAAAAAATATAAACCATTTAAAAAATAATAACGAAAATAAAAAAGATTAAAATATAATATTCCGTAAAAAATACTTTAAATACACGTAATAACTTTAACATATAAAAAGCCCTTTTTATATTACTTTTTATTAATAGTAAAATATTTATTTATAAAAAAATAAAAAAATAAAAAAGCTTTTATAAAGTTATTATAATATTAAATAAAAATATTACCGTTATTTTTAATACTTCGAACGGAATATTTACATTTAAAAAC
Source organism: Pyrenopolyporus hunteri (assembly GCA_902806595.1). Taxonomy (NCBI): domain Eukaryota; kingdom Fungi; phylum Ascomycota; class Sordariomycetes; order Xylariales; family Hypoxylaceae; genus Pyrenopolyporus; species Pyrenopolyporus hunteri. The sequence goes on along the minus strand of CADCXC010000035.1, from coordinate 967,010 downwards.
TTTTATATTAAACCGTATATTTAACTTAAAAAAAACCTTATACCGTTTAAAAAATTTAAAATCGAATTATTCGCATTAATTTTTAATTTTAATAATTATTAAATTATTTTAAAAAAAAACTTTATATATATCGATAATTTTTTTTATATTATAAAATTATAAATTATTAATAAAAAATAGGAAAATTTTATTTTTATTATTAAACTTCGAACGAATAAAAAAATCATTATATAAAGAAAATTTTACGAAACATCGAATATAAAAAGATTTAACGTTTTATTCGAAGAAAATATCTTACACTTAAAAATTTACGATATAATTATACATCGAAACGTTACGATTTTTAAATTACGAATAATCCGTAAAATTAAAGGTAAAAACACCGTTACGTTATATAAAAAATCTCGTTTAATAATTTAAGGTTATAATAATTTCGATAAAAAAATATATTATAACGTACATACTTATTATTTAAAAAATTAATTAACGTATTATATTAACTTTAACATTTATATTACGTCGTAAAAAAATAAAAATTATAATTCGAAACATTATAATAATTTATATTTAATTTAAAACATTAATATAAAAAATTATTTTTATATACTTATTAATCAAATTTAAAAATAAATACCCTAAAAGAATATTATTATAAATAATTAAATTTTTATATAATTTCGTAAAATTAAACATTTATTAATTTAAAATTTATTCGCGTTATTATTAATAAAAATTACTAATAAAACCATTAATTTTCGACCTTTATTTACTTATAATAAACTCGAATTTATTCGAATTTATTAACTTTTAAATAAATAATACCTTTAATATCGATACTACGAATTTTTTTACTATTAAAAATAAAACTTTTAATAAAATTAAAATTAAAATACACCTTTAAAAAATTATAAACTTCGAAATTAAAAATTTTAATAATTTATACATTATAATCTATAATAAAAACTTTAACATAATAATTGTTTAAAAAAATTAAATTAAAAAACTTAAATTATTAAACGTTAAAACCTTCGATATAATTAAAAAATTTATAAAATAACGAACTCGAAATATATATATCGCTTTTATATATTAATTCGAAATAACTTTCGATTATTTTATAACGGTTTAATATTTTAAACTCGAATTTAAAAAAATTAAAATTTTTAACGTTAAAATTAAATAATAAATAAATAATTAAATACGTAAACTTTAATATATTAAATTAAACTTTTAAAATTTACGCTTTTATATTTTTATCGATAGATTTTTTATAAATAATAAAAATTTAAATTTATAAATTAAATACGTTATTATTTTAAATAATAAAAATTTTATCGATCGAAATAATAAAATATAAATCATTAATAATATCATTTATTAATTATCCATTAAATATAAATAAATCATTCGTAACGTATTTATTAATAAAATTTACGAAATAATTTAAAACTTCGATATCGACTACGTCGTTTATTATATAATTAATATTATTTTAAAATACCTTTTACTTTTTAAAACCCCTTTCGTATTATACACCGACATTTTATCGCTATATTAATGTTTAATATAAATAAAAAACATTAATAAAAAAAATTAATAATTAATTTTATAGCGTTAAAATAATTTTATAAAAATCGAAAAATTAATAACATTCGATAAATTTATAAATCGTATAACCCCATAAATACGATAATAAAAACGTCTTTTAATAAAATTATACGAAACTTAATAAAAAAAAATTAAATTAATTTAAAATTAAAAAAATAAATAAAACGAAAAATTTAATTAATAATTCGCAATTAATTAATTATAAAAAAAATAAAATAAGTAATAATTAATTAACTTATATATATATCATTTTATAATACGTATTTTAAAAAGAAAAAATACTTACATACCTTCGTTTATATAAAAGAAACTTTTCTGACGATTTCTTTATTAAATAATTTTTTTTTTAAATAATTATATAACATTAATTTTACTACATTACGTTTATTTTTATTATTATTTTTTTATTTTACTTACGTACGTATTTATTAATATACATTTAAAAAATTATATATTTAATTCGACGAAAAATATTAAATTTTTAAAAATATAATTAAATAAAAAATTAAAATAAAAGTAATATTTAAAAGTTATAAAAATAAAAATAAAAATAAAAATAATAAAAATACGCGTTATTTAAATTAACGGTTTTTATATAAAAATATAACGTTTCGAAAACGAAAAAAATCTATATTAAAATTATTAAAAATATAATAACATTTAATATAATTATATAATATACGTTTTTAAAAAATAATAAAATAAAAAATATAATAATTAAATTAAATTTAATATAATCGAAATATTTTAAAAAAATATATAAAATATATAAAATAATTTTTATCGTTTAATTCGAAAATAAATTAAAATACTTTTCGATAAATTTATATTTAAATAAAAAAATTGTAAATTTCGATTTTAAAATACGTATAATAAAATTCATTAAAATTATAAAAAATATAAATATTAAAATTATAATTATAATTATTAAATTATAAAATTAAAAAAAAACTTTTCGATATAACGAAAAATAAAAATTAAAATAATAAAAAAATTAAAAAAAAAATAATTAAAAAAATAAATAATTAAAAATAATATTATCGATATTTTTATCGATAAATAAATTAAACGTTTTAAAACGTTACGTATACGAAATATAATCGTAATAAATACATTTTTTTAAAGTTTATAAATATAATCGTAATATTATAACGTACGAAAATATAAAACTTTTACATTAATATAAATATAAATAAAAAAATAAATTTAAACACGTTTTTTTTTTGAAAAAAACGTTTTAAAAATTATTTTATTAAAATATAAATATAAAAAACGCGAAACAATATATTATATAATTATAAATTATTTAAAATATAATAAAATTAAATTTAAAATATAATAAAATTAAATTTTTTTTACGAATAAAATTAAAATTTAAAAAATTTATTATTTATAAAAATTACGAAAAAAATTTTATTAAATTTAAAAAAAAAAATAAAAATAATAATTAAATAATTTATTCGAAATTTATTCGAAATATTATTTCGAATTTTTTTTTTAAAAAAAATTCGAAAAAAAAATTAATTACGTAAAAATTCACGAATTATATTTTTTACGTTATATTAATTATATATTATATTATATTACGTTACGTTACGTTACGTTACGTTAATTAATTACGCGTATATTTTATAAAACGATTTATATTACGTTTTTATTTAATTAATAAAACCGTTTAATTAAACCGTTATATATATTATAATTATTATATTTAAAATTATTTATATTTTAATAAAAATTTTATTAATTAAATTAATTTAATTATATAAATTTAAATTTAATTTAACGTATATTTCGATTTAAATAAATCGAATTAAATAAATTTAATTATATAAATTTAATTATATAAATTTAATTATATAAATTTAATTTTAATTCGATATATTTTTCGTGGTATTTTTTAAAAAATCTTTCGAATTATATATTTAAAGTTAAATATAAAAAAGTTATACGGGTAGTTATTTACGACGGCTTTATCGAAAGGTAATAGGGGTGGCCTTTCGCGACGGTTTTATCGAAAGGTGATATGGGGTAGCTTTTCGCGACGGCTTTATCGAAAGGTGGTATGGGGTGGTTTCTCGCGACGGCTTTTCGAAAGGTAGTAGGGGTGGCTTTTCGCGACGGTTTTATCGAAAAGTGGTATGGGTGGTTTCTTATAAAAAGTAAAAGGTATTACGAAAATTATATTAAAAGTTATATTAAAAGTTATATTAAAAGTTATATTAGCAACTATATTAATAATTATATTAATAGTTATATTAAAAAGTATATAATTATAAAAATAATCGTAAAATTCGAAGAAAATCGAAGGTTATTATATTATTTTATAAAAGTAATTTTTAATTTATAAAAAAAATTATTTTCGATATATAAAATATTATTAAAAATAACATCGTAAAAAATAATTTACGAAAAATATAAATTTAAAAAACGAAATAATATATTAAAAAAATAATAAAACGAAATTATAAAATATTTAATATTAAATATAAATATTATTATATATATTATTATATTTTATTATCGAATTTTATTTATATTATTAATATATTAAAATATATATTATATTTAATAATTTTATATATAAATTTACGTATAATTATATTAATATATAATATATATTTTATATTTTTTTAATTAATTTAATTTTTATTATATATTTTATTATAAATTAATTTATTATTATTCGTATTATTTTAATAAAAATTACGCGTTTTTTATATAAAATCGTTAATTTCGTATATTCGTAATTAATTAAAAAATAAATATAAATAAACGATTTTTAAATTAATAATTTATAATACATCGAAATAACGTATAAAAATTTTCATAAAATTATAAAATTATTTATAAAATAAAAAATAAAAAAATAATTACGTTAACATTTTTTTATATAAAATATTAATAAAATTATTAAAATTTATAATTTTTCGAATATTACGTAATGATTTTTAGTTTTAATTTTATATTTTTATATAAAAAACATATATATAAATAAATAAAAATAATATAAATATTATTTTTTTTTAAATTAAATATAAAATAAAATATAAAACTATTTTTTGAAAAAATTGAATTTTAATATAAAAAAATAAAAAAATTAAAAATATTTATATAATTAATTTAAATAAAATATTATTATTTATTTTTTAAACGTTATATATATTTATATTTTAATATATAAATATAAAAATAAAATAAAAAATTATTACGTAATATCCGTAAAATTATAAACGTTAATAGTTTTATTAATATTTTATATAAAAAAATGTTAACGTAATTATTTTTTTATTTTTTACCTTATAAATAATTTTATAATTTTATGAAAATTTTTATACGTTATTTCGATGTATTATAAATTATTAATTTAAAAATCGTTTATTCATATTTATTTTTTAATTAATTACGAATATACGAAATTAACGATTTTATATAAAAAACGCGTAATTTTTATTAAGGTAATGCGAATAATAATGGGTTGATTTTTATTTCATTATATTTTCTTTATTTTAAAAATATAAAATATAAAAAATAAATTATTATTTTCGTTTTAATTAAATTTTTTAATAGTATAAATTTTATATCGATATATATTTTATTTTAAAAGTTATTTAAATATAAAGTTAATTTTATAAATGTATTTAAAAATATAAATAATAATTTAAAATAATTATATAATCCCTTTTTATAATTATATACTTTTTTAATATTTATATAAAATTAAAGATATATTCGAATAATTTTTAAAATAATAAATACATCGAGATAAAATTAATATTATTAAAAAAACTTAATTAAAACGAAAATAATAATTTATTTTTTATATTTTATATTTTTAAAATAAATAAAATATAATAAAATATATAATAAAATATACGATAAAAATTAAATATAATTTAATATATATAAACAATTTAATTAAAAAATATATTTATATTCGAAAAGATTATTTAATTTATTATATTTTTATATAAAAATTCGGTAATAAAATCGGATAAAAGGTAAAAAATGTATTTTTTATATTAATAATGTAAATAAAAGTCCGATAATAAAATTAAATAATATATATAATAATATGTTTAAATATTATAAAAATAAATTCGAATAATTAAATACTTTTAAATAAATTAATATTATAATCGATAAAATATTTATTTAATTTATAAATAATATTATAATATTTATTTACCGTTTTTTTTTTTCGAAAAAGTCGTAATTATTTTTAATAAATTAAAAACTTTTCGTTTAATAAAAAAAATTTTTAAAAAATTTAAGTTTTTTTTATTTTAAATTTTCGTATTAAACCTTTTTTTAAATCTATTGAAAATTTAATTTTAATTCGATTTTATTTACGATAATCGAAGTTATCGAATAATAAACGATATTTTCGCGTTTCGATTAATTATCGATAATTTTTCGTAATTTATAAATAATTAATATTAATGTTACGAAATAAAAAAATAAAATTATTTATAATCGAATATAAATTTTTAAAATCTCGTTTTAAAAAATATTATCGTTAACGTTAAATTTATTATATATAAACGAGTTTTTATATAACGATATATTTTTTAATTAAAAAATTATTTCGATGGGTTTTTTCGATTATTATAAATTTATATATTAAACGAAAAACGGTTTTATATATTTTAACTTTTATTTTTAAAAAGTATAAAAAGTCGAAGCCGTCGAAATTATCGTAAAAATCGAAAGTTTTTAATCTAAAAACCGTCGTAATTTATTTTAAAAATTTTTTAAAAATAATATTATCGTTTTATATATTCGAAGTAATTTATAAAAAAACGAATCAATATTATAAAAATATAATAAAAAAACGCTTATAAAAAATAAAATTAATGCCGTCGATAATATCGTTTATAAAATATTATTAACGTTCGTTCGAAAAAATAATCGAATTTTATAAATTTATTAATAATAAATCGTATTTTAACCGTTATAAATTAAATATACGTTATATATATTATCGAAAAACGATAAAAAGTTTTTTATAAAATAACGACGCGTATTACGACGATAAAAAATAATAAACGATAATATATAATATATAACGAAAATAAATAATAAAGTAATTAAATAAATGTAAGAAAAAATATAAAAAAAAATTATTTATGAAAATTTATAAAAAAATATCGATTTAAATAAATAATATTAAATAATCGAAGCCGATATAAATCCCCGATTAATAAAAAATAACCTTTTAAATAAAAAGTAAATATATATAAATTATAATAAAATTATTTTAAAAATAATAATTATAAATAAAAGTTTATAAAACGAATAATTACGAAACGTTTTAACTTCGAAACAACTTTAAAAAAAGATAAATAAAAGGAAAAAATAAAAAAGTATTAAATAATTTTCTTTTATCGAATTTAATTATATTTATTAAAAGGGTAAATTTTTAAAGTTTTAAAAAAAAATCTATGCCGTTAAATAATATAATCGAAAAAAAATTATAACGAAATAAATTTTATTCGAATCGACGATTTCTACCTAAATTATTATTAAATAATAAAATTATATATCTTTATATTTTTATAATATATATATAAATATACGACGTAAAAATAATAATAATAATAATAATAATAAAAATTATTATCGATTAAATATAACGATATATTTTAAAAATTTATATATATAAATATTAGGATTTTTTTTATATTATTTTAATTTTTTCGAAACTTTATGTAATTTTTTTCGTTAATAATTCATTAATTTTTTATATTTTTTAACGGTATTTTTTTTAATTAAGTCTTAATAATTCGGGTATTATTATTTTTAATAATTTAATTAAAACTTAAAAATAAAAATATAAAATATATAATCGCGATAATATTATATTAAAATATTTAATATTTATTTATTTATTTATTTTTACGTTAATTTATATTATATATTAAATATATTAACATAATAATTTATTTTTTTATGTTAAAATTTTATTTATTATATTTAATTAATTAATTTTTTTCGTCGTTATTAATAATAATTAAGCCGTTAAATTTACAAAGTAAAGTTTTAACGAATATAAAAATAAAATAATTAAAATTAATAATAAATAAAAATCGATTATTTTATATTATTTATACGTATAATTTATCGTTTATTATTTTTTTAATAACGTTTTTTTTTTATTTATTAACGGTAAGTTTTTTATTTTAAAAATTTATTATAAAAAATAAATTTTTATACGTTATTAAATTAATTTTACAAAAAAAAAAACTTTTTTAAAAATATAATTATTAATAACGTAAAAAAAATTATTTTTATTTAAAATTTTATTTTATTTTTTATTATTTCGAAAATTAAAATTATTATTTATTATTTTATAATATTTTTTTTATCTTTTTTTAATCGTTTTCGTTCGTATTATTATTATTAATATTTTTTAAAAAAATAAATTATATGTATTTTTTAATAAAAGATTTTATATATTATTATCGTTTATATTTTTATATCGATTATTTTCGTTTTTTTCCATTTCTAAAATATATTAAATTATTTTAAATTTAAAAAAATAAATAATTATTTTTATAATTTCATATATTTTAAAAGTTATCGTTTAAAAAAATATCGTAATATAAATAATTATTTTTTATTAATTATAATAAAGTTTTTATTATTACGGATTTCCGTAATTTTAAAAAAAATAAATCGATTTTAATTAATTTATCGATTACGTATTAAATTACGTAAATTTCTTTCAAAACGGTTTTAATTTTTTTAAAAAAATTTTAATTATAAAAAATAAATCGTTAACGAATATTATAATATATTTTTTTATTTAATAATATATTATATTTTCGAGTTAATTTATTTTTAAATTTAAGGAAAATTTCGTTATAAAATTATAAACGATTTTTAACGTAAATATTCTTTTTTAAAAAGTTAAAATTTTTATATAAATTTCGAATATAAATATACGTAAAAAATTCGAAATATAAAAAGTTTATATTTTATTAATAATACGTTTTTAAATATCGTTTTCACATATTTATTATATATTTATATAAATTTTTTACGATGCCGCGTAAAATAATTTATATAATTAAAACGACATTTTATTTTCGATAAATTTAACGAAAAAAAACTATTTAACTTCGTTTTTAAATACTTTAAAAATATTTTTTAAAATATTTTTATTAAATATTTATTATAATATTAAACGAAATATAATCGATATTATTTTATTAAATTATTTTTATTATTTAAGTTTTTTTTAAAAAATTTACGATATATAACGTTTTATATTAATTATTAATTAAATCGAAAAACGATTTTTTTTCGATGTTTTTTTTATTAAAAATCGAATTTAATATTATTTATAACGTTTTTTTAATAATTTTCGTACTTTTATATTAACCGTAATTTCGAATTTTTTATAATTATTTAAAATTAATTATTTTTTTATATGATTTTTAACGGTTTATTTTTACGTTTAAGTTAACGTTATTCGGGAAAATATTATTATATTCGTCGTATAATATTTAACGATTTATTTTTACGTTTAAATTAACGTTATTCGAAACGTTATTATTATATTTATCGTATAATATTTAAAAATTTACTTTTACGTTTAAATCGAATTTTTTTATTTATATTAAATTTATAAAAAAAATGTTATTTTATTTTTAATGTATATTTACATAATTTTTATAACGTTTAAATTAAAATTTTATTATTACGATTTTTATTAAATTCGAATTTTAAATATTCGATTTTAATAATATATTTTTTTTAATTTTATTTCGATTAATATTTTTTTTACGTTTAAAGTTTTTTTTTTATGAAATAAATTATAAAATATAATATCGTAAAATTAAAATTTAAAAACTTTAAATAAAAATTTATATATTTTTATTTGTTTTTTTTTCAAATTTTAAATTTTATAATCGAATATAATTTTTTATTCGAAATTATTTTAATCGAATACGAAAAAATCGTCGATATTTTTATTTTATTTTAAATTTTTTTAATTTTATATTATCCGCGGTAATTATAACATAAAACGATATTATAAACTATAATAATATCGATATATTAAATTAATATATAAATTTAAAACTAAATATATATTTTTTTAAAAAATAAATTTTATAAAAATTATTATTATTAATCGATAAAAGGTCGTTAATTAATGAACCGAAAAAAAAAATATTATACGATCGCGTAATAAAAAAGTTACGAAAAAGGTATTAATTTATTTTATTTATATGTATAAAAATTAAAATAGTTAATTTCGTATCGATCGATATTTATATATTTTTTTAAAGTGTGTATTTTAATATTTCGTTACGTAAAACGACGAGGTATTTAATAAAAATATATCTACCGTTATTATCGTTACGATAAACTTTTTAATATAAAATTATATAATTATATTAATAATTTTTTTTTATAATTTCCTTTTTTTTTAATTATTAATAATAATAAATTTCTTTTTTTTTATTTTTTCATTTATTTTTATAATTTTATTATAATATTATTTATATTAATAAACGTTTTTAATATTTTATTAACGTTATTTTTCGTTATAATGTCGATAAGGTTATTTTTTTTATAAATTTATTTAATTTTCGTTATTTTTTATTTTTTATACGATTATCGAAGTAATATAATATTAATTATAAACTTTTTTTACAATGTTTAATTTAATTAAATATTCGTTAAATAAATAAAAGTTAATATAAATAAATAATAATAAAAAAATTTAAATAATTTAATTTTTTATTACTTAATAAAATCGTCGTTTTAAAAATTATTATTATATTTACGTTATATATTATAACGTAAATTTTATTTATTAAAACGCTTTATATAACGCGTTTTAATTTAATTAAATTTTAATAAATAATATTACTTTTAATATTAAAAAATAATTTCGAAAACGTTTTATTTACGATAAATATAATATATTTAATTTAAAAATTTAAATTTTTATTATTCGTAAATAATCCGTCGATAAAAACGAATAATTTAATAATTTTTAAATTTAAAAATACGGATTATAATTTTCGATTAATATTTATTTTTTATTAATTAAATCGTTTATTAAGTTTTATAATTTCAATAATTTCGAGTTTACGGTGTTAAATTATTTCGAATATATTATACGTAATTTTAAATTAATAAATCGATGCGATATAAGTTTTACGAGTACGTTATTATATGTATTAATACGTTATATCGTTAATATTAAATTTAATAAAAATAATTTTTTTCTTTAATTCTTTTAATATAAGTAAATTATTTCGTTCATTTTTATAATGATAATATATCCGTTAAAAATAATCGAGTAATTTATAATTAAATATTTTTTTAATTTAATTAAAATTTTTATTTTTTTTCGTTTTTAATTTTCCATTTAATCGAATATTTCATCGGATAATTCGAAGGTATTATTAATTTATATATTTATTAATTTGAAATAATCGATTAATTTTAATATTAATAAATATAAATTATACGTAAATATAATTATTTAAAACTTTTTTTATAATATTTAAAATATATAACTTATTAATGTATATTAATTTTTATTATATTATATAAAAGTTTTACGATTATTATAATCGTATTAAAAAAGTATTTAAATATAAAAATAAAAAATAATCGAATTAAAACGATACGATTTAATTTTAATTTTAATTATATATAAATTTATATAATATCGGGTAATTAAACTTTTATTTTTTTTATAAAAGTAAATGTTAATATTATAATTATTCGTTAATTTAATTTTTATATAATCGATAATTATATTAATATTATTTTTTTACTTTAGTCGTTATAATTTTAAATAATAAATTTAAACTTTTCGAAAAAATATAAAATATTTTTTCCTTTAATGTTTCGAACGATATAAAAATTAAATAATTAAATACCGTAAAATTTAACGAAATTATATTTTTTAAATAAAAATACGTTTTTATTAATAAATTTTTTAATTTTTTTCGTATTTGATTTTTTAAAAAGTTTTTTAAAAGTTATAATCTTTTTTTTTACGTAATTAAATAATTAAAAGTTAATCTTTACGTTTTTTCGTAATTATATAAATAACGGTAACTTTTAATTTATTTTTATTATCGAATAGTTTTTTACGTTTTCGTTTTTAAATTTTAAATAAATTTTTCGATAATATGTATATTTTATTATCGTCGTTTTTTTATTAATCGAAATTAAAATCGGATTTCATAAGCGAAATAAACTTTAATACGTTAATTATTATATTACGATTATACGATTTAACGATTATTATACGAAAATTAATGGATTTATTATTTATTTTAATAATATACGTTTCGTCGTTTTTAACGATTAACGTATATAAGTTTTTTTAACCGTTTTTTTCGTAATAAACATATATTTTTAATTATAATAATAGATTTAATATATCGAATATATTCGAATTAATTTTTATATTAAAAATATCGATTATTTATCGTTTCGTTTAATTTTATTTACTTTAATTATAACTTTTTTAATCGTCGTTTTTTTAATTTTTAAAAATAATACCATAAATAAATTATCGATTAATCGTAAATATGCGTTAAATATTAATAACGTAAATATTAATCCGTTAAATTTTACGATATCGTTAATAATTTTTATAATTATTTATAATATATATTCGAGTTTTACGTTAAATAAATTCTTAAATATAACTTTAAAAATTCGTCGTAATAATTTATAATATCGTTTTAATTTATTTATTAAATTATAAAATTTAACGAATATTTTTTTAATTATAATATTAAAAATTTTAACATTAATTATAAATTCGTTAATAATAAAAATTTTTTCGATATCGTAAATAATATCGTCGAATAAATTTAATTAAATATTAATTTACATTATTTATAATATATTTTAAATATATTTTATTATTATATTTTCTTAAAATTTCGTAATTTAATATATCGTAATTTAATTAATAATATATATAAAATATTAATTTTATATTAATATATATTACGTCGATAAATATATTATAATTAAAATCGACGTTATTTTTAATAATAAATTTAAATCGTTTTAATCGATTATTATACATTAAATATTAATAATAACATTTATTAATTTTATCGATTAAAATTTTATCGAAATTATTATAATTTATTTTCATAAATAAACGATATAATTTATTTATTATAAAATAATTAAATCGTCGATAAATTTAACGAAATTCGATTTTTATAAAATAATAATAAATGATTATAAAATTATAATCGTTAAATAAAAACCATAAATATTTTTATTTATAAACGATAAAATATTTTTTATTTTTATATATAAATATATTTTTAATATTATTAAAATATATATTAAAACGATTTATATTTTTAAAATATAATAAAAATAATATATTTAACGATATAATTTAAAACATAATAAATTTAAACGATATAAATATATAAATAATATTTAAATTTCGTTATTTTACGTTATCGTTAAATTAAATAATATAACGTTTTATTATTTCGATATTTAAAAATATATATAAATATAATCGGTATAAAATTTTAAATTAAAATTCGTTATTAAATAAAATTTCGATTATTTTTATATTTAATATAATATTTTAAAATATATTAATATATTAATCGTTAAAATGAAACATAATATTATATAAAATATCGTAAATCGTAAAATTAAAAACGTCGATTATAATTATCGCATAAAACGTCGTTTAATTTACGAATATATTTACTATATTTTAACCGTTAATTTCGTCGTAAATAATAAAATAATAATTTAAAATAACGATCGATAACTTTTCGTCGTTTTTATTATCTTTTTAAATATATTAGATATCGTAATTTTATTTATCGTTATTATCGTTATTTTTTCGTACGTTAATTTTTTTATAATCGAATAAAAATTAATTATAATTTTCGTTAATATTTTTAAAATCGAAATTTTATTTTTATACGTAACGTCGTTAATTTATACGTTTATTTCGTCGTTTTAAAATAAAATATTTTATAAATTAATATTTCATTTTACCGTATATAAAATATTTTTTTAACGTTACGATTTTTTAATACGTTATAAAATTTCGCCGTATAATCGAAATTAACTTTTATTATTACGATAAATTCGATTAATTTAATATTAATTCGATATTTTTTAATTATAACTTATATTATATAATTTAATTCGATATATTATATCGATAATAATTCGAAAATTTAAATAAATATTATCGAATATATTTAATTATCGAAAATTTATAACATAAAAAATAAAATATTTTTATACGATAATTACGAGATTTTTTTTAAAATTATAATCGATTACGTAATTAATAATTAATTTTTTTTAAATACGTTAAATTTTTTCGATTAATAATTTTATTTAAATAAATAAATTTTTATTAAAAATTTTTTTTATAATTAAAAATATTATCGTTTAACGTTATTTAATTATATATATTTATTAATTTTTTAATAGATAAAAATACGTTTTCGTACGTTTAATTATATTTTAAAAAATATAATTTATATCGGTTAATTAATCGTAATAATATTATTATATTCGTTTTTTTAATATCGTTAAATACGTATTAACGTATATATATTTTTTAACTTTAATTTTATAATATAAATTTTTAAAAACTTTAATTTTTTCGTTTATAATATTATATTTATTACTTTTAAATTTATAATTATCGTTATTATATATTTTAATAAAATCGATAAAAATACGTAACGAATTAAAATTTATTAAATATTAATATATTTATTAAATTAATTATAAACGATATAATAATTATAAATTTCGTTATTATTATTAATATAACGTTATTAATCGAATTAATATTATAACGATTATTATATTAATTATTATATTAATTATTATTAAAAAATAATATAATATTATTAATCGATTTATTATTAAAAAATAATGGAAATAATAAATTATTATTAATCGATTTATTATTAAATCGATTATTATATTATAAAAATTTAAAATTATTTCGATAATTATATTATAATATTTTTCGTATCGTTAAATATTATAAATATTATTACGATAATTTTAAAAATTATTAATTATTTTAATTATAATTAATTTAAAAGTTTTTAATCGATTAAAAAAAATTTTTTATTAAAGTTTTTATAAAAAAATAAAATTATTTTTTAATTATTTTTTAACGATATTTTTAAAAAAATAATAAAAATTTAATAACTTTAATTATTTTCGTTAATTTTTTAATATAAATATAAACGTTTTTAATATATATATTATATTTTCGTAAATAATCGATTTTTTAATGCGTAATTATTTAATTATATATTAAAATTATTTTTCGTTTTAATTATCGAAATTTTCTTTAAATCGTCGTTATAATTAAACGTTAAAAAAATTATCATTATATATTTAAAAGTATTTCGTGAAATAAATATTTAAAACTTTTAATTTTATTTTTTCGAAGTTAAATTTTTTAAGATTTAAACCCGTATAATTTAAATTAACGCAATATTTTTAAATTTTATTTATTTTCGTTATTATATAAATAAATTTTAATTAATTAATAAATTTAATATTATAATATTTCGTCGAAAATAAAAAAGATTTTTTATATTTATATAAGAAAAAATTTTTTAATTATAATTATTTAATAACGATAATCGATATAAAATAAAATAAAATAAAATAAAATAAAATAATAAATAAATCGATTTAAAAATTTTTTCGTAAATAATTAAACCGTTAATATATATACGTTTCGAATTTTATTAATCGAAAAATAAAAATTTATAAAAATTAAAATAATCGTTTTTATATTCGATTAATTATTATTAACGTAAAATACTTCGAATAATTAATTAAATATAATAATAAGATTTTTCGTACGTAATAAACGTAAATTTATTAACGTTTTTTTATATATTATATATAAATATTATTTAATTTTATACGAAATATGTAATAATAATTTTTTTAAAATAATTATTATATATAATTATATTAATAATTACGAATTTCGATAAAATAATTAATAAATAATTAATAAGTTTATTATAAATTATAATTAATTTAATTTAATTTAATTTAATCGTATACGGTTTAATACGTTTTAATAAATTTTATAAAATAACGGTTTTTTTATTAAATATATTTTTTTACGTATTTATTTATTTAAAAATTAAAGTTATTATATAATTTTATTTTTTAACGGTTATTTTAATTTTATTGTTAATTTTATTATTAATTAAATTACGATTTTAATACGATTTTTATATATTTACGATTTATTCGATTTTTTACGATTTATACGATTTTTATACTTTACGATCGATTCGATTTTTATACCCTACGATTTATACGATTTTTATATACTTACGATTTATACGATTTTTATACTTTATAATTTATATAATTTCCATATATTTACGATTTATACTTTACGATTTATATTTTACGATTCGATACTTTACGATTTATTCGATTTTTATATATTTATAATTTATATAATTTCCATATTTTACGATTTATACGATTTTTATATTTTACGATCGATTCGATTTTTATATATTTATAATTTATATATTTATAATTTATATAATTTCCGTATTATATAATTTATATAATTTTTATATATTTACGATTTATACGATTTTTATATTTTAAAATTCATTTATACGTATAAATATAAACATTTCGTACGAGATATTATTTTTTTTATTTCCCTTAAAAATAAATAATTATATATACCCCCCGAATAAAATTTTTCCGGGTTTTTTCTATTTTTTTTAAAAAATTATATTTCGAGGTTTTTTTTATATTTTTTTTTATTCCCCGTAGTTTATATAAAACCGTAATAAAAAATATATAAAAAAAAATATCGAAATATAATTTTTTAAAAAAAAATAAAAAAAACCCGGAAAAATTATATATATAAAAATTAAAATAATTAACTTCGTATCGATCGATATTTATATATGTTTTTTTAAAATATATATTTTAATACTTCGTTACGTAAAACGACGAAATATTTAATAAAAATATATTTATTATTATTATCGTTACGATAAATTTTTTAATATAAAATTATATAATTATAATAATAAATAAATAAAAAAATCGATTTAAATTTAAAAATATAGTTATTAAATATATAAAAAAATATTAATTTATTTAATATTTCGAAAATAAATAAAAAAAAATTTAAAAAATATTAATAAATTTAAAAATTTAAAAATAAAAATAAATATATTATATTTTTAATAAATTATAAAAATATTAAATAAAAAAACTTAAAATCGAAAAACGATAATTAAAACGTCGTAATTTTCGAAACGAAAAAAATCGATTTTTAATATTAATTAATCGTAATATATTTAATTAATTAAATATATTTATTATTATATCGTATTTTATTGTTTTTTTATTAATAAATCGAAAAATAATATTATTTTTATTTTAAATCGATATATTAAAAATATTTTTAAAATATTATTTTTAATATCGATATAATTAAAATATTTATTATAAAAAAATTAATATTAAATTTTTATAAAAAAATTTTTCGATTAAAAGTTTAAAATAAATATTAATCGAATCGATAAAATTAATATTAAATTCGAAAATAAATTTTTAATTAAATTATTAAAAATAATTACGATTAATATTTTATTTAAATTAATTAATTTTTATAATATAAATTTAAATATTTTATTTTTTATATATTTAAATAACGTTATTAATTAATTAATCGAAAAAAATAATATAATCGTTATTATTATTTATAAATAAAAATATTTATAATTTTATTTTAATAATATAATTTTTTTATTAAATTCGAATTATATTATATTTATATTTAATTTAATTATTTTTTCGTAATTAAATTATATATATTTTTTTAAATAAAATAAATTACGACATTAATATTAAAAATATTACAAAATTAATAAATTTTATTATTATTATTAAATTAAAAATAAAATCGAATTTTCGATCGAATATACCGTTAAAATTTAAATATAAAACTACGGTTTTTCGAACCGCGATTTAATTTTTTTTTAATAATATTAACGAAATTTTATTTTTAATTTTTAATATTTTACGTCGTATTATATATAATTAAAATTATTTATTATTAAATCTTTATTAAAATATATTAATTTATTAATAAAATTAAAAAATGTTACGATTTTATATATAAAATTTATAAAATTATTATCGATAAATTTTAAAATTTAAATTTATATATATTTCGATTATAAATAATTATTAAAATAATTAATAATATTATTAATTTTAATAATTTAATATTAAAACGAATAATTACAATTATAATAATCGAAAAATATAAACTACGTATAATTTAAAATAATAAAATAAATATAAAACGAAAAAAATAAATATCGAAAAAACGAAAAAAAAACCGTCGGATTATATTTACGATAATAACGGGAAAAAAAGGTAAATTTTACGATAAAAAACGCAGTCGAAATAAATTCGAAAATATTATATAACGTATTTTCGATAAAAAAAAATATAAAATAAATAAAATAAATAAACGAAAATAAATATACGAAAATAATATTACTATAATTAAAGTTTTATTTTTATACGTTAATAAATATAATTATTAAAAAAAACGTTTAAAATATAATTAAAAATATTCGAAAAAATAAATAAATATTACGTCATAAATAAAAGACAGATATAAAAATAAACTCGATATTTTATAAAAAATTATAATATAAAAGTTAATAAATATAATAAATAATTTAATTACGAAATTAAAAAAAATAAAAACGACGTTATTTTATTAAATATAATTATTTCTTTCGAATATATTTAATATTCGACGAAAGTTTAAACGGATATTATAATAAAAAAATAACGAATTAATAAATCTTAATTTTAATAATATTAATTCGAAAATTAAAAAAATTATAATAAAAAAACGTTAATAATAATTTAAAAACGAAAGATTTTAAAAAAATAATATAAATAATAAATATATTTATAAAAAAATAAAAAGTCGTATAAATTAAACGATTATAAAATAACGACGTAATTTTTATATTTCGTAAAAAAATAATAATATATAAAATAAATTAATTTTAAATAAAAAAATTTTCGATTTATAAATTATTAATAAAAATAAAATTTTTATCGTTATAATAAAAAACTTTAAATTTAATAAATTAAAGAATATTTACGTAATTTTAAAAAACCTTTTAATCGAATTTAAAAAATAAAATATATAAATTATAAAATAAATTAAATTAATTTATCGTAAAAATTTCGAAGCGAAATATATTATTTTAATATTAAAAATAAATAATTTAAAAATTATATAACGATCTTATAATAATAAATTAATATAAAAAATAAAAATATTTATATATAAATTTTTCGTTAAAAAAATAAAAGTAAAATAATATTATAAATATTTTAAATTTAAATCTATCGCGAAATTCTATAAAAAATAAATTAAATACGATAAATATATAAATTTCGTTTATAAAAACGAAAATAAAATATATTAAAATTAATTATTATACCGTAATTACGGTAATAAATAAACGATATAAAAAATATTTAATAATTTAATAAATAAAAAAAATTAAAAAATATATATTTATAAATTTCGTTAATTCGAAAAAAGTTTAAATAATAAAAAAGTTACCGTTAAATTTAATTTTATATTTAATAATATAAAAAATATTCGCGTTTTTTATAATACGAAAAAATTTAACGTTTATACGATTTTAATTTTAAAAAAAAATTAAAAACGTTAATATTTTAAAACTTTTTATTACCTTTAAAAAAAAAATTTAAAAAATAAAAAAGAAATTACGATAATCGAATAATTTTAAATTTGAAATTTTTTCGAAATTTTCTACCTTTTATTATAATTTAATTTAAAACGAAATTTAAATTATTTTAAACATAATTAAACGTAATAAATTATATTTTATTTAAAATCATTTAATAATAAATATTTATATTTCTTATTAAAATATAATATAAATATTCGAAATATTAACGTAAATATTAAAAAATAAATATAATAAAAACGTAATAATTATTTAAAAATTATAATTTATAAAAAGTAAATCGTATTTTTCGAATTTCGATAATTATTATATCATTTAAAATAAATCGAAAAAAACGATTTTATATATTAATAAAATATTAAATAAAATAAAATAAATCGACGAAAGAAATTATAATTAAATTATAACGAAAATAAAAATTTAAAATTACGAAATTAAAATTTAATTTATATATATAAAATTATAAAAAACATTAAAAAATTTTTTATTTCGAATATATTATAAAAATATACGAAAAAATTTAATATAATAATAAAAAATAGAAATATATATTATTTATTATAAAATGAAAAAAATAAAAATTAAAATAATTAAAAAAAATATTCTATTTAATAAAACGTTAACGTTTCGTTTTTATTACTTTTAAAAAAAAACATTATTAAAAAATTTTATAAATAAAAAAACTTAACGTTAAATTTAATTTAAATCGATATTAAATTTAATTATATTATTTCGAAATTTTTTAAATAAAACGAATTTAATTACGTAACTTAAAAAATTAAAATAAATATAAAATTAAAATCGAAAAAAATTTATATAATAAAAATCAATAAAATATAAAAAATAAATAAATAAAATTTTAATTAAAATTAAAATTTACGAAATTAAAATTTTAAATAAATTTAAAAATAAAGTTAATATAAACGAATATATATATCGTTTAATAAAAAAATTTTAAAAAATAATATAAATAATTATATTATAATAAAAATCTTTAATAATAAAAATAATTAAATAATAATCGAAAAAAATATAATAAATTAAATCGAAATAATAATAAAAAAATTAAAAACCGTTAATAAATAATATAAAATAACGATTAATACGATTAAACGAATATATTTTCGAAAAATAATAACGAAAATTTCGCTTTATAATATTAAATTTTAAAAGTTGAAAAAATAAATTAAATTTAAAAATTAATAATCATTATAAAATATATATTTATTTAATCTAAAAAGTAACTTTTAAAAATATTTATAAATAACGAAAAAAAAATAAAAATTAATTTTTAATTAATAAATTTTTTTTATTAATAACGTCGATTTATTCGATATTAAAAACGATCGAATAAATTTAATTAATTTATTTTATATATAATAAAAAATTATATAAAAAAAATAAAATATATAATTATAAAAATTAAATTATAAAAAATATTAAATAAAAATTTCCTTTTTATAAATTTTTTTAAAATTTATAAAAATTTTTTATTTCGAATTTTAATTAAAATAATTTTATAAAACTTTAAATTAAATTATTATTTTAAAACTTTTAAATAATTTCGTATAATAATTTTTTTTAAATCGAAAAAAATAAACGAAAGATTTTTTTTTCGAAAATTTATCGTTTTATATTTTTATTAAATACGATAAAAAAATAATTGAAAAAGTTTTTATATAATAAATTATAACAATAATGAAAAAATACGATTTATTTTTAAAAAAATAAATAAAAAATAAAATTTATAAATTTATAAAAATAATTATTTATATAATAATAAAAATAATTTATTTTTTATAAAAATATAAAATTATAACGTTATTATTAAAATTAAATATTTTAAAAGTATTTAATAATATTATATCGACGAAAATAATATACGTTATAATTATAAAAAGATTTTTAAATTAAATTATATATTAAATTAAAAATTATTTAATAAATAAATAAATTATTTTTATTTTCGACGATAAAAATTTATAACAATATTAAATCATAAATAAAATATTATAAAATTCTTTTATTTTTTTTTTTATTTTATATATTACGTTATTATATCAAATTTTTAAAAAAAATATTAATAATAAATTTCGTAAATAATATAAACTTTTTTATCGTCGATTACGATTCGAAGAAAAATTATAAAAAACTCGAAAACGTATATATTAAATGTTAAAAATAAATAAAAAAATACTGAATATTTTTTTTATTTAATAAAAATAAATTTATATATTTTATTCGTATATATATTTCGATTATAAAATTCGTACGTTTAAAAAATTATATATTTAATTTAAAAAAAATATTAAATTTTTAAAAATATAATTAAAAAAAAAGTTAAAATAAAAATAATATTTAGAAATTATAAAAATAAAAATAAAAAAATAAAAATATATATTAATTAAATTAACGACTTTTATATAAAATTATAACGTTTCGAAAACGAAAAAGATTTACATTAAAACTATTAAAAACGTAATAATATTCGAAATAATAATATAATATATATTTTTATAAAATATTTAAATAAAAATATAACAATTAAATTAAATTTAACATTATTAAAATATTTTAAAAAAATAAATAAAATATATAAAATAACTTTTATTATTTAATTCGAAAATAAATTAAAATACTTTTCGATAAATTTATATTTAAATAAAAAAATTATAAATTTTAAATTTAAAATATATATAATAAAATCCGTTAAAATTATAAAAAACGTAAACATTAAAATTAAATTATAATTATTAAATTATAAAATTAAAAAAAACCTTTTAAAATAATAAAAAATAAAAGTTAAAATAATAATAAAATTAAAAATAAATAATTAATTAATTAAATAATTAAAAAATAATATTATCGATATTATAATCGATAAATAAATCGAATATTTTAAAGTTATATATATATAAAATATAATTATAACGAATACGTTTTTTTAAAATTTATAAATACGACCGTAATATTATAATATATAAAAATACGAAATTTTTATATTAATATAAATATAAATTAAAAAAATAAATTTAAAAATATTTTTTAAAAAAAAAACATTTTAAAAATTATTTCGTTAAAATATAAATATAAAAAATACGAAATAATATATTATATAATTATAAATTATTCGAAATATAATAAAATTAAATTTAGTTTATAAATAAAAATAAATTTTAAAATTTTCGTTATTTATAAAAATTACGAAAAAATTTTATTCAATTTAAAAAAAATAAAAATAATAATTAAATAATTTTTAGAAAAAAAATTATTTTCGATATATAAAATAATATTAAAAATAATACCGTAAAAAATAATTTATAAAAAACGTAAATTTAAAAAACGAAATAATATATTAAAAAAAATAACGAAATAAAATCATAATATATTTAATATTAAATATTATAAAAATAAATTTAAATAATTAAATATTTTAAAATAAATTAATATTATAATATTCGCCCCCCCCTTTTTCGAAAACACCGTAATAATTTTTAATAAATAAAAAAAATATTTATTTAATGAAAAAAAATATTTAAAAAATTTTAATTTTTTTTATTTTAATAATTAATTAACTTATATACGTATTATTTTATAATACGTACCTTAAAAAAAAAGTATTTATATATTTTCGTTTATATAAAAAAAACTTTTTTTATAATTTTTTTATTAAATAATTTTTCTTTTTTAAATAATTATAATATATTATTACGAAATAAAATATATAAACGTTATTTACGAACTTCGTAAATAATAACGTTACTTTAATAATATATATTAATTTTATTTATTTATTATTATTTTTATTATTATTTTTTTATTTTATTTACGTATATATTTATTAATATTAATTAATATTATTAAAATTAATAATATAAATTAATAAAATTAAAAAAATTATTATTACGATAATATAAAAAATTTTCATCGTAATAATATATACGATATTAATATTTTTTTATACGATATTTTTTTTATTTATATTAAAATATCGTTTTATTATATTAAACCTTTTTAAATTTTTCGTATTTATTATATCGTAAAAAACTAAAAATTTTACTTAAATATAAATTTACGAAAAAAATTTTAACTTCGTTAAATAAAAAAATATAAATAAATTTCGAATATTAATTAAATATATTTTCGATTTTTTAATTACTTTCGTTTCTTTTATTAAATATTTTAATTATATAATAATAAAATGAAAAAAAATAAATCCGTAAATTATTACTTTTTAATAAAAAAATAATATAAATAAAAAAATTATAAAAATGTTTTAAAAGTTTTATTTTAAGTAATTTATAAATTATATTACGTTAATTACGTTTAATTTTAAAAATTACGATAATATAAAAAATATTTACATATATAAAAATAATATTAACGTTATTAAATTTTTATTAAACTTTTTATTATTAAGTAAATTATTAAAATAAAATTATAACAAATTAATAAAAACGAAATAAAAATAATTTAATACGTTAACGTAGAAAATATTTATATATTAAATCGAAAAAAATATAATATATTTAAAAGTATTTATATTAATATATATTTACGTTATAATATAATAATAATTAAGGTTTTTTATTTTTTAAACGTTTAATTAATTAATCGAATATAAAAATTTAAATTCGATAACGTTTATTATTTCGATAAAATCGTTATTAATATCGTTTCGATAACGTTATAAGTTATTTTTTTAATAAACGTATATATTTTTTATTATTTTTAATAATTTATTATTTATATTTTATATTTTATCGTTTTTTTTATTATAACTTTTTATAATATATTTTTTTTAATAATTAATATTTAAATTTTTATTATTAATTTTATTTAATTTTTAAAGTAATTAAAGTAATTTACTTAATTAATTAAAGTTTTAAATATTTAATATATTTATTTTTTTCGTTTTTATTTTATAAAAAATAACTACGTTTTTTTAAATTATTATAATTAATTAATATTTTATTATATCGATATATATCGAATAAAAATATAATTAACGATATATTTTTAATTTTATACGAAAAAATAACTTTAACTTTTATTATTTAAAAATATTTATAAATTTTTTAAATCGTTACCGAATAATTTATATATAATATCGACGGTTTTATTAAACGTCGTATTAAAAAAAAATTATTATATCGAAAATTACGGTTTTTTTAAACGATTTTATAACTTTTATTAATTAATTCAATTTACGTATTTATACCCGTTAAATATTAATAAAACGATATTTATTATAACGTTTTTTTATACGAATTTTTAATAAAATATATTTTTTATTATTATAAACTATTTTAAAAAAATTTAAAATAATAAAAATAATTATATTAAAAAACTTTATAACGTTTTAAAAAATAAGTTTCGTTTTTTTAAACGTATATTATACGATTAAAATTTATTAAATTTAATTTTATATCGTATTTTTCATTATTTTTATTAAACGTATAATTAATTATTTTTTATATAATATATTTCGTTATTAATATTTTACGAATATATATTTAATTATAAAATAACATTTTAATACGAAATAAAATAAAGTTTAATATTATTACGATTAAATTTCGATTATTTTTTTTAATATTAAAGTTAAGGAAAAAAATAAAGGAAAATTCGACTTTAAAATATTATAAATTATATTAAATAAATTAATATTATATTAAAAAATTTTAAAAGAAAATTTTAAAAGTAAATAATAATTTACCGTAATTATATAACGTATTTATTATAATATATTTTAATTATAATATATTTTATTTATTTTATCGTATCGTTTCGAAAAATTAATTAATAAATTTCGTATATTAATTAATATTTTCGAAAATATTAAAAAAATACATTAATTCGTAATTAACGATAATAATAATAAAGATTTCGATTAATTTTATATTAAACGTAAATATTATCGTAATAATAAAAATAATAAATATTAATCGAAAAAAACGATTTAAATTTAAAAATATCGTTATTAAATATATAAAAAAAATGTTAATTTATTAAATATTTCGAAAATAAATAAAAGGAACTTAAAAAATATTAACGAATTTAAAAAATTAAAAATAAAAATAAATATATTACGTTTTTAACGAATTATAAAAATATCGAATAAAAAAATTTAAAATCGAAAAATAATAATTAAAACGTTTTAATTTTCGAAATAAAAAAAATCGATTTTTAATATTAATTAATTACGATATATTTAATTAAATAAATATATTAATATCGAATTATTTTTTATTATTTTTTTATTAACGAATTAAAAAATAATATTATATTTATTTTAAATCGATATATTAAAAATATTTTTTAAAGTATTATTTTCGATA
Source organism: Pyrenopolyporus hunteri (assembly GCA_902806595.1). Taxonomy (NCBI): domain Eukaryota; kingdom Fungi; phylum Ascomycota; class Sordariomycetes; order Xylariales; family Hypoxylaceae; genus Pyrenopolyporus; species Pyrenopolyporus hunteri. The sequence continues at coordinate 941,233 of CADCXC010000035.1, read as the reverse complement.
TTAACGTAATTAAAATATTTATTATAAAAAAATTAATATTAAATTTTTATAAAAAGTTTTTTCGATCGAAATTTTAAAATAAATAATAATTAAATCGATAAAATAAATATTAAATTTAAAAATAAATTTTTAATCGAATTATTAAAAACGATTATAATTAACGTTTCGTTCGAATTAATTAATTTTTATATTATAAATTTAAATATTTTATTTTTTATATATTTAAAAAATATAAATCGATTAAATATTTTTTTAAATAATATTATAAATTAATTAATCGATAAAAATAATATTATTATTATTATTATTATTTATAAATAAAAATATTTATAATTTTATTTTAATAATACGATTTTTTTACGAAATTTAAATTATATCGTATTTATATTTAATTTAATTATTTTTTATAATTAAATTATATATTTTTTTAAATAAAATAAATTATAACGTCGATATTAAAAATATTAAAAAAATTAATAAATTTTATTATTATTATTAAATTAAAGGTAAATTTTTTTAAAAATTTAAATTTAATTTAAAAAATTTTAATATAAATTTTAATTACGAAATTATCGTTAATATTATATATTTAAATAAATATTTCGTTTTATATATAATTAACGTCGTTATAAAATTTTAAATAATACGTTTTATAATAATATAACGCGAAATATTAAAAATTAAAAATAAAATCTCGTTAATATTATAAAAAAAAAAGAAAATTAAATCGCAATTCGAAAAACCGCGGTTTTATATTTAAGCTTCGGCGGCGCATCCGATCGAAGGCTCGATGTCGGTTACTTAATAAAGTTAAATTCACCGCACCGAACCGTAATATATAAAAATTAATTTTATTAAAAAAATATAAAATATATTAAAATAATATTAAATCGATATTTATTTTAAATCTTCGAATATTATTATATATAATATCGATACGAATTTTAATAATATTAAATTTAAAAATAAAATTTATATTATTAAAATTATTTATTATTAAATATTTATCGAAATATATTAATTTATTAATAAAATTAAAAAATATTATAACTTTATTTATAAAATTTACGAAATTATTATAAATAAATTTTAAAATTTAAATTTTCGTATATTTTAATTATAAATAATTATTAAAATAATTAACGATATTATTAATTTTAATAATTTAATATTTACGTTTTTTATTTTCGACGTTTATTTTAAAATTAATATAAATTTACTTTTTATTTTTATATAAATTTAAAAAATATAAATTATTTAAAAAACGATAATAAAAATTAAAAAAATTAAAATATAACGTTTTATAAAAAATATTTTAAATATACGTAATAATTTTAATATATAAAAGATTTTTTTATATTATTTATAATTAATAATAAAATATTTATTTATAAAAAAAATTTTTTTATAAAATTATTACGATTTTTAATAAAAACGTTATTATTATTTTTAATATTTTAAACGAAACGTTTACGTTTAAAAAATTTTATATTAAATCGTATATTTAATTAAAAAAATTTTTATATTAATTAAAAAATTTAAAATCGAATTATTTACGTTAATTTTTAACTTTAATAATTATTAAATTATTTCGAAAAAAATTTTTATATATATTAACGATTTTTTTTATATTATAAAATTATATATTATTAATAAAAAATAAAAAAAAATTTATTTTCGTTATTAAATTTTAAACGAATAAAAAAATTATTATATAAAAAAAACTTTACGAAATATTAAATATAAAAAAATTTAACGTTTTATTTAAAAAAAATATATTACGTTTAAAAGTTTACGATATAATTATATATTAAAACGTTATAATTTTTAAATTATAAATAATTTATAAATTTAAAAGTAAAAATATCGTCGCATTATATAAAAAATTTCATTTAATAATTTAAAATTATAATAATTTCGATAAAAAATATATTATAATATATATATTTATTATTTAAAAAATTAATTAATATATTATATTAATTTTAACGTTTATATTACGTCGTAAAAAAATAAAAATTATAATTTAAAATATTATAATAATTTATATTTAATTTAAAATATTAATATAAAAAATTATTTTTATATATTTATTAATCGAATTTAAAATTAAATATTTTAAAAAAATATTATTACGAATTATTAAATTTTTATATAATTTTACGAAATTTAATATATATTAATTTAAAATTTATTTACGTTATTATTAATAAAAAATACGAATAAAATTATTAATTTTCGATTTTTATTTATTTATAATAAATTTAAATAAATTTAAATTTATTAATTTTTAAATAAATAATATTTTTAACGTTAATATTACGAATTTTTTTATTATTAAAAATAAAATTTTTAATAAAATTAAAATTAAAATATATTTTTAAAAAATTATAAATTTCGAAATTAAAAACTTTAATAATTTATATATTACGATTTACGATAAAAATTTTAATATAACGATTATTTAAAAAAATTAAATTAAAAAAATTAAATTATTAAATATTAAAAATTTTAATATAATTAAAAAATTTATAAAATAATAAATTTATAATACGTATATTATTTCGATATATTAATTCGAAATAATTTTCGATTATTTTATAATAATTTAATATTTTAAATTCGAATTTAAAAAAATAAAAAATTTTAATATTAAAATTAAATAATAAATAAATAATTAAATACGTAAATTTCGTTATATTAAATTAAAATTTTAAAATTTACGTTTTTATATTTTTATTAATAAATTTTTCGTAAATAATAAAAATTTAAATTCGTAAATCGAATACGTTATTATTTTAAATAATAAAAATTTAAATTCGTAAATCGAATACGTTATTATTTTAAATAATAAAAATTTTATCGATTAAAATAATAAAATATAAATTATTAATAATATTATTTATTAATTATTTATTAAATATAAACGAATTATTTATAATATATTTATTAATAAAATTTATAAAATAATTTAAAATTTTAACGTCGATTATATTATTTATTATAAAATTTTTCCGGGTTTTTTTTATTTTTTTTTAAAAATTATATTTCGATATTTTTTTTTATATATTTTTTTATTACGGCTTTACGTAAACTACGGGGAATAAAAAAAATATAAAAAAAACCTCGAAATATAATTTTTAAAAAAAAATAAAAAAAACCCGGAAAAATTTCGTTCGGGGGGTATATATAATTATTTACTTTTAAGGGAAATAAAAAAAATAATATTTCGTACGAAGTGTTTATATTTATACGTATAAATGAATTTTAAGGTATAAAAATCGTATAAATCGTAGGTATATAAAAATCATATAAATCGTATAATATGGGAATTATATAAATCGTATAATATAGGAATTATATAAATCGTATAATATAGAAATTATATGGATCGTAGGTTTATAAAAATCGTATAAATCGTAAAGTATGAGAATTATATAAATTATAAATATATAAAAATCGAATGAATCGTAAGGTATAAATCGTAAGGTATAGAAATTATATAAATCGTATGGTATAAAAATCGAATAAATTATAAGGTATGAAAATTATATAAATTATAAATATATAAAAATCGAATAAATCGTAAAGTATAAATCGTAAGGTATAAATCGTAAAGTATAAATCGTAAAGTATAAATCGTAAAATATAAATCGTAAAATATAAATTATAAGGTATAAATCGTAAATATATGAAAATTATATAAATTATAGGGTATAAAAATCGTATAAATCGTAAGTATATAAATCGTAAGTATATAAATCGTAAATATATAAATCGTAAGTATATAAATCGTAAATATATAAATCGTAAATATATAAATCGTAAATATATAAAAATCGTATAAATCGTAAGGTATAAAAATCGTATAAATCGTAAAGTATCGAATAAATCGTAAATATATAGAAATCGTATTAAAATCGTAGTTTAATTAATAATAAAATTAATAGTAAAATTAATAATAAAATTAATAATAAAATTAATAATAAAATTAACAGTAAAATTAATAATAAAATTAACAGTAAAATTAATAATAAAATTAATAATAAAATTAAAATAATCGTTAAAAAAAAAAGTGGAATTATATAATAACTTTAATTTTTAAATAAATGGGTTCGTAAAAAAATACACTTAATAAAAAAGCCGTTATTTTATAAAATTCGTTAAAACGCGTTAAACCGCGTACGGTTAATTTAAATTAAATTTAATTAATTATAATTCGCGATAAACTTATTAATTATTTATTAATTACTTTATCGAAATTCGTAATTATTTCTTTAATTATATATAATAATTTTTTTAAAAAATTTATTATTAAATACTTCGTACGAAATAATTAATATTATTTTTAAACGTTTATTATTTTTTAACGTTTTTTTATTTTATATATCGATTTTTTATCGTTATATTAATATTTAATATAAATAAAAAATATTAACGAAAAAAATTAATAATTAATTTTATAATTTTAAAATAATTTTATAAAAATCGAAAAATTAATAATATTTAATAAATATATAAATTATATAATTTTATAAATATAATAATAAAAACGTTTTTTAATAAAATTATATAAAATTTAATAAAAAAAATTAAATTAATTTAAAATTAAAAAAATAAATAAAATAAAAAATTTAATTAATAATTCGTAATTAATTAATTACGAAAAAAAATAAATAATAATTAATTAATTTATATACGTATTATTTCGTAATATATATTTTAAAAAAAATATTTATATATATTTATTTATATAAAAAAAACTTTTTTTACGATTTTTTTATTAAATAATTTTTTTTAAATAATTATATAATATTAATTTTATTATATTACGTTTAAATTTATTATTATTTTATTATTTTATTATATATATATATATATTTATTAATATTTATTTAAATTATTAATTTTTTATATTTTTATAAATTAATTTTATTTTTATATTTAATTTATATTTTAATTTAAATATTTTTTAAAAATTATTAATTTAATAATATTATTTTTAATTATTATAAAATTATTTATTAAAATTATTATTAAAATTAAAAATATAATAATTATAAAAATATTTAAATTTAAAAATTATTTAATTTATTAAATTTTTATATTTAAATTATTAATAAAATAAAATAAAATTATTTTTTTATATTAATAATATAAATTAAATTTAATTATAAAAATTAATAAAAATTATTTTTTATAAAAATTAAAAATTATTATAAAAATATATTAAAAAATATAATTAAATTATATAATTATAAAATAAAATAAAAATAAACGTAAATTTTATTTTTATTTAAATTAATTAACCGGTTTTCGCCCGTATACTACGGTTCTAAAATAACGTTAATTTTTTACTTTTTTTGAAAAAAAAAAAAAAAACGAGTTAAACCACTTACATCAAAAGCCACCCGCATAAGCTCTTTTTCTTAATCTCGGCCCGGTACTTCGCTGCGAATAGAAGTATCTCTTCGGCCGACCATCCAAAGGCCTTCGTAAATACGTAGATGCAGAGACCTTCTAGGCTCTGTTCTAACGTTGCATACATCAATAGGCCTGCCTGCTGTAGCTTTGGGTCGCGCGGCCAGCCGTGGGTGGGCACCTTGAACTTGACCTCGGTGACGTCGACAAAGCCAGCAGCTGTCATTTTATCTCGCATCGTGTGCCCATTCGCGATTGCAAAGGTCCGCCCCAATTTATCACCAGAATCATAGAAGGCATTAGCCCAGACGTTGAACATGTGATCTTCCGGAATGGTGACATGATCGGACTGGATGCGCACGTCTACCTCAAGGTCTTGAAACCATCCACCGGGCTTTACATGCTTGAAGGCCTTGCGGTATAGTGTATCCCAGTCGGGAATGCTGCCTGTTTTAGAGAGAGGTTATTAGTTAAATGCCTCGTTCACATGGTAGGTTATGTATCGGATGAAGTGACATCTACCGTAGAGCAACCTCATGTGGATAAAATCGAAATGGTTTTCTGGCCAGGTCCAGTCGAGGAGACAGTCATCGATCTCAAACTTGACATTTGGTGGCATCCACGCTGGCTGTATGGGACTGAGATCGGTTCCTATCACTTCCGCGGTCGGGTACGCATCCGCGAAATCGCTGAAAGTCGTCTGTTTTAGCGACCAGACTTCCACGTTGCTCGGGAAGCACCTTGCAAGATACTCACATCACCCATATCCCGGTCCCTGTACCAACGTCTAGTACCTTCTGCGGATTTTCGGCGATGGGTGCGAGAAAGAGTCGATCATCCATGATCATCAGAAGGCAGTTATGCAATAGATCTAGGCCCTCATTTTGCTGATCATCATTCGGAGCCCAGTATTCTGCCGTCTTGGGCGCATTGAACGTCCTACCATGGAGCACACGGTAGGCGTAGATGCTCTCTGTCAACGAGCCGGTCGAAGAATCTCTTTTACCAATTGCACAATCAGCATCGAACTCAAATTAGGGTGCGTCTAAGTTATACATTGAGCTACCGACGGCTGAATTGGCATCGGCGTTATCATCTTGGTCGTCGTCTAGATTTTCAGCCTGGGGAATAATTTTTAGCATATCGCATGCAAGAGTCCGGGTAGGGAAAGACGCCTCACCGGTTGAATGTTCGGGTCGGGAGCAAATACTCCCGGGGCGGGGGTATCGCTCTTCGCGGGACTTTGGGGAGAGGGACTCTGGGGCGACGTTGCTGTCGTAGCAGCGGTCGCCGCAGTTGCCGCAGTCGCCGCGGTCGTCGCGGTGGCTTTCGGCGAAGGAGCTTTCTCGGCCGACTTCTCGGTCGTATCCGCCATTGATCTCGTATCTACGTACTTGAGGTGAAGGGGGGAAGGGTAATATCCTAACACTGAAACCCGCAGCGCCGTACGTTAGGAAGAAAGGGACTCGTAGAAGTTAGAACCAAGTGCTGGCCAGGGAAGACGGACATTAATCAACTAAATAGAATAATGAAGGCGGATATGGGAGCGGGTGATCCCGCGCCACGCGGGACAGCGGGGAAATGAGTTGGCTGCATCTTGAAGCGGGTTCGTTAACTAGAATGGGACATGCACTATTAAGAAGCCTGGTTCTGGCTGACATGGTGCCCGGGTCCTATGCATAGTATCCTTGCCGCTCCTTTTCGAATTCACCCAATCAAGCAGAACAGACCGAACATCTGTGGGGTCTCATTCACTTTTGAGAGACTTGGAGCGAGGCCGTTTGCCGGTACCGACCGAAAGCTGGGAGTGGATATCAGGGGTTACATGGTTATAGCGTACGAGGGGTGACACGCAAGTCCACTCCGGCGGTGAGGGGGCTCTCCCCCCCGGGGGCACTATTGGGCGCACGGCTGTCTCTATTGACAGGCTCGCGCGGTGAAGTACGTAGAAATGCGTTCAACAGGTTTATGCGACTGGACCCGAGGCCGCTTGGCTGCTTACCTCCGGAGGGGGTGGCTGTCCGGGCTGGAGAAGATCTGCAGATTGGCGATATAGGAACGACATACACCAGTCAATTGTGATATGCTATGTAATGAATGTCGTGGGTTTTGGGTGGAATTGCTAGGCGGATCCGTTGACGTTAACGGAGGATGGACAAATAGGCATTCTCCAGGAATACCCTTGATCGAGCCTTGAGGAGGAAAGGCGTTTCATGGGAGAGCGTCCCCCTTTCGGAGGACCGTCCCATCCCATTCCGCCGGGTACTTATCGTGGTTGTCGGGTACCTATCACTCGGACTCTGCCATGCCCAAGCGAGATCCTTCCCGTGTCATACTGTAACTGGCCGCATTCCATCCAACGACGGTCCCCTTAAGGAGGTCGAGCATAAGTACATGTTGCGGGTGATATGCGATAGCGATTTAGCGTATTTTCCACCTCTGGACCTGCCGGTTGATAAGCTCGTCCCACTTCCTGATTATTGGGTGTTCGCTTGCGATATCCTTCAGCATAACTCCGCTGTCAGAGCTAGATCCTCTGACGGTGTATCTGCAACTCCCATCCGACTCCCAGTACTTCTCTGCAAATATGGACTGGATGCCCAGCTCCTCTGTTGCCTCCGATAGAAGCTGGCCAATATGCGCCGAACCGCCCGACCCGTTTTCTCCCAAGGCCGCAGCCAACCCCTCCAAGAGCCCCAGCAATTGACCAACCTTCAATCCGATCTCCGCACCCACCCGGAACCCTTCGTCAAACCCCGGCTGGATGCTTTCAGCCTTACCAGCTGTGATGCCATCGCGGTAACCCTCCGTCGTATGCTGAGCTTGAAGTCTCCTCGTATCTAGCGAGAGTGTATCACTGACCTGCGACTGGCTATGAGATACCGCCACTTCTACCGATTGTTGAACATTCGACCCGGTCATGTCAGCAAATGGATCAGGATGAGCTAGCGCATAGGCGCGTCTTGTTTGCATATATAACTCGTTCTCTTCAGGTTCTGGCGGCGGTAGATGCATTGCGAGGTACACAGCCCATCGCCCGTCTTTCTGCTTGGTGTCCTTATGCGGAGAAACGAACCGTCAGATGGGCCTAACCTATCATTCAAAAGGGAAGAGGAGAAGAAGAAGAAGAAGAGACGAAGATAAACTCTTCATCAAACTGATACTTTTTAGTAGATACATAGCTACCAAGGTAGGTGATTACATAATTTCTCCACCTCAGAGCAGAATCCTTACACATAATATTTGTACTCGTGTACATACCTAGGTACCTATGTAGGACCTAATCTTAGTCCCGCGCGTCACGAATGTTTACCTATCATTAACTTTGATAGGCATATATGTAATTAGGGCTCATATTATTAGTTAGGTGGGTGCGTAGACTACCTATCTCAAACCCATCGAGTACCGTACTTACCCAGGTACCTTATGTATTTACAGTATTTTTATATGTAAGAGAGTTAATCTAAAGGCATCATTTAGTTTTATATTTTTTATGCATATAGTGGTGACAAGTTAAGCTGGTTTACTAGCTGCCATTTTCGGCATTCCCGCCCACTTTGCCACTGCGCGCTTTGAGATCATACTGCCCGCTTGGATATCCTGACATTACCCTTCGTCGCCTTTACGTATAGGCCGGAGGATTACTGGTTGTTTGATCCGCTAAACTAACAAAACTCGCTAGCTTGAAAAATTTTTAAGAATGAAGCCTCCTAGCCTTTAAGGGCAGGCTGTGAGCAACCCGGCAGGCTCCTAGAGGCTAGCTTCGTATCAGAACAGTTAGCGATATAAGTTATCTCTTGCCCCCATGCTCGAAGCCCCAGAACAATATGATAAGATCTGTATTATCTCATTTGATTTGCCTTCAGTTATTTCTAGCCAATGCTAGCAGGAGTTGACATTTCGAGAATGGGATATCTCTTTTATCTTTTTTTTTTTATTTTTTTTATAAAAAAAAAATCCCTTTTCTTTCCCTTCTACCCGGACGCTCCTGTAACATATGGTTTTAGACCTCCCCTCTCATTCGCGTACGCTGCTCGCGTGCTCAAGTTACTGTTTTATTTACCTGCCGTTTATTCGGCGTTCTGCCCGGCGGTCCTTCGCGTAAACCCCATTTAGGTACAAGGTTATCAGACAACAAAATCAGTAGAACCGCGGGAGGATCGGCTGCCTTCCGCCGCGCTTACACCAAATAGGTCACGGGATATATAGGTGAAGCCCGGAGCGGATAAGGCTCATTGACCCCGTGACTTCTAGTCAATATGGGGTGGGTTCACAATATCAATACTAAAGTTGCCAAAAGCTCGGTTGGGAGATGGTTCCAGCTCGAAGGGTCTGGTCACGTAAGTTTCCAAGACACACGTGTATCGGGGTTCCGGCGTGGAACTGGTGCTAATGAGCCGGTTTAACTGGATGATAGCCAAAGGAACGGAAGGGATCTTACTTCTTCACCGAGCTACGCGCTGGAATCGCCGCCTTTTTCGCCATGGCTTACATTCTTGCTGTCAACTCTAGCATCGTGGCTGATACTGGTGGTATGATTCTTTATTTTAGTCTGTTATCTTTTGAGTCTGGAGACCTGACGACCGCTAAAAGGTACTTGCGTCTGCGACGGCGGCCCGGACGATCCCGTCTGCAACCTCAACGAAGAGTACTTGTTGTGTGCGGCTGAAGTCAAGCGTGACCTTGTCACGGCAACGGCTGCTATCTCTGCATTGGCATCGTTCTCCATGGGTTTGTTTGCAAATCTGTGAGTGTCTTCGAATCAGCTCCTACCCCGACTTTGTTATTTGCGCTTCTATGCATTTTAGAACTCGGCTGATGGACTCTCCTTTATAGCCCCGTCTCCTTGGCTCCCGGCATGGGTTTAAATGCATACTTTGCCTACACTGTGGTTGGGCGTCATGGTACAGGCGCTGTGCCCTACTCTGTAGCTCTTACGGCCATATTTGTGGAAGGATGGGTCTTCTTTGCTCTCGCTCTCTTCGGCCTCCGTCAATGGCTCGCGAGGGCTATCCCGCGATCCATTAAGCTCGCTACAAGTGTGGGAATTGGTCTTTTTCTAACCTTGATCGGGCTGACGTACAGCGAAGGCATCGGTCTTTTGACTGGCGCCCAGTCGACGCCCCTTGAGCTGGCCGGCTGCCCGTCTGGTGCCGTAGATGCTAGTACCGGACTCTGCCCCGATGGCGCCAAGATGCGCAACCCTAGAATGTGGATTGGTATCTTCTGCGGCGGGGTGCTAACCGTTCTGTTGATGATGTACCGTGTGAAAGGTGCTATAATAGCTGGGATTCTTCTTGTCAGCATCATTTCTTGGCCCAGGGGAACTTCGGTCACTTACTTTCCGTATACGGCCGTGGGCGACGACGCTTTCAACTTCTTCAAACAGGTAGTCGACTTTCACCAGATCACCAAGACACTTACCGTTCAACGGTGGGACATATCGGAATACGGGGGCCAGTTTGGTTTGGCGTTTATCACATTCCTCTATGTGGATATTCTCGACTGTACGGGTACTCTGGTAAGTACAGTCCACAGCTCTCTATCTCTAGGGATAGACTTCGCCATACCTTATTGCTCTCGGGATCTTCTATAAACGCCGAATACTGACTCTACGTGCTAAATATAGTACTCGATGGCACGCTTTGCCAATGTTATTGATCCTGTGACCGAGGATTTCGAGGGCTCGACCATCGCATACATGGTTGACGCTATTGCTATCTCTATCGGGTCCCTCTTGGGAAGTCCACCTGTTACTGCATTCGTCGAAAGTGGAGCAGGTATAGCCGACGGAGGGCGAACGGGCCTCACTTCGATGGCTACAGGCTTGTGTTTCTTCATATCTATCTTCTTTGCGCCCATCTTCGCCTCAATTCCGCCGTGGGCCACGGGCTGTGTCTTAGTCTTAGTCGGATCGATGATGATGCAGGCAGTGACTGAGATCAACTGGAGGTATATCGGCGATGCCGTACCTGCTGTGAGTGACGCGTGCAGTTATCCGTAACCCTTCGTGCCAGCCCTAGGTGGCTATAGCCCCCGTCCCTAGTGCCATCGGTTTACGGGAGTCCCCTTGCACCCCTCGATCGACTGCTAAGCTGCTGGATACATAGTAACTCACTAACTTTGGATGATGTAGTTCGTAACTATCTGTGTAATGCCTTTCACGTATAGCATTGCCAACGGGCTTATTTCCGGTATTTGCTTGTACATCACGCTTAACACGCTGGTGTGGCTGATCGGGAAGTTATCGGGGGGGCGGATTGTTCCTCCTAACAAGGCCGAAAAGGACCACTGGACTTGGCGAGTTCGTGGTGGTATATTGCCACCATGGATGGTCCGGCTCTCCAAGGGTAAAAAGGATTTCTTCCGGGAGGAGCCTCCTGTAACTGAATCTGTTCTGGATGTGCCGGCCGAAGAGGATATGGTAAAGACGAATTCGAAGAGCTCTACGAGAGGCCCCTCTGAGGCGCCCGTCCCTCGGGACTAGGAATATCTCGCCCAGGTGTTAACTAGGTATATTTATTCTTATGATACAGACGTGTATATAGACTACCATAGATGGCCTAAGTGATGAGACGCCCATGTAGACATATTCGCTTGCTTGGCCTCATAAGTGGTTTTCGGGACGATGTAAGATCGTAATGGGATCACGTCGACGGATAGCGGGTAGGGGAAGACTTATTTTAGCTGTACGAATAGGCATCTGGCCCGGTCGTTAAGTGTATAATGTTCTAAAGGATACGAATACTGGTATCTACTGACCAACCCACACAACCCTGCCCTTGTATTCTACCTATTGTTGCCCACATCCAAGATCCGAACGCCGCCTTAAGATGTTTCGACTATTGAATAGCGCCCCCCAAATCTACTTCGGGTAGTCCGCCACGACGAATAAATTGATTACACACCCATGGTGAAATCGTGCTCGATGCCGGGAGTTACGCTGGCCATGAACTAGACACCGGTTAGCATCATTTACCCTTTTGGCTTGTCTGTGTTGCTCCCGTCTAGGGAGGTTCATGTCTAACTACCTTGAGAAATACCACTAGATATTGGTCAACCCGAATAGCCACCTCGTGGTCTTCCGCCTCAACCTCCTCCCAATCGTCGTTATTGGACTCGGCGGCGGCTTCGGCGCTTCGGATATCCAGCTTATTGATCTCATCCACTAGACCTTCCATGCCGGGGTCATTTCCGACCGACTTCCCCGACTTCATCTTGTCACGTCTTATCTTTAGGGCGGCGTCCGCGCGGTCAAGCAGAGTCTTCATCACGGAAGCATGCTTACAAGGATGCACGCTAGCCATCTTGACATTGTTGGCGAAGAAAGGGAAATCTTCTAACGTCACCGTCTTGTCCTTATAGTCGCCAACGATGTCTTCCATCATAAGGTGAGGAGCCAGGGGCTGGCCTTCTGAATAACCCGATAGATATAGACGGGGCGTGCGATAGTAAGGGGAGTACATAATGTAGAGGGTGTACGTGCGACGCGCTCTGTGGAGGTGCCGAGGTTAGCAACCAGACGTCTATCTGGGATTATAGTGGGCGGAAACGATCGAGTACCCACGCTGTCTTCTTGTGCGTATCGGTGTCCCGAATGATGGCTTCATCATCGTCGTCGTCATCTTCCATATCCGGGATCTCGTCCTCGTCGTCCAGGCCGTCCCCAACGTTGCCCGCGTCGTCGACAGTCCGAACATCCTTTGCCTTGAGCGGCTGCGAGCTGCTTAGGCCGCCGGTGCGTAGCCACCCGTCGTCGTCGGCGCGGCCTTTGGGGTTAAAGCCATCGCCGTCGCCTACGACTGCTTCTTCGTGGCCGGCGTCTCCGGCAAAGTCGTCATCAAGCCGGCGGTTGCAAGGAACGTTTCTTGTGACTAGGAATTGCTTGCCAGGCGGTAAGTAGCTTACGCGCTTGGATTCCGAGTCGGCATCCGCCCAAGACCAAGTTGGGAATTTGAAGACGAGGTAGTCGCCAGCCGCCAGGAACTCTTCGGGAGTGATCTGGCCCGTCTTTCGAAAGGTCGATGTATGACTTACGGGCGTGTACTTGTCCCGGATCGTGTTGACCGTCGAGTAGATGATGTTCATCTTGGTTGGGCGTCGTAATAACTGTAAAGCGTACACTGACGCTTGCTTTCGCGCGTGATGTTAGTCGATTAGAATCGAGGTACTCCCGGCACTGTGGCCGGATTAAGAGGAATTTGGGAGATGGAAGAGGTAGAGGTGAGGCGGAGGCGTGGAAGATCGCGGGAGGTCTTCTGCGATGCTGAGGGATCCGGGAGATAGAGAGCAGTGACCGGCACTTGATCTACATGTGCGAATGGTGGATGCCTTAAATATGGTAAGCTAGAGGTGGGACGAAGTGAAGGCAACTTCTCTTCTTCTTCCTCTTCCTCTTCCTCTTCTTCTTCTTCTGTACCGTTCTATTTAAGTAGAGTGGCCTTCGTTTGTTCAGTCATTCGAGGTACAAGGTTCGTGTAAGGTCTCAATCAGAGGACTGTACCCGTCACATGGGCGCAAGGCACAGGGACAAGTTCTTGGGGCTAGGGGAAGTGAGGGGCAGCTCCGACTCCTCCATCTCCTTAACTTAAATCTTATCGAAGGCGGTACATGTTCGTACGTACCGACCTACATACGTATTATAGGTACCTACCTAGGTACATACCTGCCTACATGCATGTATGGACCTTGGGTAATAGGTATGTAGATACCCTGGTACCTACCGAGCTACGAGTATGTGAGCTACGAGTACGTGCACAGGCCCTATTTCACACGGAGTATCTAGGTACCTAGATACCTAAGTATGTACCTTGTACAGCAGGCATCGGGCAGTAAGTTTAAGGTACATGTAGGCACCTGGGTATTTTTCCGACTTGATTACCTAAGGTAGGATACCTATCTGACAATCTTAGGGCTGTGGCTCCGGTCTCTTCTCGGGTAATTTGATTGCTTGCTTCCCACGAAATTTGTAAAGCCAAAATTTTCGCACCGAAACGTAACGGCGACCCTATCAATCCAGGCGTACAACAGCACCCCAACCTACGAAACTCACTCTCCAAGAATACACTGAAGGTGAGTTATGACCAAAGATTTCAGCATAAAACAATAAACCTCTACCGCATTGGCGCAGTCGTACTGATAAGGATAATTAACTTAGTTTCGCCGTCAAGATGAGTGCGTATCCTCCCTGGATGCCAATTTCGCCGTCAACATCCGACTGACTCCAAAATTTAGCCAAGGGAACTTCCAGCTTCGGAAAGCGTCACAACAAGACGCACACTCTGTGCCGACGATGTGGTTAGTAAAGTTGAATCCTCGAGGTTAAATGTTGGCCGGCTTGGATTGCGTGATGGATTCGCACTCCCTAGCGCGTCCAGGCGATTATGGGTGGTTGACTGATACGTGTATTCACAGGACGTCGTTCTCTTCACATCCAGAAGCACACCTGCTCCTCTTGCGGATATCCGGCTGCTAAGACTCGAAAGTGTACGTGAGACCTTCCCGTCGGGGATGAAACACCATGCCAAAATCGCGAATACGAGAGGAGTGCCGGAGTCTCGCGCAAAGCTGACTGAAATGATTGCAGACAACTGGAGCGAAAAGGCCAAGCGCCGAAAGACCGTCGGTACCGGCCGTATGCGATACCTCAAAGACGTCTCGCGCAGATTCAAGAACGGCTTTCGGACCGGCGTACCCAAGGATGCGAGAGGTCCGGTTGTGAAATAAAGTATGCGTTGGTGGGGATGGTGGATGAGGGCAGTGGCGTGGCAAGGGAACGGTGTTTCTGACATTTGGACTGGCTCATCACGGACTCGTAAATATCTTGAGTTCGGCGGAAGTGTTACGCTAGCATTTCCGACCAAAAATGGCATCATGATCTGATAACCTTTATGGACCCCTCTGATCTCTATGGAGTGAGAACTGCTAAACATTCGCGGGTTCTGAGGATACCGTGCTCTGGAGGGGGCAGAGTGTCTTCTAAAACCTATCTAAGGGTTGCCAATATGCTGGCTCCCAGATAGGCCCGCAGGGAGCTGTTCCAACTCTCTAAACTCGGGCCTGGGTATCCGGGCGTGTCAGAAAGGTGGCGGTTGTATACCGTCATTGACCACGGTCGAAGACTCGCGCCCCCCCGTCGTTAGCCACAAAATACAAGAATTCCCGCCGCTGGACTGCTTCGTCTTTGCCATCATATCCACCACCCGGAGTTAATCTTATGACGCCGCTAACATCTCTGGCTGCCCCCGTATCCAGCATTCTCAAACTAGTGACTATGTAGGCGTCGTGGGCCAACGACACAACGAGTGCAGCGTGCTCCTTTTCTAACAATGTCGTTTGCGACGACATCAACGGTTCATCTGTCGATACAGTGACAATGGATGAGTGTACTTTCTATTGAACTTATTATTAACCGTTGGTATAGGCTAGGAATGCTATAGCGCGGGGGGGTATGTATCTGGGTCATGTTTCTCCAAAGTGACTTACCTCGCGAATATTAAGCAACATCTCCCGTAATCCTTGGCTCGAGATATTCCCGGATGTAGCCAGGAGAAGGTCTAGCTGGTCAGCAACCAGGATAACTCTCCGCCCTGGAGCAGACTGCTGGATTTGGGTGACGGCGTCTTCGAGTTCTTTTTGTAAATACTGCAGTGTAGCGGTACGCAGGACTTTTGTTCCGGCGCCACTTCTCGGAGCGTGGTTATGTGGCGTATGGAACAAGCCAAGGATACCGTCGATAAATATAAAACTGCCTTGTCGGCTTAACGTATCGAGGTCTACGCCGAGTTTTCCAGCGCCATCCTTCCAGAAAGTATAGTCGCGTAGAAAGCTGATGAGAACTACGCCTGTGTCCCATGTGCTCGGCGACGCGGGGCCATCTTCTCCGGCTATGGGGCTAGACTTGGTTGAAAGCAGGGAATAGAGGTAGCGGAGAACGAGCCAATTCGTACTCGACCCTAGAACGCCACTAACGAGGACGAGAGACGTCTCGGGTGGGAGGCGCAGACAGCTATCAAGGAATTCGGGAATTCGCGATGTCATGATATGAGATGCTGAGACCGCCAGATTTGGGGTGGTCAACGGAGTGAAAATCTATCTAAAAGGTACATCATCAGTGAGTGCTTCTATTACCACGGCCACCGCTTGTGGGTTGCCAACGAGATCTGGATCGGATGTTGGGCGACGACACCTTTCCCCATCGTTAATAGTTGGATCTATATAGACGTGTATCTGCTACATAGCTATGTATGCATAGACAGGGCTATATGGGCGCTATTATAGTGCATAGTATTTGGCGTGAATACGGTAGAAGGCGGATGGAGTGACGGAGGGGAATGGGCGTGCCTGAGAGGAGTGGGATCTACGGCTCTAACAATACATACAGTAGAGGTGGTTAGGTAGAATGGATATAGGTACCCAGTTCGACGGTGATGCTGGGGCAATACCAGAAAGGATTGAGGTATGAAATTCGCTTTGTGTATTTCCGCCAGGAATTCGAAATTTTCGGCGTGCCCTCAAATGCCTGGGAACCTGATGTCAGGCACCTATAGGTAAGGACGTATCCATCGTGAATCTTGAAAATTGCAAGTTTCCTTCCAAATACGTACCATGCAAGAAGGTGTTTATGTGTGGCAGGTACATACGCAAGTACCTCTAGTGGATCTTGCTCGGATAAGTACCGTACTACAATGGCTGAATGGTACGGTGAGTGATACCTTGGGTTACCTTGGCAGAAGGACGTCAAAATAACTGGCGTACCCCGTAACAATAAATACTAAGGGACTTAAAATGATAAAATTTATATCCGTCCAAAAAATAAATAAAATATTAAAAATTAATTATTATAACATATTTATAATTTATATAATAGTTTATACAATTTTTAAAATTTTGAAACAAGATAATAATATGAATATTCGAGATTAAAGATAAAATATTAAAGTACGGTTTGATATTGATGGAATTGAAGCGTTTTGGTAGTGCGCCACTTTTTTTGACGTCCTTCTGCTTGGGTGGCCGAGCGTACCATATAATGAGTATGGTGTATGCGCTATTCTATGTACGGTGCCGTCATACTACATTAGCAGGAGGGGCCCGGTGACAAGGCTGATTATATGGCAGGAACAAGATGTACCCATGGTACCTAGCTAAATAGACGGTTCACCCCCAGCTGCCCCCGCGGTTCCAACAGTAAATAGCGTCTGGTCGGTAGGGATAGGCTTGGGCAATGACAATGACATCCGTGATCGACATTTCTTCCCCCGCCGGACGCTTTCAGCGGCTCACATATGCCTACCTATTTCCTTGCCAATCAATGCCTATCTTCCCCCATGCACCTCACCTACCTTACGATGTTATCCCCGTACCATTTAATTGTATGTTTCTCCTTTCATGGTAGCTGGCCAGCCCATCGAAGCTTGAAAACTAAGTGGCCGGCTAATGGACTACTAGGTGCGTAAGGTTAAGGGTATACCTAGGTGCTTTACTTTTTTTTGCTCATGATTTCTTACGCGGGGACGAGTCATTTATGAAAATAGCTCGCAAAATGTGTTTATTTACTTACCTGGTATATACCTGCCTTGGGTACCTAGGTAGGTATAATATACAGTATATAGATACCACCTACCTTAGGTATATCCCCCCACCTACACCCCCCTCGACAAGAGAGCCGCGCCATCCTAGGGGCGGATGGCGGCGATTTGGCCTGTCCCATGTGCCCATCGCCGCCTGATCACCTGCGCAATGCAAGCCGAACTCCAACGACAAAACCCCATATAAGGATCTATCCTGCTTTCTCATTGGTCTAGCGTGACCTGCTATCATAAGCCCGCTACTCCCACTAGGCAAGGCTTGCTCGCGAATCCATAATTCCTTGGATGGTTGATCACGTTCGCTGCTGCTGCTGGTGCTGCTGGTACTGCTGGTGGGGCTGTCGCCGTTTCGTCTCGGCGTGGGAAGGTGAACTCGTATATCAAGAGCTTTGGTATCTTCGATTGTTTGCAAGACGTCTCCATACCTCTGCTCTTGCCCTGTCGAAAAAAAGGTATTATAGGGTCCTTCCGCATGAGTTGACGCTTTCCGAGAGCTTGGGCTTGTGACCACTTCTTAGTCGTCGTCTACCGAATACCTAAGATACGGCCAAGTAGGCGTCTGTGTCCTCGGGATATCGCTTAATTTGTAGAGGCAAAGCTTCGACGTTGTTAGGAGAACGCCTACTTGCCGAGTACGCCTGGGAAGTATGGCGCAGGCGGAGAAAACGGCGCTGGATAACCTACGGAATGTATTCTTCCGTAGGAAGGCCAATGCCGATGGCGAGGATCGGAGCCATGAAAAGTCGAAATGGAATATGGGAATGTTGAATGACAAGGAGACTATCGAGGTCCCAGGCAAGTCGACACGGCTTGGAATGGTTTAACGGCTGAGTCGAACCTTCTAACATTTCATACTATAGGATCCGTCTTGCTCCTTGCTCAGGGTCGAAATGAGCCGCTTGGTCTCCGAAACGCTCCGGCTAGGACATCACACTCTTCTCTTCCCACCGGCTTCTTCCAACCACCACCACCGCAGCCAGTGCCTGATGAGCAAGACGAGAAGAAAAAGACCAAGGACGGGCAGATCATCCTGGATCCGCAGCCAGATGACTCGCACAACGACCCCCTGAACTGGCCGACGTGGCGCCGTGATTCTGCTTTGCTTTCCTTGGGCCTTTACTGCATGGTTGGAGGCGGAACGACGCCCATTATTGCAGCGGGGTTCACAGATGTCTCGAGCGGTATGTACTGGAAATCTCTATGTCCACCCAACTACCCGCAACTCTTCTCGATCCTCAGAGGTTCCCCTTTCTCTTTTACTGATTCTCTTATTAGATTACCACATTAACGTCGCCGATGTGTCGCTTACCACGGGTTTGTATATGATGGGTCTTGGAATCGGCTGTGTCATATTCTCACCAACAGCTATTCTATTCGGAAAGCGCCCGATCTACCTTTGCAGTGCAATACTCTTTGTTATATCGGCTGTATGGTGCGCCCTTTCGCCTAATTTTATCTCGCTCATATTGGCCCGGATTTTTCAGGGGATTGCTGTCAGTCCAGTCGAATGCCTTCCGTCTGCTACCATCGCCGAGATATTCTTCTTGCATGAGAGAGCGTACCGTATTGGTGTATATACTTTGCTATTGCTGGGCGGAAAAAATCTGGTTCCTCTTGTCAGCGCTGCTATAATCGAGAGTCTCGGGTGGCGTTGGGTATTTTGGTGAGTTAATGTAGACCCATAGTGCCGGTGTGATTTTAGGTGTCTATGCTGCTCCAACGTTTATGCTAACATGATGTTCTTCAGGATCCTTGCCATGGTTGTCGGCTTTTGCGGCACTCTGCTGTTCTTCTTCGTCCCTGAGACCTTTTGGGACAGAACGCCGATACCAAGGTCACGCAGGCACACAAGACGGCCTACTCTTTTCAGCAGGATATCTTCCACCCGAAAAGCCTCGAAGCCCCAAATAGACGGGGGCGCTGGCCTTGATGGCGACGGACCTCCGGGGGTTGCAAACGAAGAGAAAAGCGAAGAGACTCGTCGTGAGGCTGCGTCTCCGATCCCACAGCCGCGGCAGAAGAAAGCCCACGTTGGATTTGCCCCAAGTCCTGGCGTGGAGCCAGCAGAAGATTCGGGGCCTGCACGTAATACCCTAACCGCGTCAGATATAGCGAGCGTCTCTGCGGCCGGGCCGGAGGCCGAGGATGGATCTAGAGGCAATCGGGAGCCGGCACCTGCAGAACTGACGGCCGAGGTGGAGGATTTCCCGTCCACTCCTCGTCCGACGGCTAGCCGCACACAATCGTACGGCAGCGCACGGTCAAGGGTCAATTGGGAAGACCCAGGTCGTCCTAACCCGTTGACGCCGGATACGCGCACCTTTAACTCACCGTATCAGAGGAATTCGTCCGATGGTTATTTCCGGGTGGAAGAAGGGCGCCCGACCCGTCTGATACCCGGGGCGATCCATTCTGATACCGAGAGCGAGAAAGCATCGTTCTCAAACTTAGCGACGATAACTGGAGGGCAGGCTTATACGCATGCCTTACGGAATGCGCCACCCAAATCGTTTACTCAGCAGCTGAAAATACATCATGGACGACTAAATCAAGATAAGTGGTGGAAAGTAGCTATTCGTCCTTTAATCCTCTTCTCCTACCCTTCCGTTTTGTGGTCGGCCGCGATATACGCCTGTTCCATTGGCTGGCTGATAGTCATTTCGGAATCCGTTGCTGTTATCTATCGCGAGGGCGTGTATCGGTTCAACGCTTTGCAAACGGGCCTTGTTTACATATCTCCCTTTGTAGGTGGCGTACTAGGCACAGCCGTGGCCGGAAAAGTCAGCGATGTTATTGTTAGGGCGATGGCACGTAGGAATGGTGGCCTCTACGAGCCCGAGTTTCGGCTTGTAATGGCGGCGCCGGTAGCTGTGACGACTGTCATCGGGCTGATGGGTTTCGGATGGTCCGCGTATGAGAACGATGCCTGGATTGTCCCGACCATGTTCTTTGGAGTAGTCTCGTTTGGCTGCTCGCTAGGATCCACGACATCCATCACGTTTTGCGTCGATAGCTACCGACAGTACGCCGGAGAAGCATTGGTCACTCTGAATTTTAGCAAGAACATATTCCACGGGCTAGTATTCAGCCTGTTTGTCACCGAATGGCTTACGCACGACGGCTCCAAGACTGTTTTCATCTGGATCGGCATAATCCAGCTCATCCTGCTCCTGTTCACAATACCCATGTACATCTACGGCAAGCGGGCTCGCATGTGGACTGTGCGTAAAAACTTCATGGAGAAATATTAGGCAACGCTCGGTGTTTAGTGCTTGAGAACGTGGCTTGGGGTGATGGGGCCGGGATTGATTAGGTAGGTATATATCTTGGCCGGGTCTAAGATACCTATGATGGGCCTCCGGAAATAGTTCCGTCCTACATGTTATTACGGCGTGGCGTAATTTATTTACCCCTTACCTAGGTACTATATTGTATCCTTAAGGTGACTACTGGTATTATATGGGAACGCGCGTGGTTGGGATATATACCTAGATACCTATGTCTATAAATATTGCTATGGAATTCGTGGCGCCTGGTGAAGCTTTTCTATGCGTAACGCCGTGCGTAACAACTCGTGTGGCGTTATACATACCTATGTAGATATAATATATAGGTACCTACATATATTTGTATACATACATACCTATACATACCTATACATACCTATACATGTACATACTTGATATACACATTCGCGGCCCATCTCGCAACCCGGTGAGTTGGGAGGTTTATAGGTAAGAGGTCCGTCTACCTGTGGTGAGACGAAGCCCATAATCGTCAGCTGGCTTAGGTACCACTTTATGGTAAGTAGCACCGTTATTATATCATGTAGGCACGCTAAGATCTAAATAACGCCCGCTATAAATTAGTCGATATCCATTATAACCCATGGTACCTAGCACTTGGTTCGCAATTGGTGGCATGGACAAGAACTTTTGAAAACTACCTACCTACGTACCTTACCTACCTACGTATATCCATGCTTACCTGCCTTGTATACCTTCTTATATAGGCCACCTATATAGGTATTTACCTATTTTATTCTGTTTGCAGTATTAAACCAACCTCTGCTAGGAAAGCGTTCGAACGACTATGCGGTCTACGACATTATTACCGGCATCAAAGGCTTTCTGCCGATCTCTGACGATGCGGGCGTTTTCTGCGTCACGTCGCCTCGCTAGTACTAATCAGATATACGCTTCGTAAGTAAAGGGGATTCGGATCCTGCCGGTCAATCATCGCAGTTTGTTGCTGGGGCCCTCACTGCACGCCACGCTTGTCCGCTTACTCTATTACTGACCCTCCGCGTCAGCGTCCGACGACCAGATGATTTGCATACTTATCAGCTCCTGTCCTCCTCCTCGCGGACCCCTCTCATCACCCTCTGGACTACTTCATGGTGTGCTACGTGCCGCGCCGTATCTCCGCTCCTTAAATCCATCGTCGAGTCCGGCGTGGGCGAGGCTGAGGGTGGTATCGGATACTGCGAGGTTCATTTCGACGCCCCCGACGTTATGAGCAGTGCGCTCAGCATGGACTATATGGTTAATTCCATACCTACCCTGCTTAGCTTCGATGCCGGAGAAGCTCAAGTGCGCGCTAGGATAACTGATGGGAGGAAACTAGCCGATAGGTCCTTCTTGGAGAACTGGATCCGGAGTGAGGCCAGGAGGCGCGATGGTGGTGGCGGCGATGGCGGTGGCGGCGGCGGCGGCCCGGGTGTTCTCGGCGGCTTCTTTGGATTGTGGAAGTGAGGTATAGTCTACCACGCATCCAGGCCACTGATTAACAGGCGGCGGACCGGAATGCGGAAGTTAGCCAGTCACTCTTATTCCGTCACAGAATCCAATGTCATGAACACTGGCTGCTCTGAGCGCTCGATGCTGAGATCTACGGTGGGGCTCTGGTTAGTTGCCTCGGGGTATTTCCTGCAACGGTGGGATTTAGGACCGCTCACCCTTTAGGACCCATCCGGCATGGCCCACCATTCCCTTACCTTGGCGTTTTCACGTACTCGTTTCACGTCACCAGCGTAGTTGTACTGGACATCTTTGAATGTCGCAAAGAGGACGCCCGTACCAAGACTGTGTGGCATATGTTGTCCGTAGCTTCCAGGAATGTAAGGGGGGGATGGGGTACCGGATGGGGTGAGGCCTGCCTTATCTATATGGACTCGCTCATGTCCATGTAGATGGGTTACCTATATGCAGGTGCATATAGTCTGGGCATATCATTCCACCCTCGGCTATACATACCTGTCTCTCCATATATACTTCTCTCTCTCTCTATATATATATATATATGACCTCCTTATATAGGTACTTAGGTATATATACTGTGAATAGATGATCGAATATCGCTAGCGTGAAGAGTTCGTCACTATGGACGCCCGGACTATACTCGTAGCCTAGTATACGCAGATTGCAATTATTTAGCAGTTCGTGTCTCCCAGGCCGACGATACGCGAAGGACCGCCGTTTCGGACGTAAGTGTGTCTGATGATTTTACATGTCGTGATTAACGACGGCTGTCTTGAGCACCCCCTGTTGACGAGCCTGCTCATTTTATATGCCAAACTCCGTCCATGCAACGACCTATCCCACATCCACCGTGTACCAGGCTTGATTTTCATGAGCCAGCCGCATTGCATAGGTACCTAAATTTACAACCGTCACGTATCAATCGACTCCCTTCACCGTTGTGAAACCCACGCTGCTAGCTACGCTTCTCTTCCAGGAAAACTCGGTAGGAATCGAAGGACCGCCCTTAGTTCCCCTTCTATTAAAACACTGCGCAATCATTATAACAGGGTAGAACCAGATCCATGTAGACGGGGAGAGAAGTGTCCCGTTGAACGGATTAGGAAGGGGTCATTACGCGTAGAAAGCTTCGACGAAGTAGATGAAGCCAAACACTAGGAATGCAATAGCACCGCCTACCGTCACTAATGGAGTGGCTATGTTAGTATCAAGTTGTTAAAGGGGGCTGTCCACTAGCTCGACTATAACTTACCAACTTTTAGGCTAACTTTCCCGGCGATGGCTCTCCCACCGAGAACGGCCACACCCGTACAGCATGCATGGCCAAGGACAGCACCCAGCGTCACCCACCAGTAGTCTTGACCAGCAGCCATGGCAATTGTTGCAATCTGACTACGGTCTCCCCATTCGCCCAAGAACGTCATGATGAAGGTTTGCACCCACGCGGGACTTAGCAGGAGAGAGAAGAGATTCGATAGGCCAATGCCGAATCCGCCGAGTAATCCACGTTGGGGGGATAGGCTCCTGCTTGGGGAGGTCGAGGGACTGCGGGGCGGAGTCGGAAAACGCGACTGCGATCTCGACTTCCGGTCACGGCTGAGGCCCATTTCCAGGGCGTACGGAGATAATGAGGAGCGTCGTCTACCTTGCTTCAGCGCTTGATGCTCCTTCTCCTGAAGCTCCATCTCGACCTCTTGCATCTCTGCTGTGACACCTTCGTTGGGGTCCATGGCCATACCCTCGCGCAACATTTTTGCGCCAAAGACAAAGAAGAGCCCCGCGGCCAAGAAGGCTGTCACCCTCTTTGGGATCAGAGCCGGTACCGTATGGCCTAACACAGCAGAAAAGACGGTCATGACAAGCAAGGCACCAAAGGCGGCCGAGAACACAACCATGCGGTCGTGTTTCATAGCCATGAGCGCAGCGACGAGGAATGTCTTGTCGCCAATTTCAGAGAAGAGAATCATGGTAAGGGAAAGAAAGAAAGAGTGGAAAGGTTGGATGATACCGTCGTTGCCGTCGTTCTCTTCCTCCCATGTCTTGCTAGTGGATTTCGTCGGCTTAGACACGTCAAGGTGATCTTTGTTGGCCGAGTCAGGAACTGGGTTTGGATCCTCGCGTAGTTTACCTGGCAGGTCTGATGGTTTCTGCATAGCAAGTCAGCACATCCTATAGGCAGCAGCGAGATTCATGGCCCTACCTCCAGCCCAGCGACATCTTCCGGGGTCTGGTGTAGCTCAACCTTGCCCTTATCCTTCTTATTAGCCTTTTCGCTTGTGATCTTTTCCTGCTCGCTGTGCGGCAACGGCGGCTTCTCTTTCGGGGTCTCGGGCACGTTCTCAACTTTCTCTCCAGTCTCCCCTTCTTTAGCTTTCCTAGCTTTGTCCTTCTCGCTTACGCCACCTTCCGTACCAGTGGTGCCTTGCTTAGGGGGCTGTCGGTGGGGGTCGTCCATGACGCCGTCATTGCTCTCGGGTATCTTCTTTCCGTCGATGATTGTGGGATCTACCGGCCTGTCTTTCAACGGGGGGAGAGGCTTAGGTTCTATGGCATCATTGCCGTCTCCCTTCTTGCGTCCCTTGTCGGTACTTACGAAGGGACCCTCGTGCGGCTTCCCATCCTTGCCGTCCACTGGGGCATTTTTAGTACCGATTTCGAACTTGGCCGTCTTTGAGGACGCGGCGCTCGAGTCAGGCGGCGATTGAATTAATGCGCCGGTGTCCGTATCAGCGGCAGGTACATCTTTCCCGGATTTCGTGTCTAATGCGGACGTGACGAGGGCGAGGGACGGTAGAAGCAGAAGAACGAGTGGTGCTCGTCGCCGGCAGAGTCTCATGATGGGCGGCTGGGCTAGGACGATGTAATTGAGGCAGGAAAATCACAGCCACTAGTTAGAGCGCGGGAGACGAGCAAGTTTCGACGAGGCGGCCGGTGTCATAGAGAGAACGGTGTTCCTGATAAAGATTGCAGTATAATTAACGAGTTAATGTAATGCGAAGAAAGTAAGAATACTAAGACAACGGTGCGCTGCCCCCGAAATAGATGTAAGCTCAAGTAGATGTATAGAATTGACAAGATTAAGAGAACGCCGGGGGGGGAAAGGGGGTCAAAGGAAAGGTGAAGCGCCCAGCTCTAGATGCTAGTGAGATGGCCAGGTATGAGTAGAGACTGTGGTGTTGTTGGACAAATCTATAATATTCTGTTTAAGGGGGCGAGGAAGTCGAAGGTGGATATGGGAGGCAGGGCGTGCGTACATCCATGTATGAAGGTATATACCTATCGTACGCGGCACCAGCAGACTGAGCAAGCTCGGGGTACTACCCACACTGGCTGCAGCAAATATAATACGCACTAATATAAAGTCGATTAAAGTACATGGAAACAATACCGACGTTACATAACCTCCCGCACCTACCTAGGTATGTAGGTACACTAGGTACATACGTAGAATAGGTTGGCACTGTACATGTATAAGGTACCTAATCAGGTAGGTAGTACCTAGGTACTAACTAATCCTTTTCTAGTTTTTTTTTTTTTCCTAGGCGACAACCCGGAGCCGTTATAAGTTACATGTACCTGGAACCTTTACTTCGCTGTACTAGCCCCAGGACATTGATGGGGCTACCTAGGTACTTCGGTACATAGCTTTAGTTACCTAATTGTTTACAACGTACCTAGGTACGTACGTCTAGGGCGGAACCTACATGCCCTCCTAGGAGATAACCCTAACCCTGACATGTAGTTCTGCGACGACAGTAACAACTACAACAATAACGCCGACTGTAGGTGTTAGAACCAAGCCGCAACCGCGCCATTTATGCCAAAACATAAGCCTTTCGTCTACCATGTCTGGGAGGCGTCGTCCAGCTACGCGTCGGACCGAGTCCGTCGAGCCTACCGATCGATTGGCTCCAAGGCAAACCCGAAGCAGCGCCAGACGCCCCAAAGCATCCTTAGAGCTTGAGTCTCGGCCGCCGGCGGGAACCGCCCAAGACGGTTCCCGCGGCCGCGGAGCCTCCGGGAGCGTCGCAATGAGCGACTTCCCGAAAGGCTCTGCCTCACAAACCGGCTCCGAGCCACGAAATCCTAGTATGACGATGTCGAGTTTCCCTCGTTATATATTTACTAAATGCTGCGCAGGCCTACCTCCTATATTCGAGGCCACGGCGCCATCAGGGAGCGCCGCCACCGAGGCGGATGACACTCGTGAAGCGCCAGATATAGACGATGATAGAATAGAGGACATGCTCGATTTTGATATACCTAAGCTGACACGCTGGTCTGGCAAGATGTATGATGTTCTCTCCTCTATGGACAGTGATCAGCCAACCGCGGACGGTCTTTCAAGATTAAGCAGCGCTAGAAAATTTTATAATCATGCTCGTCTTCCTTTCGCCGATACTAGTACTCTGTTCATCAAACCTATCAATTTATCTGATGACTACGACCCGGCAGTGCGAGCCAAGATACGAGTGGCTATCTGCTCTGGAAATATGCTATCGCTCCTTGCACTTATTATAGACGTTAGGGTTAGGAAAAAGGAACCCCTACCCATCCTCGAGCAATTAGACGATGCCTTTCCAGCTTCATTCAACCCATATTTTCATGTGGACGAGGATACTGAGAAGACGTTGGATCTAGGATTTCGTATTCGATCCCGTCGCCTCGTCGAGCTCCTAGTGGCTGATCCTTCCGCCGACCCCTATGAACTAGCCATCAGCATATTTTACGCTGGTCCCAAACACCTCTCCGGTAACGCTCAGGAGGCGCCAGACGACGAACAACTTAAACCATTGGCTGCAATCAACATCAATAAGGAAAACACCATCCATAGCGCCTATCGAGGTCGCGTTCAAAATATTATTTCTATGCTGTCCGCCTCTGACAGATCAGAGATAAGGTCGACTTTGGATCAGGACTTTCCTATGGAAAAGCTCCTCGACGATATCAGATCATGGGCTTCACGCATGTATAAGCAGATCAACCAGCCGACGTTCCAGAGCGGTGCTCAGGTTACTAGCCCGGCTCTAGGATCAAGTGCGCACGACACCACGGGACGCGGGGAGTCGGAGCCCCTATTCGTCGACAATAGCAACGAAGCCAAAGACTCGGATTCTACATCCAATACAGACATTGGGGAATATGACCGACTTCCAGAACAAGAGTCTAAGTACGTATACGAGCACATCCTCGGCCTCTTCATGCTAAAACCATACTAACGTGTTTCAGTCAAAATTTCATTAATAGTTCTGCTACTCTGGCAGCCATAAGGCAAAGTGAGGGGCAGGCTACGATACATCCAGCATCGACAAGCTTATCCGACCGTCACACTGGCGAAGGAAAAAGAAACGAATTAGATATCGGAGACGCAATCCGTCGCCTAGAGCCTAGGGAGGTTTTGGGCCGTATACGCAAACGCCCGAGGCCTGACGAGGACGACGGGAGCGAAGAAGGCTACGACGATTTCGAGGTAAACGAACAGCTCCGCGATGAATCTAGACGTACTCGGAATAACAACGTAGCTGCTCGAAATTTGTCTACCAAGTGTCCCCAAGACCCCAGGCAATCACGGGCTAGTGGCCCTCGACTTCAGTCGCTTCCGGTTACTTCTCAGCAGGACGTCCGCCGACGACCGGGGGATGGTTCACCGGAGGACCCCAGCCTTCAGGAGCAGGATATTTTAGTGCTTAGTCAGGAGGCCCGCAGCATTCGACGTTCATACTACGCAAACAGGCCCCGGCAACATCGCGTACCGTGGTCCGCATCTGACACCTCAAGGCTCTTGGAGCTAATAGCTGACCCTTCTTTAAACTGTTCATGGAGTTCGATGGAGAAAGTAGGCGGGTTCGAAAACCCACGAACCCAGCAAGCTCTACGCGATAAGGCTCGTGGTCTAAAAGTATGGTATCTCGAAGGTGATAGGATATTACCCCCTGGTTTTGATCAAATTGCTCTAGGTCAGAAAGAGAAGGCCGCCGTTATAAGATGCGGTAGGAACCCCAATCGTCAGGAAGACGACTTAGACGAAGACGGCCGGATTATCAATAACATATGGGTTGATTGAGACAGCAACAAGCATACGAGGCCTTGCAAGCTGGCCAAGTAATGTATACACCCTTATTCCAAGTCAAGCGGCGAGAAGATGTATGGAAGGAATTCGGTCGGTGGGTTCCAGCACACGTGGCTCGTTGCCTCCCTTTGTTGGACTTGAATAATCATTTGCGATTATCCTAGAGACGTTTAGGAAATATATACCCGGGCTAAGATTTTGCACTTGACGATAATTATCTCTCGGGGCTTGTAATAGCTACGTCCATACCTCAAGTTGACCAGTCCTTTTTGATATACGGATAAATAACCCCCCAATGGTCAGGAGAACCCAAGCCGAAGAGAAAACATGAAGGGAATTCTGGGACTTAGGGTAATTTTAGGCGTTGAGCAAAATCCAAGGATAAGATTTTTACTGTTCTCGAGCCGCGCCGGAATATCCTCAACATACATGTATGTAATCTACCTACAATTACACAACATAGATACCTAGGTAGGTATCTAGGTACCGCATATTAGAGGGACACATGTGAGTGGGCAAACTAGGGGTACCTTAAAACCCTGTAGAGTCTAGGTGCGGAGTTAGGCCAGAAACCCCGAACTACCTAGGACATACCTAGATGTAAATATACCTAAGATGCGTGTGTAGTGGGTATAGTAGCCGTAGGTACTTAGTTGCCAAAGATCAGATCTGGGTTTCTGCGTAGTAGCGGCTTTGGGGAACCTCAATCCATGACGTATCAATATAGCGGTACCTAGATCTCACATGATAAATTTTCATAACTGCAGCAGCAGAGGGGCCAATAAGGACTTTTGTATATTTCTTTTAGGACTCTATATGTGGAGAATCTCAGCAGGTTGGGCAGCTATCAGATACGTTTATTTAATTATTTAATTTTTCTTTTTTTTTTTGCTTTAAGGTTATGATTCAGTGCGTATATGCGCAAATCAACCGGTCTGACTCACAATGGGGATTAGTGGTATGTACCTACCTATTTATACGGGTCGCTAAGGAACTGTATGATAAATGCTACGTACAGCGAGAGCTACAGGTACATGTAGCTATTTAAATGTCCTGTGAGTCCTGTTTATATACACGTATACATCCGAGTTTACTTCTACGGGATAAACCAAGCTCGAGTACCTATGTGCCCCCTATATAGATAGTTATCGCTTATAGGGTGTATGAGTTAGGGGAACCTGCATGCGATATACATGTACCTAACTTGGGTACGAGCTACCTAGGATGTGAATGTTGGATGATTCGGTAGTCCGTGTAGGTTTTTAAGAGGCGCCCCGACGTCTAGGCTCTCTTATTAATACAGTACCACCTATGTTAAATACCTAGGTACCTACCTAGGTAGGTAAGTAAGAGCAGCCATAGAGTTGAATTGTGTGTTAAGTACCTACCCAGGTAGGTACAGTACATGTGTGTAGGCAATTAGGTAGGTACCTACTTAGGTATGTACGTAGGTACGTACCTGGCAGTTTTTTTTTGCTTGGAGAATTTTTTAAGCCAATCAATAGCTGCAAAGCTTAAAAATCAGGTATCCATGTACTTAGGTACTATGGAAAAGCCACAGTGCCTTATCAAAAAAAAAAAATTCGAGTTTGTGAATTTGGAAGGAGGGGTGAGCAGGCAGGAAGGGCCTGAGGAGGGGCATTGGCCCCACAATCAAAAATCTATCTTAGCCACCGTCCGAAATAATTTATAAACCCCGACACACCCTCGCAATGCTCTTCTGAATTTCCTTTTGATCCTCGTCTCGCACACCGTTAATCAGAGCATTAACACCTGCTGAACGTGAGCATTCCTCCCTCATCATCCTTCTCCCATCAACACATGAACTTCTCAACATCATCACCATCTCTCCCATAGTCATCACCAAGGATATCAACAAGAAGAGAATCAAACTAACCATCATCCGCGCAGTTCTACCACTCGCGTCTCCCTTTACTACACAACTACACACTCGAGACATAAGCTTCTCCCGCCAAAATGGGGTATGTGAATCAAATCGTCGCTTTGTTGAGGATCAAACATTGTTGACAAGCCTATAGTAAGGAAGACAAGACTCACATCAACGTCGTCGTCATTGGCCGTAAGTTCCCTTCGGGAATTCCCTACAAGTGCTTTTCAGAGTTTACTGACTACGATCACAGATGTCGACAGTGGCAAATCCACCACTACCGGCCACTTGATCTACCAATGTGGTGGTATCGACAAGCGAACTATCGAGAAGTTCGAGAAGGTCAGTCAAGAATTCACTTTTCAAGTTCCCTCTATCCTCCCGCATTTGAAAACCTGCGATCTTTTTTTTTTTTCCTGGACGACTCGATATATCTAGTTCCTGCGCTTCAGTCGCGTTGCCCCTCCTTTGTCACGACTCAAACCCCACCGAGGGGCACAAAATTTTCCCTACCCCGCTCTGACGTTCTGCACAAGAATTGTGCACGGAGCAACCAACCCCTCTAGACGACGTGCCGAGTTGTCGCACTGGGAATTGAATAACAACCCAACTGACACACTGGATAGGAAGCTGCTGAGCTCGGCAAGGGTTCCTTCAAGTATGCCTGGGTTCTTGACAAGCTCAAGGCTGAGCGTGAGCGTGGTATCACTATTGACATTGCCCTCTGGAAGTTTGAGACTCCCAAGTACTATGTCACCGTCATTGGTAAGTCCTTATCCATACCGCAATCATATCGAAACACCTGGTTCCGCCAGATACTAATACCATATCTCTAGATGCCCCCGGCCATCGTGACTTCATCAAGAACATGATTACGGGTACCTCGCAGGCTGATTGTGCCATTCTCATCATTGCCGCTGGTACTGGTGAGTTCGAGGCTGGTATCTCCAAGGATGGCCAGACCCGTGAGCACGCTCTCCTCGCCTACACCCTGGGCGTCAAGCAGCTCATTGTTGCCATCAACAAGATGGACACCACCAAGTGGTCCGAGGACCGATACCAGGAAATCATCAAGGAGACTTCCAACTTCATCAAGAAGGTCGGCTACAACCCGAAGACCGTTGCCTTCGTCCCCATTTCTGGTTTCCACGGAGACAACATGTTGGCCCCATCCACCAACTGCCCCTGGTACAAGGGCTGGGAGAAGGAAGGCAAGGGCGGCAAGGTCACTGGCAAGACCCTCCTCGAGGCCATTGACGCCATCGAGCCCCCCAAGCGCCCCACAGACAAGCCCCTTCGTCTCCCTCTCCAGGATGTCTACAAGATTGGTGGTATTGGAACTGTGCCCGTCGGCCGTATCGAGACCGGTACCCTCAAGCCCGGCATGGTAGTCACCTTTGCCCCGGCTGGTGTCACCACTGAAGTCAAGTCAGTCGAGATGCACCACGAACAGCTTACTGAGGGTGTCCCTGGTGACAACGTTGGTTTCAACGTGAAGAACGTCTCCGTCAAGGAAATCCGACGAGGAAACGTCGCCGGTGACTCCAAGAACGACCCCCCTGCTGGCTGTGACGACTTCACCGCCCAGGTCATCGTCCTTAACCACCCTGGCCAGGTTGGCGCTGGATACGCTCCCGTCCTCGATTGCCATACCGCACACATTGCCTGCAAGTTCGCTGAGCTTCTCGAGAAGATTGACCGACGAACTGGCAAGTCTGTCGAGAACTCTCCCAAGTTCATCAAGTCCGGTGACGCCGCCATCGTCAAGATGGTCCCCTCTAAGCCCATGTGCGTTGAGGCTTTCACTGACTACCCTCCTCTTGGTCGTTTCGCTGTCCGTGACATGCGTCAGACCGTGGCTGTCGGTGTCATCAAGGCTGTGAACAAGAGCACCAAGACGGGCAAAGTTACCAAGTCTGCTGCCAAGGCGACGGGCAAGAAATAAGCTTGCCAATTGCAACCCGACTAAGACTGATGGACGCATTGCGTCTCCAATTGGTCATCTGCCCGTGACCCTTAATGACACGACTATGCCTCTACGAATTTCCTTTACTTTCGACACGATCTGTCCCCTCGGACACTTGACTTCAGAGCGCATTATGAGAGGAAGGGTTATGGGCATTTCGGACAAAACTTTCTCATGTGCTTGTAGTAAAATAGAGTCATAGACCGTGACCCGCGCATTTACGTTTTCGTGACGCTGATATTCCTTGAGTAACTCATTCTTGGGCATGTCATCATATCGTGTAGCTGTTTTGCTGACGTCCACCTCCCTACCCAACCCATTAGACCATTGTAGTACCCTCAGCCGTTCCCAATGTCCTCGATATGTTCCCCGAGCCATAATCGTAGTTTCCAAGTCACGCCCGGGTAATATCCCGGGGAAAATACATCAAGGATGGGTATATAGGTAGAATCCCCATCAACATATCACTGCTGACATCGACTTATCTTAGTTGTAAGTACTCCCTAGGAAAACCGACTGTGCTAATAAATCTAAGGATAAAATAGTGTTGGGTCCCGGAATGGCGTAGGGTAATGTATCCCGAGGCCAATTTAGGGTAACGTATACTTGACAATTCAGAAAGCCTAGGGAGGCGTTAAGGGGAGTTAGGTTACTCATAAACGCATATATACATGATATAATATTCTGCTATGCCAAATAACATGACGGTCAAGCTCTTACTGTATCGTCCAAATTTCCCATCCATAGCATTTTAGTTCCAGTGAGTTTCTGGCACGCGGCTAAGAAGTTATCATGAAGCTTTTTCACGCCTGCATCGTTGTAGGAAACGTCCTCCGAGCCGGCCTCTAAACTAACTTCTGCCGTATTCCCGCTCCCTGGCCCCGCCTCTATAGACGTGTAAGAGAGCTTGAAACCGTCGTATGGTATCGAGAGGGAACGATGAACTTCTAGACCGACAAACGTATATGGGGTACTGACGAGCTCGTCTGGGTCTTCCGGAATGGAAGCAGATCTAAGATTGGAGTTGGAAATGGTGGGATAACTGAAGAGGCGCCTCGGTATTGGGAACGTCTGTCGTGGCGGAGTCTTGAGCTCGCCATGCTTCAAGCTGAGACGGGAGGAACCAAGAAAGTCGGCTAGAGGTTTCCAGGAAGCGAGCTCGCCAGGCTCTCCTTCTAGTGCCGCGTATTGGGACTGTACGAAACGTAGGTCGACGGGAGATGCGGGGAGCATCACGTCTGATATATGCGCCTGTTTGATGGCGCGCAAGCTCTCAATGCCCTTAATTTCGTGCTGTGAGGCTGCTAGGCGCAGCTCAAGGGCAGGCGCTAAGGCTGGAGCGGCTTCAGGCTCCGGCTCTTTCTCCCGTCGTTTACGTCCCCTTTTCTTACTCTCCTTTTCCTTACTTACTGGTTTTGGCTGGAAGGGCCAGAATCGGATAACTACGGTGGTTTTTGTCCGTGCTACCGTGGTTTCCGTCTGCGACGGCACATGGATGCTTTGGTCGTTATTCGTCTTGAACCTAGCGAGCTGAAGAGGATGGGGGGCGACGGGGGCGAACACACGGGGGTTGTTGGAAGCTAGGAGGTCGGGCAGAAGAGGAAGCGAGCTCCACGACCCCCTTTCGTGCAACAAGAAGCCGAAATGGGCTTTTGTTAGCACTTGGAGCTTTTCAGCCCATCCGACCTCCTGGGCCTCCTGAGTAGGAGATTGCGTAGCCGGCAAAGCCCCCTTGCCCTTATCGAACGCGGATAACTTAGCCGAAAGTGCGATCGGGAGCTTCGGGTTTTCAAGCCGATTCTTCGTTGCCTTGGATACCGTTGGCAGCATGAATCGAGCCCAATCACCTACTTTGTCCTTCCATCCCAATTTTTCTCTATTCACAATACCCTCAATCAAACGCCCGGTAGCTTCGTTAGGCAGATCTGCTGCTAGGAGAGCCGTTGTTGTCGCTGGCTGTAAGTTGAACGCAGTAAGGACCAGGCGGGAGACGACGTCGTACGGGGTTTCTAATCCTTCAACGTCTTTAGAAGCATCTTGATCAGGCTCAAACCAAGCAACTGAGAGCTGTGGGCGCTGTGTTAGCACATGTACGGAGGGATATTGTATTTCTTTGGAATAGCTGCCGACTGACCAGTCCAGTATTTTGGCTCTTCTTAACGTGGGTATTTGTGATACGCCCGAGCTCTTCTAGCATTGCTTCATTAAGAGGCTCAGGAGTAACAAAATTCTCCGGCAAGACTTTCGAGACGATGCGCTTTACCATCTTATCTAGGTCCTGTATCAGGGTCATAGCCTTGGTTCTTGTGGTCACGAGCCGTAACACCTTCTGATTCCCGTACGCCTCGATTTTTTCGTCGGAGTCTAGCAATGTCTTGCCCATGGTTGTCATCCAAGGCTCGCTGCCACCTATCAACGGCTTAGTTGGTTAAATATTCTCTTTGGTGGGAAACATAGTTGGTGGGCATACGCATTAGGAGATGGAATTGGTGCGTCCGCATCTTGATTTTCACCTCGCCGAGCCCGGCATTCAGCTCTGAGATAGACAGACCCCAGCACTCGCGTAAAATTTGTACCGCAAGCCTCTGCTTTCCTGTCACCGGACCGGTTACGTACCCATGCAGGTTAGGATTGCGTTCCTCTGTGGCGTCCGGTAGAGTAGGCAATGGTGCCCATGGGCTGATATCCTTGATCCAGCCGTATTTGGGAGTTTTGATCTCATATTCGGCCGACGAGGCACTGTCTGGACTGGGTGTAAGGGGGGTGGTAGTAGGGGTGGCGACATTCTGCTTATAATGATCGAGATAGTCGCGCAACTGCGTACTTAAGAAGCCGCGGACTAAGGCGGCTTCTAGCTTGCGGAACTGTCTTTCGGACAGGACAGTCTCCGTCTTAGGCTTTAAGCTATCGATGTTGTCGCGGACCTCCTGAGAAGCGGGGAGTTTCCGCTGGTCCTTGAGGAGAGTCTCGATATCCGTAGGTTCATTGTCGGGCTCATCTTCGAGGCCGTTTGGCGCGACAGGGAGTCTCCGCTTGCGGAACACACCCCCATCCTTCATGACGATGACGGAGGCGGGCTTGCCTAACATATCTGAGCTGAGGCTCTGGAAGTTTTCCGTGAGAATGCGATTGCGAGAAAGGCGCCTCTTGTGGATGTTCAACTTCCTCATGCCAATCTCCGGGCCGTTTCTTCGCTTTCTATGGTGTGTCCGTTCCTTATTTGTAGGAGTTTCATCGTGCCTGTCGTCGTGTCTGTCATCGTGTCTGTCATTGTATCCCACATCGGGTCTCTCATCGTGTCTGTCATCGTGTCCTTGCGGATCCGGGTCGCGGCTAGATGGGTGTGTGACTGACTCGTTGGAAAGGCAACGTAGGCCTTGGGGTTGGACCCCAAAGATGCGGTTAGAAGCCTGAAAGAGTCGAGTATTCTGACGAAGGAGATGCAACCGGCATCTGAGACAGATAGCGCCGCCCGACACGTTCGTAGCTATCATGAAGGACGAACGCAGTGTTTCTTCTCGACTTGGAGGATGTACGTGCGTAGGTAGATTGTATACCTATTGTATAGGTACCTATGTATTTTGGAAAGAGAAGGATTTAACCTTTGAACAGTGAAGAATTTCGCCTCGGCGTCTTTTTTCTTCTTCTTTTCTTCTTTTCTTCTTTTCTTCTCCTTCTGTTCTGAGTGATTCCCAATTGGGCAATCAGCTTTAGTCTCTTGCGCTTACCGAAGGGAGGAAAAAAAAAAAAAAAAATTGTCGCTAGGCACATACCTAGAGTACCACAAACCGTCTATCGATAAGATAAGGTTCGATATGAGACCCTTTTAATCCGTACGCGTATTAAGTTGACTCTCGACGCGTTTGGTTAGTTCTAATCTCCCCACCGAGATCGCAACAGCCGAGGACTGTCACATCAGGACCTTATCATCTCAGCACCTCATTAGTCCTATGCGCGATCGCTTATCGCAGAACCCGGCCGGCTTATTCTCGACCAGCATCAGCCTAAGAGGTGGATTATCTTCCGACTCTTGACTAAAACCACAGCCATGCCCCCTCAAACCCAGATTCAGAGAAGGCGGAGAGCGGGCCACGACGAAGCCGGCGAGTTCCGACGACGTCGCCAATCCCGCCGCAATAATGACTCGGATAATTCTGGAGCCTCCGAGGAGGATCCAGATGGTGATATCGACATGGAGAAGACGGGCGATGGCACGGAAGACCAACTAGTCAAGAAACTCGTGCGATACGCCTTGGCCTGCGAGTATGCGAGAATGCCCATCAGGAGAGACGGCATCCGAGATAAAGGTGAGCTCAGGCACGGAACATCTTGTTGAGCGTTGTCCTTACTGAGCGTACCATACTGAATATATCGCTTAGTGTTAGGAAACAATTCGAGATCATTCAGGCTCGTGTTTGAAGGAGCCCAAGCCCAACTTCGGAAGGTGTTCGGCATGGAGATGCTGGAATTACCCGTCAAAGAAAAGCGCACGCTGAGAGAGAAGCAGAGTAAGGCGTACCCCACGGCCACACGGCCACACGTTTCATTAGGTATCGCTAATTGGACAAAATACAGAAGCAAACGCTAGGAAAGCTACTTCTCAAAATACCACATCCTCTAGGCAATACATATTAGTCTCGAGCTTGCCGCCGGAATACAAGTCCCCTTCTATTATCCCCCCTTCGCGAATACCGAGCACATCCGAGGAAGCTGCGTACGTCGGGTTCTACACCATGGTCATTTCGTTGATCACGCTGAACGGAGGGGAACTGAGCGACACGAAGCTACGGCGATATCTGACTCGTCTGAACGCCAGCCAAAACTTGCCCATGGACAAAACCGACAACGTGCTGCAGAGGATTGTGAAGCAGGGTTACGTTGACAAGGTAGTAGAAAAGAGCGATGGCGATGAGGATGCCGTAACCTGGTGTGTTGGCTCCCGGGGAAGAGTGGAGGTCCCGCCTGAGAGTATTGCCGCTGTAGTCACCGAAGTCTGGGGCGAGCTACCGGACGATTTTAGCACGAGACTGCGGAGGAGCTTGGGGATACAGGATGCTCGATAGCCTCAGGGCCGAGGGCGTCATCCCTGAGGCACGAGGATTTAAAGGCGCCGTAGGTTTAAGCCAATGTAAACGATACCCAGCAATGATGGCCACAAGGCGTATTCCGCGTATTCCGCGTATTCCGCGTATTCCGCGTATTTTATTCCACGTAAATTCCATCTGCCACCAAGTTTCTGTGGTCAATTACAACCCAACCCTTGTCCCCGTTTTACAGTCCATATCTTCCGTTTCGCGGATCAGAATCTGGTCGAATTTCCTTAGCAACACCGAATTGCCGAACACGTAGGGCGTGTTTAGCTTTCGGGCGCGGTGATTTTGTAAGCGTACCTAGGCAAACTGCGGTAAAATACAGCCTACAATACTTCCGCCAGCCGGGTTGCAGCTCGGCCTACTGAATATGTCTCTGCACGGGCTCTTCGCCTTCCCGAGGAGGAGGGGGGCCGCACGGCTGTATCATCTTTCGTAAAAGCTGAGCCCGAACTTTGGCGGCGGGCTCGTTCTGAGCGAGCGAGATATAGGCCAGCTGAGAAGGATGGCCCACGAGGCTAGAGTAAGTGTCGCGCGCAACGTTGGTCCGCCATTCCCACGAGGTTGTGTCCGGGTGACCTGTGCCGACATACTTTGCTTGTAGTCGCTCAAGCTCCTGCTGGGTGCGTAATTTGTCTGCCTGCTTCTTGTTAACTCTGTTACTGAGGCGGAGGAAGAGTTCGACGGACCATAGCAGGAGAATGTATTGGCCTCTGACGGCGTACAATATACCTTTGATGCCGAGAGAATGATAACGGGAGAAATGCGCTTGGATTTGGTGTTATTACCTGGCAAAAGGCTCCTGGGAGTTGAAATGCTACGCGCTTAACTCTTGCATGCACCGATCGAGGTACACGTAGTTATGGAGTTACGAGGTGGACAAGTATGTTTAGTTGAATATATGTGGAGAAGTTTATGGAAAATCTTCGGTAGAGACCAACTCAGGAATATAAAACCTCTTTCGCGTACAATTTATCAACGAAGCCGCGTGGTGCAGTGGTTAGCATGGTGCTGTAAGTCCTAGACTGGCTTTAGATTTAGGGAGCTATTACTAATTATGTTCTAATAGCTTATACTTTCTCCTTGTGTGAGATATGCATAGGTCGTGGGTTCAATCCCCACCGTGGCTACACAGTAATTTTTTTTCGTTGCTCATGTCGGTACACATTGGTGATGCGTCGTTAGGTACCTCCTATGTTCAGGGGATATTTGAGAAACGTAGCAGCTGAACGGTAAATTTTAAAGAATTGCACGAGTTTATAATCCTTACATCTCTATCAGTAGGCACTACAGGAATAGGTCCATAGGTACCTAGGTGCACGCAGAGTTACGTAAAGTTTTGGCGGACGTTGTATCTATATACATGTACGCACCTCATGTACGTAGGCATATCCATATATCCATCCATCCATGTATGTTGGTACGTACCTACCTATGTACCTAGGTACCTACATGTAAACCTGGGATAAAATCAGCTCGGGGTTACCTTGTATGTACATACATCTCTTAACAACTTCCATTCAATACATTGAATACGGACCCGCCCTATAGTTGCAACATCTTTACACACGTTTTGCGAACGGGTAATACGCCTTCTTGAACATAGAATCTTGCCCAGGGATCTGTTTGGCGCGTTTGGCACGACACATTGCCTTCCGCGAGACGTTGGCGTTGCGACTAGGCCCTACGAGAATCCGGGCTCTTTAGTCCCTATACAGGAGCCGGATCCGCGATCGTGTGGCCGGAACTATGTTGGAACCGTGGGATGAAGTTATTGCCCTTCAGAAGGAGCGCCAACTTTGCGCTGATGACGTACAAACCATCAAGGCGTCATGTACCAAGGACCATGGCAAGAGACATCCTATCGAGTGTCCAGACTGCTGGACTCGCCTCCTCAACCGCATAAGGGACCGGTACCTCAACTCCGCCTCAAAGGAATGGTTCTCGGGTAGGCGGCCATTCCTACTCGAGCTCGACACTCTGTTTTCGAGAGCGCATAATTTTGAGGTAGACCTTAAGGTCATTGAACAGCGCATACTAGACGAGAAACAGGAATGGTACCGGGACAAAGTAAGAAGCCTGGTGCTCCAGCATGCGGCCAAATCCCCGTCTGAGGAACGAAATTTACAACAGCTAATCAACGACCGGGGCATTGCCGTGGATCGACTTGCATTGAAGCTGAGGGAGGTATTTAGTGAAGGCGCTGCTGAGAACCAAGGAACATTCAACGAATTCATAGAGCGCCTGAAGCATGCCAAGTCGCATCAGGCACGGATAGAGGCTTACGTCGATGTCTTCTTCCAACCCGGCCGCGACCCCTCTAGCGCCGCGAAATCCCAAAAGTATATCGACATGGTCAGGAACGGGACGCCGGTTGCTGAAGTCATCAGTGCATTGAACCGTGATCGGTATTCGGCTAGAGGCGACCAAGATCAGAAGCAGGCGCTTCACAAGAAGCTCGAGGAGCTTAAGAGAGCCAAGGCGGCCCACGAACTCGACAAGGCAAAGAGGGACAAGGCTCGGCAGGATAAGGCTAGAGCCGCGGCGCCACCCCCTTCTGGCCTACAGGACCTCCCGCCGTGCTCGGCATGCTCCAAAACTATAGATGTCCAAGACTTCGTTACATGTCCTTTGTGTCAGATACTCTGCGACTATTATGGGCTTCAGCTCGACCCTACAATCTTCTGCTCCCGGACGTGTGAGGATGAAGGCTATGTAAGTGGCCGTCCATACTTCTTTCGCATAAATTTCTCACCATCGATAGGAAGGACACGTTGATGCGTTACACGAGTGCGCGTCTGGCCAGGATTGCGTCCGTCTTCACGACGAAGATGTGGAGATGGACGAGGGTAGAACTATCCTGGTATTCTGCAGGGAGTGTGTAGAAGCCCTCGGCATACCCTCTATCTTTTGTTCCTCTCGCTGTTTCAACGAGAACTTTCAATATCATCGTGACAGGGTCCACGTTCCTGGGCGCGGGAATACGCGGCACGAAACGGTTGATGAGAGCCGGCTTGAATTCGACCCGGAAGATAGAACGGTCTACACGGCTAGAAATATCGAAGAGCACCAGGTCCCGTTCGATGATGCCATGGCAAGGTGGCAGCGAAAGACGGGTGCTGTGGCGAAATAGGGGTCCTAAAAGTTGTTAGGTACCTACATGTATTTGCTCATCTACGTACATGTACATAGATGTAGGCGTATGCGGGACAACCTGACTTAATATACCTGCATGTACCTACACGTACATACCTCCCCGGGTACTTGTGTGCGTACATGTACGTGCCCATACATGTGTATTCCTTCAATGAATACGTGCACTATGTAGAAATATACCTCTATACCTAGGTGGTACTTATCTGGTAAGTACCTAGGGAGATAGGTAGGTACCTATATTATATTACCTGCCTAAGTAGTACCTAACCTAGCATGGAAGTAAGCGCATGGAACTGGCCGATATCTCCGAGCTAAACTACCTAGGTACCTATATACTCAAAGCACCTCGGCGCCGATATTGTGGTTTTGGCCGAGTAAACGCTGATAAAGGAAAGAGAGAAAAAAAAAGGTACGTCGCGGAAGTTACGTAGTGCCACTAAAGCTGCCGCGCGATCGTATCGCAGTCAATATTTTTTTGCCATCGGTTGCATCATCTTCTCCCCGTTTTCCACAGTCGAGGGCTAATGTTTCTAGTCTACCACTCAATCCATTCACAACGGCTACATCAACCGACAGTACGAGTCGGCGCATCAACATGTCCGTCGTTTCGGCTCTAAAGGGCGATTTACCACAACAAGCTCGGTCGCTCGTAAGACATGCATTTCTTCTCGTCTAGCTACCTATTCTGCTACGATGCGCCGATTATTCCGGGAGACGCGAGCATTCAAGCGTATACGATCCGCGTTTTGTAGCCACAAGTTGAGCTAACGTAAACTCTTTCATCATCTAGTACCGACAGCTCCTGCGTCAAGGCGAGCATTTCGGGGCGTACAACTTCAGAGAATACGCGAAACGCCGCACGAGAGATGCCTTCCGAGAGCATATGGATGTGCAGGACCCCAGAGAGATACAGAGCCTCATA
This sequence comes from Pyrenopolyporus hunteri, assembly GCA_902806595.1. NCBI lineage: Eukaryota > Fungi > Ascomycota > Sordariomycetes > Xylariales > Hypoxylaceae > Pyrenopolyporus > Pyrenopolyporus hunteri. Next base: position 899,370 of record CADCXC010000035.1, on the reverse strand, counting down.
CAAAAAGGTCTTAAAGAGCTCCAGATGATGAAGGTGCGAAGATCCTATACGCTGTAGCTGCTCAGCCAAGGGCCCTTGGCGGCACGATGAACTGCTTTGCATGAACAGCTTTACTAACCGGCGTAATTTCTCTTTCGCAGCGCCAAACCGTCATCAGCCAATTCTATCAACTAGATCGCTTAGTGGTTGAGGGTGGAATATCGGTACGTTGCTCACGAGTCGGATCAGACTTCCGAGTATCGAATGCATTTGCTAATTCGGCGTGGCACTAGGGTAAGCAGAGCGGGAAGTCCGGGGACGTTGCGCGGCAGAAAGACACCGGGTGAGGATAAGACGTCTCCGACAGGCATAGACGGATAGACGCTGACTTTTCATAGATGGGATTAACGCTACGCCGGACTGGGCTACGCACCCTCAGCAGCAACGGGATACCTCGCTTGGCTTCGTGCGTGTATTCTCGTCTATGTGAGATATCCTGTCCGAGTCTGGGTATTTATGACTTATCATGCGTCAAGCGCGTGGGCGAATTCGAGGCTCGGGGCATGTCGATATTCTGCTTTGCAGGAAACACTACGGCTGGCTCTGGAGAACCCGGTATTGAGAAACGGGACTGGGGTATCACCTCTCTGGCATGCTATAGGCGAGATGCAAAAAATAAAATAAAATGATTCTCATTAGGTTGAGGACCTGGCAGGCAGGGCACCGCAAGCCGTGACACAAGTCGTGGCTTGATCTGTTTCAATCTTCCTGTCGGCTTTTTGAACACTTTAAACTATCGCGTGCGTACTATGTACACGCGGTAACTACGGTACATACATCTTACATGTACTCAGTGATCAAAACTACAGGAACCTGACCTACGTACCTACCTAGGTACCTAATCTAGCAGCCTTGGGTACGTACATGTACCTACAGCTGAGGGCGGCTGGCGGCGGATATCAGTTTTTAAGGGATGTCAGGTACCTATATATGTGTGGACCACTTGGGTGTTGCATCTATATACATACCTACCTAGGTACCTACCTAGGTACCTAGGTAAGGTAGGTAGGTACATACCCAAGTACCTAACATCGAGAGTGCCCGGAATCCACATAATTACATCCATATATACATCCATACATACGTGGGGCGCTCGGGCCTCTAGCGGGTTATGTAACCAATTCCCGGGCGAATTAGGTACATGTAGTTTATTTGTCGTCGCGTTCCAAACTCTCACCATCTTACCACACCTACTTGCGCAACAGAATAACGCATTTTCTGCTCGCGTCGCGTACCGCTCGAATTTCTTGGATAAGCCGCGATACTTCTTGAGCCACCCGCCTAGGCCGCTGCATCCCCCCGATTCCTCCATAAAATACTTGCAATCCTCAAAACCCGGAGTCTATCCTGGAAAGGGCGAAACGCCGCTAAGTCGCGCGCTGCGTCTTGATGGCTCCCAACGTGCGAATATCCCATTGTAGGCTAGAACCTTGTCATAGTTAGCTGACAGCATTTCTATCATAGTTCCGCCAGAATACCCAAACTCGGCGCGGAAATCGGAGCGGGTATGTCGAGCATGACGACTTCGAGGGTACGCTTTACTTCTTAATCCGGCATACTATAGAAACGGCAACAGCTAATCCTGTCTCCCAGGCTTACCCGTTAGACAATGGCGTCAGGAATGGGTTAAGGTCGCTCCACCTCCTCCCACGGACACGACTCAGAAGAACGACATCTGGGCAATCGAACTGCCACATGGCATGCCCAAGGACTCGCACCTACTACCCCCGCACACCCAGGAGTTGCTAAGAGCAGCTCGCTCGGGGAGATTATATAAGCGCCCGCCACCAGTTGAGGAGGAAGAGGCCGATCCGGACGCCGCACTAGCCGAAAAGCCAGATAAAAAGGAGGATGATCCAAGCACTAAAGGCTACCAAGTCAAGGTCTGGAAGCAAGTCGCTCGTAATGCCGAGGGGCCGACTATCTCCCATCTGGCCAAGCGGAGGAAAGGTGTCATCACGTTGTCCTCGAACCTCCCAGATGGCGCGTCTTCTGGCCCAACCATAATGAAAGCTACCGTCCGCCGCATTGATGCGGCTGGGAATCCCTATACACAGGAGATCACATTACATGAGGGCCAACCGGTAGACGGGGAAATCATATCGACTACCGTGGTACCAGCACCAAACGCCGTAACAAATGGCGACCAGCCCGCCGCGGCGACACCAGTACGGAGACGGCCACCGCCGCCCAAGAGAAAACCCAAGGGCCCTGGCCGAGGACGAAAGAAGAAGCTACCCCTGCCAACAAGCACACGGCCGGAAATATCAAACCCTGGTGTTGAAGCTACTCCGGATAGCGCTAAGCTTAGCCGTCTAGAATCTGATGTAAGTTAGGACTAACCGGCATCTCCGTAACGCACTAACCGTCCCTAGGATATCAAACCAGATGACCAATCCGAGGCCAAGAATCAGGACAGCGAGATGGCTGACGACGATGAGGGTGATGATGGAGAAGATGACGGGGAAGAAGGTGAGGATGGGGACGAAGGCGACGAGGATGATGGTGAAATGCCTGATGGCGAGACCGGAGCAGGCCTCCAAGCCGAAGATGAAGCCAAACCCGATCAGATATTAGGAAATCCGCCAACAGCTGTCCGAACCGAACCTTCAATCGAAGCGGCTCCTAAGGATATTCCATCGGGTGTTGGTCCATCATTTATAAAGCGCCCGTCGTCTCCTTCTAATGCCGGCCCGCATCCAGTCCAGCCTTATTTACAACACATTTCATCACATTTCGAAGGGAGCCCACTGAAAAATGTTGTGGCTGCTACGTCGCCCACTGAACTATCCCCAAAGCTCTCGTCGAACAACGGGGAAACCCTTAGCGCCACCACTATAACGGAAACCAGACCGTCGGAGACCTCATTGAACCTAGTCGTGACATTGGCCGACCCTGCTCAGACGGCTCCTTCGGAAGCCGGCTCAGAAGAGGCCAGCGCAAGGATAGAAAATCCAGACTTGGATGTAGAGATGTCGGACGAACCTCACCGGGAGCCAATAGAGGCCACAGGACAGACAGTCCCAGGTCGGGGATTGCTGCAATCTGATGATACTGCAGTGGAGCCGCTGCCGGCCGTAGACTTTTCCGAAGGTGAGAGCGCTTCGGCCACTCGCCAGTCACCGCCACCTCTGAGCGCGCCGGAAATGACGAATACCGGAGAGCCGGCTGAAGAAGTTGCACCCGATGCTTTTATAAGCGTGGTCTCGGATCAAAAAGCGCAAACCCCAGATACGGCTCCCATGACCTCGAGCGACCTTCCAGCTTCTACCGACATTGATGCTGGAGTGGAGTCTGCTACGCTAGAAAGCAGAGAAGAGAACGAAGCTGAAAGCCCCGACCTCTTCAGTGGTCTGGAGGCAGCCCTGAACCAACAAGGCGTGTCCAAAGAGGTTTCCCCCGTCGCGGAGACAAAGACAACCTAGAAGGTACGGATGAACTCGTATGTGGAGGACTAAATCCCACCTAGGTAATGGTTGACTTGAGGGGGGATCTAGTTCCCCGGCAAACTCGGCGAATTACTTGGGCATTACATGCTCTTTCAGTATACCCCACAAGAGTGTAAAGTGAAAAGGTTACAGGCCGGAGAAATGTTGGGTTTTTAGTTGTATTGGGGTGGTTGGCCAGGGTATAGGTTCATTTACATCATCTTGGAGAGGAGTACGCGATGATCCAGGAAGCGTTATCCGCAGTGAATGGTTACATTGTGTATATTTAAACGATTCGTCCCCTCGGGGCGATGCGTTAAGCCGACCCGTGTATGTATGACAGGAGATGCTAGGTACCTACCTATAAATGTTGGACAGTTCAAATTTACTGGATCAATATAAGTATTTACCTAGGTAGGGACACAGCACCTAACATACACGCAAATGTATATACCTACCTATGTAGGTACCTAGGTACGTAGGTAGGTACATGTAGGTACCTAAGATACCACATGCAGATTACCTAGGTAGGCATCTATATACAGCCTATGCATACCTATGTAGGCATCCTTCAATGTGCCACACAGAGGCCTGTTTTAACCAACTACATAGGCTAACCCGATTCGCGGTGGTATTGGACTGCCCAACGTAATTCGACATTGAATTCATGTCAGAACATGCACACGTAAATTCTCGCCCACTCTCGGCATTTCGCGTTTTTGACAAGAATTTCAACCTCGACATCCAACTTCTATGGCCACAGGCACATCTAATTACCCTTTCAACTCGACCAATGTGGTGCTCCCTTATATCTTTAAATCCACCTTACGCCAAAGCGCCATCGCAACTATGACAGCCTCCCATAGGAAAATACCTTGAGGTTTCGATCACCAAAAAGACAAGTACCCAAGGCGAATAGAAATACCGTGCCTCCCAGTCCATCTTATGCAAAGGCAGACGGAAAAAAAGGGGGAGGAAGAAGAAGAAAGGAAGAAAGGAGAAAAGAAGAATCCCCAGCCCCATGTCATTTGCTATGCGACGCCCGCCTTTTGTTCTCTCTCTACCCTCTCAAGGGCTGCGGTAAGCTGCTCCTCCTCAGCCTTTCGTTGCATCTCTTGGAGGTATTGCGCGTACCGAGACTTCTTATTGTGAATACCACACTCCGACTTAGCCTGGCCTTTCCACCGGCCGGCCCGCTCGTCCTCTCCCGCCGACACTGGAGATGTCGAATGCCAATCCCCAACGGATTTGTACCCTCTGTCCAATAGTTCGTTGTAGGGAACGTTGTTCTCTGTGATATAATTTTGGACTTGAGCAAAGGACCAGTCGACGAGAGGGTTAATCTTGACGATTCCAGTTTCCTCGTCTACCTCGAGGACGCCGATCTTGTCACGTTCGCCTCCTTGGGAGCGCCTCCGACCCGTCAGGACCGCAGCCACATTCAATTCCGAGTAGGCTCTCTGTTGTGGCTCGACCTTGGCGATCCAGTCGTACAGCTCCGCCGCAGTCTCGTAGAGCTTCTCCCCGTATCGTTCCTCGAATTCGGCGGTGGTATTGGCATGCTGAGGCCTGTACGTATGGATGCGGATGTTGGGGTACCTCTCCCTGACTCGCTCCACGAGGGCATACGTTTCCTTGAAATGGTAAAGCGTATCGAGGAATATGAGATCGACGGACGAAGAACCCGGAGACTCCTTCTCGATCCTGGAGAGCATATCCGTGGATACCAAACCTGTAAGACCGAATGCGGTCGATTGGTATAGGTTGGGGAAGCAAATCTTGACAAAGCGAAGCCTGTCCATAGCAGTCATTTTTTCTAGCTGTTGGTTGAGGTGCTTGACGTGCGGCAGAGTGAGTGTCACTTGAGGTAGCTCGCTCGAAGAACCGGCCGTCGACGACGACGCTGAAGCATATCCGGACTCCAGGTCGACCGTTGTCGGGTGGCCCTTGGGTATGAGGCGAGGGGAGGACCGGCTGGTACACAACGACGGCTCCATCCTGGCTTGTTCCGGTTTGATGTTTCTCGAATAGCCCAACGGAGCTTAGTTAAAGGAGTTGAATACTCTGGCTCTATCAAGAGGACCGGCGGGTAAACGGGACTACCGAGACGAATTATATCGCTAGGAGACGCTGGGGAAGTTTCGTGGCGTGGCTAGGGACGGTGGCGAAGTGAAGTAGAGACAGAAGAAGAGGGCCAGCAGAAGAGGGACGGAAGAAATCAGTATGAGGGAGAGTACTAGAAGCCCTGTCCGAATTATAAAGGGGGAAATTGGGGGGAAACTCGTACTCCGGCCCAGTCAGTACCTACTTACGTGCTTACCTTCATACTACGTCTTTATGGTCCTTAGCTACAGCCGTGGGTAAGGTGCATTTACGCATCTTTTCCCGCCCTGACATTACTAATCCGGTTCTCGGGATGTATTAGGCGTAAGAACCGGATCCGAACTTGTTGTAAAGCTATCGCATATAGAACTGGGGGTATTGCGCGATCTACCTAGACGAGATATCATAGGCAACAGGCTAGAACCCCAAGACGTCAAAGTATGTTTAAAAATTTTGGACACCGATCACGACATCGACGCTAGTATGGCCGCAACAACAGAATTGACGTAGTGATTGGCCGAAAAATGGGCCACTCTCTACGGGTGGAAAAGGCCGTGGTGAGTTTCAATACTTCAGACCTAGTTGACTTTGGCTTGCAACCCCTATCTAACTCGGTGATGCGTCAATGTCAGCCCTTGTACCTATCACTTCAAAAAGGGGAAGTCTCGTACGGCTTTGGTTCTCCTCCTCCTCTTCTTTTGTCTCGACTTTTCCCTTTCTTTCCCTTTTCTCCCCTTCCCCTCGACGCCACGACCCAGGGGAGTATGAAATGATGCCGTCGGCTTACACGTATATTTGCTTAAACATTGGGATGTTGGCTACTACCAACCGTAATTCGCATCTGAGAGCTTCCCGTTAGAAATCGAATATGCTAGTTGAGTAGGAGGCCTAGATGTCATTGACCTTCTAATGCCCGTAAACATACATGCGGCCATGCACCTGCTCGGCAACCGCCGGAGACGTTGGTAAATTGTGATATCTACGCAATATCCTTTGTTCTCCCTACGTTTGCACTACTTCAACTCTGTTATGCAAAATCATACTCATTGTGGGCTGGTTTGACAAAGGCTATCTTTAACGGTCGCCCAATGGCCTCCCTACGTAGGCTAGGGCTACGAGGCTCTTCATCTGAGGGATCCGTCCTGGGGCTACTCGGCCTAAGCAGACGCTTCCCGATATACATCTCGCCATTTTCGCTGTTCCCGCTATTCTCCTTATTCATGGACACCCCGCCAAAGAGAGAAAAGAGAGAAAAGCGAGACAGAATTCATACTCCATCCCAACCGGACTATTTGGGGATACAATGTCGTAATTCTTAGACTATATGGCGAATGATAACGGTTATTTATAAACGGTTGTCGGAGGTTCGAGAAAAATTCTAAGGTTGAAACGGAAACGAAGTTGTCGAATCCGGGTCTCGGTAAGAGGTCGTGATGTTGCAATGGTTAAAGAGCCGCTTGAACGGTTCATCGGGACCGATAGCCGCCTCCCAGTAGCACCCGTTAGAATTCCGCAGATCATTTTCATTAACGGGCTAGGCGGGCGCCTCCCATTCTATATTTGGTTTTGTTGCAATTTACCTGGGTAGGTACCTAGGTCTTCTAGGCCACTATGAGGTCCTGGAATACATATAATTACTTGGTGTGGGCGGGATTTCCTAGACATAGCAATATTGAAGAGACGAGAAAAAAAAAAAGATGGGGGTTTTCAAAAGTTTTGTCGATACCAGAAATATCAGCCAGCCGTCACATTATTTTTACAGGTGTCTTCCAACCGTCTCGTCTTGAAATGTCGACCATTACGCTAAACCTGAAAGTAATACCCGCTATAATTCAGCGTGCATCTACTAAGATTTAGTAGACATTCTGAAACTTTGGCCTTGGATAATAGCCCTGTTATTTTTTTTTTATTCTTTCTTTAAATGCGCCAACCGACGCCGCACTGATAGCATGATATGAAAGCTGGTGGATTTTTCTTGTATGGACAAACCTTTTGAAAGTTGCATCCCGTATATATATCGGGTACATAGGTACCTAGCCACCTACATAGGCACATGTAAGGAGACATGTTTTTATAGGATATCCGGGTACCTACCTACCTAGGTATATATGTTCCTAGGCTTTAGGGTTACGCCGTTCAGCGGATGATTCAATCAATATCTTGGCCAATACAAACATGGAGTGTAAGTGGCACTTCAAACCTATATTTTAGGTATCCAACGTATCTACCTACCGTACCTAGGTCCCTAGGTATGTACGATGCGTACCGGGTATTGTACAACACATGTACCTAAGCATGTACAATGACTACTAGGTACGTACTCGGAGGTGTCCATCGGAAACTACATAAGCTTAAACTTAAACCCGTCCGATCTTGAGCCAATGATAGACTTACCTTGGACCCAGCCACCAGGAACTTCCCCACGCTTAGCGTCTGTAGGGAGAAAATACCCCGCGCAACGCCGCGAACCTCATTACTTCGGACGAGAGACCGTTTAACATCGCTGTCATTGGACCTCTGCTCACCTGGGAATTCTTTATCTGAGCCTCGAGCTGGCAAAGAGCCTCCGGACCGGTGTCCCAAGCACGCAATTGTTCCTCTCATTCCTTTGTTTCCCCTTAGGAGTCGTACAGAACCTATCATGGCAGCCGACGACAGCCCTGCAAAGCAGAATTCGGGTCGACCTCAGCTGTCCTCGATGAGGACCAGTTCCTATCTTAAGGAACATCAGCAGTACCGCCCTCCCAAACACCTCGATAGCCACTTCGGTATAGACACGGTCATCGAAGATCTACAAGGCCACAGGATATCTCCTTCAAAGCCCTTCAGTCCCTTCAACGGCGTGCCCTCGAAGGACGAACCGCCGCGCATCGTCGAGGGCGCTAGTCACGACTTCACCCATCCCAACTGCGCCCCCGTCCGAGGCACCAAGTCGGACCGGCTTGTTGCAACCCTGATCTACAAGTCCACGTCGCCCCGAGCTCCCAACGTCACTCCCTCTCCTAGACTTGCCTCTCCCAATCCCGATATTCCCGCAAACTTTGCTCCAACCACCAATATAGAGTCATTTCCTTTGGAGCCATCGGCTGCTGCCGACCCCGAGCCCCTCGATCATCTTTACGGCTCATACATCTCCCCCATGTGCATTACCTCTTTCCTCCATCTCATGTCTACGTTTCCCTTACCGCGTGGCGTTGACGAGGCGACATCATCTCATCGTTGTCTTGACGACCCAGAGCACCCACTTGTCGTCGAGCTAACCTTGTCTCCAGCACCGTCCCCTAGCTACTTATCACTGGCGGACCTACGGAAGCATGAGCTCATCTACCGATTCGAGCGAGAGTGGAATGTCGACGTCGTATTGCAGCGTGATATCCTCTGGCGGCGCTACCCACGTCTGGTTGTTTTTGACATGGACAGCACCTTGATCACACAGGAGGTGATTGACCTGCTCGCTGCGACTATTACAGAACCCCCAGGTTTGGCCGCCAAAGTCGCCGATATCACACACCGGGCCATGCTCGGGGAGTTGGAATTTGACGCGGCGTTTCGAGAACGAGTCGCTCTGCTAAAGGGGCTTCCAGCCACGATATTCGAGCAGTTGCGAGGGGTTCTGAATGTCACGAAAGGGGTCCCGGAGCTACTAAAAGCGCTCAAAAGGCTGGGTATCAAGACAGCGGTGCTGTCTGGGGGTTTCATGCCGCTGACGAATTGGCTAGCTGGCGAGCTGGGAATTGATCATGCGTATGCCAACGAGGTTATAACCGACGACTCCGGACGTCTGACGGGCGAGGTTAAAGGAAGTATCGTAGGCAGGGAGCGAAAACAAGAACTACTGCTCGAAATCGCTGAAAAGGAAGGAATCGCGCTTGAGCAAGTTGTGGCCGTTGGCGACGGCGCTAACGACTTGCTGATGCTTGACGCGGCCGGCCTGGGCGTGGCATGGAACGCAAAACCAAGGGTGCAGCTGGAGGCCAGCGCACGCCTTAATGGCGAGAGCTTGGTCGACTTGTTATACCTGTTCGGCCTGACGAGCGAAGAGGTGGATTTGCTTACGGCGTAAGCCTATATCATCGGTACATCTTCTATATACTACTCTTGCTACTTAACCTGGTGCACATATATGGTTCTGATCTGCCTCGATGCCACTCAGGATCCCTAATCCATCCACGATGAAAGTCGCGGGACTATGCCGTCCAACGACTATAGAGTCTATAACGAGGAATTATTTTGGGGAAAAAAACTTCATTGAAACATCTACGGAGTGCTTCGTCGGACTAAGGCGGTGGCTATGACGATGGCCGTGAATCCATCATCATCACATTCCCCGGACCTAACTTGCGTGGTTGGAGCGTGTTATATAATCCAAACTGGGCTAGTAGTTGGACACAACAAGGGGCACGGAGGTGTTTGGTCCAACCGCACGGCATATATCCAAGCAGAACCGTCAGTTTAGCTATTAGGAAGTGGGCTAGTGACTCTGAAAACTCCGGAGACTGATATTCTAATGCTCGGTCTAGGCTATGTACAGTCAGGCCGGGAGTGTTGCAGTTTCATAATGTACGCAACGCAAAAAGCTACCCGGATGGCTCATTGACGGATACCTAGTAGCCATCCTTTCCCCATTTGTTGAACTCATCGTGGAGATGCTATACACTCCGTTAGCCTAGATACCGAGTTATAGGAACGGCTCCCCGGTTAGACATGTCAGAGTACATGCTCGCGGGCGTACCTTTGGTAGGTTGACGTCAGGAATGACGACGACGTTAACGGCGCTGGGAGCGTCCTTGGGAGCAGCGTGCGGATCGCCACCAGGGTGGTATCGGTACTTGCCCTCCGTCGCGCCGGTTTCCCAAGGCATGCCAGATTTGGCCATGCCGACAGGGGCTTCGGAGGTCGACTTGGTAGGAGAGCGGCCTTTAGCCTGTAAGTTAGCGCTAGGGATGGCAACGGGAAGGAGGAAGGAGGAAGAAGGAGGAAGCAGATAAGAGGCCCAAGTGAGTTTTCCCGGGGCCAGGCTCGACAAGAAAGAAACCCATACCGAAGTAGAGACCGGCGCCAGCCAAAGACAAAACCATGACACCACCTAAAATCTGATAATAGAGAAGTCGAGTTAGCACGGATACATGGGTACACGGATGGATTGGAGTTGAATATATTCGCCTTGCCCGTATCGTAGAGCAGGGTAACGGCTCCGTATGTGTAGGGCTCTACGTGTGCGGTTCCCGCGGAGCTATGTTGGACTTCTTTCTTTGGGTATGACGCACCATCAACTCGGGGTTACGCTTCGTTTCCTCCTTGAGGGCAGGGTCGGCAGCCAACCGTCGGGCGGTGGTAGAGAAGGCCCTTTGGGAAAAAGCCTTTCGAGCGATCATAGAGGCCATGGTTATGGTGCTGGGGTAGTCGTCGCTATCGTGTGGTTTTCTCTTCGTCGCGATGTCGAGGATGATGAACGGGGTTTGCGCAAGTTTAACTCGGGGGTGGAAGAAGAAGCTTCGAGGTGGTACGATGCATGTAATAGCTTGACGTTCTTCAACATTGGCCAATCAAGAGATAGCTCTAATGGCAGGCTGTACACCTCATATGTAAGGCAATCAGGTAGGTATTTATGTGGGTAGAGGTACATGTATGCTCACGTGCGATATTGGTGGTCTAAGCGCCCCTTTCGTCGTGAAACGAAGTATGTACTAACGTAGGTACCTATGTAAGCACTGGGCGTCTGGCATAAACCCATACGTACCTACATGACGGGTTCATTTATGCACGGCAGTCATAATCCACACCTAGGTATGTAATTCGTAGATACCTGCCACACATGCGACGCATGCTACGTGCATGAAAGAGGGAACTTTATGCAAGGTAATATCCCCTTTTAGCCTTCGTCTTCTAAAATCTACCTACGTATCTCATCTCGCGACAATCCGCGCAAACCGTACAGATTAGGTACTACGCCATACTTTCTAATTCGACCCAACTCGACCGTCCTTCCTTTAGTTCCATTTTCCCAATTACTTTCGCTATAACATAATCTTCTAGTTACCCGACCGATACACCACGCCTGCTGTGCAGATCCGACTGTTTGAAAAGAGACTGAAGAGAAGAATAACTACTCGACGCTCTCTACCGGACAACGAACGATCATCCTCTCCTTCATCACTCGGACATCATCGCCCAACTATCAACTCTCTCTCTCTCTCTCTCTCTCTCTCTCTCTCTCTCTCTCTCTCTCTCTCTCGCTCTCTATCTTTCTCTCTGCCTCTATCTCTGTCTCTCTCCACCCCCCTCTAGCGAACCCACTAAGGCGCATACATGTACTACCTCTTGTAGGATGCGTTTCCTTAACTGAGATATTCCAGTGACGCTGAGGGGTTATTTCTACTATACCCGGTTATCGATGTACAAGGAGTGCGAGATTCTTCCTTTCTTGTGAAACGAATATTTTATGAGGGGTCGTCGTGTGGAAGTTGAACATTGCGAAATACGGGATAATCTACACGTCTAGCCTTTGCGATGGCTTCGGGTCAGCCGTCGGCGCGCCCGATTTCTCCCGAGGATGACACGGACAGCTTTCCGAGTCCCAAGTTCCCCGCTGGCCCGCCGAGCGTCATATCGTCGCGGATGACCGATATCGCGTCTGAAGATGGTGATGGGGCTGTCCAAGAGCAAACAAGAACGAACGCTAGCCACAGGAGGAGCCTCCGCGCTACCGAGTCGCGTCCCGGAACCGCGAGGACTGGTATATCGTCCTCGCGCGGCGCTTGGTCGCAAGCAACCCCGATGAGAAAGGCCCTGCAAAGAGGAAGTATAAGCGGCAGCCTCAATAGCGGTCGTCCAGCCAGCTCGACAAGCCGCAGCCATGTTCCTTTAGCTTCCCATGCTTTTTTTCATCCCATGAGTTCGCAAAAACTACAGGCCCAGCGGGGTAACCCGCGTCCCACCGTCGGCATTCAACAACGGTCGAGCATCGAAGATGCAAGGGACGATGATGAATCGCGTGTCGCGCCTCAGGACTCCACCGCCTCAGGGCCTCTGGCTCGTATGGTACGGCACGTGGCTGACGACAGCGATGTTCGGCCTCCCCCTTCTAGAGGTACCGAAGTGACGGAACCGTCTGACCGTATCACTGCTACCACAAGCCCGACTCGCGGCCATCATCCTGCGGGTAGCCTCAGCGAGAGCGTGCGCCCCTTGCAACGAAAGAAGGCCGAGGAGAAGGGTCTTAGCCTCGACGTTGGCAATACCAAAGCTTACAGGGCAAGCGGGAATATGCCGAGCCCCGTTAAATCACCAAGGTCTTTCAGATCGGGCCTCTTCTTACCAAATAAAAGCGAATCTACGTCTACACCAGCCAATCGTAACACACACGGCGCAGAGAAGCTGTCCTCCGGCGCTTCATCTCCTCGGTTCACGCCTTCAGCTGCTAAGCCCCCTACCGCAAAAGCTAAGGCAACCAAGGAGGAAACATTAGGACACGGCTATAATCACGAGTATTTCGAGGGTAACACGGTATTCTGTATTGGAGGCCGTCTGCAAAATACGCGCCACCGACCCATCAATATCGCCACCGGCCTCCTCGTCGTCTTACCTGCCGTCCTCTTCTTCGCCTTCTCTGCATCTTACCTGTGGCACCATGTATCACCTGCCGTTCCTATTCTCTTCGCCTACCTGTTCTATATTTGTATCTCGTCCTTCCTTCGTGCATCAGGTTCAGACCCAGGGGTGAGTAGAAGTAGCATGCCCGATCATCCCCACGCCACGATAGTGATACTAACCAGGAACCTTGCCTAGATCCTACCCCGAAACATCCATCAGTTCCCTCCCGCGGATGAGCACGAGGACCCCCTGCGTTTAGCACCTCCGACGAATGACTGGACACTGATCAAGTCCGCGGAGTCGAGCACCGCGGCAATGGAGGTGCCAACGAAATATTGCAAGACATGTAATATTTGGCGTCCCCCTCGAGCTCATCATTGTCGCTTGTGTGACAACTGCGTCGAAACGCAAGATCACCATTGTGTTTGGATTAATAACTGTGTTGGTAGACGCAACTACCGATATTTTTTTACCTTCTTAACTTCCGCGACCATCCTCTCGGTGTATTTGATCGCCGCATCGCTTGCTCAGGTGCTAGTATTTTCAAGCCAAGAGCATGTTTCCTTCGGGGTAGCTGTCAGCCATTTCCGAGTGCCTTTCGCTATGGTTATCTACGGAGTTCTTGGTTTCTTGTACCCGGCCGCTCTGATGGGATACCACCTCTTTTTGATGGCGAGGGGCGAAACAACCAGAGAGTTCCTCAATTCGCACAAATTCTTGAAGAAGGATCGGTATCGGGCCTTCACGCAAGGTAGCATGTGGAAGAATTGGATCGTGGTGTTATGCCGTCCACGGCCGCCCACTTACTACCGCTTCAAGCACCGCTTCGAGGAGGGGGATCAGCGGTTTGGGGAGCGTCGGAGTCAGCAGAGGAGCAATCTTCCCCGAGACGGGCAGGATATGGAGATGCAGGCCGTACGCACTCCTGTTACTGGTTTTCAAGGGCCGACCGCTCTACGCAACGCTGCGGCGAGCACACGATGAATGCCAACCATACTTTTTACTTACTTCCCCTACTTGGTCAGCGACACACAGAGGCCTCGCAGCCTTTTCTACTTATTTACCCAGTACATATTCTATGTAGTGGTTTCTTTCTAACATCAATACCCCAGCGATCAATTGGCTCTTCCTGTACGACTATCCTTGTTGAAATTTCTGTGGGGAGCAAATGAAGGTTGTATCGTGCCAGTGGATCGGGTACTAGATCTCCGGACAAGATCAAAAGTTTACGATGCAGGGGGATTATGACGGAAGGCTGGAGGGAAGGTTTTGTGTAAAATGATTTCACGAAGTTACTGCTAGTCGCGTTGAAAGTGTAATATTCCTTTGCTGTTGTTAATGATTGAACCTACCTACCTATATGTAGGTACTTACCTCTGAGCTTAGAGTTGATTCTTATTCGCCAGTGGACAGAGGCTCTTTAGCCAGACCTACCCTACCTATGTACCTATATACTACGTACTTCATGTAATATAGTACCTACCTAGGTAGGGTACCAGGTAAATAATAAGTGCCTATAACTGGCATATAGCTTACTTACCCCACCCTTATCTATTAATCGTAACTAGACTAGGAAGTTACCTAGGTAATAAGACTATGTAGGTAGGTACTTAGATGTTAAAAGCCTACCTATACGTACCTGCATATATAGGTGGGTATACATAGTGTAGGTACCTAGGTGGTTATCTTTCTGAAACTAGCATCATTAGCTGATCCTCTTTCCACGAATAAATTTTCACGTATAACCCTAACAACCTCTTTTCCCTGAGTCAACTTTTTGTTGTCACCTACTCTAAGCTAACCTCAAGGTCTTGCCTATTAAATAATAGCCGCATAATCCTTCTACCGTCGTCGCTCGTCGCTCGTCGCTCGAGCTAGGTACATGTGAAAACAGCTATCTATCTGCCTAACACTTTGTTCTCTCCGTCTCTTTCCCGTACCGCCCGCTTGTTGAGGATGGGCCAGCCGTCATCTGAGGCGTCCAATGCCGTGATATATGTTACTTATGGCGCATTCCTGTATGTTTCTCGCTTGGGTTTTATTTGCCTCTTCTCGTTGGCTAACTCGTCGCTCTATAGGTTACTGGGAACCGGTTTAGCCTGGAAAATGAGGAACCAGCCCAAGGCCGAATTCCTAGCGGGCAACAGAAGCCAAACCGGTCAGAAAATCCACATGAGAGGTGAAAGTGTCATTACTTTGGCCTTTCCCGCCGCTCTCATAACCCCTTCGTTTTCTTCCTATAGCCCGTACTAACGACCCCGACAGCATTTCCCTTAGCTCTGAACTTCATTGCTGCCGGTGAGTAGGAAACTTATCTTGGTGCTTGGGCGAACCCCTCCCCTTCCTTTCGAGGGATTAAAGAGCGGTGGCACCTTTGCGAGGCCCGAATAGGATATCCTCGTATCGCAACATACGCGAAGGAAATGCCGGGTCACTTCAGCCATGATATAGCGCTATAGGGCCGGGATTATTACCTGCATAGCTCACAAGTAGGTTTACGCCTATCCACAACCTATCTCCTTCCCCCCAGATAACTCCTCTGGGGTATATTATGGGGGGTCATAACGGGAGATTGCGGCTCACTACGGGCGCCAAATTGAAGCAGCTCTACTTGAATCCAACCTTGCACACCTGTTACCGGGTCCTTGCGGGGAGATGCTCGGAGAGACTGTGGAAATGAAGCTGAGATTGTACCGTAACTACTCGATCAAGTTAATGCTTGCGTGGGAAATGTGCTGCCGCTCTAAACCCCCTCCTTCCACCCCATTTCACTGTGCGAATATACTGACCCTCCATGCCAACTTCGAAGCGATGGGTTCGGGCATATTGTTTTCCTATCCCCAGTTAGCTACTTTAGCAGGTCTCCAGGGCGTCATAGTCTACGCTATTTCATCAGCCTGTCCGTTGTTGATATTCGCTGCTCTCGCGCCTGTCATCCGCAAGAAGTGTCCCGAAGGATTTGTTCTCACTGAATGGACTAGACAGCGATATGGCATCGTCACGGCCCTTTATTTGGGTGCTTTGACACTCCTGACGCTATTTCTGTACATGGTCGCAGAGCTTTCTGCAATAGGTCAAGTTATCGAGGCTCTGACCGGGCTAGATGGCCTTCCCGTTGTCATCGTCGAGTGCATCGTGACAACTGTTTATACTTGTACGTTATCCTTGTCACGAAGCTAGCATCGAACTAGTTGATTCGCTGATAGCATGGCGTTAGCTCTCGGAGGCTTCAAGATATCCTTCCTTACCGATAACGTTCAGGGGGCTATGATCTGCTGCTTGATTATCATAGCTACGATCACCATTGGCGCTAAAACGGAGATCAAGCCGGAGCTGATTGCCGATTCTGGGCTACTTAGCGCGAGCCTTGTGGGATGGCAACTTATATATATTCTCCCTGTCGCCATCCTGACCAACGACTTCTTCCTCGCGAATTATTGGTTGCGTGCTTTCGCTTCCAAGACGGATAGGGACCTCTGGATCGGCGTATCCGTAGCTATGGTGGTTATTTTGATCGTCCTAACCTTGGTTGGTTGCACCGGCCTAATTGCTGTTTGGTCGGGCGCGTTCGCGCCCGACGGCGATGGCTCCGTGGCGTTCTTTTTATTGCTCGAGCAACTGCCTAACTGGGTCGTGGGGATCGTTATAGTCATGTCCGTCTGCTTGAGTACCGCCGCGTTTGACAGCTTGCAATCCGCTATGGTGTCATCTGCTTCCAACGACCTATTTCGCAATCGTCTCAATATATGGTGGATTCGTGGCGCAGTTGTACTTGTCATCTTCCCAGTGGTGGTACTTGCGCTCAAAGCTCCGAGCATTCTACAGATCTATCTGATATCGGACCTCTTGTCTGCCGCCACAATCCCGGTGCTCATGCTCGGGCTATCCGAACGCTTCTACTGGTGGCGTGGTTTCGAAGTCCTGGTCGGTGGACTGGGTGGGATATTAACGGTCTTCATCTTCGGAACAATATATTACGGTGATGCACAGCTAGGCGGCGAGCTCATCCTTCTGGAGCAGGGGTTATACACTGGTGACTGGGGCGCCTTTGGAGCCTTCATAGCTGCGCCGGTTGGCGGTTTGCTTTGGGGATTCGGTGCGCTAGGTCTGAGGTTGACGGTGCAATTCATCCAGTCCAAGGTGCGAGGTGATCGATTCGACGCGCTTGATCGTCCTGTCATACTTCCGGCGGAGGATTTCGACGCCTTAGCTGGGCCGGATGAGGCGACCACTACCAAGGTCGTTGGCAAGTTCTTCTAGACCGACTCGCACGGGAAGACGGAGGAGCGAGGGAGAAAGAAAGAAACACGAGTCTACGATAGAGATAGAGTTACTAAGGCACAACAACGGGTGGGTGCAGATGTAATCTGACGACAGATATCGAGGCGTTGGCTAAATCTTAGCAACGAGGAAAGGAGTAGTGTTGTGTAATATGCAAACTAATCTGACGTTGACTATGGCACGAGATTTACTTGTCTGAGACGTCGCCTAGTGGGTAGTATCGGATTGGACACGACATAAAACGTATTAGCTTCCCCGGTTAGACGTATTTCTTCAAGGGAAGGGAAAGCAACATGAATACGAACACGAACAAGAGATCGGGTGGAGGCGCACTACAAACCGTATATATCCTACCTTTTGCCTCGATGAACACTTGTGTGTCTACATGGCCTCAATAGGGCGATATAGCCTTAGTGGGAAAATAGAAACCAAGAGTGAAGAGAGAGGCCTTGCGCGTGGGAATAACTAGGTATTCGTGACGTTCATTTTATACAACAGGTCTGACACAAAGCCTACGGACATTCAGCTTTTTATCGCCCCTTACACCGGGGCACTACGCGCCGTTACGTCTTTGCTTGCTCGGCCATGATCGCCTCGATATTCTCTACTTCCGACAGGTATTCTTCATAGGTTGCCTCGGAGAGAGTGCCCCATATCTTCCACGGCTCGCTTTCGTAGGTGTTGTGATTTACGACGGCCTGCAGAACGATATGCTCCGTCATGGGGCGTATGCGCTCGCTGCCGGGGATCTTAATGCCGCCCTTGGAATCGTCGTAGCGCGCTATTTGCTGGACGCTGGCGATGCTGACGACGGCCTGCTTGACCAACTTCAAGTCGCCATTTGGCTGGGGTTGCTGGCCGATCCTCCAGTCAGCAAGTCGTGGGTAGAGCCACGTGCGGTCGTACCGGACGAGGTTCCACTCGGCACGCACACCCTTCGGCCGGCTGTCAATGGCGGAGGCGAGGGTCAGGAACAACTCGGGGGTGCAGATGCGCCGCAGGGTCTCTTTATCGCCGACGGCCATGGCCTCGGACATCTGGACGTGTAGGGCCTTGGCGGTGGGTATAAGGGCGGATCTGTGGAATTTGAAGCGTGGTCGGCTGATCAAGACGGTCGGCTGGGACAGGAACTTCATTGATAGTATAGCCCACAAGCCCTGGGCGCGGGCTTTCGCGTGCAGCCATAGCATGTGGAAAAATTGTCTGGGCCGGCGCGGATATCGCCAGAGGGGAGGGGCCACGAGTGTATCTATGAGCGCAGCGCAGGACGTGTCAGTCTTGTTAGATGCAGTCGCGTGCGCGAGACATACCCACGCATTCGCCAACGTATGCATAGATGGGTATACATTGATGGGGTAGGTAGGGAGGTAGGTAGGGAGGGAGGTAGGTAGATAAGTAGGTAGGTAAGTAGGTAGGTAAGTAGGTAGGCAAGTAGGTAGGCAAGTAGGTAGGGAGGTAGGCAGATGAATCGTGTTGATAACGTGGGCAAGCAACTGGTAAGACTAAC
Organism: Pyrenopolyporus hunteri; assembly: GCA_902806595.1. Lineage (NCBI taxonomy): Eukaryota > Fungi > Ascomycota > Sordariomycetes > Xylariales > Hypoxylaceae > Pyrenopolyporus > Pyrenopolyporus hunteri. The sequence continues at coordinate 880,419 of CADCXC010000035.1, read as the reverse complement.
AAGGAAGTAATAGGGTTATGCCGGTCTCCACCTGCATTGGTTCGCCCTTCTTGGCCGTTGACCTAGAGGACCTTGGCTTCATGTGTCCCCTTCCTCTTGATGTATATGGTCTCGAGACGTTTATGCCGACGCTGCGATAGACACTAGATGAGATGAGGGACGGCGCTCGCGGCTGGAGCGGGGATAGCAACCGCCACGGCCGCGACAGGCGTAGTAGGTCGGCCATGATCCTAAGGTCTCTTATGGGCTGGCCCTATGGAGACTGAGGGGCGGTGATATCTGGTAATGGGTGGTGGTGAGTGGTGATGTTCGGCGATGTTGGCAACGGGAGGGGAGCTAATTGTCGGGCTCTAGACTTGACCCGGAAGCTATGCTCGTGGGGACAACGTCCGAATAGGTAGGTCAGTAGGTCAACACCCTTTCCGCGACGCGCCGCCGAGTGGGTGGGATGGAGAGCGAACTGCGACTCGAGGCTGCTGAAGAATATCCGATAGGAAAAAAGAAACGAAGAAAAATTTGGATGTATATAAACTAGACTAACCAATGGGATAGCACCCTGGGAAGTATGTACGAATTAGGTGGGTTGGGTTACCCAGGTCCGCACTTTGGCGTGGGGTGCACCCCTCCTTCATGTGTGGTATCTATGTGCCTAGCATATATGTACCTACCTAGGTATGTACCGAGCAATAGGTACATGTAGGTAGGTATGACCTCACAGGCAGGTACATTGCCCTACCTACCTACCTAGGTAGGTAGGTATGTACCTTGGTATGTACAGGTATTGTCTCAATACTAGATGTATCCATTTACTATGATACCCGTATTTACATATACTCGCGTACATATATGTTTCGATCCGATTCGTTCCAGGTTTGGACGTAATATGGGTACCTAGGTACCTACATACATAGGTGGCGGATACGAAAGAGGTAGGTACTCGTCTATTGCCGACGGTATGTACATATACACGTACACGTATTGGTTAAGCCGAATCGACATTGGTACCTAGGTAGGTACCTATATTACATTACATTACCTACCTAGGTATATACATGTCCCAACTTACGTACCTACATGTAGATACCTAGGTACCTACCTAGGCACGTCCCGCCTCCATACCGTCTACACAACCGTCCACACACCTCTTTATCAACCACATCTTCCCATGGCCCTACTCGACCTGACTGCGAGCAAACTGATTACTAGACATAGGAAGCCAACCCGGAACGGCGATAGGTCGGGTCGTTTGGGGACCTGGTAGCTACCTAGCTTAGGTAAAGAGGCACTGGTCTGTTTATCAGTCAATCGGTTCATCAATTCGTCGGTTCATCTGGTCTACTCGAGCCGTCTCCTGGAGGGATCTCCCCCCTCCCTTGAATGGCCAACACCACGAACACCGCCGACAAATCCCCCGCCCCCGCCCGCGTCGTAGCCGTCTCCCTCCTCCAGCCCCGCGTCGCCGTCGCCCTCGGCGTCCCGAAACGCTGGCACCATACTCTCTCGGCCTGCCGCCTGCTGTCTATCGCGCCTCCTATCTGCTGGGGCCTACGCTTTGCTCTGCGCTTCCTCCTCGCCGATCTGTTACGCCGGTCCGATAGGAGCCATGGTCGAGATGCTGCTCTCTCCTCGCTGAGGCTGACCGAGACGGCCCTCGCTATCATATGGGTACGACTCTCCCCGCCTGCCATATGCCTTATCCATCCATCCCGCGTCCCTGGTGTGCTGATCTTAAGCTTTGTCTCTTCCTTCTCTCAATAGTGTTGCGCCTCAGCTTATCTTGCCTTCTTCTTCACCGACTGTCTCATGTCACGCTGGCTCATCAACTACACCCCTCAGGCCACCGTTGTGCGGCTCTTCACCATCAGCTGCGCTTTTGCCTACCTAACCTCCTGGATCGTCTATCTGGCCGGTGGCTCCCAAGACCCGGGCCTGCTACTGCCAGCTTGGATCGGCATCGCCACCATCCTAACTACCTGTTACCACTTTACTCAGCGTAAGATCAGGATACGGAAGGAGACCTTTGCCAGCATTAGTGTCTTCTCTATAGCAAGCTTCATTAGCATGGTTGCTTTGCTGTTGCATTCGCATTCACATTCGCAGTCGAACAGAGCTGGATATCAGAACGTGCCCCTGGTCGCCCTCGCAGAACGAACGTGCCGAATCGCGGGCCACATTATTTTCCGCCTTCTCGGCGTTACTACGGACGTGGATGGCGTATGATATGGGGCGGCGTGTCTTTTTGAGTGTTCTATTTGCGATGCTACGCCTAAGAGGTAGTCGTCGAAACGTGTTTGCCAGGCTACGCGTAAACTCTCTTATTCGAGAGGCTAGGATGTGCCTGGCCCCATTATCTACCGCCCTTGCACCTGTATGTTCGAAATAGGATTGGGTCTTTGCTCGTAAGGAGGAACTGGGTTGGCTAAATAAGGGCGCTCCTCGCTAGACGAGAAGTGCTTTCCTACCTAATGCGAACTGCTCGGCTAATATTTATCTCATCCTTGGATGCCTACGTAACTCTATCCTGGTCACCCTATCATATGGCATTCCTCGCTCGGAATATAATATGTTTCCCTCGATGACATAGGTATCGTCACAAGATGGTACTCACGGTCTTTTCTTATTATTATAGATATGGTACGATTACCGGCTCTGTTGTAAGGTAGGACTCGTGTGCGCAGTTCGCTTATAGGAAGTCTATAGCTAGGGCGTGGCAACGGCTGAAGTTAACGAAGATATCACAGCGTGTATTCGACTGCTTAACAAAATTGGCGAAACAAACGGATGCCCTGTAGGGGGAGTTGCGAATCCTATAGTCTTCTTTAGCAGGGATGAGACGGCCTGGACTAGTGTAGTTGAAAACGATGGGGCGGGAGCATTGTATTAAGCGTGTTCGGATCGCAGTTCCTGGGAGGCCCCTTGTCCATCGACATTATCGTAAGGGCAGCATAGAGTAAAGTTATCGAAAACGCCGGAGGAGAAACAAAGAAAAAGGGACGGCCGCTGTCCGTGTGTACTTTGACCAAGGGCTAAAACGCTACTTGCTTATGTCGCAAGCTGGGGGTGGCAGTACTTTGGCAAGGTCGCAGTTTCAATGAGGGGCAGGTAACAAATAAAATACTAAACGCTATGCGAGTCTGGCATCCTTGAATATGTCGTTATTACGTCCTAGTAGCAGTACCATTTTCTTCCGTACCTATCTGTAATTTGCCGGACTAGATTAGCAACGTAACGTCTGCTGAAGCTAGAAGAGGAAGGGGGAAAGAGAAGACCGTTTACCTTAGCTTGGGAACTGAATTCGTCTTCCGAGCTAGGTTGCTGACTCATCTTCGATACTGAGGTTATACCTAGGTACCTACCTATAGATAAGTAAAGGCAAAGCACGCCCTTCGCGACTTTCTCTCTATACCTACCTAGGTACCTACTTGTACCTAAGCACTTCCCTTCCTTCCTTCCCAATACCTAGGTACCTATGTTGCGACCCCCAGGCAAACTGTCCCTTCTGTCCCTTCTGTCTTAGCGAGCACTCCCTTCCTGGCTGGTAGATATGTTTCTCGGCAACGAGTCTTCCCTCCCCGGCGTAACAAGCCTATGTAGATAATTTTCCCCCCTCGTAGCCCCACCCCAGAACCTACTTCAGCTCTATCTACAATACACCAATATCCGCCGTCGTCCATCATCTGTTTCAGTACCATTCTACGAACTTACCTACCTTCGCTACACACATAGCGATCCTATTCAGATGGTCTTTGTTCGGTTGACGTATGGTCATTTTACGCCCTAGCAAGCCGTTCGTCACAACTTCGCACCTTAACTCACCCTCCCCGTCGGATACCCTTTTGCCTTTATTTTCCGGTCTATGAACCGCCTAATTACAGTATCTAATCACTCCACCAGCTCCGGCCTATGTTTGATTCTCCCTCGTGCTGGATATGATTGTGAGTTCCCCTTCGCCCTATCTCGACGTGCTTCTGGTTCCATATGTTTTTGCCTTTGTCGCCAAACCCCGCCCTGCCCAATTGTTACTCTCTCCGCCAATGCATGCTGTGGTTGGCCTCTACATCATTTTGCCATGCTCTACACGACCACAACATTCCATTGTCGGGTGTTAACTCTCCTCTTCGCCATGCGTGTTGGCTACTACTTGCTAACCAAGACAGAGCAGCATCAACCTCTAGCCGCCCTCTGTTTCATTCACAAAGGCTCTTCATTTAGCACTTATGTGCTACGACATATATCCCAGATTTCCATACCACTATAGAACCTCGTCGAAACCCAAGATCTCTTCACGGTGCTGCTAAGATACCATGAGATATATTTTGTAGCACAGTATTACTAAAGCTACGGATCGCAATTGAGCTTATATGTACCGAAGATATGGCATTATGCAGCAAGATAGGGCCGGATAATATCGCCGACCATATCCGCTACTATCACCCAAGATTTACTTAACAGAAACCATTTAATACGAAAGGTATGTGTGTCATTCATCCGAAATTCTATAGAGGGAAATGTATTGATCTCGCAGCTAATGCACAGATAACAGAATAGCCCTTACGGTCTAATCTCGATAGGCGATGCTACCTAATGATGGCCTAGGTACAAGATGTGTGTGGTTCCTTTTGGCATATCGTTCTCGATAGACTAAACCTATCCTAGTGCATCCCTTATTCACGAAATAGGCAACCTCGATTAAAAAGGGGGAAAAGAAGAAGAGTCAAGAAGAAAAGGCAAGGTTTCCGTGGCTTTGCTAGCCAATGGCTAATCGAACTCCATCCGGAAAACTCGCTAGCAGCTCATTTGCCTAGGGTTGCCCAGGTCAGCGCCGGAACGAGAGAAAAGCAAATCGCTTTATACATAACCAGTTCCGTAGTCGCTTACGGTATTGACGCAAGGGCCTGGGAATCTTGCCATGCAGGTGCATTTCCGGATTGACGAGCCAGGTCCATGACTACTCATTCAGCCCTTGGGAATCGCCGAATCGTTCGCCCGTTCCAGCGTTGTGCCGAGTCGGAGTCGGAGCGTCTTCATCGATCGAGGTGCCCGGAGCAACTGCCAACGGAGACGACGTGTATCCACTAAAGTATGGCACGGATCCATAATTGGGATCTTGTAGGTAAGGTGTGACCCAGGCATACGGCGTACTGTAGTATGGACCTAGAGGGCTCATCATTCCCGGAGTAGCTTGCGGCGTTGCCGGAAACCCGCCGACACCAGCTGGAGGGTTTGCCTGATACGGAGATGCATTGTACGACGGGCTAGAATAGTTCTGGTCTCCAAAAGGGACGAATCCGTAGGAATGGATTCGAGGTCCTTGGTCCGGTGCAGAGGATCCAGCTCCATTATTGCTAGCTGAGCGTGGCATGACGGTTTCCGCCAGAGCAGCGTGCGATGGAGTCACAGGCTCAGTGGGCGCCTCAGCCATGGGTCTATTCTGCTGGGCCCCGATTCGGTCCCCGGTCATGGGGCTACGGGTTGCGTTTGGGAACACGCCTTCGGATTGGAATCGACGGGTACCCTGGGGCTCTCGGCTAGCCTTGCGTTCCACTCGAAGCAGATTGCCATGCAAAGCTCGACCATTCTGAAGTGAAAAAAATTAGTCGACTAAACCAAGGTGTACGTCTGATTCAGTAGGCTTACCAGGCGCTTCACTGCAAGATCTGCCGCATCAGGGCGTGAATACTCAATGAAGCCAAAGGCGATCGCATTTAGACGACCTAAGAGACCCGTTAGTAAGGTCCCCCCCTTAGTAGCAGGTGGCTACAAACCAGTTCGACCATCCTTTCGGACGACTTGCACCTTCTCTACGGTGCCGACCTCCTTGGCTAGCCTGGTAAGGTGCTCTTCGACGTCTGGATCATCCACCGGAAGATTACCGACGTAGATGGATCGGCGGTCGACCTCGTATCGTTGGAGCCATGCTTCGTCTGGATCCATCTTCGAAGTCTGCATCGACTTCTTGAGATCATACGCAACAACACGGTACGTGGGGTGATGACGGTACGCCTTGGACATTGTTAGCAGACTGCAACAGACAACGTAGTTATGGTGTCAGATCGCTTACAGCAATAACATCTCTAGCCGGATCGAAGTTGGTGAATTCAACTAGTATACCGTCCTTGATGCGCATGGCCTCCTGGATCTGAGGGTGGAGTTTCTCGCACTTGCTCATAGGGCCGAAGCCGCTCATGTGAATACGGGCTTCCTCGACGGTGATGCTATCTCCGGTGACTCTGAAGATAACAAAATTACCTGCCAGCTAGTGAGCGTGGACGGCTAGATATTAGAAACGCGAGCTCCACTTACGGTTCGCCTTAACCATCTCGGTGCGGCAAGGGCGACCTTCGATCAAAATTCCGCGACCTTGGTTCACCGCATTGTGGGCATCCTCGTCTTTCTGAGGTTCGAGTTAGCCAAGCCTTCAATTTGACTTCGAATGCCACTTACGGTGTATTGACAGAAGGCAAAAGGCATGTTTCGCTGATCACGGCGGATCTTCACGAAGACGATGCCAAACTTACTGAAAGCTCGGGTCAACTCGGCTTCAAGACGTGAATCGCGAATGAAATCCGGAAGACTAGTTGCGAGGTCAGATCATAATTCAGCCGGAAGGGGTGGGGGGTATGTTGTCAACATACTTAGCAACGAAGACACAAGCCGTTGCAGGGTAGAAGGCCTGGGCGTCTACACCACCGACCTGGGATCTGCTTCCGCTTCCGTTGCCTAGGTCCGAGGCGCGAGTACGCAACATAGGAATAGGCTGCATGGTGGGAACGGCACCCTGCATAGCCGAACCAAGCATGTTGGACTGGGCCGGGGCTGGCGCCTGGGTGCGAGGCTTGGGGGGGGACGCGAACACAGCAGCGTCCTCGGGATCCTTGCCAAGCTGGAATGGAGTATCGTTCCTTCAACAGATGTCATTAGCCAGTGGGCATTAACGTTAACTTCGTTTCAAGGGACCATACTGCTCGTCAACAGCGTGCAGCTGTTGCTTGAGGAGAGGCGAGTTTTGTCCGTTACGGACAACGATGGGCTCTTGTCTAGGGACCAAAGGTTAGATGTGGGCTATAATGTCATCGTACTTCTGTCCTTCACAAGACTCACCCAGCCGCCGTGGGCGAATTCTCGAGAGTGAGGTTTGCTAGGCCTACGTCGAGGCGAGCGCCTCCTGCTGCGGCAAAGCGGTTAGCATCGCGACCCTCGCTACTGGGGGAGGTGTTTAGCTTAATTAATTTTAGCAGAACAAACTTACCCTGGTCGGACTTTGAGCCCGGAGAGTCGGAAGTGACGCGAGGCGCATTCACGCCAAGGTTGGCCGACTGTTTCTTATGAAGGGTCGACATCGTGAGGTGGCTCCCTGAGCACCGTTGCAAGGTTGCGATATGGTTCTGGGTTAACAACCTATAGAAAAGAATCGCGGTTAGAGTCAACACTCCCAATCCCGGACGGCGCCCAAAATTATGTTAAGAAAATGGAAGAACGACTGCACCAAGTCCAGGTCACTCCGAGGACAACGGCAAGAACTGAAGAATAATTAGGAGGGGAGGGGGTTGTGAGTTGGGGACTGCGTTGTTATTTAAATGCGAAGTGGTGTAGACGGAAAGGAAATAAGGCAAGCGCGAAAACAGTACGCGTGTGAGGCTGATCCGCCACCTGAAAACGTCACAAGTCTACGGGGAAACGACGTAGAACATTGAGCCCTTCTTCTCAGAAGGGGGAAGGGGGGGGGGATATGTTTGATGAGGGAAAACAACGCGAAACCCGTCACCCACGACAATACGGTAGGAAATAATAAGATGATGAGAGAGAAAAACAACAGCACCAAAACAGTACAACTGGGGTTTGCTTCTGGAGGGTGCAGTTGTCACAGACCAACTGGAAAGGGCAACAAAAAGGGAACGAATGAACTTACTACCGATGGCGCTTCCTAAGCGGCAGAGACTGTCGTCGAGGCAAATAAGAGATGGGCAACTAAACCCGTTACGCCTGGAGGAATTAGTATATGCACTCAGGAGAGAGAAGTGGGATCTAGTAGGGAGAATGGATGTAAGGGAATGGAAGCGGGGATGAGTTGGCAGCGATACACCAGGGGTCTAGAGTAGAGAGATAGTAAGGACAGTCTACTGGGCTAGACTTGATGAACGAGAGGGGATGAATATACCAAGATCAGAGCGCCGGTATTTGCAGTTGTTGGGCGGGTGATGTGATGTAGTGGAGGGGGGATATGGATGTGGGTGAGTGATTGATGTTGTGGTTTGACGGGTGGCGCCAGGCGGAAGTTGATGAGGTCGGACAAGAAGAAGAGAGGGTAAGAAAGGATGAGAAGAGGTGAGAAGAGATGAGAAGTGGTAGGATGGAGAGTGTGGATGGCAAAATGGATCAAGACTCACCTAGGTACTGATGCTGCTGCTTCTGGAGCTTGGACCAGTTCTGATGTTATGTCGAGACGACGAGGCTCAAGAAGTCGCGAGCTGAGTGTGGGTATCTATCAAGGCACGTCAACTCTCGCATTGGCTTGGATGTACCGGACTGGCTGATTTGATTTTTGCAAGATACCTCTCCCCTCTCCCGTACGCCTAGCTAGACGTTATTCTAATTGCTGCCTAGCTCATGCCCTTTTCTTTTTCTCTTCTTCTTCTTCCTTCCCCTCCCATTACACGATGTTTGCTTTAGTTATAGTTGGGTGTGGCTGATAACCGGAATGACTTACCTAAGTGTACCTAGTTTCTTTGGTTGTCAACCTGGTCAATCGTGTAAGTTGTCGTACGTGTTGTTGGCTGGGTTGAGAAACCGAGGCTTGATCACCGCAGGGAGAAACTAAGTGGGAAAGATTACTTAGAGAAGTATCTTGCTGCCAAGGTTCTGATTAGCAACTTGAAAATAAATAAATTCGAAGTACGCTTCCAGAAAATATCTTCAAGGAAGCCTTTTAGGTAATCTGGCTCATGGCCGAGGAAGGCACATGAGGTGTTCCAATATGCGTTATTCGTCTCTGAGAAAGGAAGGCAACGGTTAGGCCCGCTTCTCCTTTCTCCAATAGGTACATGTGTGTAATACGTATCTGGCGGTTCATAGACGCTGGAGCAACTTCGAAGGTACTTGCGTAGGTATGTGTATCTTCTTACTGCCAGGTATCCCTTATTTGACGCACCTTCCTGACATATAATCAATGTATGCCGATAACACGCGTACCTCCTTTCAATGGAACTTAAGTATACTCCGAGGAAGAGGGGGGGCACCTGCCGCACGATGTCAAACTAGCTGCTTTTTTTTCTTCTCCTTCCCCCTTTCTTCTCGGTTCTATATACTTTTCGGTATACATTCACCTACAGTAACGATTCTCTCTCTTTCCAGTTAGTCTACACGTTTGTATTTACAAGTGATGCTTAGTTTATTTGATTGTCCTTGTTAATTTAACACTTGGACGTATTACTACGTTATGAACGAGATATTTTCACGCGAACCGAGGGGCGAATCTATCTACCTTTTAATAGGTATAAAACTCTAAGCTTAACATAGAAATGGGGCTTCTTACCGGGATAAATAAATACTTATTTAACTACGTTTAACTTATAAAGTCGATTATAAATCTTTATCTCCAGGAAAACTTAAAGTAAGTTAAAAGTTATACTTACGTATTTTACGTATTAACCGGAATTTAAATAATATATTTTTTATTAAAAATTATTATAATTGTTAATTTATATCATTTAATAATTATGTAATTTATTATGGTAATAGTCTATTATTATGTGGTGTTATAAATTTATAACCGTATATACCATTTTAAAATACAATGCTTCGACTATTATATTCTAATACCCTTTTTTAAAAGGATGGCTTCGTAGGTTAATAGTCATGAACCGATCCATCACATAATTTTTAACAATTTGTTTAATGAAACCTATGGTACGGTAGGGCCAGATAATCGCTAAGGAGGTGAAGTAAAAAAAAAAGGAATAATGTGCTGAACATTGACTTAACCAACGTAGTATGGCAGCTATAGGTATCCTTGGGAAACTAAGAAACATGTCCTGTGTGTGCACTTAGCCATCCTGGGACCCAGCTTGGAAAACAAAATTCTAGTCAGTGGTGGCTGGTGTCGTGTTATAATTAAGACGTGTGTCGCTTTGTCCCTACTTGTTGCCTTCCTAGACCTCTTCCCTGGATAGTAAGATAGCTTGTCCGGCGATGAGGTTGTTTCTCCCACTACCCGTATGATTGACCTCATGGCAACCCTTAAAAATGCGTCGATAGACGCCTACGAAGTTCTATAGGGTTATAATTCGAAAGGTTAGATTTAGGTGGCGGGGAACGAGGATTTGTTAAAACCCTCAACAGTGATCTGTGCCCTGTACCATGTAAAAGGAGAAATCGTTTCTTGGTAGGGAGATCTATACGAGGCCGACCAGTATCCTACTTACCTAATTGTCACTTCAGAAAGTAGACCTTTAAGAGCAGAGCTGCTAGAAAAGGCAATTGTTGGTAACATTTCATTACTTGAACATGGTAGTGAAATAGTAATCAGTATTAGGATTAGTAGGGCCTCATTTTTTCCAACGAACGGGCCTGGTTAGGTTGTGCCCTCTAAAGTATTCATATTTAATTCGGCTGAACACGAGTAACAAAAGTATCTGTCAGGGGAGGCGCCCTTGAATTTCAGGAGTAACACTAAGTGCGAGTCCTTGCCGTTCGAGCGAGGCAGGTTAGGTCCACCACGCCGGCACGTGTATCGTCAAGTTGCTAAGACGATATCTTTGGATGGTCTGGGTCACTTGGGGAACCTTCCCTGCGTTCCGGAGATGAGCATATTTCCGGCCGACGTAAAGGGACAACAATGCCACCGTATTGGGGCTTCCAAGGTCGTCCGGCCATAGACGAGTCTGGTCTGATTTATGAAAGTATCCACCACAGGGTTGAAGAGTATTCTCCTGCATGAATATTAATAGAAAAAAGAAAGAACAGAATGGCGTTTACGTCGTGCATCCTGTAGACGGCGCGTCCCTTTATATGGCGGCTAATTCTACACAGCGTGAGTGATCCGGGAGATTGACACATCCTTTTCTATTTAAGCGATATAATTAAAACATTCAATTAATATCCCCCGCAGTTACTCCTCAATATTAGACGACGGGTGCTTATACCACGTTTTGATGCAGGGGATACCTACAGCCTTCGCGAGATCTGCCGGCGTATCGAGGCTTACGGGCTGAACTAGGTCTTCGATAGAGATATTACTCCCCGTAGAATTATCTAGGGCTGGATAGCCTTCCCTTGCTCCATTCACGGCCCGATCAATCGAGTTTTGCCTTTAGCATGCTTTCTTGCATCCCGCGGCGTTGTCTATCGATACATTGATATATATTACTTTCTCATCTTCGGTACGTGGCACTTCAAGCATGAGCCGCTCTGCTGAGGAACCGTCCCGGGGTATCGTGTTGAAGCGAACATCATTTAAATGGTATTCGCCGTCACCGTCTTCACTCAAACCCGTGTCTCGTCCTCTAGCTAGATCCTGATCCCGCAATGTCATCAGTGCCTATAGCTAAGTTCGGTGTTTTAGCGGTCTTGCTGCTCGCGGTCACAGAGCCGTTCGGCCAAGCACTTCGTCAGCCAGGGCCTCATCTAAGATTCTTGAATGGCTCGGCACCGGTGCGTTCCTCATATGATTATGTGATTATCGGAGCCGGGACGGCCGGGTTGACGGTAGCGGACCGCCTAACAGAAGATGGGAAATGTAAGTCATAGCCAAGCTCAACCTACAACTATGTACCTAGGCAGGAATTAACGTCCGTTTGTTAGCTACTGTCCTTGTCGTTGAGAATGGCGGGATAGGTGAGACACGCCTTGAGAAAGAATCGGCTCTCGAACGGGATACTGACGATTGGGTGCCAAGTTGATTCTCCTAGGATAAGCCAGGTCTTCTCAGGTACCGCTGCTATGGGGCCGACTTGGTCGTACCAGATCAACTCGGTTCCCCAAGTTAATCTACGGAACCGGACGACGGCTGTCATAATTGGGAACCTAGTGGGGGGCAGTTCCTCTATCAACGCCATGATGACTGTGCGAGGAACATCGGATGATTATGACCGATGGGGCAGCTTCTTCGGAAATAACTCTACCTGGTCTTGGAATGGCGTGCTGCCTTATCTGAAGAAAGTATGGCTCGTCGTATTTTCCTATTTACCTACGTACCTAGACTTCTGCCCACCTCCCAACTAACGAACGGATTCGACAAGGCTCTCAATTTCGTACCCCCAGACGTAGCCGTGGCGCAATCGGTAAATATCACATATGACACCTCATTCTGGGGCAATAGCTCTGGCGTATATGCGGGGTGGCCATTCTTCCAATGGCCCGGCCTAGGTTTGTGGTTCCCTACCAAATCCGCACCGCCGTGCTAATATGGGCTGAAGCTACGCAAATGGAGGCTTTTAGAGACATACCCGGGGTTGAGTTCCCGCCTGATAGCGGCGCAGGTAGAGCAGGCGTGTACTGGTTCCCAACTTTCATGGACCCCAAGCTAGTTCAGAGGTCTTACGCCAGAACCGGGCATTACGACGGGATCAATAGGACGAACTACGACGTGGTCACCGAGTCACATGTGACAAAAATCCTACTCGAAGACGGGTCTGCTACGGGAGTCATTTTCCGACAAGCTGCCGGGAACGCCACAAAATACATTACCGTCAAAGCCAACCGTGAGGTTATCCTTTCCGCTGGTGCCATCCACTCCCCCCAACTCCTTCAGCGAAGTGGGATCGGACCTACCAAGCTCCTTCAGTCTGCTGGTATCAGCACAACCGTCGACCTGCCTGGCGTTGGCCAGAACTTCCAGGATCATCCTATGATGTTTATGAGCATTAGACGTGAGTAGCGAGGTAAATCCACAAAGCTCGAGGCCTAGCTAAGATAGAAATCCCCTAGTTTCGAATTTCACGATTCATCCAAGTCCACTGGATATGTTTGGAAACCAGAACTTCACTGATTGGGCCCAGGAGTTATGGAGAACCAATAGGACTGGTGGGAAGCACAAGGCGATACCTATATACAGGTTATGAACTGACCCTCTTGCGTATTCTAGGCCCATATTCTATGGGTATAGGCAACGCTGCAGCGTGGCTGGGCATGCCAGTGATCTCGCCCGAAAGATTCGAAAGCATAGCAGCAAAACTGGAAACCCAGGACCACGCTGCTCAGTTACCACCGGGCACCGACCCCACAGTAATTGCCGGTAAGTTGTCCAGAGTATCTCAAAATCTCACCGGCGGGAGAGAGAATTAGGGAGAGATAAGTTCCTTACACCAACCTGTACAGGGTATAGCGCACAAATGAAGAATATGGCAGCGTCGATCCGTTCTTCAAATACGGCCTTCTAGTAAGTGACCCCTTCTGTTACCAACGTTATTAATATCTCTCCGTTTCACTTTACACGCCATGGCAACATCGGGAATGGTGGATTTGTGAAGCGAGTCTGGAGCCGTCGCGGAGCTATGATACTATTACTATTACTTAATGACTAATATATCGGGGTTCATAGCAACCACGTCCTGACAGGTGCCGGGTCCTCGGGGACGCTGGTGGACCTACATCCCCTGAGTCGCGGCACAGTCAATATCAACACGACGGACCCCTTCAACGCCGAACCCATCGTCGACTACAGGGCGCTGACAAATCCTGTGGATCTCGACATCATGGTCGAGATGCTCCGATTTACTAAACGATATTTCTTTGAGACGAGACTAAAGGAGTTCTCTCCTAGGCAAGTACAGCCCCCTGACTACGTCAACGAACCTGAAGATCTAGCCGGGTTCTTGGCCGAGAACATCACTCCTTCCGAGTTTCACCCGTCCGGAACTTGTGCTATGATGCCAAGGGAGCTCGGCGGGGTTGTCGATGAAAGTCTGAAGGTGTACGGCGTAAAGCGTCTGAGGGTTGTAGACGCGAGTATCATGCCCACGTTACCCGGGGCGAACACCTGCCAGAGCGTTTATGCTATTGCCGAGAAAGTAAGTGATATTCGATAGGTATGAAGGTGTTAGCTGACGAATTATCAGGCGGCAGATCTCATCAAGGCCGATATCTAGCCCAGCTCAGGGTTGCTTTGATTCGCTAGAGTAACGTCTCGCGGCAATTGAGGTGAACGTAAGGAACAGAAGGAGCTTAAGCAAATGCAGCGTTTATAGTCTATTAAAGGGGTACCTCACTTTAACTAAGACTGAAGCGTATATATGGCTTTGTACCCAACAGGGCTTACATGCGGGTGTCTCTTCCCTACTGGTCTAGATTCGATGTCTCCCGAGGACTACTGTTGCCAATATATATGCTTTCCTGCCCTAATGGTAATCAATGCTGATGATCCACTACATCATGCTTGCTTTAACCTAGGATTCATGGTCAAATCTACGGATTACTACGTTATGCCTAGGTAAGCACGATATAAATAATTCGTCCGCGTACTAGCTCTTCCGTGCTGTATACCTTACCTAGGTAGGTACCCATGGTTATGTTCTACAAGGCAAAGTTGGGGCCGCGGCGAATTAGAACGCCAACATGATCTGCATGAATTGTCGTCGCGATTGGGGATACCTAATATTATAAAAGAGTAACATCGTTAGGTGCAGCAGCCGGCTTTCCATTAAAATACACATTTTCCGGCCAACCCGCCTTGTTCATTATTCGGTCCTGGTCAGTCGATATATCCCGAGACACCTCGTTCTCCGTCGTACCTTTTTTTTTTATCATTATTAAAAGCGGGCAATATCCTCAGGTTCAGCTCTCTATCTCCATTATTCGTTGCAAGCCGGTTCCGGCAGCTTTATACCATCGGCCCCTCTCCTCAAGATCGTCCTGGATGCCGCCGAGAGCTGCTTCTTTCCGTCTCTTGGCCTCCTTCGCGGCAGCCTTGCTGTTTTGCCTCTTTGCTTCGAGGGGCTGCAGCTCGGCGTGTAACCGATCTAGCTCTTTCTTTTTCCTCGGGACCTGGCTTTGTAGCTGCTCTAACTTCCGGTCCAATTCGGCTCTTTGCTGCTTTTTCGAGCCGACTAGGTCCAATGTCTTGGCTAAGGGTAAGTTTAGCTCGGGGTTTAGGCTTGATCCTGTTGTCTGAGTTTTTCTTAACTCCGCGACCGCAGTCTCAAGGTCCTTAACCTTGCGTGGGAGCTCTTCTAGCCTGATTGTTTCGAGCTTGACTCTCTCATACTTTCTGCTCAGATCCCTGGCTTTCTCTTCGAGGGTGGCGACCATATCCGTGACCTCGGTTTTCAAGGCCTTCAACATCGCTTTGGCTTCGAGGTTCTCCTTTTCGAGGTCCACATTTTCCTGCGAACTAACGATGAGAGGCGGATCGCCCACGATGGCACGGATGAACTTCTCTTTGGTGACTTGTTCTACGTAGCTGAAGCGTAGCTTAGCAAACAACTCTCTGTAATGCGTCAAGTCTGCCTCGAGAGAAGCGGGAGTGGTTGCATCGAGGGATGAGCTAGAGACGTCTGAGGTTCGCTGGTGAGGATCTTGTAACTGGGCGACCGCGGCCGATATAGGCTCGCTAAGTTTTAAGATGGTGATTTCCTGGCCGGAGTCGAGTGTCCTTATCTCAGCTAGGACGTTTTCTACTGAGGGATGCGCCATCGTAAGGAATTTGGTCGCGTAATCCCGTTTGGTCAACTACCTAGATCGAATGGTTCGAGCCGGGATACGTGAGAAAAGCAACCTTTCTTTCCTTTCCTTTTCTTTTTCTTTATATAATTGTGGAATATGAAGAATCCGTCACCGAAGGTCTCGCATGCCTGTTATTTCGAGGTTAATACGGGTAGGTAGGTAGGTGGGCAGGTATATCTATGTGTACCTAAGGTAAGTAGGTAGAAGTTCTCTCGGGTTTGTTATCTAATTATTTACTTTTGTCCGAAAAAGGAAAGGTGGATTGGCTGAAATATATAGTGTCTGCCTCTTATAAAGCACTATATAGGTGGGATTCGTTCCCTGGGCTTGTACCGATACCTGGGCTGATACCTACCTACATACAAGTACCTATTAATAACGTGTCGCTGCGTACGTGTACCTGTAGTGCCGCCGTAAACCGCCTTGGTCTTAGTACCCCGCTGGCTAGCCGATCTGACCTATGTAGAATATATTTGATGTATGTAGGTAGGTAGCTACCTAAATACCTAGGTACCTTATTAAGCGGTACCTAAACCTTAAAACATTTCCCTACGTCTAGGTACGTAGGCTGGACCTACTATCTAGGTACCTATATACCTACGGGTAGGTACCTACCTTATGTACCTGGTAGCCCTCTTCGATTAAAAGAAATAATCCTCCTACATGTACCTACATGTAGCCTTCCATACCTACCATCCTATTAATCCTCTTCATATCGCCTCTCTCTTCTTATCATCCACATAATACCTAGAGGTATCTAGACTAAAGATGCCTGCCGACGACCTACTTACCGACGACCAGGTCGCCGACCTTCTGGTCAAAGAAGCTAAGGATTGCTCTCTCAGATACTCTTCGATGGGTCTGGATGCGTTTAAATCTGCCAAGTAAGCGCCTGGTTTACGCGCAACATTACTGTTGCCGCCGGAATCTCTCCTCTTCTACTCTCTCTATCTCCCGTGCCAAGTTGTTGACCGAATACTATTCTACTAGGCGCCCCGCGAACCAACCCAAACCCAACACCCGATTCCTGAACAACATCATCCGTGACACTAATAGCCACAACCGCGCTCTCCTAGCCAGGGAAAGCGCCGAATCGCGGGCGAAATTACGCGACCTCGAAGATGCAGAGGATAATAAGCGGAAGGAAGAGGAGTGCAAACTACGCAAGACCAAACCCGGACCTAGCGATACCCGGAAGCGTATGCTAGGAGATATCGCCGCTATACTGGGCGGGTCGCCTAAGAGGCGAAAGACCGGAAGGGCCGATACGCCTACCGACAATCCTTCAGACATGCCGGCCCCTTATGCTGACGGTAAAGGTTCCCACCGACGCCGCAAGAGTTCCACAGTAGAAGACAGCGGTGGCCTAAAGAAGGGAAGAGGACGAGAGGATCTTTTATCGGAACCCGATTGTGCTTCACGGCACGCCAATCGCCGGGAGGAAGAGAGCTCAAAAGGTGGTTCATCTTCATTTAATCCTAGGCGACGCAAATACGAAGAGCGTCCCCCGCGGCGTGATAACCGACACTATTCGAGGGTTTCAAGACGTCTCGAGCGTCCGCCTTCCGAATCCATGGAGCCATCCGATTCGGATCCTTTAGAAGAGCTCATTGGCCCCGCACCGGCTAGGAAATCAACCGTTCATCGACGAGGACGGGGAGCCAATGCGGCCGCATCCGGGATAGATAGCCGCTTCGCTCTTGATTACGATCCAAGTAAAGACGTTACGCCCGAGGAGGAAGATGGAGATGATTGGGACCATGCACTAGAAGCGTTCCGCGACCGCCAAAAATGGAGGCAGCAAGGAGCAGATCGACTACGCTCAGCGGGATTCACCGAGGACCAGATCAAGAAATGGGAAAAGGGCGATAAAAAGGATGAAGCGGATGTACGATGGACTAAGGCTGGGACGAGAGAGTGGGACCGCGGCAAAGTGGTCAACAAAGACGGTACCATAACACTGGCAACAGATATCGAATAGTGAGTGGTTGGGGGGGTCGATCGAGTTATGTGCGGTGGGAACGGCATCACAAAAGGCGCATCTGGCTGGGCTTCGCAGTCATCTTTATATTCGGCAGCATAAGAGAAGTTTCACCCAAAGGTGACATAGCGCGACATAGCATGGCATGGCGTTGGCGGCGACGGCGTTGTGGGGATTTGATCCGTTCAGTCAAGACGCTCGACTCCCTATCGGGGATGCGACGGATTTGAGATGCTACTACTTGGTGGTTAGAGCGGTTATTTTGTTAATCAGTCTTGAATATGTAGACGGTATATAAGTGCTCCTGCTGAGTGCCTACCGTGTCAACCAACCGCGAGTCCTATAGGCAACAACGCACCTACGTTAGCGGTGCCTCAAGTGTTTCCAGGCTTAGACACCATAGTAGATTTTATACATTACCTACCTAACTATGTCTATCCATTTACGAGGTAGGCCGGAGATCATATAGAAACTTGAAATTCGCTATCGGGTAATCGTTTTCCGATCTTCTTATATCTTGTTACGTAGCTACCTGGATAAGCAGCCAGGTGAGGTACCGAGATGGGAGTTTTGACTTGGGATATGTACCTAGGTAGGTAGGTAGAGAGCACTCGTGTAAATGGTAGAGCACCTAAAGAAAGGATATATTAGTATAAATGCCATCTTTTAAAGCAACGATGTCGTCGATATCCCCGCAAAGATGTAAGTCCAATGACTAAATACTAGCATCACTTCCTAGTTTCGGACGAATTAAACAGCGTCGTAGTTCGCGTTCTTGGAGAAGCCGCTGTCATAGCGGCGAGTCCGGTACGCGAGAGGCCGCTGGGGGGTTTTCCAGCGGACGCATTATCCCGTTACGGACCTCGTATAGCGAGAGAGTAAGGGGGAAACGCCGGCGAACTTAAACAGATACTACTAGGTTGAATAAACCATTTGTTATGGACTAGCCTAGAGTCTCTGGCGAGGAGAAGCACCGAAGTATTGGCTTTCTATAGTTGTGTAAAATAGTAGACGCACCTAGTAGATGAGGACGAGAAACAGTAGTGTACGTATTACACGACTTGTCGCGTGATTAATGTGATCAATGTGATTCTCCTTTTCTAGGACGAGACGTTTGCTATATCCAGATACATAGACCCTCCACTTGAGGTCCCCGGGCTTGTTGAAGACTATATGTACCTACCTACATACAGTATATAGGTACATTGTGGAGATTCCTAATCGTTGCGCACATGCGTAGGCCAAATTCTAAGCAAGGTTTATGATATGATACCTAGGTACTTACCTAGACAAGTAAGTTTTGATGCGGTACGGACATATTCCTTGCCTACATGTAGGTACCTACCTTAGGAATATATTGTACAATACCTAGGTGCTTAAAGCTGGGGAGGGAGGAGGAGGGGAAATAGGGGAGGATGCCCTGTACCACTTATTATAGGACTTAATCCAGCCTAAGAAGTTACCTACCTACCTACCGCAGCGGGATTGGGTGGTTTGGAGTAACCGTTTTAATAGCGGGTAATCGTTGCCATTAGTAGGTTTTTCGATTTTAAGAAACGTTATGTAGCGTAAGCGACGGTTGCTTAAAATAAAGCGTTATTAAAGTTGCGAAATATTACGGGTAGGTACGTATTAAATACGTACTTTTAATTTAATTAATCGAAAAAAATAAATTATAAAAATTTTAATTTTATATATATATAATATAAAAATATTAAATTTTTATAATCGAAATTTAAATTAATTATTTAATTTTAAATTAATTTAATTATTATAAATATAAAATATACGTATTAAAATTATAAATTTAAAATTTATATTTTTTAAATTTTTCGAATAATTTTTTTTTTTTAATTTATAATCGAAAATTCGATTAATTAAAATTATTTATTTTTAATTTTTATTATTAAAATAACCGTTATTTTTTTAAATAATCGTAAAATTTTAAATTATAATTATAATATAATTAAATAATTATTAAATAAAAAATCGTTATTTTAAATTATTTATTTTTTTTATAATATTTTATTTTATTTATATATATTTATAAAATTAATTAATATATATTATAATAATAATTAATAAATATAAATAACGATTATATATTTAAAAACGATTTTTTAATAATATAAATTTAATTAAACGATAATTATTTTTTTTACGATAACGATTTTTTATATAAAATAAAAATAATTTTTTAATTTTTTTTTTTTTTTTTTTTACGTTATTATAATTATAAAACGATTATATAATTATTTATTTAAATATTTAAATAAATATTTAAATATTTAAAATATTTTATTTTATAAAAATTTAAAAATTTAAAAATTTAAAAATTTAAAAATTTAAAAATTTAAAAATTTAAAAATTTAAAAATTTAAAAAAAACTTAAAAAAAAATTTAAAAAAAATTTAAAAATTTAAAAATTTAAAAAAAAATTTAAAAATTTAAAAATTTAAAAATTTAAAAATTTAAAAATTTAAAAATTTAAAAATTTAAAAATTTAAAAATTTAAAAATTTAAAAATTTAAAATTAAAAAAAAATTTAAAAAAAAACTTAAAAATATTTTAAAAAAAAAATCGAACGTAAAATTAAAAAATAATTTTTTTATATATTATATTATTATATAATATTTACGCGTCGTAATATTAAAAATAAAAATAAAAAACGCGTAAAATAATAAAAAATCATTTTTTAAAAAATAACGTTTTTTTATAACTAACGTTTTTTAAATATATAATCGTTTTTCATTTCTATAATTTACCGTTACGGTATTTAATCCGTAAGTACCTATATGTAATCGACGCCCGTGACGCAAGCAAGCGCCTTACTTTCCATCTACTAACCTAAAATAGCAGCACTAGACCAATTTTGACTTCTCAGGTAGCTTCGCGGCTCACTGAAGACTTATGATACATGCGCCATGCTCGGGTGACTCCATGGTACTTAGGTAGGTAGGTAGCTAGCTATTCCTACGTCTCAAGCACCGAGCCCACTAAAATCCCCCCCACCTCAACATCCTGACCTCACTATTAACTTCTCAAGTCCCATTTAGGAAACTAAGGCAAGCTCCCACATGTGCCCCTCTTAGCTAACCTGCACCTAGTGTATTGCATACCTCCAATGTACATAGGTACTTACCCAGGTAGGTACATGTACCTAACCTTAGTTTTGTGGTACCCATGTAGTTAAAGGCAGGTACAACAATACCGCCAGCTCCGCAGTTGCGCATCTCAATCCTTTCTATTAACTACCTATTACTATCACAATCATCATCATCATCCATCATCACTCTCATCATCATTGCCATTGTTGTTGTCGCCGCCAGGTCCGTGAAGACTTGTCTGACATTAGATAGTTAGTCTCTAAAGGGGCCTTCCGAGGTTTTTTTTATTTCGCTCTAGATTTTATAGATCCCCGTTGTCCTATTGAATCTCCATTAAGTGTTTCCCTTTACCGCGATCTTAATATTTTAACCCCCCCCGCTTCGTTCGATTCGGACTCGGTTCTTCTTGAGTAACACTTCATGGTCCCTGACAGTACTAGCTTCTATTAGTGCCCTTACCGTCTCTACGAATGGTCGTCTACAGCATCCAGCAGCTGAATTGCCAGCTACATTGACAACCCGGTTTCCCACGCCCTCTCTATCATCATAACCATGCGGCCCCCGAGAATAGCCATTCTCGTCCTCTTCTTCGCCGCTTGCCTCTTCCTCGTGTGTCGCGCCATCACGTCGGCCGCTCACCCCGCGCCTGTCATCTCATCTCCTCAATCAACGCAGAAGTCTAGCTTCAAGTCACTCTTCTCCTTCTCCACGCCCTTTACTCTCTTTCCACCAAATGCTATTATCACCATAGCCGACGACAACAGCACCTCGTTCGCTGCGAGGCCCGCCGCTTTTGGGCCACCATTACCGAGCAAAGGATTAGACGGACAGTTGTGGATCGGCAGTGGCTTTACTGAGGAGTCCATGCAAGATGGGGAAGGCGAAGGTGAATTGGGTTGTAGCGACGTGCCCGGCTGGGATGATGGCACATCGAATACAGTATTAAAGCCATCGATCAAGGAGATTCAGCATAATTTCAAACCCGCTGCTGCTGTCAGCAAACCAAAGAATCAGAAAAGGGCCAATTCCAAAGCCCCCTTAGTCGACCGAACCGCCGTTTCCGATTCCGAGCCCAAGCCTAAAGCTAAGCCTGTGGACGACGGGACCGACGACTACCTCCACCAGAGCCTTGATCAATCAAGCAAGTCGCAGAGCGACGCGCTCAGTTTCTCGAGTTCCAATCACGCCGACATCCAGTCGATACAGGAGGGAGC
The DNA here is from genome assembly GCA_902806595.1 of Pyrenopolyporus hunteri. NCBI lineage: Eukaryota > Fungi > Ascomycota > Sordariomycetes > Xylariales > Hypoxylaceae > Pyrenopolyporus > Pyrenopolyporus hunteri. The sequence goes on along the minus strand of CADCXC010000035.1, from coordinate 858,460 downwards.
CGAGATCGCCGGCAAGATAGTCCTACTAAGCCGCGGTGGCTGCGGCTTTCTAGAGAAAGTAAAGTGGGCTCAGCGACGAGGCGCCATTGCTCTTATCGTCGGCGACAACCAAAGGGGGGGGCCACTAATACAGATGTACGCCCACGGGGATACATCCAACGTCACCATTCCTTCTATATTTACGTCTCGCACGACTGCGTATCTACTCTCGCTAATGATGCAACCCGGAAGTTTCATTGAAGATATTATGGATGAGAATGGTAAACCATCCTTAAAAGTGCAACAGTCGGAGAAGGCCAGGAAGAACAGGAAGGCAAGACAGGCAGCCACGCCGGCACAGCCTCCTAGGAGCATTTCAAAACCCAAGGACGTGAAAACGCCGATGAATAAGAAGCCCCCGCCATCAGGTGACGAATTAGCAGGTTCAGGACTGAGTTGGCTCAGGAGAGTCTTCAGGTGGAGTTCTACTTCCAGTTTGAATTCGGCAGCAAGCGGGAGCCGCCCGCCTAGCAGCGGTCAACTCGACTGGGTGCTAGTTGAAGACTTCTCGGACGAGAAAGACAAGATAATCAAGAGTAGCCTAGAACGAGCCTCAAGAGCAAGGTCAGACGGTCTCTCAAAGTCGACGACCAAACAATCTCCCAATGACAATTTCCAGATAGGCGTGGAAGACTGGCGTGATCCAGATCTAGTGGGCCCCTCCGGTCAACGCGACGTATCTCAGGAGCACCGCGGCGGGAGTAACAAAATCCTTAAATCAAATTCAGGGGTTGACCAGGCCTTGATAGCCGAGGACCCGCAAAGTAAAAAACAAATGGCGGACGAACCAACAGGCGGCAGGATCACTCCCAACAGCGGTGAATACGTCGCAGGTCGTATGCCTTCTAAGGGATCTGACGCTATCGGGTCCGCTAGGGGCAAGACGTCGGCTTCAGCTGGCGGCGGCTTCATCTCTAAAATATTCGGGGACGATGATAATAAGGTAGACCCAGCCAAGGTTGAGGCTCAATCTAAGCCTATCGACTCATCTAACATTGGAGAGCCTCCTGGAGAACGAGAAGGTCTTTGGGTGATCATCACCCCCTCTAGTGGCGCTAGTCCCTTTTTTGATACTCTCCTGGTTCTAGTTATCAGTCCACTCATCACACTCACGGTAGTATATGCCCTCCTCATTCTGAGAGCGCGCATTCGGCGAAGAAGATGGCGGGCCCCGAAATCCGTCGTCGAACGACTCCCGGTACGGACGTATCATACAGTGGCATCCACATCGAGCCGCACGTCTAGGGTCCCATCTCCCACTAGTTCATCACCGACGACGCCATTGCTCCAGAGCCAGCACGGTCCATCCAGGTCAAGACCGCGATCGCGGACCACCACAGGTATTCCATCAGCCGGAGACCTTTTGCAAGCTGATTCGTCCTCATTGTCACCTCCTAGATCCCCACCACGTGCAGAGCATGAGAAGCGCAACGCACAGCATTCAAGCCAGTGGAAGAAATATATGGGCCGGCAGGTCGAGTGCGTGGTGTGTCTGGAAGAATACGTCGACGGCGTGAGTCAAGTCATGAGTCTGCCCTGCGGACATGAATTCCACGTGGACTGCATGTAAGTCTGTTCGCGGTCGATATCGACGGTCTGCAGTTATATCTAACAGAAAGCAGCACCCCTTGGTTGATAACGCGGCGGCGAACCTGCCCCATCTGCAAAGGCGACGTTGTCCGATCTCTTGCTCGCGGAATGCCGTCTAGCCCGAGATATGAACCATATCAGGACGATAGTGACGAAGACTTAGATGTGCAGGCAACATCCTCCTCTTCTCCCGACGCCCCTCTCGGACCAACGGATGCTTCCGACGTAGAACGAGGCACAACACCGTCCGCTCGCTCGCATCAGGAGGGTTGGTTCTATACGCTGAGGAATAGTATACGAGTTGGGCTCCTGTCCCGGCCCAGGCGAGCACCGGAGGAATTAGACAATCACGATGGTGTTTAGATATTTCGCTCCCACAGTCTGCTTCCACACGAGACCCCGGCGTTTGGTCACACTATAGCGACATGATTTTACCAAGTATTGGTTACGGTACGGGAAGGCATTAATGGTTTACGGCCGGCGGTTGGGGCATGGCTACCACGCCGGTAGGCGCATAAGGCCGTTTCACGCCTCATCGGAACCCCCGGCGCAGTCAAAGGAAGATACTTCGCTTTTGTAAGAGGATAGCAAGCATGGCTTGCATGCTAGCATTTATGGATTATCCTCGGGTTGTAGAATATCAGGAAGTCGAAGACCATTTCATAACGGGCCCGCGGGCTTAGATATGGATTATCCCCCATGTAATCACCTTACGTGACCATGATGAATGCAAAGTCGGCCCATCGGCTCGTCCTACACTGCGCAGTAAGTCCTTCCCCATCATGTCTATCCATAATATCGCCGCGTAGCTCACATGCAGCCCTAGCATAACTATGACTGGAACAGATCATAAGTATGCGTGTCTTAAAACACTCCTCCGCACGATGATGTATGTAGCAGAAGGCAAACTCATCCTAGCCGTAAACTATCTCAGACGCGGACCAGTGCTAGTAGACTTACTCCTCTGGCGGTTCAGTGCGAGATAGGGAGATGCGTCAATTGGAGGACCGTTTTTGATAACGGCTGACGGCTTTGTTCATTAAAATACCTAGGCAAGTAACGACCTACTTACCTACCTACCTACCTACCTACCTACCTAGGTACCTAGGTACCTAACCTACGGTAGGTACCCACCGTGGAAGTATGTACCAGGTAGGTAGGTGGGCAAGTTACCTGGACAGGGTCAGGGATCCCTGATAGCCAACCATCCCCAATGACGACAACATCACAACTTGCACGTGTCATTCATTTGATCGCAAAGCGAGCCGGTCGACGCATACTCGATTCCAAATCATAAAAGCCTCGCACTCTTTTTGTTTTAACTTTGTTGTTTCCGGGTTTGGATTTCATTCCCGCGTAGGAACAGAAATACTAACACGTCCTATTTCTTCGCATTTTGCCGCTCAAGGATCTAGGATCGCTTATTTAGGTACTTATACACTATTTAACCAGACTCTTCATAATGTCTAGTGGCTTCGCTAGCAACATTCAAACCAAAGCTCAGGAGGTAGCGTAGGTCGTGGGATCTCTCCTCAAATCGGTCACTCATACTAAATTTTTGTAGGAAAGAAGACTATGAGAAGGCAAAAGTACTACTCTCGGACGCGGCCAGAAGCCAATCCTACTTGTATCCCTTCAGGTAGTAAATTCTCATCTCAAGAGCCCCTTAAAGGCCCCATTAGCATCAAGGGACTAATTTTTCATATCAGAGGTATCATTTACTTCATCACACACAAGTCGTTATGGAGACCCTTTTACTCCCGCATACTGCCCACCCTGGGACTCTCCGTAGGCGTTTTTGCATCCATGTTTTTCTTCACATACCTACCACAGCTAGCAATTCTTGTCTTTATGAACGGCCCCTTGGCCGTCTTCAGCACGGTGCTTTTGATACTCAATGAAAGCTCAACCATCGTCAACATTATCTCTCGTAATTTTCTTTTGGAGACCGCGCTCCTGGACACCTTTGATGGCACACTCGTCGCCAAGAACGCGATAGGCATCGTCAGCGAGGGGCGACAGTTGCAATCCGGCCGCGATCCGATAGCGAAACTCGGTAGGGTCTTGAAAAATCCGTTTTCCAAGTTCGGCCCGAAGGCCTTAGTTAGGTACATCATGTATCTTCCACTCAACTTCATACCTGGTATGTCTACCGCCTCTAGCAGGCCGCTCGCCACTAATCCAGTGTGTTCTCGCAGTTGTGGGCACCGTAATATTTATACTTATTCAAGGTAGGAAGGAGACCCTTCTCTAGCGATCGGTCGCTTACATATTAATTAGGTCGGACGAGGGGTGACTCTATCCATAGCCGTGTGAGTTCCGCTCACACCTACCTACTTCACCTCGGTCCGCATCTGACCAGGCATAGTATTTCCAACTGAAGGGTTGGTCCTCGTCGCAACAGCGAGACTGGCTTGAACAACACAAGGGTCCTTACACGACGTGAGTGCTAGCTTAATTCCACCCCCAGTAACATTTCTACCGTGGATCTCAGCTCATCACACTAATATACCGCTCCTACGGCCATAACCCCCCATCCAAGCATCCCCCAGCCGGCTAAATTCGCACCATCCTCCCCTTCTCCTATCATATCTCCTTATAGGAAGCTAACGCTATAATATAGCTTTGGAACGATAGCAACCGTCCTAGAGATGGTACCTGTGTTGTCCATGTTCTTCACGTTCACCAATACCGGTGAGTCCAGTCAGATTTCAATGATTCTAATCCAACGGCTAAGAACTGGCAACAGTGGCTGCTGCTCTCTGGGCTGCTGATATCGAGCAAGGGAACACAGAGATGGTCCAGGGCACGGCCCCTAACCTGCGAGAATCTGCAAATAAGGCGGAATAGAGTTGTACAAGACTGCACCGAACCGACTCCCCCGAGATTAGATGGATCGAAGATCCTGCACAGTAATGCATAATCGGTTCAAATCTCGGTAAAATGTTGGTTGGGTTTTAGGGTGATCTGTATTGCTCACCACCATTACACGACCGAGAGATATGTGAGGCTATCCCTAGTACACTTGCAATGCCATTGGGATTTATAAATGGTATGAGGAGGATCGTTGGACCTTTGATGCTTAGCGTTAGTATAGTAGCTTTCTAGCTTTATAGGGGATATTACGAAAACAGGCAATACGATCTAGACATCGCGTGTTTCCGTAGCTGATTGAATCAGTAGTGTTTGATTCATGTCGTCATGTGCCGCCGGAAAGCTTGACTATAGAGGTCAAGCTAAGGTGGGTGAATGTATTCCCGATTTTAAAAGCCGGTTGGTGCAATGATCTCTGCTGTTTCGTTCTGAAGACGTAGAAACTGTGGTTCAGCGCGCTGTCCCAGCTTTCGGCCGCATGTCTCGAAAGATAGCAGATGAAAAGTTGCATGTTCTCGATTAATCAATACGAAACATATCAACGTCACGAGAAATGTGTCTTGAGTTTCTAGAATAACCCTGATCTAACCCGGTGGAACTCGGCGTGCACTTATCCAGAGCATGGATACCCGTCCTGGCTAGGGGTGACGAGTTTGCTCCAGTCATCGAGAGAAAGAGTCTTCGGGAGCTGATGCGGTGAGGCTTTTGAACGTGGTACACACTTATAACATACCTGGTATACCTACGGCAGTCATCCACTACAACAATTCATCAAAGATTTGTAACAACTTGGATAATCACCAGAAGAACCTCGCCAAGGAGATCTTGAATGGGCAATATAGCAACGGTTAGCTGCATCTGTCATCTAGCACTTGGCAAGGCTGTTTGCAGCTCCATGCATACAGCCTCGTCCGGTCGTTAAACGCCGTGAAACCATTAGAAGATAAATTACCTACCTAGGTAAATATACCTAAGCAGGTGATCCTTCTGGCAGAATTCTCGGGGAGATAGAAATAACCTATAGCTTCTTATGGCTCACATAACGTCTTTGGCGAGTATTGGTTATTTGACATATCTTATTCATCCGTTGCTAAGCTAGTTTAAGTTGTATGGGGCTACTATATTACACAATGTCACTATGGCTCAACAAGGATTATCATATCACAAGGGCGACACGGTGCTCCCTACCTATTTCCTCATTATCCACGATCATACATTGTCATTTCATGCTTGAGACCCCAAGTTCACAAGACGGGATGGAGTAGCCGAGAGGACTTGGTAGCAATGTCATCTTGCCCGTATTCGACGTATGGGAACCGAAGTCCCTACGAGGTGACTAGATTACATTGATCTTTAAATTGGTTGGCCCCCATCTTCCCTGTGCCCTTGACCATATGCCAGGGGGTATATACACTCTAGGTAACACTTATATCAGCACAATTCTCTTAGGGATCGTTCTAGAGCGTATAGGGGCATATTCGAGGCATAGTCTGACAAATCTGCGGAGTGCCTATTCCCAACCGCTAACGATATCATGTGCGGTGTACTCTAGGAGCTTATGGTTAATTACGATATGTGGCAAATTTATTGAGAATAGTTCTAGGTGAGTATAGTTCGTAACCATACGCGGGATAGCTCTAGGCCGCCTTAACGATACGTGATTTGCATACAACTCACGGGCAGTGCTAGAACTCGAAGATCTACGGTATTTCGACTCGGCCATGCGCCGTATGTGGAGGGCGGCATCCGCCGTACGTATCCCGGGTTCCACTTCCACCCATACCGAAAATAGGACTTCTAGCAGAGATTCTCGATAAAAGTGACCAGCAGATACGGCCACAAGCAGGTGGCATACGGCTAGGTACTTCGTCTACTTTATACCTAAAAGTGGAGATGGTATCATATTCCTCGGTCGAGATCAGAAGCTGTCTCGATCTAATCTCTCCTGAAGGTGACGTGCCTGCTCTCCTGAAGAGGCACCAGGCATCTAATCCAGTATCCATCTGCCGTGCCCCTTCTCTTCAACCCACCCTCTCACTATAATACATAGGTATGTAACTATCATCCTTCTCTTAACAAAACCCATCATTTGTCCGGCCATCCCACAGAACCATCTACTCCTATCCTTCCCCCCAAAAAACTTCTCCCTCTCTTTTCAACACACACCCGCCCAAGACGTGTTATTTCTCCTACCATTGCTTCATCCTTTTCTTCTCAAAATCAACATCCTGTATCCTCCCGTCTTCCGCCCCCATTCTTCTGCAATACTCCCATAGGGGGGTCATTTACGCTCGTCCTCGAGCCCTCTAAGACAAGATATACCCCGTCTAAAATCCAGAATTCAGAGCGACCCCATCATTCATCTTATACGTTTCTGCGCTACCACTAGACGCTCGGCCACATCATTCATCATGAGAGCGTCAATTACGGTAGCAGATTTCATTTCGGCGGTGCTTTTACTCGCCTACCTCACTGGCATCCAAGCTATACCCCAGGAAGAACATCTTGCTGTTCAACGGGACTTCTCTCCTCATGAAATAAATTACGATCTTTTCGGAGGTCCGCCGCCTGACCATGGAGCATATAATTATCCTACTCCTACCTATGGCGGTTATGGCCCTCCCCCTCCACCGTCTTCGATATCTAAGACTTCTTCTCCTTCGTTGAGTCAGAGTCAGCCCAGTTCTAGTATATCCTCTTCAAATATCTACGAAACTAGCCTTACGTCGAGTTTCGTAAGCGGTTTAACCGCGTCGTCGAGTACGCTAGCTACTGTCTTATTTTTGAAAACAGACGAGCTTACATAGTTTAGTAGCATCAGTGTCTGGCACAGAGGGAGAATCCACTACAACTGCCACAGGGCTCTCGTCCCTCTTCACGTCCGAGTCTAGCATATCTACTACCAATGTCATTTCGTCGACGGCGTCCACGTGGAAGACAAGCGGTTCCAGTCTCATATCGTCAAATCTTGGAGAGACAAATACCCTAGGCACATCGTCCGGCATTTCAGCCCCTTCCGGTAGTACCACTTCGTCTCCTCCTACCGTGCTCAGTTCTATTCTGGTATGTTTTGTCAGCTACTATGGTTTTCTAATAGGCTTCTAGGCCTAATATAGGAGGGATATGGGGTATTTTCGCCGTAATACTCTATCTTACTAATAACGGTGGCTATAGAGTGGCCTCTCGAATACTCAGAGCGTAGGCACGAGTAATAGCCTAGCTATTAGCAGCAGCCCTGGAGGCCAATCTGTGTTGACAACCACAGGCCAGACAAGCTCCCCTATTACTATTACTGGATCAAATACAGGGACACAAAGTACTTCTCTCGGAACAAGCACAGTGGAAGAAGTCACAGTCACTACATTGTCTTCGGGGATCTCTATTACCACAACTATCACCAAGAACGGAACTATTTTCGAGACGTCTAGTAATGCTCCTATGACTGGGAGTCACCTCGGCTCCTTAACACAGTCATCAAGCCACTTCCCCTCAAGTACAGAAGCATCCGGTCTCGCAAGCCCAACGAGCTCCGGTCAAATGTCAACGCAGAGCACGGCGCCTCCTACGCTTGAAAGTAGTTCCTCGGCCTCCCAAGAAACATCAAGCACATTACTAAGTAATTCATCCATTTCAAATGGTGAAGTTTCCGCGTCTTATCTGGCCACGAATTCGACATTCAATACCAATCCTACAGTGTCCACACAATCCGAAGGCGGCTCGCAGTCGGTTACCACATTCACAATCTCCTCGCCCTCGGTGGGAAGCTCGCCGGGTAGTTTTGCTTCAACGCCAGAATCGGCTATTTCGAGTACTAATAAGATTAGTTCTGCTACGAACAGTTCGTTCCACGGAGTATCGAGTACTGGATCGGGGATCCATTCGGAATCTGCCACGGCAGGTAGCAGCGCTAACAGACCTACCTCTACGCTATCAACTGGCCCTTCGGGCCAGAATACGCCCATTGGCACCGGAAGTACGGAAGTTTCGCCGTCGACCGTTATCTCTTCTGAAGCGAGCTCAGGTATCTCTAACTCTACGATAACTAGTGTTACCCCGTTTCCCACCTCGATCGTGACAAGCAGTACGGGGACAGCGGAGAGCTCAAGCTCCTCTATTTCCAAGTCAGGCTCCATTGCCACACTGTCTGCAACGAGCTGGTCCACATCCTCGGCGTCGAAAATATCAATATCAAGTATGGAACTTAGTAGCGTTGTCCCATCCGGCACTCTCACCGAGAGCAGAACGTCTTCCGCGTCGGCGACATCGAATCCACAGTCGAACGGCAGCGTAGTTACTGTTAATGGGACGTCAAGTCAAACGGCTAGGCCTACGGAACCGACGGGTACGATTCATACGCCACCGTCTTCAGTGTCGTCGACAACCCACACGCAGTCATCGAGTTTGGGCACTGGTTCGGCCGTACTTTCAAGCGTTGCTACTGGAAGTCACCCCTCCGGTAGCTCGCGTACAAGTCTGAGCCCGGGTACTGTGCCCTCATCTTCTAAAACAAGTAGTGCTGTAGGTACTGGCAGTACTAGCAGCGGCTCGTCTATCCCCGTCGCCGAAACTAGTCTTGGTTCTAGCACAGTATCACCTCCTTATCCCATAATAAACTCAACCACGTCGTCTATCCCGTTTGGAAGTTCGGCCACTCTATCTCCTAGTCAACCAGCTGGCCCTAATAGCGAAGAGAGTCCTACGATATCGCCGACTCAGTCAAACACAACAGCCAGCCCGACAGTTTCGAGTATTCAAGCACCTAGCACAGGTACTATAGTGATTTCTAGTAGTTCAGTGCTCAGTAGTCCACCCACTATTAGCTCCTCAGTACCCGAGTCCACTCCATACCCATTTACGAACTCATCGGCCACTGCGAGTAGGCCAACTGGGGAATTTTTTTCCACGCCCTCGGGCACCTCACAATCTAGTTCATGGTCTCTAATTGTTTCCACCGGGCTTCCTACGGTCGGCCCATCTCATTTTACCACGCCATCGGTATCAGCGACAAGTAGTAGCACACTACCGAGTTTTGGGTTCTCTTCTTCGCAACCTCCCTACCCTGTTACGAACTCCACAGCCTCGTCGTCTAGGCCTAGCGGTACTATATTATCGAGCGTAATATCCAACGGTTCTCTTTCGAGTACCCAGTCATTGACCGGAATCTCACCCCCAACCTCTAGCGAATCCTCTCAACCCCCATATCATTCTTCAGGTTCAACTAGGGGTCCAACCAGCCCGACAGTTTCGTCCAGTACAACAGCCATCCCAACAAGATCTATCACTGGAGGGACAGGCAGTGCCCTTAGTAGCCCTAGCTTCACCAATGGCTTCACTACAACCCAGTCACCACCGTTTCCAGTGCTTAACTCGACCGGAATAGGCACCGGGCAGACAAACCCTACCTCTAGTACAGGTAAATCCGTATCGACCTCGTCCAGCCCCATCTCGACCTCGGGGGCCGGAGGCCCAAACGCCACCCAGACGACGCAGAACTTCTCGTCCAGTCACTTATCGCCATCTAGTTCCCGGAAGCCACCGTTCCCAATGACTAACTCGACATCAGTAGCCGTGGGTCCAACGGGCTCGTCGAGTTCAGGCACATTATTCATATCCACTCTTCCATCTAGCCTCTCATCAGGCGCTACTATCAGCTCAACAGGGCAGTCTAAAGGTTCGAGTGGTAGCCTAACAATTCCTAGTTCATCAACCCCATACCCTTTGTCAAATTCTACATTGCCGTCCCACGAACCGACGTCTACCTCCTCGATCCTGGCAACGGGGGTATCGTCTAGCCACGTTGAAACCGGCAGTTCCCTGCCACCCTTTCCGTTACCTAACACTACACTACCTACCTTCGGGACTACGGGGAGTCAGGTGCCTGCAAGTCCTGGGCCAGCCTCTTCGAGTTCGGCGTTTCTACCAACAGGGCCTGAAACGAACCTGACTGTTCTCCCCGGAAATTCTACCGTTTGGATTAGCAGCGCGTCAAGCACTCTTAACAGCGCTTCGTCGCAGGTTACTAGTTTTCATACTTCCCCCACGCTACCAGGCTCAGGAGGAACCGTGAACAGTATTTCTACGAGTCCTACAGTATCCTCGAATGTTACTCGGCCGTCCACCGCTTCGCCCTTCACCACTCAGAGTAGTGCCAGTTCAATTACCCCATCCGCATCCACGTTGCCAGGGCCGCCATATCCTCTGTCAAATTCTACCGGAAGTTCGGAGGCAACCACATCATCATACACATCATCGGGGCCATCAGGCAGTCAGGCGGGCTCAATCGCGAGCTTGACTCCCGCGACCAGCATCGAGTCGGCCTATAGCACGATCGAGCCTGGAAATTCATCCTCCACTACTCGCGGTTCGATGTCAGGGACGGGACAGCTCACGTCCACAGCAGGGACATCAACATCGTCGCCGCCTTTCCCCTTGACGAATACGACTACGTTCTCTAATCCGACAGCCTGGTCCAGTGGTTCGCTCGTTTCGAGGACCGAGTCTGTCCCTATAATAAGTTCTATTGAAAGCGGCGGCATCTTCAGCTCACCGTCCGGGATCTCAAAGACGTCGTCTTCGTCCCCCTTTTCGGGTTCAACCCCGATATCAAGCCCGACTCCCCCGTCTAGCATATCCTCTAACAAGATAGTTACTGGGAGTGAGAGCGTCTTCGGAAGCACTTCGGTACCCGCCACCAATATAACCAGCTCTGTCGTTGAAATCTCGACGTCTACTCCGTACCCATTCCCAAATATATCAAGTTCTCTCGGCGTTACAGAAAGCAGCCTTTCCGGGCAGTCGACGTCGATCAATACACAACCGGCATCGCAAACAACCGCCCTCCCGGGGACCAGCTCCCGTGGATCGACGGCCCAGTCCGCATTGACCTCGGTGACATACTCTTCATCAAACGGTAGCTGGTCACCTAACTCTACAAGTCTGCTGCTAAGCTCCACGGCATTATCGACTAGGTCTGGGGCGATAACACCTACAACAATATCATCGGGATCAGCGAGTCGATTACCCGGCGAGGGAGGTTCGAGCTCTATTCCGCGCCCGTTCGTAAATTCGAGCACCTCCGTTAGCGTCACCGCAAGTCAATCTCCCCTCACCAGCTTATCCGCTACGAGTTCGGGCGCCGTGTCCTATGCCCCGCCCAATTCTACGACGTCTGTTGTACCTACGGAATCTATCGCGTACTCGTCGGGGGCGTCAACTACGGAAGAAGCCCCGCCAGGCACTCCAGGTGGACAAGGCACCGCCTCTCAGACGACGTCGTCTTCAACTCTTAGCCCTCCCGCTACGACGCAATCCCCGGATACCTGCACCGAGGAGCCTACAACAACCCAAGAGCCCGATACGACCTGTACGGAAAGCGAGACCTCAGTTAGCATAATTGACACAACTTATAGCCAGGATACGGGGGCTCAATCTAGTTCGATAGTAACTTTGACATCTTCATCGACCATCTCATTCACATCCGGCGCTGAGGCTGCCACGGGAAGTGCTACTTCATGGCAGAACCCAACGACGACATGCAGCGAAAGCTTGTTAGGTGAGTTAAACGCTCCCTTTTCTAAGGGGTGGGGGGAAGACATCTGTGGATAGGAGTTTTAGGAATTGGCACTAACAAGCACGGTAGCAAATGCGACGTCAGTGTTCGATAGCAGCTATCCGACCACTTTTCAGACGTCAACCACGGCGTTCATATCGAGCCGGGCCTCTAACGAGAGCGTCGTCGCTGGCGAGCAAGCCACCGACGCATTCACTTCGCCAGCCAGTTCATCATCCACGGTAGAACGGACTATTCCTATGCTAGATAGGGGCCACTGGCACACACCTCCGGCCGGCCCTACGCCAATAGGGGTATTGGCGCGAGGTTTGCCGCGGGACGAGGTGATACCAGGCTGGGGTCATTATGCCCACGACTTCTTCTGGAAGGGTCAGGGCGAAAGGGAGAGGACCAGTAAAAATGAGGACGGGGGAAGGGCGTGAGCTATTAAATTGGTGTGTTTGCGTCGTGTATAACCGCGTTTCCTTTGTGCCGTGATGGTTGGACGTGCGACGGACATATCCTTGGCAGTTTGCTCGATCTTGCTCGATCTTGTGGATTTCCGTGTGGATTTCTATCTAAGAATGAAATATGACGACTACTTATTTTTTTTTTTTTTTTACCAAGATTTTGAATTCGTTCGAAGTCAGTGAGCACTTGCTAGAGCGTGGGTGAAGAGGAAGCCCAATAAACAAATTTGGGGCGTAGAATAGTTGCGTCGTTAAGATTTTACTCCCTGAGCGCCGCCTCCGGTATGGTATAGTTTCAATAAGCCTTATTCATCTGCTAGGTAGGTAGGTACCTAGGTAAGGACCTATTTACTACACGTACTAGCCCTTATATATTATTGGCTTTACGTTTTAACAACGTTTATAACCCGTTAATATCTATACGAAATCAAATTATAAATAAGATATAAATATTATAAGTTATTTAATTTTTTTAAATTTTAATAATCGATAAATATCGTTTTTATATTTTATATAATAAAATTTAAATTATATAATTAAATATTTATATTATTTTTTTTTATTTAATAATAATTTTTTAATTATTAAAATAAATTTATTTAAAATATAAAATAATATTAAAATAATATTAAAAATTATATATATTAAAAATTATATTAAAATTTTATATTTATATTTTTTTTCGTTTTATTATACGTTAACGGTTACGTTTTAATAATATTAAATTAACGTATTATATATTTCGTACGAAATAACCGTCGTTTACGTATATTAAAAATAAATTAATACCGTTATATTTATTAAATAATAAAATATTTTTAAAACTTCGTAAATAATATATATTATCGACGTAATAATTTACGATAATTTAAAAGTCGTTATAATATAATTTATATTTAACGGCGTATTATTATATTTAAAAAATTTAATTATCGAACGCGTAAATTCGAATAAAATTTTTTCGTTTTTATAAATATATTTTAATTTATTTTCGAGAAATTTTTAAATTATTAAAATAATTTTTTATTATCGACGTTTTATATTACGTTATTAATTATTTAATAAATTTGTTTTTTTTTTTCGTCGATTTTTAGATATATTTAATATAATTTAATTATTAATTTTAAAAAAATTAAATTTTAAATATAAAAAAAAAATTATTATAATCGTTAAATTTAAAAATATAATTATAAATATTTACCGTTTATTTTAATAATTTTAAAAAACTTTATACGATTAAATTAATTTAATATTTTTTAAATATAATACGTTTTAAATCGCCGTTAATTTTTTTAATTTTTTTATTATTTCGAAAATATAATAAAATAATAAATTTTATTATTAAATTACGTTTTTAATATTATTATTTAATTTTTTTATTAATAAACGCGTTAACGTTATTTAATATTTACTCGTAAAAATAATTAAAAATTTCTTTAATTTTAATAAATATCGAAATAATATTAATGAAAAATATTATCGATATAATTTTAATAATCATTTAATTTATTACGTATTTAATAATAATTAAAATATAAATGATAATTATAAAAATATAATTAATTATTTATTATATTAACGAAATTAACGGGTAAATAAATTATAAATTAAAAAAAATCGAATTCGATTTTTTTATTAATTAACATATTAAACATTCTATAATAATTTATTAAATAATTAACGTTATTTCGAAATATTAATATCGTTAAATCGTATTTTTTTACATAATATTAATTATAATATAATTTAAATTTTAATAATTTTTTTTTATAATCGTAAATAATTCGTCGTATTTAAAAATTATTTTTAAAATAATCGTTTTTATCGATATATTCGTAATATAAAATAAATCTTTAAAATTTTTTTAATATTAAATAATTTTATATAAATAATTATCGTATATTATAAAATAATATTTTACTTATTTAATTTTAAAAAAAAAAAATAATATCGTCCTTTAATTAAAATATTCGAAAATAACTTATAAATTTATTTTAATAAATTTATATAATTTTATTATTAAAAATTTAACGTTAATTTTTTTAATAAATAAAATTATTTCGAATCGAAATAAATAATTAATTAAAATATTTATTTTATTTACCTTATAAATAATATAAATATCGTAATATTTTATAACGTTTAAAAAACGTAAAATTTTTATAAATTAATCAAATTTTATATTTAAAATTTTAAATAATTTATAATTAATAATTACGATTATATTACCGCTTTTAACTTAATATTTTTAATATTAAAATGTTAATATAATCGTTAATAATTTTTTTTTTTAAGTAATATACTTTTATTAAATATTAATTAACTTTTTCGAAAAATACGTTACGAAATAAAAAATAAAATTCGATTTATATATATAAAATTATAAAAATATAACTTTTATATACTTTTAACTAACATCGATTTTAATAATTAATTAACGACGTTAATTAAACGATTTAATTAAAGGTATAATAATAATAACGTTTCGAATATTTTTTTAAATATTTTCGATAATTTAATTTAAAATAACAAATTTATTTTTAAATCTTTTTATTAATTTTAAAAAAAATACCGTTATTAATAAATAATTTTTTATTAAATATTTAAAATAACTTATTATATTTATAAATACTCGTATTTTTATTATAATAAATAATTTAAAATAATTTTAATCGTAACGATTTTTATCGAATTAACTTTTATATTATTTTTTAAAATTAAAAAACTTAAAAATATACTTTTTTATATAAATAATAATATTTTTTAAAAATTAAATAATAAATTATATTTAACGAAATAATAAAATATTATAATAATATATTCGTAAAAATATTTTATAATATCGATTTATATATATATATCGTTTAATAATCCGTCGATAAAATTTTAATATAATTTTAAAACTTTTTTTATTATAAATTAAAACGTCGTTAAAATATTATAAAAGTTAAAAAACATCACTTTTTATTAATATAATCTAAATAATATTATAAATATTATTTTTTTTTAATAAAAAAAATAAATAAAAATATATTAAAAATCGTTTTTAAAATTTAAAAAAATATATTATTTATAACCCACGACTTTTTAAATTTAATTTATAACGTTAAATAAAAAATAAACATTTTTAATAATAACATTATTTAAACGGTAATAATCGATGTAAAATCGTTAAATTACGTTTTTATCGATTATTCGAAATTTAATAATTTCGTTGAAAGTTTTTTTCGAAGTTAATAAAAATAATAAACTTTAAAGATTAATATTATTTTTTATATATAATCTTTTATATTTAAATAAAAAATTTTTTATAGTTTTAATTTACGATAAATTATACCGTTAAAATAATAATTTTATCGAATTATAATCGTTTATATTTATTCGATGTTAAATTTTTATTTTATTTTTTTATTTAAATTTAATATCGAAGAATTTAAATATTTTTTTTTCGTAAAATTTAAAATAAAATAATATTTTAAAATTTTTAAATATTAATTTATATTATTTAATAAAAAAAGTTTCGATCGTCGAATAAATAATTTTATAAATAATGTAAATCGTTATATATTAATTTAAAATTAAAAAACGTAACGTTAATTTATTTACGAAATTATTTAAAATTAATTTTTTATTAACGATATAAAACGTTTTTTATTTATAAAAAATATTTTTATTTAAAATAAAATTTTTTAAAAAAATATTATTTAAAATAACGTTTATTAAAACGATAAATTAAAAAGTTAATTTATTAATTATTTCGAATTTAATTATAATTAAAACGTTATAATTAATCGAAAAATTTTAATTTTTTATATTTTTTATTTTAAATAATTAATTTATTTAATATCGTCGATAAAATTTAATTAAAATCTTCGATATATAATAAATAATATAATCGTAATTAAAAAATATTATAAAAATTTTATTTTCGAATAATTTTATTCGAAATAAATTATAAAAATTTTTTTAATTTTTTTATATTAATTTATTTTTTATACGTAATAAAAGTTATTCGAATATATTTATTTATACGAAATAAATATTATCGTTTTATTTTTATATTATATTATTAAAAAGTTTTTTAAATTTTTTATTAAAATCGAAATTTAATTCGACGGTTAAAATTTTAAAAAAATTACGTTCGATTTTATTATTTTTATCGTTTTAAACGATTTTAACGTTAAATCGAACGTTATTTTTTTATTTATAAAAAGAATTTTTTATACGGTTATCGAAACGAGTTTTTTAATCGTTTTTAAATAAATTTTTAAAGGTAATTTTATTATTTTTAAATTTTTCGTATTTATTTAAAAATTATCGATTTTATTAAAAAAAATATTAATAATAATTTTTTATTTAATAATTTTTTTTATTATAATTAAAACATTTATTATTAATTATTTTAACGGCGTTTATAATATAATTTTTATTATTTATAATTATAATATAACGATTATCGAATTAAAAATTCGATATTATTATTATTTTAAATACGATTTTTATCGTATTTAAAAATTTAATTTATGTTTTTTTAAATTTAATAAAAGTTATTTTCGAAATATTAATATTATAAAAAAAAGTAAAAGTATTTTATAATTAAAATATAATTATCGAAATATTATAAATTTTCGATTTAATCGTTATTATAATAATTAATTTAATATAATAAACGGTTTTTTTTACGATTTATATCGTATTTTAAAACGTAATATAATTATAAAAAAAAAATTAAACATTTAATATATAAATGTATAAAATATTAATTAAAATTTCGTAGTTTTAATATAAGTTATAATTTTAATAAAATAATCGATAAAATATTTTTTTTAAACGTCGTATAAAATTAATTATACTTTTATTTTAATAAAATAATAATATAACGAATAATATTATAAAGTTAAATAATATATAATATTTAAAAAACATTTAAAATATTATTTTTAAAAATATTATTTAAAAAAATTTTTAATTATATAAATATATTACGATTTATTAAAAATCGCCGGTTATTTTTATAAATATTCGATTAATTTATAATTTATAAAATATTAACGTTATTTTTAAACGGTTTTAAATTTCGAAAAATTTATTTATTATTATATAATTTACTTAAATTAATTTAAAATAAAAAAAAAAAAATTATTTTATTTTTTTTTTCGTAACGGTCGAAATTCGTTATTTTAAAAAAAAAATTATTTTAAATTAAATTATTTTAATTCGTTTTTTTTAATTAAAATTAATTAAACCTTTTTAATATATTTATTATAAATTTAATTTTTCATTAAAAAAACGTTTTACGTTAATAACGTTCGTAAATTATTACGTAAACGATAATAACGGTAATTTATATTTTTTTAATAAATAAAAACGTTATTAACGATAAAAAAAAAAATTTTTTTCGAAAGTAAAAGTTAAAAAAAAAAAAATTAAAAATTAAACGAAAATTTTATATTAATAACGTAAATCGTCGTTTTTTATATTTTACGAATATTTTAAATTTATTAAAAAATTAATCGAATCGAATTTAAATATTAAATATTTTATTATCGAAACGATTTAAAATTTCGTTTTATTTTTCGAATTTTTTAATAATATCGATAGTTAATTTATCGAAACGTTTATATATTTTTTTAATCGTATTCGAATAATTTTTATTATTTTTATTTTAAATATTTTATAAAAAATCATCGTTAACGTTAATAACGACGAATTTTTCGCGGGAAATTATTATCGATTATTATAATATTAACGAAAAAAAAAAATTAAAAAAAATTTAAAAAAAATATAAAAAATCGAATAAATTTATATCTAAATTTAATATATATATAAAATAAATCGATATTTAAGTTTTTAAAAACGAAAATAAAAAATATTAATTAATCGAAAAATAAATAATTAAGTAAATATATATTTTATTATATTAAACGATTTATCGATATAAATAATTATTTATATATTATTAATTTTACGTTTTAATAACGTTTATAACTTATTAATATTTATATAAAATTAAATTATAAATAAAATATAAATATTATAAATTATTTAATTTTTTTAAATTTTAATAATCGGCGAATATCGTTTTTATACTTTATATAATAAAATTTAAATTATGTGATTAAGTATCCATACCCCCTTTATCTTTATCGTAATCTACATGTACCTAATAGCTGCTTACCTCCGGCGTACATGTACCGTATCGTAGGTACCTATTCTGGGTGATTATAAGGGATGTGGTAGGTGAGCCGCCGCCTAAAGAGGTGCTTAAGTAAGTAGGGGTATTCAATGTAACTCCTCTTCCTTTTTGTACCCCCGCAGCTGGGGAGGCCAAGAGCCACAGCTAGAACTGTACTTATATAGGTAGGTACCTAGGCAGTATTTCCTTATCCTACCTCGATTGAAACCCAACCCCCCTACGACCCCCTCTCGATGGTGCTGCACCAACTGAATTACATAGGTATCTACCTACCTACCTAGGTACCCCGCAATCGACATTAGAACAAACGCGCACTTCTGTACAGGTAAGGCATCATCGGGGGACCTAGATCCCCGAGAGCCGCGTGGCTAGGGACGTGTTGGTCTAGCTGACTTTTCATATCGTTTTTGATCTTTTACTAAAGAAGGAGAAGGGGGGGAAACCCGGCCGTGTCGGTCTAGTGACGGACGAGAACCGATGGTACTGTATTTCTAGGCGGCGGCTGTCGCTGGTCCCTGAGCACGTCATCGAGGCTAAATGCTATTCGATTGGCCTTTTTTTTTAAAAAAAAAAAATCCTATTCCCTTTTCCTGAACCCATGTTCCACCTCGCGGATAACTACAAGGAGCATGTATCGTTTGTCTGCTGCCGATTACGTAGCTTGGACCGCATCGGAATCGGCCCTGGTGGATATTAATGTGTTTTTTTTTTATCCTATTATGTAGAACGTGTTAGTGGCTAAGTTGATCAAGTTCCGACGCACTTGTACGTCCATATCTACACGGCGATTGTCCGTGATCTTTCCTGGCTGTCCCCTACTTTTCCATTAAGAACCGCAGTCGTGGGCTTCTAATTCCTTTCCCTTTTCCCTTTCCTCCCCCTCGTCTTCTTCTATATACCACATCCATCTTTACCTGTTGGGCGTACTATATCTTACCCTACCGACACACTTACGTGGGAAGTTTCCTTCCGACCTGCGTTCCTAGACAATGGCGAACCCTCCTCATGGTGGCATCCTCAAGGACCTCCTTGCTCGAGACTTCCCCAGACAAGCTCAGCTTGCAGCCGAAGCTGAGACGCTTCCCGCCATCACCCTAACCGAGAGGCAGCTCTGCGACCTCGAATTGATCCTCAATGGTGGCTTCTCACCTCTTGAAGGTGTGTTGATGTTCACGCTGTTTGCGTTTTCTAGACAGCCCGATACCGCTTATTCTTACCCCATCATATACAACTACCTACCTATGTATCCAACGAGTAGCGCAATGATTACTATGCCCAATTCTGTGTCCTCGAAATGAAGTTAAGCTTACACGAACACGCGGTCAGGTTTCATGAACGAGGCCGACTATAATGGGTATGCACCAGCAGAGTCGTATCGGTGATCGGGCTTCTGTGCTGACCGTCTTGTGCAGTGTCGTGAAGGAGAATCGGCTGGCTGATGGCGTTCTGTTCAGCATGCCCATTACTCTGGATGTGTCTGATGGGACAATCAATGAACTTGGCCTCAAGCCAGGGATCCGAGTGACACTACGTGATCTTCGTGACGATAGGAATTTAGCTATCCTTACCATAGACGACATTTACAAGCCAGACAAGTACGAGCAATCTCCCACCTATCAGGCTTTACGCCATTGGCACCGCTGACGCGCATGAGCACAACAGGGTCCTTGAGGCGAAGGAAGTCTTCGGAAGCGATGACGAGGCACACCCAGCCGTGAAGTATCTCTTCAGGACGGCCGCTGACTTCTACGTCGGTGGTAAGGTAGAGGCTGTCAACCGCTTACAGCACTATGACTTCGTAGACCTCCGGTGTGAGTCTAACTATAGATCCTGAATTGTCATGTTATTTTGGAAGCTGACTTAGATTTTCACGTAGATACTCCGGCCGAGCTCCGATTACACTTTGACAAGCTAGGCTGGAGCCGAGTTGTCGCTTTCCAGACAAGGAACCCGATGCACCGAGCGCACCGAGAGTTGACGGTTCGCGCTGCTCGTTCTCACCACGCGAACGTCCTTATCCACCCGGTGGTTGGATTAACAAAACCTGGAGACATCGACCACTTCACGCGGGTGCGAGTATACAAGGCCCTGTTGCCAAGATATCCTAATGGCATGGCCGTCCTGGGTCTCCTCCCGTTGGCTATGCGTATGGGTGGCCCCCGCGAAGCCATCTGGCACGCCATCATCCGTAAGAATCACGGCGCAACCCACTTCATCGTTGGCCGCGACCATGCCGGCCCTGGAAAGAATAGCCAAGGGGTTGATTTCTACGGGCCTTACGACGCTCAGTATGCGGTCGAGAAATACCGCGACGAGCTCGGCATCGAGGTGGTACCCTTCCAAATGATGACATACTTGCCAGACAAAGACGAGTACGCGCCCGTTGATCAAATCCCGAAAGACGCCCGCACATTAAATATATCCGGTACAGAACTGCGCTCGAGGTTGAGGAGCGGCCGAGACATCCCTGAGTGGTTTTCGTACCCCGAAGTTGTTAAAGTACTACGCGAGTCGCACCCCCCACGAGCCGCTCAAGGATTCACCGTCTTCTTGACGGGTTATACAAATAGCGGTAAGGACCAAATCGCGAGAGCTCTCCAGGTTACCCTGAACCAACAGGGTGGCCGATCGGTGTCTATGCTGCTTGGTGAGACCGTGCGGCACGAGCTGTCGTCTGAATTGGGATTTAGCAGGGAGGACCGCAGCACGAATATCGCTCGCATTGCCTTTGTCGCCGGCGAGCTGACTAGATCCGGTGCCGCTGTTATCGCTGCGCCCATCGCGCCTTTTGACAAAGATCGTACGGCCGCGAAGGAAACGGTTGAGAAGTACGGTGACTTTTACCTCGTCCATGTAGCTACTCCCCTCGAGTACTGCGAGAAAACCGACAAACGAGGCATATACGCCAAGGCTCGTGCCGGGGAGATCAAGGGATTTACGGGTGTCGACGACCCGTATGAGCCTCCCTCGAAGCCCGACCTAGTAGTTGACTGTGAGAAGCAAACGGTGAGGTCCATTGTGCACCAAATTGTTCTCATGCTGGAGAGTCGCGGCCTACTGGATCGCTTGTGAATTTGGCCGAGGCGTTATAGATTTCTTGGGGTGTTGTCGAGGATATTCGACGTTACAAAGAATATATCATCGATAAATAGAGACAGACACGGGTAGACTTCCGATACGCATGCCGAAGCCATGGAACACGAATCCTAATTCGGCCGGAATGGTGAGCGCAAACGGTGCTCTTACTAGCACGATTTAGAGCGTTAGAGGAATAGTTTACAACCGTAGGGCATGTTAAAGAAATAGACTTTTCTTCGAATTTATTGATGCGACCATCACCTCCTGGCCCAATCGGACTATTCTCGTATATTAGATCGTGAGATCCTCTGGGGAGAGGGGGCCCTTCCGACCATGAGATATTGTACAACTACCTATATACAATCAACTAGAGCAAATGTACGTACCTAGAAGATACTGTACGTGTAGTCTGTGTGCATGCCTACCTAGGTGGTACCTAGGAAGGTACGTAGGTAGGATATAGAGCTAATCTTAGGAAACCAACTTGTATGTAATTGGGTACCTACTAGAGGGTTAGCTTACCTTGTACGACCAACAACCAGTTCGATAGTATATAGGTACCTATAAGGTAGGTAGGTAGGTAGGTAGGTAGGTATACGGGTGGTTAATGCTGGTAGGTATGGATATGAACATAGGTATGTGCTAGGTACGTAAAATGGAAAATAGAAATATTTCAAAATCCAATAGCTACATAATGTAGGTACCTACCTAGGTATATACATGGATGTATCTAAGAGAAGCAAGAGAAGGTACAAGAAGTGCCAACGCCACCCCACTTTTACTGCTGAGTACCCTGTACATCTGTACCTAATTTGTATTGTAGGTAGTACCTATGGCCCCTTCCCGATACCTGCATCAGCTCGTCGAATCACAGGCAGCTGCGTAGCGTGTGGAAAGACTCCAATAGCCGCCGTCACCTCGTCTGCACATCTTTAGAACATGCAAGTGCCTTGTGCTTGCTTTCATCACTTCTCCAATACTTTCTTTCTACACAACCTTGCCAACCAACCCATTGCACGAATCCCCGATCACCGTCACTGAGGGATTGCATTGAATACACTCAAGTCCATGCTCCGCAATCGACGTCTCTTCCATATCATTTGCATAAATTGAAGAGAGGGAAAAAACACAACCCACTTGTCAATTCCGAACTTGTGGTTGGGCCCAGTCGGGCTCGCATAGTCCGCCACCATGGGTTCTAAAGACGCTGATGCCGACGCAGCTACAGATGCTCGTTCACGCGATCGCCGACGAAGCAAGAGCGAACGGGAGTGGGACAGGGACAGAGAAAGAGATAAAGAACGTGCCAAAGGGGATAGAGATAGCCATCACCACCACAAGTCCCACCGCTCTAAGCATAAAGGCATCGGTGACGGTGATTCGCATACCTCCTCACACCGCCGCCACCGAACAAGGGAAGAGAAAGAGAGGGACCGTGATAGGAAGGCGTCGTCGTCAACGAGCGACCTGGTACCCGAACTTTCGAGAACCTCCCTTTCCACCAGCAGAATCAGCTTGCCATACCCTAGCTTCAGCAAAGCTCATAGCAAGGAAACTATACTCAGCCGCGACGACCTAGAGACGTCCACTCTCAGCGCCGAACCACTTACCCCAGATACCACGGATATTGGTTACAGTAGCATAAGGAGATCTAAATCTACAGGTGCCACAATGAAAAAAAGCTCGCAGAAAGACGCCCGACCGCCCAGTCCTCCCGAGACGGATTTGTCCGAAGAGAAGAAAAGGCGAGGCAAGACATCGCCCTCAAAGTTGAGGGATGAATATGGGTCTGGCTCGGATAGACCAATGTCAAGGACTTCTGGCCTATCTCGATCCAGCTCGAAGCACGACGACAAGTCCAAGCTATCTACCAAATCCAAAGCCTCGAGCCACGCTACCACCATCAAATCTCCGAGTTACCCGCCTCCACCGCCTCCGCCTCCACCTCCGCCACTAGGTGTACGGGTAGTCAGCGATGGTGCTTCTCATAGCAGCCACAACAAAACTACAGGAGCTTCGTCCGCGGCTACTTCCATTGCTCCACACCGGACAACCTCGTTAAGGACTACTAGGGTCCCCAGTCCAATTGAAGTTCAAGACTCTCCAGGTTCCATACAGGACTCCTCGCCGAAAACTCCTACAATTACGCCGCAATTTCCGCCACCGCAGACCTTTCCTAACGAGAAGCCGACCCCCAACATAAGGTATGAGGCACAAGAACGTCCCACTCCTTCAGCGACTCCTGCAACAGATTTTGGCCCCCCTCCACCGCCGCCACCTCCCCCCCCATTAAATATTCAAGAAGTTCCAAGAGTGGACTATCTCCTTCAAAATGGTGGTTTACCTCATCCTATCCCCAAGAACTTTCTGTCTGTGATACCGCGTCAGAATGGGACGCGACCGTCGAACCCACCCCTTGCGGGCGCGGAAGTCCTATTTGCGCCCTTCTTCAACCTTCTGGATCAGTACCAATCCGTTCTTCAGAAGCAAGGTTCGGTCGCGGTAGCAACGGGGCATAAATCCGTCGCACGCCGGCTCCTTGACCGGTTGGAGGATGTATTCTCTAGAGACCTTCCTGCTGAAGGATGCGGTTGTATCATGTGCGAGAAGACGCCAGAGGAACATCGAGGGCTAGGTTGGGGCGAGGTGTTGGAACGAGTTGGGGGCAGGGTTGAGATGCCAGCATGGCCACCATTCGACCTTGCTTCTCTTTGTGCGAATGCGATCGAGAGTGCGCAGGAAGTACCCCCTCGACCGGCTTCCCCCATCAAATTGGACCCCGATATTGCCGAGGAATTCAGGGATCACTACCTACGACAATCGAAAAAGGTCAGATCCGCCGTCGACAAGTGGATGAGCAACTGCGCTGAAGCACCTGCACCAGCGCCCTCCGAGGTTGATGATGAGACACTAACCTTCGCCATCCTAACCAACCTTGACCAAGAAGAACGACCATATTTCAACGCATTACTCTCCGGCGCGCGGGAACTACAACCTGCTCTGCGAGCCCCTACGCCGATGCGTAAACCGAGGACAGATTTCATGGTCAAGACGGGCCTAGCACTTCAGCGCCTCTACCGTCTTCCTCAGGCACCCCGCGATGCGGAGACGGCCGTGTTTCTCGTCAAATACCCCTTTCATCACGATCTTCTCGCAACGATAACCGATATCAGTCCGCAAGAGTGGGAAATTCTCGTCTCGGGTCGTTTTGACGGTTTTCTCTGGTCCGGAGCCGACGCTGATGATGCGATGACCCCTACCGTAGATAACCCGCCGTTCTCATCTCCGCCGCCCTCCCGAGGGCCAGGCGCGGGAATGCGGCATGCGTCGGGATTCAGCGCGTCCCGTAGCACAACACCATTCTCAGGCATGTACTCGCGGGGTACGACGCCGGCGTCCTTCGTATCTTTATCTTCCTCTGCCGCGCCTGGACACGCCCGTCAGCCAGTCTCCCACGACGAAGAGGTTGAAATGGCCGTGCTAGCGGAGGTAGAAAGGGAAATTTACCAAGGCATGGAGACGCTCGAAGACGCTTTTGAGAAGCTCCACGAGCGTGCCGAGGTGGTTCGAAACGCTCTCCGTCAGCGCAACAACGGCTTGCTAATGAGCCAGCAACATCGCCGCGCAGGGAGGATCGACGTCCTACCGCAACTATCGGGCAACTCTCAAAACTCGGAGAGGCCGCCGTGGGCGTTGGGAGATGATGACGGTATCATGAGCGAAAGCGACTGGGGGGGCGATGATTTTGACATAGCTCCCGAAGACTCCGCGAGTAACATTTCGAGCTCGAGACACAGGCGTCCCAAGCGAAGGAGCGAAAGGAGGACCCCCGCCCCCATCGAGGAGGACGAGGAGGAGAATTAACCGTAATCACCCGAACACCATTGTTCTGAGTTCTGAGCAAATGGAAAAAGGGATTTGCCCTACTTCACGACCGTCATGACCCCAAATAAAACGAAAGAAATAAAAACAAAAACAAAAGAATCGTGATACCATTCAAAATCAAAAACTTCAGGTTTCCCTTCACATTGCAATTATACAGATAAGGCTGGTTACACGTAAGGTCGGTCCAATTTGGCGAGTTAGAACCGGGGCGACCAAGAATTGAGAGGAATGGTCTCCGCGGGCTGGATTTAAAGGGGTTCAGTCCGGCCCAGGTCTTATACTCTCGTGCCCGGCTCTTGCCCATGGCTTTCATTGTTCAGCTATATATTCCTATTTGCATTAGGCTCGGAGTTTACCAGGCCTTCCCCTTCGGCAAGGATACCTCTCATAATCTGCGTTGGCAAGCAAGGGCTGGCGAAGATATAGTCAACGCACTATCTAGTAGGGGGAGAAAGCGGGCTGTCCCGTTGCTACCATAATTGACAATGCGTTTTGAACCGGGCAATCTGGTAACAAGATTCCATGGCGAGGCTAGCCCATTAAGGGGTCGAGTGAGGTGAAAATGGGGAAGATGTTGGAGTGCTTCGATTCCATATCCTCCGGTTGACGTTGGACACTGATTTGGTAGTGGTAGTACTACTATGTAGACGCTCGCATATACGAGCATGGCACTACTTAATCAGGTACCTAATTTTGTTGGTGTCATATGTCATATTCCCTTTGAAGGGTTTTACGTGAGTACCTACCTTACGTACCTATTCGCGCCGAAAAGGGTCATGCCAACTAGAAAGGCGTGTGCCTATGTGTGAGGTACCTACCTAGGTATGTAGGCATATACAGGTACCTACATGTAAGAATCGTATACGTAACGGCAGCATCAGGTGCAACTTCAATGGCCACGGCTAGTCGAAGTACCAAATACTTTTATTGCCTCAATCGCTCGCCCTTGCGTCACCGCGTCTATGTTGGCACCCAGTCCTATACGACCCTATACATGACAAATCGATCAGAGGAATTCGCCGATCGAGATACGGCGACGGACCTCAGATACATGTATTTATTAACGTCCGACCATCATGTAAAGGGCGCTTAGGCGAATGTTAGTTATATACATGTGCGTACATGCTTCACAGCTTACCGACGTATACGATTCTCCGACAACCCAGTCCGTACAGATGAGGACTGCTTAAGTTGGTGTTGATATTTTACTGTTTTCTCCGAATCCTTAAACGGATCAACGCATAGCAATGTCCGCTACTGGGCATCTTATCTAGGTACCTAGGTACCTATGTAGCTGCCTATATACATGTAGGTAAGTGTGGTGGTACATATTTGGGCTCAATAAACTTTTTGGGGCCTTGCAGCTCGTATGCATGGCTTACCTGGGTAGGTAGGTAGGTACATATATACATGTAATGCATGTCAGGGATGCTCGACATGTGTAGCGAATAATTGCATTTCAGCGGGCAATGTCTACTAGCCGACATGTCACTGATTCATCGACTATTTAAGATAGAAGGGAGGGGGAGGGAGTTCGGGGAGATGGGCTTATTAGGACTGGAAAAAGGAAATATAACCTCGTAGGCGGGTAGGTATTATTCGATTCCCACACTAACTACGCCCGCCGCCTGGGTACTTAGGTAGGTAGGCGTACACGTATCGGATATGTGCGCGTCGGGTACAGAGTAATACATATCAATGTGTCAAGATATCAATACATAGGCTGTTATTGAAAAGAAAATCAAAGAACCCAAAAAAAAGAGAAGGAAAGAAAATAGAGCCGGTCCCCCGTTGACAACATCTTGACAGGGGTACCTATGGTACCTGGCCAGCGAACGTGGGCTGGGGTTTGACTTCCCGTTATGGGATGGGCCTACCAATGAGAGGCGTTGCAAGCTACCTACTATGTATAACTTGACTGCTGGCGCTAGCCAAAGCGGCTTGGGCGGCACCGACTTCTCTCCCACCCCACCAGAGACCCAATGGAACCCACGATGCGGAACACGGGAAGGCATAGGGGAGGCCTGGGTAGCGAAACTGGGCAGTTGGGGCAAAAGGCAAAAGGCAATGGCAAATGACATGCGGCAAGTGATAGGAATGATTAGGTTTAGAAGGATATCCCCATATCGTATCCCCATTAACGTATCCCCATTATCATATCCCCATTATCATATCCCCATTATCATATCCCCATATCATATCCCCCGTATCCGTTATCGTTCCATGCCACAATCATGTCCTCGGTGATACCGGCCCAAACCGGGTACTTCACCTTTCTACTCCTATTCTTCTCTGAGATGCGTCTGTACCTATTGTACGATACAACACTTTCCCCTAACCCCGTGTCTTATTGGTCTGTAGACTCCCACGCTGCACCTCGTCCAATAGGTACCTAAACACGCATATCGGGCATTACACTTACACCCGCGTAGTTAATGCGGCCTTCTTCTGCCTTGCTTTCTCCGAACCCTCTCGAGCCTTTCTGCGCACGTCGCCCTCTGTCATTGGCTCTACGGAAGCCTGCGTGATTCCAGTCCTATTGGTTCGGATGATTTGTCACCCGCAACGTCAGATATAGCAAACGGCAATACCTATCAGGACAAGTCCTCGACCGCAGCACTTCCTCAGTCGGCATCATTCCTCGAGGGTAAATTCATCCATCGTCACTCTTAGCTCTGAAGGGGGGGATCAAGGTGACTAGCATTCGAGACGACCAGCACAACACGGCACACCCAGGTCCGATTCCTATCCACTGTTTAATGGCGCTCCTCGGGCGCCTCCCGTCGCCAAGATGCTAGCCCGTCGCCCGTCTGATATAATAATGATTTCTACCCTCGGCGGCCTTACGTTAATGCCGACGATACGGGCTAAGGAAACGCAATATATCACCGGCACGAGCCTTGACGGTATATCAACGACATTAGCGCTCGACAGGACGCCCGCCTTATATACCGGTGATTTCGGCGATTGTCTCGGTGGACAGAGTTTGCTCAACGTCACCAAGTTCGACGCCGGATTCTATTATGACAACTCTACCGTCCTCTTCCACCTCGACGGAAGTACGAATATACGCAATGAGAATATTATGTGTAAGAGAATACGGCCTGAGGCCTGTAGAGATCTCAGATTAACTCACTGCTTAATTAGTGTATATATCCGTCGAAGCGTACGGCGAAAGCAGATTCGCCATGACGATAAATCCTTGCGACGTAAATATCTACAGCATGTGCCCCCTGAAGGCCGACCAGCCCATCGAGGCCTTTGCCATGCTCCCCATCGGGCCACTACAGGTCTCCGGAATCCCACAGATTGCCTACGAGGTCCCCGACATCGAGGGTTTTGCGAGGATACAGGTATTTGCTAACTCTAGCCAAACCGAAATTGCATGTTTCCAGGCAGCTCTGAAGAACGGGAATTCGTTTTCGCAACCCGAGTCCATCAGCACTGTATTAGGTATCTTCACCGCCGTGGCAGTGGTCGCCTCGTTCGCAACAGCGGCCTACGGCGTCAGCATACCCCATATGAGAAGCCATTATGCCCATTCGTTGTCCGTCCTCGTCATATTCGAGACCTTTCAGACCATCTTCTATTCTGGTGCGCTGTCGCTGCCTTGGCCGAGTGTACTTCCTGCTTGGTGGAGCAACTTTGCGTGGTCAGCAGGTTTAGTTCCAAGCATCGGCGTGGTGAACTCGATAAGTTCGTTTGTCGGCGTCACCGGCAACGCCAGCCAGGTCGGCGGAGCTGGCTCTACGATCATCAACAATCAAGGAGGACTCACCCAGCAAATCTATGGCCGTTCCCTGACTCTAGGTATCTCAAGCAGGATGTTAAAGACAGCTCCGGAAATTGTAAGAACCGCCATACATCCGCTGGCAAAAAGAGAGCCCTACGACCCGAACAATCCTTATGACTACAATTGGAATGGCAGTCCTGTTCAACCGGGGATGCCACTTCCTGGTGACTGGGCTGGTTTTGCGGGCGAACTATCTACACTAGGCATTCCCGCCCCAAACGCCTTCACGGTAGGATTGGTATGGTTTGTTGTTGTTCTCGGACTTGTGGTCGTCCTACTGACGGCTTTTAAATATTCCCTTGAAGGATTGGCGAGATTGAAGTGGATTAACGAAGACCGCTTGGAGTATTTTCGCTCTCATTGGGTGGGTTACCTGACCCTAGCCGTCCTGAGGACGCTATTCATCGCGTTCTTCTCTATGACCACTCTGGCCATGTTCCAATTCGCCATCCGCGGCTCCGCCGGTCCTACCACGTTAGCTGCGGTTGTTTTCGCCATCCTAGTTGTCGGCATGGGCGGCTTGGTACTATACGCTCTCTGCTTCAGGCTGCGGTCTAGTGCGTTTTCCATCGACCCTGACCGCATCTTGCTGCAAAAAGGTACGATCCTAGGTTGCCTTCCATGCCTGGTGCCAGCACGCCTCAGTCAGTTGAAGGAAGAGGAATTAGGAAGTAAACCTGCCGGTTCTTTGCCCTTTATTCGACTACATTTCGTTGATAACGATCCAAATCGGAAGAACATCCACCGGGATGAGCATTACGTTAAGCGGTTCGGCTGGCTATCCGCGCGCTATCGACTCTCGAAGTGGTGGTTTTTTTCCCTCTGGCTAATATATCAGTTTATTCGAGGCTGCTTCATAGGGGGCGCCTCAGGAAACCCCCTTGCCCAGGTTTTCGGATTGTTCATCGTCGACATACTTGCACTCGTTGCGATCGCAGCGCTTAATCCCTATGAAGGGCAGCGCAATACGGTACTTGCGGTTTGGTTGTTGGGGCTCGCCCGAGTAGCAACTACAGGCCTTTCGATTGCCTTCCTCCCTGATTTCAGCCTCAATCGTATTGTAGTTACTGTGATCGGGATCGTCATCATCATAATCCAGAGCCTCCTCACGATCGCAGTCATGATTCTCATCCTCCTTAGCGGAATCTCCTCGTGGATGTCGCTATCCCGAAACCGCGAGTATTTTACTTCGCGGAACCTGGAAGGAGTTCGAATTCGGTATTTCGAACATATCGCGCAAAGAGCTACCGATGAGCCTCCCCCAGCGATGCCGATGTCGAAAAGGAAAAGGAATTCCAAACAGGACCCCCCCGAAGAATCGCAAGAGTCGCCAAAGGAGCCCTATTTCACTGTCACATCTGTTCGACGAGCTCCCAAGATCGAAGATGAGGACGACGACTATCTAGCTGAAATCAATCCGGTTCATACAACGGGAGGTACAGCGTTCGCGCCCGTCCGTGTAAGGGGTGCCAGCCGCACTGGTAGCGTCAGTTCACGGCGGTCCGCCAGCAGTCTGCCTCGTGGAGCCAAGGTGCATCGCGCTTCGTGGAGCTCGAGAGATTTCTCTCAGACAGACTTGGATAGACATAACCCCGTCCTCGTACGACAAATGAGTGGAGGCCGTCTGCGAGGACAGGCCTCTGTCAACAGCTTTAAGACGTCTGGAACGCCAGTTCCTGGTAGCCGACCGATGACTCCCACACTAGAAATTCCGGAAAAGGAATCGGATTTAGAGGAAGCGAAGGCGAGGGAAGGAGACATTGAGAAAGGTTTAGAGGACTCTCAATAGTCGTGGGATTCCTTGGACCATTCTGGGATGGCACTCATTAAGTAGCGTCCGGATACGGATTGCCCGTTCATATCCACGTTCGCATTGTTTGCGCTTGTTAATTTTTTACTTTTTTTTCTCGTTTCAGTCGATTATACCCCTTACGCGAGTTTGTCCTCCTTAGCCCAGAAGGTATAAGATAGAATAGAGCATCCAGTGGCGTTCCGGTTTGCCTGAAAGGGGGGTTGGGATCGAGGTTGGGGTCGGTTGATCATAGGAAACAGGTCCCATTCGAACACTTATATCGAATATAATCAGTGACTCGTCGAGACAATAGCTAAAATTTACGTGTCTACTAGTTGTCAAGGTCGTAGAGAAGGCGTATAGTAAAGGACGTGAGACTCTAACTGCAGGCACCAGGAGACGGTGAAGGAGCAGGACGCAAAACACAAAATCAGAAGATCAGGAGACCTCAGGGATCGTGTGAGCCAACAGAGAAAGATGTGCTTGAGCGTAATATGGTATCATTCTGACGAGTAAGATTGCCAGACTCCCTCCTCCGCTCCAAATCAACAGGAATGAACCAGGAAAAAAGAAGACTTTTGTTTTACCAACGTCGTTTTGTTGCCTGTACCTGCCTACCTGGCCCACCCGCCCCGGGGATCCCGATTCCGCACCGGCGCCAGCGTAACGTAAAAAACTATTAAAGCTATCCCTCCCACCGATTTGGGCGCTCCAACTCGATATGACATAGTATAGTATATATAGTATAGAAGTAAGGACTACTGCGTACGAGGTGCTTCCGCGTGTGACAGTGGCGCCTAGGCGTGCTCTTTTGACATTAGGTAAGGGGCGGCTCCGCGCCTAGAAATAATACAGGGTGGGATGAGGAAGAAAAAAAGAATGAGAAAGAGAAAGGAGAAGTGAAAAAGAGCACCGTCGGGGACTGCCATGCTCAGAGGGCCCGGTACGTAGTCCGCTACGCGAAGAAGGCTAGGCGGCGGCGGTCATGGACAGCCGGTTCTTCTTAGGAAGCTTGGCCGCCTTGGCCGCGGCGGCCTTCTTGGAATCGTCCTCCTCGGTTTTCTGCGAGAAGTCCTTCCATTTCCTCCACCCGTCAAAGTCGATCAGAGCCTGCATACAGCCCCATTCCATTACCTTTCGCTCGAGCCAGACGAAGTTGACGGGCTAGAGAATCCCCCCCACCTAGGTTAGCAAAGGGCGACGAGACGATGGTTAGACCGCGAGGCCTTAGGGGCGTTTAACCTATAGCTTACCTTGGTCAGGAAATCGTTGCAGCCGGCCGCCAATGCTTCGTGCCTGTCGCTCTGCAGCGAGCTCGCCGTCAGGGCGACGATGATGACGGGGCTCTTGAACATCTCCGTGTTGACGAGCTTATCCTCCTCCGCAGGTCCCGCTTTGACCTCGTCTGGGGGGCTGCTAGCGGAGGACGAGAAGACGCCGATGGAGTTGACCTTTTCGATCCTCCTAATTTCGCGGGTAGCTTCGAGACCGCTCATGACAGGCAATTGGATATCCATCAGGACCAGATGGAACCCGCCGGCACGCCATTTGTTCACAGCCTCCCTGCCATTCATGGCCGTCTGCCACCGCACCTTTAACCGCTTGACGAAAGCCTCTAACAGCTTAAGGTTGATAATGTTGTCTTCGACGATGAGGACGTTTATGGGCGGGACACCACCGTTCAGCATACCCGGCGGCAAGGACGGGTGCTCGACGGGTTTCTTATTCTTCTTAGGCCGGTTGGCAAGTCGGGGAGAAGACACGCGCGGCGGCGGAGTGGCGGTACGTTCCGGGACGGGAGGAGTCGGTAACGAGGGGGCGGCAGGCGGGTGATTGGATTGTTCTGAAGATGCACCTGAATGAGTCCGTGAACGTGACTGTCTTGGATAATTGTGCATACCGGTTGGCGGCGCCGCGGATTGTGAGGTGTGCCCGTTCCCCACGGTAGAAACCGGCGACGCTGTGTGCATCCTCTGTATCTTGGGTCTGGAGGCACCGAGCCGCCGCGTCCCGCCCGGAGACGGCAACGGCGGTAGCTGACCCCCATTGATTACGGTCAAGGAGTGAGGGAAATGGAGCTGATGGGCGCTATTGAGGGCTGTCGCGGAAGAGGCGCTGGGGTGTTGAGAAGGGGGCGGATAGGGCGGGAAGTAATCGGTCCCCGACTCGTGAGGCCGGTCTTCGCTGTAATACCTGGGATTCGGAGAGGCTTTGGGGGTGCGACGGCTGGGTATGTCGATTAATAGGGCATCGTCGACGGACTGGCCGCCGGGATAGTAAGCGTCGAGCGTCCTGCCCATCGGCTCGTCTGGCTGTAAAGCTCTGGTCGTCTGCTGTTCCCTATCGCATATACGGAGCGTCAGGTCCGGGGCGTCGTACTGACGTCCTAGAGAGTTTGCATATTTCCGTAGGATCAATTCGCGAACGTCATCGACCAAGTCCTCCTCGTTTATGGTGATCAACGTAGCAGAGGCCAGCGGCCTTTTGACCCAAACTTTTCGCGTGACCATATTTCCGCTGATGGGCAGGAGTTGATCGGAATCAGCTAA
Source organism: Pyrenopolyporus hunteri (assembly GCA_902806595.1). Taxonomy (NCBI): domain Eukaryota; kingdom Fungi; phylum Ascomycota; class Sordariomycetes; order Xylariales; family Hypoxylaceae; genus Pyrenopolyporus; species Pyrenopolyporus hunteri. The sequence continues at coordinate 824,645 of CADCXC010000035.1, read as the reverse complement.
GCCTATCTCGCCAGTGGCATAGCCTGTGTTGAGGAGAGTTTTGATCAAGGCGGTCTGGCGGTTCGGAAGGATGCTCTGTCGTCTCGGCGGCGCTGCGGGTCGGGAGAGGGACGACGAGGGTGACAGAGCGCGGCTAGGGGGTGCGTGTTTACGAAGGCGGCCGTTCCCGTCGTCGTGTGCGTCGTCGCCGTTGTTAACGTCGTCGTTATCGTTACTATTATCGTTATTGTTTTTGTCGTCGTTGTCGTCGTCGTTGTTATCGCTGTTGTCGTCGCGATGGTGGGGGTGGCGACGGTCGTGATCTAAGGGAGGCGGTTTAACCTGCAAGAGACAAGCGGCGGCCGAGTTCTCGTGGATGCTCGGGAGTGGTGTGGCGGTGGTGAGGGTTGTGTTGTTTGAATCAGGGCATGAGGCGGATGTGGTGACGGCGGGAATAGGCGTTGAATTGATTGCAGAAATTTGCAGATCCTTGCCGGACTTGGCCGTGGTGGGAGACGGGGTCAAGCTGTTCACATCCACATCCACATCTACATCCTCGCAGCCCACGTCCACGTCCACGTCCTTGCACTTGTCCTCGTCCTCGTCCAAATTCAAATTCAAATTCACACTCATATCCACGCCCCCGTCCCCATCCGCACCCACGTCCACGGGCGCAGCCACAGCCACAGTGTCGAGGATTGTCTTTGTGTTCACGCTATTAGAGTTGCCGGCTAGGTCCAGCCGCCGGTCTAGTTGCTGGTCTAGCTGGTGCTCGAGCTCTGGTGGAACCGTCTCGGCTTCGGCTTCGGCTTGGACTTGTACTTGGGTTTGCCCTTGATCTTGATCTTGGCCTGGACCTGGACCCGGACCTGGAATTGGATCTGGTTTTTGACCTTGGTCTTGGCCTTGACTCGGAGCTATGGCAAACCCATTCCCAGTCCAAGTCCTCTTCAGCGGTGGACTCTCATGAGAACGAATGGACACGTTTCCGGGCTTGTCTTCGCTGTTTGCTCTCTCGTCGCCGCCAGCCGTACTTAATGACGCCGCGTAACCTGTGGTAGAGGTTTGTGTCTGCGAACTGCTAGAAGCCCTATCGCGGCCAAGGTCCTGCTTGCTCGACCCTAGCGTAGGAGCCGCGCTGTGTCTTCGCAAGAGCTTGGCCTTGATGCGGGCTTTGAGGTCACCCATCTGATCTGCCGTCTTGCGAATTCATAGGGATCAGAGATCGACTTCCCCTTTTTTGTTTTCTTTGCCTTCTTGTTGTTAGTTTCTTCCCTTCTGAATTGTCCTCGTATTAGATCCGTTGGAATTGATTAGCGTAAACCCATACAAAAGAAAATGAGAAAAAATAAACGATGAGATGAAGGGCTGTCGAAAGAGCCCGCCAGTTTGCACCGATTTACATGTCGGATTGATAGGCGAATATAGTAATAAATATATGTATGCATAAATCACATACTGTAGAAACTTTTTTTTCCTTATTTTTACAATGCGGTAGCGTGCAGTATGCTACAGGAGTTATTATAATAATTATTATAATAATACCGGCGGGAGGCAAAAAAAGGAAAGGGAAAAAGGGCCCGGTCTGGTCTGGTCTGGCACTCGTATCGTATGCGTATGCGAAGCTCCCCGGGACCAATGCCAGCAGCTACCTGATGGCAAGTAATAGCTCAACTTAACCTATTACCCTACCCTTAACTGTATTGGAACAGGTACAGCGGTAGGTAGGATGAAATGGATGGTGTGACAGGCGGCCAAGCTCCCCTTGTCCAAAAGCCCAGTCCAAGGCCAGTCTAAGCCAAGTCGATGCGCTGTGGGTGTTAATCTCTTTAGGGAATTAATGGGAGCTCCCCCATGCATGAGCGATCGTGATCGTGGATGAGCTAATCACCGATTCCCGCATCGTCGTGTTGACGCGTCTCAACCGATCCCAAGTTGGGCCGGGGCCTTGGTTAGGTAGTAGCAGTAATAGTAGTATCCTTCAGTGGCCCGAACGATCTCTCTCTTGTGCGTGTGTGTGCGTATATGTAGGTATGTATGGGTATTATATATATATATACGTGTATGGATATGTATGTGGATGGTGTATATGGATGTCTACGGTATATATATGTAGGTATGTATGTATATGTTGTTCTACTCCGTAGACGGTGGCTAGGCGCACCCGACCCGCCAAGCTTTCACTATTGATTCGAGCATTCAGACGATCCGACGGGGTCGACGATAGTGAGGCGTGCGTAGGTGGAATCGCCGGCAATTCCAACGGACTAACAATAAGCATTGTGTATGCAGAGCCGGCCTGGGTATTGGTGCATCTGCAGACAAGCCAACGCGAGCGAACCCTCTGCTGTTGCCCGATTACGGTTGGCCAATACCTCTGGATTGATATAGGCAAGAGCCGCTGCAACGGAATCGGGTGAACCATCCAAAATACCTACCCAAAATACCTACCTACCTTTTAAAGACCAAGGGACTCCGAATAAAAGTTGAGTAGGGAAACGCAGAAACGAGGAAACGAGGAAACAGAAAATCCCAGCAGCCGGACATAGACGAGAGCTAACGATGACCCACTATACAGAGGTATCTGTGTATTTTCCCTGATATGTGGCACCTGCCCGGGTACTAGGTACATGTAGGTAGGTATAGACCTATACCTTGTGTACTCGTACCTAGGTACCTACCTACCTTTTTCAGAGGTGGTTTTTCCGAATCCGAAACCTAACCGACCCACCAGGTTCCGTGCCCATTTTTCCAACCAAAGTTTTTTTCTTCTTCCCAATATAAAACTTCGTCCTCGCCCTCTCAGTCAAGGCCCTCATATGCTGCCGCGATGCCGCCACGCATATCAATCCAGGCGACGGCATCGTCCGCCTTGACTCGATCTGCTCTGCCGTCGACAGTAGGCCGATGCCGTTTCATACCACAGCCGCAGAGCAAAGCTAGCTTCTCGACAACTTCGAGTCTGCTTCGCTTCACTAAGCTGCGCCGTGCATTCAGAATTTGGATCAATGGCCCCGGATCCGTTTACCGCAAACATACCCCCGGTCGCACCAATTATCTCCGGCGGAGAGATGCCACGGCGCGGAACGATGACCAGCCTTTCCCACTAAACCCTCACTTCAAAAGCGAACCCGTCCTAGCCGATAGCGCACGGGAATTGATATGGGAGAAGATCATGCGGAATGGTGAGAGCGTCAAGGCCGTGTCCGCCGAACTAGGCGTCGACATCAGAAGAGTAGCGGCCGTCGTGAGGTTGAAGGAGGTCGAAAAGGACTGGGAAGCCAAGGTCAGCTATATCCCATACTTCTCCCAGCCAGCCCCCCTCTCTTGGCGATTCTTATGATGATTGTCAACATACCAAATTCGATAAGTCTTGAAGACAAACCACATGGTTACAAACTTTGTTGCGAGCCTCTCTGATACTCACGCCTCACACGGGTCCCAAAAATGGAGAATTCTTCTGTGAAGGCTTCCCTTGCTAACACGTCACGATATCAGGGAAAGAAACTGGCAAAGCCGTACGCTAGAGCCGTCCTCTCCATGTTACCCACGCACAAGTTCTCGCCTGACCGGCGCAATGAGCCTTTCGAACCCATTAATGAGTTGCATGTGCACCCGTACACGACGAAGCAAATATTCTGGCCGACGTCTGAGTCACGTCATTTCACCCGTGCCGACGCCGCCAAGGCATTTCACCCTAACTTGCTGTCGGCAGACGAGAGGGTTCCTCATCCGGAATTAATACAAATGGAAAAGGAGCTCCTGCAAGGTCTACCGCGGTGGGAAGCCTCCGAGAGGTTCAAGGAGGCCGCGATGGAGTCGGAGAGGAAGGCGGCCAATAAACAACTTGCAAAAGCTGCTTTGGATGAGAAACACACCACGCGAGTATACACCAAGCGTTGCGAGTTTCGCTTCAAGCAGATCAACTCAGAGAATGTCGGTCCTAAGGGCAGGGCACGAAACGCCGTCGGCTGGAGGTATGGTGCCCCCTACTATGACCGTTCCAAGGGTGAAATCAAGATTCCCACCTCGGTGCCTTGATCATCCTATATTAGGCGAATCTATGGAAGGACTGGGTATCTTTGTACGAAAATTGTACGGATACCCTCAGTTAGGTTGAGAACCATAGGTGGAAAGATCACCTCGAGTCTCTAAATGCCGTCTATTTATCTACGATGGGCAGGCCAGGCTCAGAGCCGCCGGCTCCCTGTATACTTGTTACTGAAGAGTTGCATATACCCACCGATTACAACAACAGTTTTGCGTGGTCCTGCCATGGCACTACCCCCTCTTCGTCTACGTGGGTGATCAGGTTGCTTCGCAGTTGCCTAATCCCATCAAGTGAGAGTAATCCCAGGTCAATGATACACTTTTCAATAGATCCGTAAGTCTCGCGGAGTTTGGCTAGGGTGCCCAGCATGGCCTCTTTCCTATAGTATCACGAGTCAGCCTTCCGATACATGGCTATACGGTGAAGAGCAGGATCCGAAATTAAAGGTAACAACCGGAGGCAAAGGAGATATTAACGTGGCTTCGACCAGGTCGGCCGGTTAGTGGAATGCGTGAAATAAACGAAGCTGGGCATACTGTGACGAAATCATCCTTTTGGCAGCCACGGGATGATCCCGCAGAGCAGGGTTACTCATCAAATGCGCAATGAGCTCGGCGTGGCGCGATTTAAGGCCCAAGTCCGTCAAGCTGTACTCGTGCGCCACCACCTCGTCGGGAACGCCGCACAAGCTCAAAATAAGGCCGCAGATTACGCCCGTGCGATCTTTTCCAGCTGTGCAGTGGATGAGGCACGGAGACGGCGGCGAGTGCGAAGGCGAGGCGAGATGTTCTAGTATCGTCTTGAAAGGCTTGTAGTCGTTGTCCGGGGAGGCCGCCGCCGCGAGGATGTCGCTGTATGCTGCTACGAAACCCTAGTCGAGGAAGTGTCAGTCTAGGTAGATACATAGGTTGAGCTGTTAGCCCTTCAAGGCGACTAGCGCCTAGGTAACACCTGAACGCGAGGTGGGTTAGACCGAACGAGTGGATGAGAGTTTACAAGACGAGCGTAAAAGCTCAACAGACCCCGTTCACCACTGCTCCTTGATTATACCCAGGGGTAGACTACGCTATCTTCAATCTCCGGCCCCCAAATACAACACTGCAGCCATCAGCCCCATGTCCTAAGTATCCGCTGGTTCGGTCCTAACCTTCGGACCGAACTAGGAGGATTTAGCAATTTAGCTATCCTCTTTTTCCCCTTTTTTAAAAAAAGAATTAGGGGACAAAAAGCAGAGAGCCTCGGTGCTTTAAACCAATACAAATCCGTTCCCGCTGCTCTTCAATACATAACGCACGAATAGGATACATACCTCTGCATGTTCCGAGGAGTAGTTCTTGTATCTCAACGCTAACGCCTCAGGCGAGTAGTCCTGATCGAGGAAGACGGGAACAAATTGGCGGCTCGCTCCCTCCCACTCCTTGACCTTCCAGCCATAACCGTCACGCATGCCATTCTCGATCTCGACCGCTGAGCGCAGATCGAAGACTTTGGCGATGCCCAAGCCTTGCAGCTTCGACACGCCGTCGTCGGTGACCTTGGATGGCTCCGAGGAGCGGAACACTAGCCCGCGGCGCACGACCCTGGTCTTGGTACCACCTTGAGGCAAAGTAGAGTCACAGTCCAGGCCCGAGTCGCTCACCGGATAGCCTCCGACGTCGCGGAAATTCGGCAGGCCAGCAATTGTTAGGAAGGGGGGGCTAGGAAGATCAGGTTCTGCCATGTTATTCCTTTTCTTTTCCTTGAGCGGGGTTGACTAGGGATCCTGGAAAGTCCGGTTCGACGAGCACTCTTTACGTGAGGCTGACCTGGACGTCCTGGGTAGACATAGACTGAAGACGTAAGCATCCAGAGGAAACCCGGAGCAGCAATCTTTCATAAGTCGGATACACGCGGGAAAGACTGTAGGTACATGCAGTAAAAAAAAACAAGGGGAAAAGAATAATAAAATAAACAGCGCCAGCCAATGAGATGCGGAGATAGGTAAGATCGAATTCAGATTGGTTGGAGACGAACCCCTCGACCCCTCGTCCCCTCAACCCCCAACGCCGTTGGGATATCCCTGGATATTATGCCGCCCATGTATGCCAAGTATGTATAAGTCATGTTTCTCCGGGAGTGGCGCACTCAACTCTGAGTTGTCAATGGTAGGTACCTTAGATCCTGGTAGCTAGAGGGGGCGGAGAAAAGAGACCCGGTGGATCGAACTAACATACTAACATGAATCTATTCGCCAATTTCGGTGAAGATAGAATTTATTTCTACGGTGTTGGACGGAGTAAAGCGAAGGCAGAGAAGAAGGATATGGAGTGGTTCGTATATGCATAGGTACCTAGGTATATACGTGATAAGTCCGATAAATGGATGTGCCCACATATATGTACCTACGTAGGTACCTAAGGTAGGTAGGTAGCCAGCGAGTATACATGTACGGAAGTGATCTTAGTCATCAGATATTACCTACATAGGTAGGTACTTACGTGCATATGTCAGATTAAGTACTTCTCTCCTCTATAGTATAAGGGATGTGTATATGTCGGGTATGTGTTTTTAATTTTAGAAACGTCTCATTGGCTTGAGAAATGAGGGGCCTAGGCTCCCTGAGGAGAAAGAAATCAATTTTTAAATGGCTAGACGTAAACCCAATTCCTTCCTGTAGCCTACCTTAAGTACCTACCTACCTACATACCTGCGTGTGTCACCTTATACCTATCTACGTACATGTATAGGTACCTACCTACCTACCTACCTACCTACCTAGGTAGGTACCCAGGTATACTAGGTATGTAGGTATCAGCATATGTACCTAGGTAGGCACCTCATATAGTGTAGGTACCTACCTACCTACCTACCTACCTACCTAGGTAGGTACCCAGGTATACTAGGTATGTAGGTATCAGCATATGTACCTAGGTAGGCACCTCATATAGTGTAGGTACCTAGTACCCCTTCATAGGTACATACTCGAGAGACCAAGCGTCCATAATCATTACTCACAGTTGCGGGTGCATGCACTTACTACGTCCATACCTTTGTACCTAGGTAGGTAGGTAGGTAGGTACCTAGGTAAGTATGTCGAAGCAAGCTTAATGTTACCTACCGCATAGGTGGTGCCAGGGGGGAAGAAAGGAAAGAAATACAAAGCTAGGTACCTTCGCAGAGCCTCAAACTAAAAGTGGAGCCCGACTTCTTGCCAACACGTACCCCATGTCGCAAGCCCAGCACGCAAATCCAGCACACAAATCCAGCACACATGGAAAGCACACATGGAAAGCACCTGGGCACTTAGTACCTATTATACATCACATTCCGGATCTAACACCTCTACATACATCTACATGCCTCCTACGTCTCTACAGCACAATAGTCCCCCTTAACCCCCCTACCACCCGAGTATCTACGTGCAGTCTCCCAAGATGTGTGAAGTCGGAAATCTCTCCCCACCAGTAAACCTCATCGAGGAACACAGATAGGCAACAATATGCTTTTGGCTCTCAAGTGGGTATAGCCAGGCCCAAGGCCTGCTCTTTGTCATGGTTGGGCAGCCTTACTCAGCTTGCAAACTATTCGCCAATTCGACCATGTCCGCCCCGCCCCCTACTCTACTTGAGTATATCCAAGAGGCGGAATCTGTATACCAAGTACGTATGTATGCGGTAGCCTCTCTCCTTTACCGCTATTCCCGCTGCGGATCCCCCCCCGGCTGACAGGTCCGGTCTAGTCTTTCTTTTACCTAGTACGACGAAGGTCGCATATAGACGGCCAGAAGGACAGTTAGCTGCCTATTTGCTAGCGTTGGCCGCCTTAGAGACGCCTCGCACCAGCGTTGCGAATCAAGAGCCGAGGGGTCGCTTTGGGCTGGACCCGTCAAATGCCGACGCCGGTGGTTTTCCCCTTGACTGGGTTCTCACGCAAGGCTCATTACCAACTGGCGCTTAAGAGCCCAGTATTTTCGGTATGTCTGAGCTTGGTGTGACAGCCCAGAAACGAAGTACGCTTCCGGCGGAAACGAGCCTAACTGCTAGACTTATCATCCAACAATGGGATGTGTGAAAGGGGCGTAGCGGCAATACGATGATACCCGCGTTAGCTTAGAGTCACTCAGGGTTGCTCAACCTCGTTTAAGGTAGTCCGTATTCTTAAGTCCCTTGAACCAATTCAAGATATAGTCTAGGGCCGGCTATTTAGGCGCATACATGCATCTAGAGGTTGCCTAGTTGCGGCTCCGGCCGAGTCTAAGACGCTTGGTAACATGCAAAGTAATCCACAGAAACGGCATAGCCGAGATCTCAGGCTTTAGGTAGGTAAGGTACCTACCTTTTTGGCGGCCCGCACTTCGCATCACTTACTGCACGTCGTCATTTCATATCAACCCGAAACACAGGAGCCGTAAAGGGAAGAAAAAAGGTTTCTATCAGTAAGGAGACCTATCTATCGATAGTACATAAAAAGACCCGTATTCCGTGCTGTTTTTCTTTTCCTCGAGACGAAGACAGAATCCTATGCAATCCTTCAACCGGCGCGAGCCTTTGTCTACATCTGAGCCCCCCGTCTACTTTGAAAAATAGAAGAGGGAAAGGGAGGGAGGGAGAAAGAGACGGGTTAGAAAACCGAAATCTTGGAACGTCCGAAGACCGCGTTAACCCTTACTAGCCAGGGCTAGGGAACACGGAGATGCCGAGTGTAAGTCCCCAGCCTGAACTGCCTTGGAAGAAAAGAGGAAAAAGGAAAACCCCCAGCTTGACATTAAGGCTCGTAGCCCTTGGTGCCTGCCTAGTTGTCTATTTCATAGTCCAAATCTCACAACCGCTACACTTCGTATGTCCGCAGTCAACGCACGAGTCGTCGAAGATGTACGAATTGTTGGCGCCTGCGTCGCAATTGCACTTCAGCCATGTTAGTCACAGATCTAAAACAGGCGGGAACCAGAGACTTACACATCTCCATCTCCAGTCTTCCTTATTCGCAGAAGCATTCGGCAATGGAGAAGATCCATGAGAGAAACTGGCTGTAGCGAAGTAGGATCCGTCGGCGGGGTATTGATGGTTGTCGACATGGCTTCCCTCCATATCCGTGGAGCAGCACGCTTCCTTGAAGTTTGTGTAGTGAGAGTGTCGAGAAGACATAATGAACGATGAAGGCTGAGTAAAGCGAGATGTGGTAAATAGAAGATATGCTTCGACTGGATTGTTTTCTCTTGTTGCTGGGGAGGAGGCGCCTGTTGAATGCGATAATGATAAATTCGAGCATCTCAAGAGGAAGGAATGATGACGGAACTTTATACGTTTTGGATATCTTAGGGATTCACAGCTCAGCTACAGGCAAGCACAAACGATAAACTCAAAGCAGCTTGTAAAATCAATAACGATATCTCGTTGTCACACCCGTAGCTCCTAAGTGGCTCAGGATGGTCAGCGTCGTATGACTGACTAGGACTCGGTCAGGATAACCAATCCGCCTATCGAAGCGATCCATCCCAGTGGTTAGACGCAAAATTGGCCTGAGCAAGAGACTTCCTAACCACTAAGCAGTGCCCTCCGATCGAGTAACGCGAAGCTTCGACATGTGACACATTTCCCAGCGAGGAGCTCAGACGGATTCGGTAAGGCCAGATCCAACCTCATTACTCTTCTCGGTGGGATATGGGGCGTTGATTGACACATCGGGTGCTCAATATTAGTTCAGAGAACGGTTTCAGGGGGTCAGCGATGCTCTCGCAAGTGTCCGTACAGCCACTATACGGTTTTCGGTAATCATCCAACAGCTGCTACGCCGTTAGATTGGCTTCCGCTTTCTCGGTAGCTTGTCATTCAGGTGACCGACCCAACAGCTGCAGAACCGTAGCATTGCATATGGATAGTAGCCCTTAAGGCTCAAGTTACTCGTAGGGCTGACTCTCATGCGCGTCTTCGATTTCATGTGTCCACGCCGGTCGACTCGTTATCTGCAGAGCCGCCACCGCATCGCGCCGTATACCGAGGATAGAAGGAGCTGAGCTTGCGTATGCGCCCTGGGCGAGCCTAAGGCTCCTTGTTGGCTTCGAGCGGTCTGAATCGGTCTCTGTGCATATGAAGCGACGGGCTGTCACTTAGCTTCATAAGGGAGAGGGGAAAAAAAAGAAAGGCAAACCTATAACGCTTGGATATATGATGTAAGCGAGAGAAACTCGCGGTGTACCTACACAGCTGAGATTCATACTCGGATATGATAAGCGCCGCAGACACCCCGACTGACCCCGGGCCTCAGCCGGCACGGCGACTTCAACGCCCCGCAATAAACTCCTTGAGGGATCCGATCCGCCGTGGACTCCATTGTTTTCATATAACGATTCATGCTCTACGGCCTCCCTTCAGGAAAAGAGAGTTTAAAAAAAGAATTGGAATTGGGGTTGCCCGTCTCCGTTCGTAATGCGGCTCCCGAACATATGTCGTGAGACTCATACAAATGCAATAAATTAAAAGGGGGGGGAGGGGATCCAAAGTTGGAGTTTGTCCTCATTGGATGACTTGCCTTATCTTTACTGGGCGAGACAACCCAGATTGCCCGGTCATCTCTAAGGTATGGAGGAATCACTCTATGAACGCCAATGGAGGGCTCTAGTGGCAGAGGAAAGCAGTTCGTAGCTGAGATCCTCGTCGTTATCCTAGTAAAGGGACCTGTCAACATTGCATTCGCCCCCAGCCCCCACGTCCCCATTACTGGCTGAGTAGTATGGCGAATCTGATATGCACCTCCCGGGGAGTTGAACCGGATCTTAGGTTGTCGTCAAGCTTAGCTTCTTATGGCCGAATCCGGTCTCGATCTCGCCGATGCGTCGGTGGCACGACGGATCGAGAAATATGCCTTTTCAAACCGGCGTAGTGGACAACTTAAGCAGATATGGCAAAGCCCCGAGCAATTCTCGTCAATAAGCACCCAAAGACCACCTTGTAGCGGCTAAGGTACCTGAAGATATGCGCCTAGGATAATATGGGCTATCATTGCGTGGCTGATCTACCCGTACGTGGGAGAGGAGAAGTAGAAGAAGAAGACGACGAAGAAAAACATAATTGAAGTTGTACACCACTGAGCAGATACTAACGATTAGTGGCCAGGGGCTCGATAGGCTATACATGCCCTATTTCAGCTTTCAACGTGGCTTTGAGATCCTGCTAGCCTCTTGGCGTCTATCTATCTGGATTAGGCAATTCCACGAAAAAGAGGTAGATACACATATATACCTAGGTACCTACACATACGTACACGTATGTACCTTATACCATGTACGTAAAAAAAAAACCGGGGGCCAAACGCCTTCGGAAAGCACAGACGAGAGTTCGAAGAAAAGCCAACAACAGGGAGTAATTACGTCATGGCTCTTTTCTTCCCCTTCTTAGTCTCCCAATAACAAGAGTCTCCCTGCCAAAACGCAACATTAGCTTACTTCAATAAAAAAGCAGGGATTGAGGAATCCCTGGAGTCCCCAAGTAGGACCCTAGTTCATACCTACCATACCTATCTTATTTTATTACCCAAAAGCCACCACCATATCAATTGCGTCAGAGACGCTTTGGCCATGTTTCCCGCAAGGATGGTCGCGACGTGCATCCCAGTTTCGACGAATTTGGGTTCTTTTGACATTCATTCGCATTCTTTATTTCCTACAGATCCAGGGTATACATAGATCCAGGATGTATCGGATTTCTCCACAGCCTTTCATTTTACAGAACTCAATTCTTTTTGGGTTGCTGGCATCGTCTGTTCCCCATCCCGCGTAACAACATCAACACAGTTCACTTTTGCGGCGTTGGGTACCTATTAGTTACCGTAGTCATCGGCGTGCCTAACGTCCTTTGCTTCGTCAAACGTTGCGGCCATGGCCATCCTCGGCATGGCGGCGAGCTATTTGCTCTTCTCTGTCCTTCACTTTGCTCAATTCGTACTTGCCGTCACCGTCTGCGGCTTATACGGTATTGACTTGCAACGCGCACGTTCCCGGGGCGAATACGTCGACGGGAAGTGGGTAGGTCATTGTTATTCATTTATTTCTCGCGGCAGGGCTGGCGGCGAAACCTTTGCTCTCAGGGTGGGAAGACTAACCAACCCTGCCTTTATAGGTGTACGCGGAAGTTGTCGGGGCGCTCGGGGCGTTGACGGCTCTTCTCTATTTTATTCCGTTTATCTTGCGGTTCGCCGTCGTTACGATATGGAACTTTATACTTTTCGTCTTATGGATCGCCCTCTTCGGCCTATTTGGTAGCATGTACATCCACGAGGATCCGGAAGGGAACGGCGATATCCAGCGGATGAAGAATACCGTGTGGATCGACTTGGTGAACGCCCTGCTGTGGTTCATCGGATTCGTTGCGAGTGCCGCGTACTGGTGGACTCACCGTGACCGGCGGAGTCGCTTTACTGGCCGTGCTCGGCTCGGCCGAAATGCGTCGACTCGGTCCACCGCTTGGACGGCATAGTCGACAAAGCTAATCTTTTGCGTGTGGGACATCCAGCAATATTCGGATTTGGTCTTAAGAAAAGGGGGGATGCTCGTAAAGTAAAGCGTGGAAGATCACCGCGGTGAAAGCGGCGGAGGATGAGTTGGCGTTGAGCCTCTGTGATACCCGGGAGCATGGCTTCAAATTTTTTAGTGCGGAATGGTGATGATGTGACATAATCAGCATTTATCTAGAGTTGTATACCGATTTTCGAGGCTCTGCGAAGCCTATGCTACGTTACTCATTTTTTTTTTTTTTTTTGGGTTGCAGGTCTCGCCTGTTCTGCGTGGAGCATAATTAGGCATGTGATAGCCCACATGTTTAATGTGTCGTTTGGAACATGACGTCTAATGTAACGGACTATCATAACCCTCGAAGTCACCCATTTTCTATCGTCTGCCTCAAACCCCTACATATTTACCGTACACAAATCCCCATTCCCGCAGTTTTAGACATGCATGATCTATGTATGTCATTAAGGCCTTAACTATACATAATTCTTGTATGTTTAGGACCACCATCATCTATAATATATATCGACTAATGTAGATATAATATCTAATGGTTTGCTGACCAACGATGGCTTTTTCTTAGTCTTTAAAAGTCTTCTCAAATTCGGTATAACGCTTCTAAATATCTTACCACCGCTGTCTTGCATTAGTACATTGCTTTACTTAGTACCTAAGGACATACCTTGAATGTTTTCTGCACCTTTTAATAATTAATAATGTTTTTAAGAGCATGGTGAATGCGGATACGCGACCACTGTATGTAGCCTACTCTGGAAGCCCCGAGCTACGCGCTAAGGGACTGCATACGTCATATCTTATCGAATTCTCTCCAGCGTACCTGATATGTTTTTTTTTTCTTTTAGCGTTAAATTTATCGTTAAAGTCCCTCTTCTTCGAGCTGGAAACATGCCTAACACCGCGTTTAACTCGTTTAATTATTCCTACTACGCAATCCTTGGAATGAACTATAAGATTATGAATATAAACGGAGTCTTATTTATATAGGGATATATATATATATCGGAATTTTATGGGGTGACATGTAGTTAATTCGACACCGGCCCTTATTACATACTCGAATAAACTAAAAGGGTGTTTACTTTTAAGATATATCTAAAGAATAAAGTTTTAGAAAATAAAAGATAAAAAGGTAGATGCTAGGTATATTTTAGCGATGTAAATAATGTACAATACATAAGTACCTACACGTATATATAAAAGGGTGCTCGACGATATTATACCTAGGTAGATTATAAGCGAGGTGGAGATCGTGGTATGTTGCCCGGTTATCGAGCCGCTAGATCGGCGGACTTACTTTTTCCGCAATAATGGTTCCGCCATGTAAAATCGCGTAAATGGTAAAGTAACGCATGGTCATCATTGGGGCCTCTAAGTGTAGCTTCGTCAAGGGTTCAGAGCGTGATCGCGAGGTTACGTATATACCTTTCGCTTCTCTTCCTAATACGTAGGTAGATAGGGAGGCCGCCGCACACGCGCTCCTCGAAGAATCCGAGGCGATCATCGAATTAGGCGCGATTACATGGGGTGGCCTGGTTGAGCTGCTATGTATATAGATGCCTGACGGGAGAGCAGCTCGTGGCAACATTTCGAAACAGTGATATCGATACGGTTAGGATCCTTCGCTCACAGACGTTAGTTTTGGTTTTAATTGGTTTCCAAGTTGGTGTTCTATGTTGTATTTACCGGAACGAACGCTCCTTCATGTCGAACATACATGTACCTAAGTAGGTATTTACCTAGATATTCACATACTTAGGGTTAAAGTAATGCTCTTGTGAATTATACACCTGATGTATAAATCTCGTGACATGGGCTCGGGTTATGCGGACCCTTGGCTTCGAGTAGAGTCTCCGATGTCCTGAAGGTGCGCGTTTCGTGTACAATACAGCACCTAAAAGCCGGCTTAGTTATGATGACAGAGGCAATTTGATGTGCAACGCGGCCCGTTGATCGTTGCGTGCTGGGTAGTACACACCCTTTACTAACTACCCGTTTTTAGTTGCAGGTAGAAAAGGAGCCCTAAGGGTCGGCCGATGTTTCTTCCAAGGCGGGCTATGACATAAATCTGATGGGTGAAGTAATCGAGCAGTTCTAGGATATAGTGAAGACGGTGACTTGGATAGTTTGGTTCCTTGCGATTCTCACCTGTTGGCCGATATGAACCCTCCCGGTCGTTAAAGCGTCGGCGGGGGATGTAATCGGCCGAGTGGGTGAGCGCAACTTGAGGGTATCTATAGCCACCGCAAGGTATGATTGGTGTGAGTGGGATGCGTTGATGGTCAGTAGGGCTCGTACGATTCGACCTCGTCCGGAGGTTGGATGATCGTCGAAAATTACCTATTACGTACAACGACACCATCCAGTGCTAGGCCGGCGTATCGGCATATTGTTGGCTTGCTGGCTCATTGAGCTTTTTTTTTTTTTGTTCGGCGTTGGGCCCTGTAAGCACTGTAAGCACTGTGAGCGGCCGATCGCAGACTAGGCCATAAACTTCTTATTCCTTCACCCTTTTCGCCTAATCTACTGTTATTAGCGAAAAGGATACATTGATAGGGCTGCCCAATAAGCGACGATTATCGCATACATGTCATCCCGGATACTCAGGAACTGAGCCGTTGGTATACTAGAGAAGAGGACCTATAGCTCGAGGGGCTTACTTTACATGTACCCTATGAAATTTCATTATATTAAGGCACTTTACAAATGTGATTTATATTCCGCTCTTAGGGGGAGAGGGGTAAAAGAAGTTGAACTTGAAAGGGACGAGTAAAAATGAACAAAAAAAAAGGCGTGGGTTAATAGTCAGTACCTTCATATGGTAGAGTGCTTTCTATGTACTTGTACTATACATGTATACCTGCTTACCTCTACCCTTTTCCTCTCAATATACAAATTGCACAATACATCCTTACCTCACATTCTGCACCAATCACACTAAACCCTTGATGCTCTTTAATTGTCAACCTGGGGTACCCATTCGCTTTTTCTCTTCCCGTAGTTACATTATTCCCAACTCAACGCCACATTACCAAGGTCAGTAATAATCATCTTTACGAGGTGCGACGGGGTGGTATAAGAAAGTTGCGAAAGCATGCATGCGTACTTATGGGTATGGTACCAAAGGTATTCCTTCAAGGGGTTTCGTTGCCGACCAAGCGTTGCCGTCTTTGATATCATTAGAAAGAAAACCCAGCTAAAACATCTTAAACTCGCATTGCAATATCGCTAATTCCTGTTGTACGAATCACTTTTCTAATCATCCCACTAGAAGACTAAAGGGATCTGATTTAAGAGAGGGGTGTCCGGTCGGATGAGTAGTAGGTAAGGTGGCCTACCATCTGCCACTCAGGCACACACACTCACCGTCATGCTTGCTTAGAACACCTCCACCAGTAATCGACGCCTTGCTCCCCATCTGAACGACAGTTTTAAGCAGCTTGGAACTTCAACGACATATGCCAAGCGCTGCCATCTGCCCGCGGGACCAAAGATAGAGAAAGCGAGTGTAAGGAAGCGGGTCTTTTCATATGTCCATCCAACAGTTATCATTCTCATCGGTCAGTTAATAGACTCAGTTAATCGACAACCAAAAGGCCGGTGGGTACATCGGATACCTTGCGCGACGCTCACGCAACACACGCACACACCCACCCACCACCCACCACCTAACTGCGCAATACGCAGCCCGACGCAGGCCATGAAGGGCGATCCGCGAAACCATATCACGTTCTGATAGCGGCACGCTCTGTTTTACGTATAATAGTGCGAGGTATCAACCCTCACGCTCAACATAATACCACTGACTCCTCTTGCCAAGGTAAGACAGTTGATATACACTATTCTTCGCCGGCTTATCGCCTTGTTGCGTTTGCTTGGGGTCTGAACATAATCGCCGCTTGTCGGGTAGTACGACGTCTGCATCTTCATCAAACGCGCAGCACATCGTCATCTGACAGGAAGGAGGAGATCCAGAAAGAGAAGGAGAGGGAGAAGGAGGAGGCGGTATAAGTCCCCAGACCCGATCAGTATAAGTGGCGGGTAGAGATCTAAGTTGGTCTTTCCGGCATCGAAAAACTCGAGAGATATCCGAACGGCGGGTTCCAGCTTCGGCGGATTTAAAAGTTACCTGACTCGTCTATTTATTGCCCGACTTCACCAACTTAGACAAATCATCTTTTTGCCGGCTAGAGCTGTGGCTTTGGCCCAAACACGTCAACAGACTGTTGAAGAATCGTGTTAGCTGGGATCTCGTCGCTTACAAGATACTCCACTCTATCCGCTGTATCTGGAGGCTGGGCTGCGGCGTAGAGACGCTGACGATAACATGGCAGGCTTCGGCCGTTCGTTCAAACTCTCTTCGTATCTGACTCCTATGAAAAGACGGCCGCCGCCGCCTTCACGAAAAATGTCAAGCTCATCGGAGGCGTCGCCGCTCTCGTCGCCCGATATTCGACAAGACGACATCCTCTTCTCTACGAGACCTTCGCCTGGTCCGATGACGGATAATCCACTACATAAACAACCTGGGGCTTCTCCGAGGCTTAGGCCCAGTGGCGGTACGTTCCTATTTTCTGTTCGCCAGTGACGATCCTTTAGTATAAAATAAGCCATTCAATTTCCATTATACTATGTACACCGGGGTCGGGATTCGTTTGGTTCAGGTGGTTTTACTGGCTGGGCCCGGTTCTGCGGTGAAGATTTCAATTTTCCGACTTGTTACTCGGTCCCGTTGGCGACCCGTGGTTGGGTGGGCGCCTACCAAGCCACTGATCGTTGGTGATGGGTACTCTCCACCACAGGGCCCCCCCTAAGGCGGGGTGCATTTCAAGGATTGCGAAAACCCCCTTCCGACGACCTGCCACCTACCTAACCTACCTACCTACCTGACCTACCTACCTGACCTGGTACCTGACCTACCTGGCTACCTACCTTAAACCTGCTACTAACTTGCCGCCTAACCCGCTACCTTAACCCACTACCTTAACCCACTACCTTAACCCACCGGCCTGGCCTACATGTACTCCCTACCTACCAGGTACCTACTTGGTGGCCCGCCTAACCTACCTCCTGGGTGGTACCTAACTTGGGAGTACTACGTGAACTGTGCTGCTTAAGGGTCAGCCACTAACGAAGCGCCGTCCCCGACGCTTCTTTGACATTGGAACCCCCATCTAATGCACCCCTCTCTTTCCACTATCCTCTAAGCGTGCACCTACCGCCTTTCCCACGCGCGCTTTGCTTTATTCACTGCGTCATTCTCAGGCCATCGCTAATAAATGTCCAACTGACCCAGGAAAAAAAGATCCGTCACTCTTCGAAGCTCCAAGATCAACACCAGCGCGGACCAGGCCCATCGCCATCGAATTACCCACCGCGAAGAAGGTCAACAGCGCTCCTGTTTATACTCCACCCGCACCTCTCTCCGCCCGCGGGGATCTTCCTGGGTATGTTTCTCGAGTCGCAAGTGCTAAATGCTAAATGCCAAATGCCAAATGCCAAATGCATGTGCTGGCTATCTGACAGTCATTATCATCATAGTGGTTATTTCCCCCTACACGAAGATCAAAGCCGAGTCTACCGCCCTCACCCCTTCCAGCTTGACGCTTCAAAAACCCGTCTGAAACCCACCGACTCTACGAGCCACCCCGACGGCTTCTCTGCTGCCGGGACGACCGTTTCTGCTGGGCCACTTGCGAAAGCTATTCCCGCAACGACGGCGTCCGCAACCATGGCGGAACGATCCATGAGGCTCGGTCCATCCAAGACTGCATCGCTACCGGAATCTAGCTCGGATGCCCGACCCAATACTCCCGTTGCGAGCTACCTGCCGACCGGATCGCAAGACAATCCCCTACCAATGGGCAAATATTATCCCTCCAACTATGTGAAGAGAAAAGAAGAAAAGAGGAGCCGCCAGCAAGGCCGGCCGCCGACGTCGAGCCCGGTGTCCCCGACGGGATCCAAGTCCGAAACATTGGTGCCTACCACCAGAGACTCCATAATGGGCCACTCGCGCAACGAGTCGGATGCAAAGCGTAGACTGCAACAATACCAGCGCGACATGATCGCGCAAGCGTCGCTTGCGCTTAACGGTGGAAATGTGAATGCCGCGACGCTTAGCTCTCTGAGGACGATCGGGTTTACCAGTATCTCCAAACCGAGTAAGCCGAGATTGGCGCCTTTGGGGTCTCCTGGGCCTGTGACGCCAATGGAACTGGAAGGCTCCGAAGACGGCTATTTGGGAGCGCGGGGCCCGGCGGATGCTCAAGTGGAGGAGATCGCCCGGGCCATAAGAGCCGAAGAAGAACGCAAAAGACGGGAGGGTGCCACTTCACCTACTGTCGAACTGGGCCCTAGCACGTTCTGAGTCCCCCTTCTCACCCTTTTCCTACGACGCACGGTATCTGCCGCTGCGATCAGGTTTCCAGTGCGGGACTTCCGTTCGCACGACCCTTTGCGGTGTCGCCGTATCCTCCATGATCGGACCCTTGGCGTCTTCCTAGGCAGGCACTTAGCCCAGAGGTCGATTTCCCGTGCGCTTTCACGTCGAAACGTTGTACCTAAAGGCGGAGGATTTCCTATCTTATGTGCCAATGATACCATGCTTTTCTGTTGTGGGCTCGATGATTGCATTGAGCGGCCCGGATCCATTTGCTACTGCATTCCCACCCTGGTTGTTGACTCGCCTCGCGGCCTCTGGCCCAAGCACACGTACCGGCGCCTCGAACCGCGATGTCTCATTTGTCTCATTTATGATACCCGATATCCCAAATGCAAAGATTGGATGATATGACCACCTACGTTTGCATGCATGGATTCAACAGGCGCAGGGAAAGGACAACAGGGTTGATCATTGCGTGGCAATCCAACATCCCGTATCCCCTTTTTTTGTTATTGATTTATACTACACCCTCCGATATAGACTTTCGTTCTCTGATCTGCTTGTTAGGGGTCAGCCTCCGACGGGGCGGTCCGTTCGTGTTTGCGTGCTATTGGAAGAGGGAGGGGGGTGCACTGGGACGAGGAGACGGAAGAAGAAACCGAAAGGATTGAGGCGTGGATTCTTCTTCTCCTGGCCGAACTCTCACTCCCCAAGGATGGAATGAATAGGAGTAACTCGGCAGACTGAATGCACATATTTTTTTTGGACAATAAGAATCGATGAATTCGTGTTATGCTGTCCTTCACTGGTCACGTCATAATGTGTCTCCCCTACCCCCCCTTTTTATTTTTTATTTATTTTTAAATTTTTTTTATTTTATTTTATGTCCTATTTCCCTTCGGTTTTATATATTATGAATAATGGAGCCACGGCGAAGTATTTGTTGGCGTATTCCGATCCTCGTTCTTGCATTTTAGTTCTATCTTGTCTACCATGATCGCAAACAAGTCCTCCTAGACTATTGAAAGCGAATTGGAGCTGATCTAGCTAGTATTTATCATCCCGCCATCCACTACATCCACCCAACGTTGTTAGCCTTTCCATCCGTTTACTTAAGACTACAAACCAAAAGTTTCCCATCTTAACCACTATTACTTACAACAAAACAACCAGTTCATAAGTTATATAATTTAAAGCAGAGGATGTTCATCTGCTCTTTGGTAATGGCTAACCATCATCTGCTAACCTGTCCTGCAGTAATTCGCTGGGAAGCTGCCCCGGACGCCGTCTAGTTCGCCAACCCACCAGTCCTGATCTGTGCCCGTTTTCTTCACAATCTTTATTCTGTCGCCCTCGTTAAAGGACAGGTCACCTGCGTTCTGTCCAGTGAACGCGTACTGGGCTATCACGTACTCTGCTGGGCGGTTCGCGCTAATCTTCTTCGGCGGCGGGGGTGGAGGCTTCTTCTTAACAGCGATGGAGGCTGCGCTAGCGGCCGTGTTGAGTGATGTGCTGGACGTTTTTGTTGACGCAGTCGATGGCCTACCGAAATAGTCCGACGGTGGCTGGGTTGAACCAGGCGACACTGATGGTGTCAGTCCCTGGCCAAGTCGGGACGCCGTGGTAAAATCGGTGGGTGTGAGATGGCTGCTATTAACAAAGGACAGCTTCGGTTGCGTCCCAGTGCTTGCTTGGGATGATGCTATTGAAGTAGTCGAAGGAATGCGCTTTGGTCGCGGGCCGGGTGGAGGAGGCCCAGAACCACTAGCGCTAATAAGTCCAGAGGATGAACGGCGAAAGCCATTCTCCGCCGTAGAGGAAATGGATGAAGCGGATGGTTTCCGATCGTTATCGTTGTTGATGCTGCTTGGATCGTCTGGTAGTTTCATAGGCAGTCGGACTGCTTTACCTGTTGCGATGCATGTTATCGATTCGACCTCGCGTTTAACTGGTTCGTATGCGGCTGACCACATAGATATCACGCTTTCCATGGGAGGTGGCGGCGAGGGGAAGTTGTAATCTTGACAATAATTGTGAAGTGTGGTATAGTACAACCCGAGCAATCTGTTCTGGATTACGACCACTCCTGCTATGAGCGGTGGTATGATACTAAACGTCGCAGTCACGAGGGGTGGCAGCGTCTCCCTAATATGTGAGTCTGCGACTTGAAACTCCTGTTTGGCTCGTCAGTTTTCATTAACCGGTCTATTTTATCTTGGATCGGGGTCTGTACCTCAGCCGTTCGTGCAACTTCGGCCTCGGCTTTGGCCAAAGCTGCATCTTCCTTGGGTGTTCGGACAGCTTTCCTCTGCAGTTTGTTAACCTTGTCCTGGCACTTCTCGTAATCCAATCTCTTGTTTTCTCGCTTTTTAATGGTCTTCCTCAATGGAGCAATATAATCGCGGGCATCCGCGGCGGGCCTGATAATAGTGGATTCGATGAGGCCAACTTCCTCGAGCACTTCTGCTTTAAGATCGGTATATGCCTCTTTCAATCTCAAAGTGCGTTCGAGCTGCAGCTCGGGAGTAGGCTCAGCTGGTTTTCCGTGGCCATCTGAAGCACCGACTATTGGGTCCCAGAGGCTGTCGTACTCGGTGAGTATGCCCAACTGCGCCATAGCCAAACTAATCCAGGACTCGCGCCACGCTTTAGTATGGTCGATGATCTGGAGAAAATTGGTGGTGTTAGTACGGTAGTGTTAGTACGTGGCAGCTGGATCGATGCCTGGAATCGAGGAGGGGACGGGAGAGATAACTTGTCTCCTAGTCCATCGTACCTTAGCAAGAACCCTATCAGCGTCTTCGTAGTCGTTCAATAAAACGGCCACGCGGGCATTGTCTCCGGGGCTCTTATGAAGCAACTTCCCAAACTGTCTTTGCATGGACTGCATTGTAGCTATGTTGCTCAGCTTGTCACAGTCATTTACCTGGGTACTTAATTAACTCTGTGCCCAATAGCTCTGTCCTCGAGGGGGGCCAGCTTGGCGGGGAAGTTTTAGAGATTCAATAGCACGCGGGGTTGGTGGCTTCGGCTGGTGTCTTCAGGTAATGATAAGCAAGACCGTGGTGCCTTGCGCACTTGAGTCTGTATCTCGAGTGAATCAAGCGAGGGAGAGAGAGAGAGAGCAATGCGCCGAATACGCGATAGAGGAACAAAAGACCGTTGGCACTTGGACGCCTACCTACATGTAGGCAATTGAGGAGGTGAGTGAGTGGCAAGTGTCAGTGTGAGTGGGAGCTGAATTAAGTTGGTCAGGCGGCGGTGCTGCGGAGCTCGATTATTTTATTTTTATTTTTATTTTTATTTTGAGTATTTTCCTCCTCGTCTTCTACCGGAGGAAGGAAGCGAAGTAGGGGCAGAAACGCAAGCAGAAACAAGGGGCCAGAAGAAGAGGCGTAGGAATTTAAGTGCATGTATTACCTACTTACCTACCTGTGTACCTTACCTAGGTAGGTACGCAGGATTTATCTACCTACATGTGGGTGTTAGGGACGGGAGCGACTGCCTACCGGAGGTGGATTCGAAAGCAGATTACGTCCTACCGTTGGTATAACCGTACCTACTGAAGGTGAGAGTGCCGCTTTACCGAGCTGTCGGGACTTGAACTGTGTCACTTGTGTAACTAGGTTCCTAGGTATTGACGAAGGTTAGGGCGCACGGGGGGATAGGATAGAATTGGAAGTTACAGTCGCGAAATGGAGTCGTCGTGCCCATCGAACAAGGTATCCCGTTGCTAATTTAATATGGCAGGGTACTTTATTACGAGGAGCTTTGGCTATCTGTACGCTACCTGCAGAAAACTAGCTCTGGTACGGGGAACCTTAGTGGGCTGGCATGGCTGGACTGTGATCGCTTAGAGCCTGCAGGATGCCCAGAGGTAGAGAAGGTACTGTATTGTATTGTACAGGGAGCGGGGTTTGGGATCAATTTAATTCTCTTCTGACCTTCTCTTTTCTCTTTCCCTTCTGTTTTCATTAATCTTTAGGATGAAGCAGTGAAAAAGGTTAGGTACCATGAAATGAATAATTTAACAGATAAGCATGGTACCGATACTGACTACCTAGGTAGGTAGCGGGCGTACCTAAGTAATGCGACGTCACTGCAGTACCCAGGTGTACGTAGAGTGGCCTAACTTTAAAAATTGCTCTTTGGGGAAACCACGTGTTGACGCGCTGCCGTAGGTCATGTGGGACGCGACTTCATTTACCTCAGTGGCTTGAATTCAGGTACCCAGGTCATTTAAAACACGTCGATACCTGGCGAAAAACGCGAGCGCCAGTATTTTCAATCCAGGTCCGCGAGCCAAGCGGGCGACCGTCCCACCAACATCTTGTATCATTATCTACCTACCTAACTCTAGGTATTTCTCGCCTCCCCCTGTGTATTTGAATCACATTTATCTCTGAATTCCCTAAGTACAGATCCCAATGCGTGTCACTGTCTATTGTTGACGATGGCTGCAGCTGTGCAAGTTATGCATAGTTCCGCCTCTTCAAACTATCAGCAAACTCCCTGTAGCACCGCACCGGTCCTTGAATATGTCTGCCTATTCACACGCGACCTTCGCAGAAAGCAGAAAAGGTGGCAAGATGGGAGGCTCAAATACCATACATTCAACAAGCGTATCATGGTATATGATGACCGTGGCAACTTCGTCGGGGATACACACTGGCATGAAGACTATGACTTTGACGAGGGCGAGGAGCTCGAGCTCGAGAGAGGAGGTGTCATCGTTCAAGCCGCCGAGTGTACAGGGAGCCGGGACCAGGACCTCTCTGAGCTCGTAGATAAGCGAGCGCGAGAAAGGGCTGAGCGCCAGTCGGCTGCTCTTGCGCGGCGACCTCCCACGGCTGAGGCTGCCACACCACATGCCAGCGCTCCCCACTTTCAGCTGCGTCATATGCCT
Organism: Pyrenopolyporus hunteri; assembly: GCA_902806595.1. Classification (NCBI taxonomy): domain Eukaryota; kingdom Fungi; phylum Ascomycota; class Sordariomycetes; order Xylariales; family Hypoxylaceae; genus Pyrenopolyporus; species Pyrenopolyporus hunteri. Next base: position 800,824 of record CADCXC010000035.1, on the reverse strand, counting down.
CTTCATCGCTTGATAGGCACGCCTACTGGACATCATGGGCGTGCTCTAATGCCCACTGAAGCGCCTTACGAAGAAAGACAGAAACTAGCCGTGTCACCACGAAATAACGATGCACGCCCTACGAAGCGGAGAAAGCGAGAACCTTCACCGCCGAGCAAGGGCGGTTATGCGCAAAGCTTGTTTGGCGCCGCACTCACGCTTTCCGGCGCGCCGCCAAGCGTACCGTTAATACAGAGTAGGCCGCCTAGGACACCATCCATCCTCATTGACCCTGAATCCTTAACGTCATCTAACCTCGATCACCGTGATGGATATTTGGGTTCAACGCCAACAGTAGCGCGTGTAGCAACCACAGATACTCGAGAAGAGTCACAGGCCCATATGTCTAGAACCAAACTCTTGAAGAGGGTCACGCAGAAGTCTTCAACGATTCGAAGGAGTAGCTCAGTTGAGCTACAGTCCCCGCAATTTCCCTCGAAGAATAGGGCTGACCTCGTTGAGCTACTTAGCTCCCCCCCCTGCGAAAGCCAGTTAAGACAGAAACAAAAAGAACGCACTAGGAGCCAAGCTATAGAAGAAGATTCATTGCAGCCGATACCTGTGAATACGGACTCGAGAAAATCAGGAAGCAGAAAACTGCACCATTCTTCGTTTAAGGACAAACAGAAATTGCGTGACGTCGGGCCCTTGGTGGCGAGTCTGGTAGATGAAAGTTTGACGACTTCATCCTTGGATGTAGATCCTAGGACATATGTTCGAAATCAAGTCCTTGGCACAGAACCCGATCCTAAGAACAAGAGAAAAGCATGGGAAAGCAATGGAGAGCGGCTGCTATCCCGAGAACCTACAAGCGAGCCAAGGACAGAATTACGTATTAAGCCTAGGAAGAAACGAGGCTTAGTAATGATCTCTGAGAAGTCGAATAGTGACAATGCATCAATATCAGGAATATCTAAGACTCACCCACGCGATTCCCCAGGAGATGTCACGACGGGAAACCCGGACAACGATATACCCAATGAGGACCGATGTGCAGACACTGAGGCCGATGAAGCTAACGATCATCGGGAAGAAGAACAAAGTGCCTCATCATACGACGTACCGCCAACGGAGACTAAGTCAACGTGCATACGTAATACGAACATAAGGAGAAGTCGATCAGAACTCATGGGCATGCAAGGTGAAGATGACTTAGCCATGCTAGATCTTGAAACCCGAAATGATTCAATCAAAAAGACAGACTCTCCTATCCATTGCAGCCAAGCAGACGATGTGCAAACAGCCGTATCGGAGCACGAGGGCGATATCTTCGCAGAGACGACTAGGTTTTCGAAAAGCAAGAAGCAGCCGTCTAGAAAAAAGAAAACGCCATCGACTAGGTGTATCGTGAACCCCTATTCAACGACGGGGAGCGACGAGAATCTGGGCACGTCTGATGAAGAGGGCGTAACTCTAGCCAAGAGTGCTCCGGCTCCACGCCTCGCACAACTGGGACGCAAGAGTGTACGCAGCAAAGAAGTTATTGGATTTGTCTTCAACGAGGAAATAGATTATCACAGCGAACCGCATCCGAAGGCGGACACGAACGAATATGACAGGGGAATTCTTGTTAGTGGCATCCCCACAAAACACCCAGCGGTGCGGTCAGCCGCGCTAGGGGCAAATGATATGGAGGGGGTAACACCAAACGTTGACCAAGGCAGTGCAAACGATCGGGCTCAGAACCACCATCTCATAAGGGAAACAGGGGCGGCGGGGGAAGATGCCCCTGCCGAGTATATTGAGAGCCGCAATGCACCCAATGCCGAAAGAATGTCGCGTCTACGACAGAAGCAACCCGATCCCACGTCAGCCCGTATCAGCGGGGATCTAGAGACGCAGGCTACATTATCCAACAATGCTGCAGCGGCCCGGTTACATACTGAAAAGATGGTGGTCAACCCCGCTACTCGAGGGAGGAAGGCTGCTAGGCCTTCGGACGCTGCCGGTCAGGTTCCACAATGTCCGTTACAATCCGACATAGTACCGAGGAAACTTTCCAACACTAAGAGATATGGGGATAATGGGACTTCCGTCGCGCCATTGCCCGGGTTTGCTAGAGCGAACGGAGGGCCGTGGAGCAGAGAGGCTCACGATCTATTCGAATTCACTCGGCCGCCGTAAGTGTATACGAGCATACCATCTTGTTAGCCTAGAATGCATAGATACCTACCCGGGTAGGCAGCTCCGAGAGAGAGAGGGAAAGAATTTTTTTTTTAAAAAAAAAAAAAAAAAAAGAGAGAGAGAGAGAGAGAGAGAGAGAGAGAATGCCGACTTAGTTATGTGCAATCTTGGGTTATGGTTGGGCTACAGAGGATTTGGTCCGGCCCCAGCCACAATTGTGTCGGATAGTAGCGAAGCCCGCTAATTCGACTGTCTAATCGGTTATATCTCAGTTGCGTATACTGTAGCTACCGTCGAAAACAATAGCCCATCCACACAGGTATTTAAATCGGGGTGTTGCCGAGGCCACGGCGAGTGCTTCCATACGAAGCAGCGCGTCTGCTCAATCTAAACCGCAGGTATTCGAATCGCTAATTACGCGTCGGCTAGGCTCTGACCGCTTTCGTGTTCATTGCTTACGCTACTGTAACGAACTGCACAGCTACCTTAGAAAGGTGGAGTTCCACCTGCGTCTATCGTGGGATTTATACAAGGAGAGAGGGGGAAAAAAAAAGAAAAGAAAAAAAAACCATTTCCCCGCTCGAATCGAATTTCTGCTTTGCTCATCCAAGAGGAACGCCCATTGCCAGCGTCCAGAAGGCAGTTATGGATCTTACTTCACCGAAAGCTTGGCCAAGGAGATATCCGGCGCGCAAGAGTGCCAATCTCGGACCTATATCTCCTCGCAGAAGCGTACCAGAGTTCAAGTATATGGGCTAGGCGTAGGATAGGGCTGGGATGCTGCAAAATATTCCATGTTTGGCGCAGATGACGCACCACGTCTTCCTAGCTAAGCGAAATCCAGTGATCGGTAAGTACTCTGGCAAGTCCATGTGGCCGCATTCTAATGCAGAGGTTTGTCGAAAATTCTGCCTCGTCAGCCTCAAACTAGGCGCAGTAAAGATGTACAACCATTGTTACAGTGAGGACATTTATCTCACGTTCCCGTTCTTTCGTAACCCCCAACCTTCGGCTTGATCCCTCAAATATTTTGTCTCGCCCTATCTCGAGTTTCCTCTTCCCAACTATCGCTATACACAGCCGGCCCTACCGCCAATCTCAACTTTGTCACATTTGCCTCCGTTTACTCCTCTGCTCCGTCGTAACCTCGAACCCTTGTTACCCTTTACCCCATTTCGTTTCCAACCCCCCCGCCAGGTAAATAGTATTAGTGAGCCCGCACACTACGAGGCTGTCTGCTACTTGCGTAAACGGCGGGGTACTCGCCACGCTGCGTTGGCTTGACCATGGCTTCACTCACCCAGGACCACCGGGTGTCGCTATCCCTATCCATTCCTACTCAAACATCTAGGAGTCATGAGTCGCGCCACCACAGATTCGTGGTCGACCCGACCCCAGAGAACCAGAGAATTTACAATGAAATCCGACAAACGCTCGAACGCATGCATTTCCAGACCCATGTCGCATCACAGCAGAATCGTCTGTCTCCCCAGGCAGCCCCTTCTATCAGCACAATCCATTCGCCCACAGAGGATCCAGGGACGCCTTCTACCCAGGACCCGCCACCACAGGAGACGGATCGACCGAGACGGCCACGGGGTAGGAGAAAAGGACCTCTAGATTCCAATACAAGACTGAACACCGCACTAAAACGGAAGCTCAAACTTACTTGCCCGCACCATCGCCTCAAGAAAACAACAGTAAGGCTGCCCACGGTATTACCCCGTTGCATCCGTTAACGTACATTCGCAGTGCGACTGCCATGACTTCAGCAGGTTAGAAGAGGGCTATCAAAACGCCTTACAATCGTCAAACCACGGGAGGCCGCATGACCGAAACGATGTTATGTCGCTCACACCGATAGACCGGACCTGGAATACATTTGGTGCCGTTGGAGCCGCTATAGTGCCCCCGGAACAAGACCCTGTGTCCAACGATTTGGGCATTGACTTACATTCGTCGATTGGGAATCAAGATGTTGTCCGATCGAACGTGCAGCAGATAGTGAGCGGGTTCGATGCCGACTCGGTGCATCTAGATAGAGACATGCTCCAAGGCCCAGGGCAAACATACCACCCGGGGAACGACATAGATACGCAATCGCCTGGTGTGCATATACAAGGCGAATTTCTCGAGATTGGCAGTCAGAACGAGTCATTCCCAAATCGCTGGCATTGCGAGTTCAAAGGTTTGACGGATACCGCGTCGGATACTTCGTCGGAGCCGTGCTCCTGGTCAGGGCCTTTCCGGGAGTTATCCTATCATTTCCGAACGAAACATTATTACTTTCACGACATTAAGCCTAGTTTCTGGTTTGTATGTACGCGTTGCCGTACTAGGGCCGAAGCACCAGAGAACCCCGAATCGCCGTTGCCGCCGTTCCGATGCAATAGACAAAGCTGCGCAGGCTCTCCTTGCCAGAGATGGTACTTTGGGTCCACGAGAGATGAATCTGTCGGAGGATCGGCCCTAGCCCTAACCCAGTACAGTGAGTCCGAAGCCGGATATTCATGGAAACTACATCCCGAAGGCAATCAGTCATGGCCCGGCGGGGGAGCCTCGAATAGCCCGTACTTAGGCGGCAGCAACCCGTACGAGCGTTCCTACTTCCACAATGCCAAATGGAACATGAGTGGTGATTCATCCGGCCTACTTTCCGGCTCTGCTCGCTACCCACACGAGGCTATTCGTCCTGTTCGGAAAGACTGCGCCAGATCGCATCGTCAATGTCCTATTCGTCTGATGTCCTGTGCCAAGTTATCTATTGGTCATCTATTATCAATCGTAGTTCCATTGTTAACCACGATCGTTCGAGAAAGCGAATACTTTTCCAAGTCAGACCCGTCGCCATCCTGCTCGATTGATACGGACGCGATCAGTTGGTTGTCTTTAGTATTGCTCTTGATTGGATTCATGGCCACATGGACCTTGAAGGACCGAGCCGAGGCTCGGATCACTGACGGCGTGAGTCAACATCCCTACACCCCTACTCCCCCTTCCCCCCTAATAGAAAGGAGGGGGAGTAAATCAATAAAAAAGAAAGAAAGAAAGAAAGAAAGAGAAAAAGCTGCCGCCGACCAAAGTTTGACACGCAGAAGTCTAGCTCCCGGGCCCGCGGCCGTCAGCGTCCTAGGAATCGGTTCCCCGCTACCGAGATCCCACTGTATCGTTTCGGCACTTTGATGGCGACGTAACGAGCCGGAACCGCCTCGTACCCGATGACCATTTTTTATTATATTATAATGAAGGACAAGATTGTTGATTTTTCGTACTATATACCCCTTTCATCTCTTCGGTGTCGAGATATAAATTCTCATAGGCTATCTCTTTGCGGCGTTCGTTGGTTGGCATTCGTGTACCCAAAACCGGGGGTAACTTAGGAAGCCGGCATCCTTTCTCTATCTTAGATCGATAGATCCCAGCGGTATGTTAGGGTCATTCGCTGGTAGGTACAGGCGTCAGCTTTGGTAACATAACGAACTACTAGTTTTTGGGAGAAACGATCGGGTTTCGTTTTAGATATTTATATTGTCTAAAAGTGGCCGTGTGCTTGGACGTATACGTGACTGTCTCGGTCGTGCCATGGGTGCAATTACGCAGTATACCTACACACTATAATACGACACTATAATACGACACATATAGCAACCCGACCCAAGTACTGTACGCATACTCATGTGCTCAATGTCATACGCGAGACCCGCACTACTCATGCGCGTATGTGGTAGGGGGTTATAATAATCGGAGTTTCTATGCAGGCTTAGCACGCCAGCTTCCACCGGATCTCTTGCTACACAGATCTGGTGGGGTTTGCTCGTGGGAAAATCCACTCGGACTGTGGAATTTAATTTGCACATTTAATTATTGCAAAGAAAACGGAGCAACGATACCTATAAAACGATTTAGTATGAAATTGGCAATATAGAGAAAAAAAAAAAAAAAAAGAAGAGACGAAGAAGAATACAAGGGGCAGGGTAAATTAAGCACCTACCTTAGGTTGCAATGCTTGCGAGTATATGGAGACCTAGACGTACGTAAGTGAGCTTCAAGTTGTTCGGCACAACGATTACATGTAATCCAGGGTACGTTGTATATAACGGAGGTAGAGTAACTACCTCTACCTTACCTAGGTACCTAGGTAAGTAGGTACCTAGGTAGGTCAGGTGGTGTCGTGGTGGTGGACGGCCCAAGGCAATTGGCCAATGCCCGGATGAGTCAAATTCACCTGTTTGGTCTGGCCGATGGCTGCCTCAGGCTCACACGCATCCTTCCCCAGCCGCTACGGGACTATGGTCTGACGCTGTTACTGCGGCCATACAAGAAACGCGCAAAACACTAACAAATCCTGGAGTCGAGTACTTGGGAACCGGGGCCAGTCGCAAGACTCGTGTCCACTAAAAAGTAACGGTGATTGGCTCATCTGTCCAGCTACTTTCTCGCCGGGGTGGGTCTCTACACCCTGCTCCGCCATTCTTGCCCGCTGTAACTTTGTGCGAATTTGAGGCTTTGCACGCACTATTGTATAACCAGAGGCCTAGGAAGAGAGGGAAAGTGAGAGTGAAATATCACCCTGTGACTCCCTCCCGAGAGCTTCGACTTCCTCTTCCTCTTTTCTTCTTTTTCTTTCCCACCCGAACTATACCGGACTCTCCAACACTACATCTTCACCACCATCTCGAAGACCCTCACTCGTTACCCCTGAGTCCAGAGTCTCTAGTCCTGAGCCAGGCATCGTCGACCTAGGTGCCCTGACTCAAGTAGGTCTCCGTCTCATCTTACTCTCAAAACGCTGGCGGTCGATATCAACCTCCCTCGACCAGCCAATCTCACATTTATACAATTAAGTGAAAGCCGAATTATAGCCACCAATTTACACGCCTGCTTATTCTATCTAAATTACAACTCCCCTGGCTAGCTTGAGCCCCTTGGCCGAAGTTGGCGTCAACGAAACATCCCCTTACAGCGGAACTTGGTGCTCGCCAATAAGCCCAACGTTTGCTCCAAACCGCCAAGCCACCACTTTACTCAAGGTATATACTGTATCTATATACGCCACCGGCGCCCTACAAAATAACGTTACCACCATGTCGTACATGTCCCGAAACGACTCTTCTACTTCCCTTATGGGTTTCTCCGTCCACCAACCAGCAATTGGTGCGCCTTTGCAGTTCTTTCCTGCCATGGGTTCCAAGCAGCTGGACGAAATGATCGACGCCTACGTCCCCGGTGATGCTTCCATCATTGATAAGCGCGCTGCTGTCTCTATGGAATTCTTCGAACACAGCATGACGACTGGCGAATTATTCAAATTCTTCATGGTCTACCCTTCTCTTGGCTCAACTACCGAATCGCCAAGTAGTGTCATGCTCGATTCCGGCTACGTCTCTAACTTCACATCCCCCGTCATGTCCGAAAGCCAATGGACGCAATCTAGTGGCGCCTCTTTCTCTAGCGAGTCCGGAACCCGAAAATCGTCTCCCAGAAAGGCAGCTCCGTCCGCCGACTTTTCCCATCTTCCCGGCATGAAGATTCTGACTAAAGATGGAAAAGACGTGACCAACTCTGCCTCCCGCGGCTGCAAGACGAAGGAACAACGCGACCACGCTCATCTAATGCGAATCATCAAAGCTTGTGAGTCCTGCAGGAAGAAGAAAGTACGTTGTGACCCGAGTCACAAGAGGTCAGCCGGCTCTTCTGGAGCGAGAACGGCTAAGAAGGCGAAAAAGGTGGCAGCCCCGTCCGTGCCGGCATCAGCACCACCGCCTCAAACAGCTTTAGAGCCCTCAGAGCAGCACCTGTCAATGCCTTCATTCGACCTTACCAATTTCTCTTCATCGTCCTTTGACTCGGCCACGTCGGAATCTTTAATTGACCCTACCATGGACTGGGATCAGTTCGTCCAATACGACGAAGAGTCAGCCGAAGCCATACCGTACGACTACAACTTCTTCTTCGGCCCCGCAGACTACCTCACACCTACCTCATCTAACTCTTTCTCTCCTTCACAACCAATTACCCCAACTCAAACGCTCGGCGTTGAGAACGCGGCGATTGGAACCATCGAGGGAGAAGTTCCGGAGCTACTACCGCCTTATCTATATCCGGGCGGCGAGGCCGGCAACAACTACGCCGACTTCAACCTATACTCGCCGGGCTCCTTGGTTTGTCTCGACGACGATCCTAGCCTAATTACAGAAATCTCAGCGATACCTCGCCTCGACTACTCAGAATGCCCTGAACGCCCAAGCGACCAACAACTACCTCATGTCCATGGATGGAGGAATTTTACGGGCCATGATCGGGGCCTAGATACTCAGCCAAACGTAACCGTTTTTGCGGAATATCAGGCATTACCCATCTCCCGGGAACGGGAACCGCTGCCAGCTGACCTACACACATCACTACATCACAGTGGAGCGGTTAATATCGCACCCCAATCTCTAGATGGAACCGGCCGCCATGGCCTACAAGCCAACCACACATTCCAGGATCTTGTTCCAGCCTCCCGGGGAGGGTCAAACGTCTTATCCCTACCTAGCACGGATGAACTACGACCCCGACCACGCCCCCCACTACTATCAGTGGTATCAAACGTCTCACCAGCTCGACTAGACGCGGCATCCTCGCGACTACGTGAATCCCTACGTGAATCCCTACCTATAACCTCACCTTCCACCGGAGAAGTCAGCTCGAGCTTCGCTAGATCGACAAGTCAACAACACTCGATCGCCCTACCGACAAGAAGTAGCGATACTGCGATTGCCATACCTGCCAGCTTAGCGGCATCCAACGCAGTGGCAGCAGAACTACCTTCAGTAGACCAGTCACCACGCGAATGCAACAGGCCGCCTAGAAGCGTGGTTCATCTCGATGTACTTCAAGAGGGCCTCATATCAGGACGCCCGCAGAAGATCGTAGTCCCTAGTAGCGAACAATCGGCATCGCGGTCGTCTTCCATCCAAGGTTATACGTCGGATAGAGCCGTTTTGTCTCCATTATCTTCACCGGTGATTACACAGCCAATCCCCGCTCCTATCACCAGGTCAGCCGCCCGGGATGCTCGGGAACGTCCCCCCTGCGCCAGAACTTCCCGCCCAGTTTCTCAGAACATTACTGTCTCTAGCGCTATTGAGATGGCCGGTCTCTCTGGAACTTCTCCGTCCACGCCCTTGTCTATGGGCAGCGAAACTGTATTCTCCGGGGTAGTAGTTTTAGGTGTTACCACTGTAGCCCTTTACGCCTTGCCCCTTCTGCTATTCGCCCAGGGAGTTCCGGGTGAACAACCCTACATAGGGCGTAAAGCAGTTCTCCCGGCATCGTCAGGCCCGGCGCGACGACAAGTCAAACCCTACACATACATCCAGCTCAGGCCGATTGTATGTGTCGCATGCCTACTAGCCCTAGCATTGCTCCGAGACACCCTTCTAAGCCGGCTACGCCAACGGCAACTCCATAGCGGCGAAGTTGGAGAGGTTGGAATGCTTCCCGTTCTTGTGGGGTCTCTATTCATTGCCGTCGCTTACGCCGCGGTGCAACAACATACCATCACGTGTGTGCCCATTCTAAGTTTGGCCGCACGACCTCTTTCCTTTGTAAGACGGATTCCTATAAGCGCCACGAAAGCCATCGAGACGAGGTACTCCCGGCTGCTAGAGGCCATCTCCAGAAGTCAGTGCGGCTTCAAAAGGATAATCTCCTTGCAGCCGTCTAACAGATCCGAGACACAAGTCCCCCGCCTACAGCGCTTGACGAATCTTGCATGGAGATGATGATAAGCTTGACGGCGATCTTATACCAAAAATAGATTCGGTGCATCACTATGCCATAACACAATTGCAATTTTAGAACATATGATACCCTTGGTTAAATAGACAGTAGTAGTATGGGGATGAGATTCTCGAGAGCTCACAGGAATGGAAAGATGGTGGTTGGGGGCAAATCCAGCTGATAGTCTTTAGAAGGTCCGGCACTTCTCGCCTACTTAGACTAATATAACCCTCGACTGCTTTTATTAACAATGTCAACCTCTCGTGATGTCTCTATGAGATGAGCCCCGTATACTGTTTAATGTGGGTTCTAATTCAGATGCGTCTCTATCCCGCCCGCGTTTCACGAACCCGAAAGGTAAAATATTTAATTGTTCCGTTCTCGGCGCTAGATTAAATTTCCTGTATTTCTTATAGTGTTTAGAGGCCGTAATACTGCCTTAGGATTCCACGCGTACGTCGATGAGTAGATAGTTTAAGTAATCTTCGAATTAGAAGAAAGAAAGAAAGACGTATTGATATATACCATCGAGTTATTATATTTAAGTATTTAAATACCAAATCATTCCTAATATTAAGTTAGGCACTTAATCCTACCATGTAGAAATAGGTGACGAATTCGTTGTTTGATAACAAAAGGTCTGTGGACTTAAGGGAATGTATGTAGGTGGGGGGTTGGTTATGGTTCATATCAGTGCCGATAAGAGATTATAAGCACGATCAGGGCCCCATGACATGGTACCAACTTAGCGGTACCATACGGGAAGTTCCCGCCTGGATTAAAAACTTAGGCAGATCCACACAGTAAGCCCTAGTGGGTAAGGTTGAGGTTTGCATCTAAACTTAGGTGAATAATGAATTAGCGCACATTAGGTAATTAGGTACCTACCTAGGTACCTACACCTAAGGTACTTCAAGGTACTTACCTAGAAAATTCTCAGCCGCGCCGCCGCGACCTCTCGCCTTCACCTATATATAATATATCGGTCGGCCCGTCTAATTTCTAGGGACTTCATCTCAAATCATGATTTCTTGCTTACGACACGGCCCTGCCTTTCCTCCTGAATGCAGTACCTTATTATGTCCTATAGTAGCCTGCCGATGGCCTAACAAGGGAGATACGGCGATTTGATGGATGCGCCTTGCTCAAGACGCCTGATAGATATCAGCACGGTTCGCTGTGGTAAAGGTCGTTAACTTTCTTTGACTCACTTGCATGGAAAAGGCACGGTCCATGCAGGTCTCAAACTTATCGTCCATCACTAGTCGACGTCACTTCATCGGAGAGTGCGCAATTTATCCCATTCAGACGGCAGCGGCGGCCCCACGAATCTCTTTATACCAATCATTATTGAGCTTCTCCTACAAAGTTTGCCATTTCGAAGTGTACCTAAGGTAGATAGCAGTTGCCCTGATTTGTTGAACTTAGTCGGAATAGAAAGTTGTAAGGAAGGACCGGGAGCAAGGAAAGAAATGGCGGGACACAAAATGTCAGGTTACGCCGCGAGCTTCTGGCAGGTGCTGTTTGCGTCTTTCATCCAACTCTTCACCCGCATCTTTCCCTTCGCCTCGACAACGGAATCACCGCGGAAACCACAGCAACCACAGCAACCTCAGCAGCCTCAGCAACCTCAGCAGCCTGAGCAGCCTGAGCAGCCTGAGCAGCCTCAGCGACCCCAGCAACAGCGGTCGTCGCGTCCAGCCGCGCAAACCCCCAACTCTAATTCTAACTCTTCTTCATCTGGCACTCCCTCTTCTTCCCCTTCCTCTTCCTCCTCTTCATGCGCACCATCTCCCCATCCCTCAGTCTTGCAACTGCATCACGAGCCCTTCATAGATCTCGAACAAGGACTAGATTCCTCATCCCAAGACAACATAATGGCGCAGTCTAAAAAACGCGGCGGCCAAAAGCGAGGTGGCCCTAAGGGTAGCGGCCAGAAGCCTGTTGGGCCCAATGCTCCGTCCACTACCCCGTCAAACAGCATCGCCAATAACCCTCCATCCAGCCAGACCTCTGCGACGTCCTTTAGCCCGGCCGGTGCTACTCCCATTGCGAATCAGGGTGACACTAGGGCCAACTCTCACCAAGCCGACGGCCAAAAGCCACTCGGAGCTAAGAAAGGCGGCCAAAACCGTGGCCCTCCACTCCAAAACCCACCTACGGATAACAGAAAGGGGAATTCTGCCCCTCACAAGAACTCTCCCAGCGTCATCCAGCCTCAGTCATCGGCGCTGATGCCCCTCGCGGAGGAGAATCAAGCCCAGTCACAGAAAACGGGTACCCGCAGCCAGTACGTCACCACCGCCACATCCGCGTCTATTGGCAAGCCTAGAATGGCGGAGAACATTCCCCAAGGTGAACAAGTCGAGGAGGCCCGTGCCGGTGTCGACCGCCTCACTCTCCACGACGTTTCTAGCCGCGAACCGTTCCCCGAGCCGGACCACGTCTCTGCAACGGCCACCCCCAACGGCCTGGTTGTTCCGCCACCAGTTGTGGTCGTCTTGCCTCTTACCGCTCCCACTAAGCCCCCCTCACCGCCGGCTCCCGTTCTACCTGGACTGATCGAACCTACAACGGAAGAGGAGCGAATTGAACGAGCGTATCATCTCAAGTTCATGCAAGAGGCACTTGCTATGGTAAGGTTCCCGTTTCCTTCTCCGTTCTACTCCCTCTCTTCTCCCATTCGTCTCCCCCCCTCCCTGTGATCCATGTGCATATAACCTCGACTCGATGCCGCCGTCGGTCCGGCGGATTTCCTCTCGTTTCTCTCGCTCTCCCCTGTTCTCCGATTATTTCCAAACACAGCTAGTTCTATACGCTTTGAGAGACCTGGCTAACAAGATAACTAGGGCAACCTAGCTCTAAATACAAACGAGACCCCAGTGGGTTGTGTCTTGGTCTACCGTGGTAAAGTCATTGCCAAAGGAATGAACGCAACGAACGTCACACGAAACGGGACCCGTCATGCTGAGTTTATGGCCCTGTCTGCCTTACTCTCCCGGAAAGAGCCGTGCGGGGTCGGACGGGCCGATGTCGACCTAGATTTGGAGGATCCTCGCTGGGACGAGGTAGACCCGAAGGATGGCCATATCTATCCTTATGGCCAAAAGCTCCATCCGGCTCCGGTGGTTGATCGCGGCATAATATCCGAGTGTGTTCTCTACGTTACGGTTGAACCCTGTGTCATGTGCGCTTCTCTTCTCCGACAGCTAGGCATCAAGAAGGTTTATTTCGGCGCCGTAAACGATAAGTTTGGTGGTACCGGGGGTGTTTTCAAGATACATATGAATTCCAAGCCCGTTCCAAAGCCGACGAACCGGCCCTACCAGAATGGGTACGGCCCCCAAGACACTGAACGTATCCACAAGGGTAAAGCCACTCCCGTTCTGAGGGATGAGGATGATGGTGATGGCGGCAACGTGGAGAACGGCTACCCAGTCGAGGGTGGTTATCTCCGTGACGATGCCGTTTCGTTGCTCCGACGATTCTACGTCCAGGAGAATGGTCGAGGTAAGCATTATTAAGTTTTTATGTATGCTAATTCCACCGGCTAATTCTCATCCTCTAGCACCACAACCTCGCAAGAAAGAGGGCCGAGCTGCCCGTTTGTTCGCCATGGAAAACCAGGCTAAAAATGGCGGTAGTGCTTCTGAATTCTCAGACGCCAGCAACCTTCCCGATACTCCTGTGGAAGCGGACATGCCGGCTGACGATGACGGCGAGAGTATGGAGGCGGCCAACGGTGCCACCACTATTTAAACCATAGCTCCCTACATACGAATACCGCTAACGACCCTTACGAGCACGATACCCTGTAACATTATTCTGGCACGATAGATCCGCATATTGCATGGATGGGGAATTTTCTCCCTGATATTTCCGGTTTCTATGTTATTTCAGGCAGAGGTGGACATTGTCGGTCGATCGGATGGCGTCGATTTCGGGTCCGGCATACGAAGAAAACTTGCCTAACCGGTTGCCCCCGCCGTGAAATCGAGACTATTGTAAGTAGGTTAGATGTCTAGACGCATTCGGCCTTCGCGGATAACTACATCAAATCTGCATACCCAATTGATACCTGTTAGAGTTATGACGAGAATGCAACCACCGTGATCGTGGCTTTTACGCGCGCATCACTCCATATGGAATAATCCTAGTTAGGCTTTGACGATCCATGCTCTTGTAGTCGTACACGCGTCTTGTTATTCTTCCCGCTTCTTAGCAGAAGCTATGAGCCCATTGAGTACAACACGCGTAAAAACCTTAGCCAGAGCTACGAGAGTGCCTACCTAAGTAGAATTCCTTTCAAGCGCCCGTTAGCCGTGGCATAAACAGGCGTAGAGCCGCCCGAGACAGATAGACAAAACGACTCAATGTCTTAGGTACCGCACCGTATCGTACTGTGTTGTACCCCTAAGCCCACCCAGCAAGCATTCACCGTAGGCGCTACGAGTAACGGGTAGTCAGGAGATCCGAAAAACAGGAGATACTCACAGAACGTAAAGAAAGCATTATGTTTCTTACCCATTTTTTAATTTATAGATAAGTCTTGGTAATATGATTGGCAATCGCCGATATGCACCATAATTGAGAAAGAAATAATCGTTGTCTGACTGCACGCCTACCTGCTGAAAGCCAAGATCTTGTCTTCCCCCCGGTACGCGCAATTTCCACGGCCATTCGCCTGGCGAAAATAAAATAGTGGGAGCGGCGCTCGCGCACCGCGATCAAGGACGTGAGGTCTATGAGTATCTAGGATAGGGGAAATAGGGAATTCGGAGTTGCCGGCGGGGACTAAGAGCCATCCGGCGTGTTTACCTACCTGGAGAGGATGTACGCATGTGTAACTTACGTGGTGGTAAACGCGAACTTGAGACGATGAACTTGGCGTGTATGATCTCGTTGCTGTCGTACGGTTGTTCCCTTTTCCAGAGCTACGACCGTCTAATTCCAGCGAAGTGTTAGGGCGATACATCTCGAACACAGATAGCATACCCAATCCAAGAGGTGGTCGTTTATAGACGAATATGGCCAATTGGTTTAGGATGGCTACCTTTTCATTTTTCCATCCCACGCCAATTCACTTATTCCAGGACGTCACTAAGCGCCTTGATCCGTGTAACTCTCCTCCGAGGAGTGGCTACCTTAGAGCCTGCAGACGCCCAACGACCATCGGTAATCATATCTTGGATAAACCATAACGGCGTTAAATGTCACCGAAGTCCACAGGCGTTGAGGCGGTGTGCCGAACGCAAGCCACCTACAGTCATAGGATGATCTGGACAACACACAGAATCCCCGGGTTTTATTAGAAATACAACTCTACCTGATATATTTCGGAAGAGATATGACTTCAAAATTACTCAATCTGCGATGTCTAGGGATCTTCTATAAAACGTGTCAAAACGCCGGTTAGGGGAACCGACGCTGTCTGTTATGGACCAGGATGTCTCTAGGGGTGACGAGAAGAGAGCGTCGTGACTACTTGGGCGGACATGTTAGGTAACAGGGAGTATGTCGATGATATCAAAGAGCTTCTAATGGCGTTGGACTTGTGTAGATAATGACGGATACGGCACTCCAAAGGGGGGAGTCGCCGAGGGACGACGGGTTGGTTCATGTCACCGATAACGATTATGGAATAAAAATGAGATGACGTTGATATTGTGATAATAATCGATGGAAATATAATGATAATTAAGAGCTGGGCCGACCTAGAACGTCCTCTCTACGCGGGACATTCTTAGTGTCATAAAGTCCTCGATAGGGCGGTGCTCCTAACCGTGGTCGAAATGTTTGGTGTCGGCCGGGACTATGCATAAAGTCGAGGATTACTTTAAGTCTTATAGATCCCATATAAATTAGATGGCACTTTAACTAAGTATAATCCCTCATGTATTGATGGCCTGGTTTCTAACCGCTTTGGCCGTACTTACTATCGCGCGAGGTAGACTCGGGGTTCGTCGATTTCGTCCTGCGTTCCTAATTTAGGTATGTGTGCTCCGTTAACTTCGACCATCCATCTTTTGGCTTAACGTATGAGAAGGGCGGTATTTACCATTAGGGCGGATCTTGCATTATACGAAGATGGAACACGCATCTCTTGTCAACCTCTGTTGTCGTGGTGGGCGGAAACACCGCCGACTCCTACTGGGCAACAACCCACAAGCCACCCCAGAACGAGTAGCTAAAGGGGCTGTATCAGTATGGCCCGTACTCGCGAAGAGCCTACTGGTACGGAAACCAAAAATTAGGAATCCGCGAGGCTATTAAGGGGTCTATCCAAAATTTCAGTCCAGTCAATTAATCGTCCGCCCATCTACCCCGCTATCTACGTGATTATCTGTTTGATGCAAAGCTGACGTCTAGGCGAACTGAATTTTCCCCGGCAAGATCCATAGAGTCGCTTAGAATAGGCTTCACGGTAAAAATACGTGCCTAGGGATTCAGCACGTCGTACAGACTTCTCAAGCATGGGTCACCCGAGATACTTCTTCGACCCTCCTTCGCAACAGCACCCACAGCTCTCTAGTCCCTCTAGATGCGATGACGCGGTGGAAATCCGAACGAAGCAGGACACGGCAACAGAACAACCTACTGGTTAGGCACCAGCGCCGCCCCCGACGATATGCGATGTTGCTGGTTTCGCCTACGCCCACGATACGAGAGTTAGACCGAGTACGATTTAATGATGTGGGTGTCACGTGGTATAAAACTAGGCATATGCAAACATGGAGAGGCGAACGAGGAAGCTGGGAAGGATGGTTAATTAGGTGATGGTCGGACATGTTGAGCCGAGTATGTATGCCCTCCGCCGCCAGTACATATGCCTACAGAGTATAGGAGTAGACCTATCCGATGGTTCAAGGAGATGGAATATAGAATAGAAGCTGCATGAATACGTCTTTAACTCTGCGAGACGGGGTAATATACTCATGGTCTTTGCGACGAGGCCGAACGAGGATGGCTGACGGGATGTTAGGCTATTCTTGACCCTGACGGTGGCTTTGTTGAGGTTAAGGTCGGAGGAGCGGCGTGATATTAGACACGTCCGGGATCTACACCCTCGACTAACTAAATCAGCGCAAGGGGTCTCTCTAGGATGACACTCAGCCAATACTCGCCACAACCACGATTTCTCATCGATTCCCGTTCGGATTATAAAAATACGGTTCACGATGGATGCCCTTGACCTGTGGGCGAATATGTAACTGCACGAGGCTGAGTACTGCTTTCGAGTGACATGTCCGCGTCTTATCGAGAGGCGTCATCTATATCCCCGCTCCTAGACGATCCGGGATGATGGCTGATGGAGACAGACCAAAAAATCGAGACTTAGTCCGCCGTCACATACCCACGAGGTCGCTCACCAAACCTCACAATCATTTCCCCCTTAACCCTATCGGATCGTCCTATACCGGACCTGCTGCGAAGAAGCTATGGAACAAATGCTAATGATAAATGACATGTTCGCCCCCGCCGCAGGGTAACCTAGATATCTATACCACGCTCCCGCCCCTTCTGATTCTACACGTAGCTGAGCCGGGAATGTGCCTGAGCTGATGTTAGGGGACGTGGAAATCCGGTGATGCCGCTTTTCCCCATACGTCGCTCAAGGACGAGCGGCGTTGACGGCTTGCTTGGCCCGCCCCCGTTCCCGAGGGGGAGGAAGCTGCAGATTAGGGCTTCTAGTAGTCGTCGACGTCTGCGAAGACGATAAGAAGCAGGTTGGCTCGTGTCGGGGAGCTGGTAGTGGTGAGGCCGGGTCAGGTAAGCGGTTAGCCGGTTCGCTCGGCCAGATCAGCCGCAGCAAGGGGCATCGGGTATCTAGATGGCGTA
Source organism: Pyrenopolyporus hunteri (assembly GCA_902806595.1). NCBI lineage: Eukaryota > Fungi > Ascomycota > Sordariomycetes > Xylariales > Hypoxylaceae > Pyrenopolyporus > Pyrenopolyporus hunteri. Next base: position 783,055 of record CADCXC010000035.1, on the reverse strand, counting down.
ATGAGGTCGCAAGAGGAGGACTCAAGAGGACGGCGGAGGTGTCGGACTATGTAATCCGCAGAAGATGACTGGCCACGGTGTAGGGGGATACCTATTTGTTCGTATCGGCGTGGGTTATTTGTTATCTGCGCAAGGCAATAATAAAATAAATAGCTATGTTAGCGATACTGTATCAACCTTAACTTACCCCCCCAGCCCTTTTTTTTCGTTAAATATATGTAGCATTAACCTTTTCAACGCCAGTGGCACGCTCCTCTCTCTGTCTCTTCCCTCCCCGATTTTTTCAATTTGGGATCCAGTTCTCATTTTGTACGTGTTCTGCCTTAACTTTTTTTTTTCTCCCTCCGTCTTCCTTCTTCCTCTTTTTTTCCCTCTTCACACACACACACACACATATACACGCACCGCCTACAACACAACCGAATCACCCTTACTTTATTTTGATTCTTTTCTTCTTCCCGCTCTCCGTCCCCGGTGCGCGCTGCATCGCCCGAATTTATCGAACCCGTCCTCGGGAAGGGATCGATACCCGAAATACTTTACTTGCCTGACTTTACCTACCTGCCTTTACCTGACCTCCTCTCGGGTTAGAAGAATACATCTGCCTTGCCTGTCTTTTAACCTACTGCCTCCTACATACATGTACGTAAGTACCACCATAACCGCAAACCACGACTACTAGGTTACTAGTGTCCGTCACAACCACAGTCTTCTCTTTCCCCCCAACTTTCTCCCTTTCTTTCATCTCCCAAACTTCTTCCCAAAACAACATACCCACCCAACTCTTTTGCGCTCTACAACCTCAATCATCCCGCCAACCAACTTCAGAAACACTCGTTCCCCCCCCTCTCTCTCAACTTAATCCCTTAATCCCGTATTCGGTCCCCATACTTTCTGCTCCCGAAGCTGACCCTATCCAAACAGAGCCGAGGGTTCACACCTCCTGGAATCTGCAATCCTTCGGGTACTCACCTGCCAAGGAGAAAAAGGAATCGGGGGCACCATCGCGAAACACGCAAACGGGCACGCACCAGCACTTAACCTGCCATCATACAGCTTGTTATTCCTGGATGCACGCTCACCCATCAGCTTCCAATTCACATAGCACATCGTCTCGACATATCTCCGGGCACATCCCCTTCGGTCGTCCACTGCAGAACGCGACCGGCCTCGCGCGGGTGGATTAACAACGGTCTGGAGTGGGAGCGACCTAAGTGGCAGAGACGTCGTGTCATTGGTCGAATCAGGCATCTGCTTGCCTATTACCTATTACCTTTCTTCAACCTTGACCTTTTTTTCTCTCTCTCCATTCTCCTAATTCCACCCCAACAACACTAAAATCAAACCCTTGACCAATTCGGCCGACATCCTTACCACTCACCTCCATACCCATCTGAGGTACATGCATCCAGGTACTGCGGTACATAGATAGGTACCTACATACCTGCATACCTAGGTACATACATCTGTTCTACCTCTATCGATACAGTGATCTATCGGTACATCCAGTTCAGTCGATAGGGCCCATCGATACATCCACTGGTACATCGTCCGCCGGTACATCAATACCTCAAGTTCTTTTAACTTATTCAATTCGTACATACATCCAACTCTCTCTTACTTTACTTCACACCTGCACACAACACAACACAACACGACACGACACATTACATAACTTTTTTTTTTCCCCTTTACCACCTCTATCCTTTCCCCAGAACACAACCCACCTATTCGACGCGTCATTTTTCACAACTTACATTAACCTGGCTTAATTGCCATCCTCGTTGTCGCGTCGTCTAGCAACATGGAGTCCCTGCCACCCATGTCTCCGACGCGCGCGCTCTCGTCGGAGTCTAGCATTGGCGCGGCTCCCGATACATTCTCAGCTGCCGTGTCTCTAAGTTCTACCCCCCCAACTACCATAGCCGACACCGCCAGCCTAGCCTCAGATATCTCCAAGAACGACAATGCCGCAGCCATTGACCTGGTCGACGAACCCGCCGGCTCGACGGAGGTTGACGCGCCCTCCGAGGTGGCCGACTCCATTGTCGCGTCTGCCGACCCTCCAGCTCCCTCTACCCCGACGGTTTCGACTGCGCAATCCGCCATCAGCACGCTTGCCAACGGCCGTTCGCGCCGCCAGCGCCTTAGCGCGCCAATCTACAACCTCGCCAAGTTGGCCGGCACCGCCGTACATGGCAAGCGACGCTCCAAGGGCGACATCGTATCCGATAGGAAGCGGCGCAATACGATCGCAGTCGACACTCCGGCTAAAGTCGAGGAGGAAGAGGACGTGACCCCCGCAAAATCCACCAAGTCCGCCAAGATTTCGAAGTCGAAGGACGTAGACCTACCCAGACGCATCTCGACGCGTTCCTCGGGTGTTGAGGCAGAAACCCTTGCGAGCAAGCTGTCAACATTAGGCAAGAGGGGTAGGAAGACTTTCGAGAAGGGCCTGAGCAAGATGTCGCGTGAGCTACGTCGCCTACAAGACACGGACGAATTCGCAGGCATTGATAAGAAGCCTGTTGTCTACACCACCTGGGCCAACGGAAAATATGTTTCCCCAGACGATCCGCAACCGCCGCGAAAGAGAGCCAAGGTATCGGCCGAGACGTCTGTCACTCCAGCCCCGGAGCCCGAATCCGTCGCCGAGGAAGGCCCGGCTGTTAAGAAGAGACGGGTAAAGAAATACCTCGACCGCGGCTTATACGCCGGCCAAGACGCCCCACTCGATATATACCAGGGCCTCACCCCGTCCGAGAAGAAGAGCCTAGCACAGCTGCCCGAGCTGATGCCGAGCGGCAAGGTGAACAAGACTCTGCCCATGCCTATGTATAATGGCATGCGCACCCTGATCCAGGGCAGGGATTTTAAACTGCCCTTTGATGTCTGCAACCCTCTTCCTCCGGGACAGCCTAAGCCCGATGAATGGAAGAAAATCACCAAAAGTGAGTTCATTTAGCTACCTATTTCATTATCTCTTGATTCCGTTCCATTCCTTTTTGCCTTTCTAGCCTTTAATTTCAATTGCAAGTGAGCTTTAACTAACGTCTGTTCAGACCGATTCGTTGGTGATGCTGCGGCTTACTGGAAAAAGACGCCGCACTTTAAGGACTATCAGTCCAAGTGTGTGTGCACTAAAGAAGATGGCTGCGGGGAGAGTTGCCAAAATAGAATCATGCTCTATGAGTGTGACGATACCAACTGCAATGTTGGTCCCGATCTATGCCAGAACCGTGCTTTCGCAAGGCTCCAGGAGCGGATTAAGGAGGGTGGCAAGTACCGCATAGGCGTCGAGGTCATCAAAACCGCCGATAAGGGTTATGGCATTCGCGCGAACCGCTGCTTCGAGCCCAATCAGATCATCATGGAATACACCGGTGAGATTATCACCGAGGAAGAGTGCGACCGTCGGATGAATGAGAAGTACAAGAATAATCAGGTAAGGCGCATAGTGAACCCCGCTTACGAGGGTCTTGCGGTTACTAACAGGTTCAGTGTTACTATCTCATGTCATTCGACCAGAACATGATCATAGACGCAACGACCGGTAGTATCGCTCGTTTCGTCAACCACTCGTGCTCGCCAAATTGCCGGATGATCAAGTGGATTGTCTCGGGACAGCCGCGCATGGCCCTCTTCGCGGGCGACCGCCCGATTATGACGGGAGAGGAGTTGACGTACGACTACAACTTTGACCCTTTTTCTGCTAAGAACGTCCAGAAGTGTCTCTGTGGTAGCGCGAATTGTCGAGGGGTCTTGGGCCCGAAGCCCAAGGAAGTGAAGCAGCCGAAACCGCCCAAGGAGACGGGAAACGGCAAGAAGTCCGCGAGCGGTGGTAAGAGAAAACATCGGGACGCGCTCGGTGGCAAGGAAGATGACGAAGGCAGCGCAGCGAAGAAGCGCAAGATCAAGACTGCGACGGGAGTGAAGGCGCAGGGAGTGAAGCGCAGCCTCTCTACCGCCGGCTTTAAAGCCGCCAAAGGTGCCGCCACAGCCATCAAGCGAAGCGTGTCGACGATCTCGGTCAACACAAAAGCGGTTCTGGGCTCGAAATCGTCTTCGGGCCGCAAGATGACGGCAGTCCGAAAGTCAAAGACTGTAGTTAGGACCTACAGCAAGGCTAAGGTGCAATCGAAGCTACCAGCAGCTTTCCGCACGAGCACCAAGAAACCAGCGTCGCGGAACTCGGGCCTTACGATCGTCGCTGCGGGCTCCGGGAATGCGCCGTCGGATGAAGCGGGTCCGTCTAGGTCTGCTAGCAAGAAGGCCGTGCCTAAAGACGATTATGAGATAGAAGAGAGCGACGACGAGGTTGCGTCCCCGAGAAAGGCTGTCGACATATCCCGATCCGTGAACAGGATTCGACTTGTTCAGTCATGATATGTTATTATGCCGTATGCCGTACGACCACCGACGCGGAAATATCGCTATTTCATCTTGTGTATAAGGCCTGGAAGGAGCCGGCTTGTTCTTCTCATGACAGATCATTTCTGCGTTACTATTTTGACGGACCTCGTTGCCGACGAGCTAGAGGGAGACGTCCTGACGATGTGATTGGGATCGGGCAGCGACCTCGCGTTCTATTTTTATCCTTACCCCACGCGCAGAAGAAGATCTCTGCGATCTTTTGGCGAGATACGGCGGAACGAGGAGGGATCGCCATTATGTATACTATGGAACATTACCACGCCGGCATTTATTAGGGCGTATGGCGTACGGTGTAGACGAGCTGTGCTTTATTTGCTTCATAGATGGTAGGCTGTCTCGGACACGATCAAAGGGACGTGTACTGCCAGGGGGTGTTAGCCGGTTGGTTTTGCTCTGTACGGGCTAGGAACCGTGCTCGTTTTTAATCCGAGGCCGTTTTCAACAACTGCTTTTTAGCTTTACCTACTCCGTAGATGTTCCATAATGGTCCTGCCCCATGACTGGACTGGGTGTAACTAAGCGACATATCGTGGTCTCTTATTCTGTCCGCGCGTAGTCCATAAGCCCCGATACCAGGATGATTTCTTGATTAAGACTACTTGGCCCACTGCACGAATGACTGGGAATCGGCCTTTAACATTCCTCTTGTGGAGGGTAGTATTCAAGAATTAGAAGAAGGAAAGGAACGGGTGAATTACAACTCCCCGCTTAAGTTTTGGTTTCGGGATTCTGCGTGCTGCGTTGGCGCGACGATTCTGTTACCCACGTGGGTAAGGTGGCTTCAGACTATCCCTCTAATAGGGAAAGTATTTTAGGTCATGATGGTATCGTATATACATAAGTAACCTAAGAGGGAGGAGAGATAATATCCTAAGGGAAAGTGAAGTGAGCGAACCATAGAAGCAAATTAACGAAAATAAAGGGGCGGCGGTTAGGACGAGATCAATGTTATAACAGCCAAGTTTTATCGAACCCAGCGGGGACGGTATAGTCTGATTAGGTAAGCTAGGTAGGTAGTCATCACGGAAAAGAAAAGTATTGTATTGTATTGTATAAACCCTAAGTACCTATATATATATAGATAGGTAGATAAGTTCTTCCATTACTTAGTAGGTGTAGGAATATGTAATGCAATTGTTGGAATAGATGTTTACGATATATATATATATATATAATATACCCTATTGTAGATGGATGATACATATCTACGTAGGAGGCTGCCCGACGGTTCCATGAAAAGAGATTCGGTGATATGGACGGTACGCCACCACGCTTTGCCAAGACGCAGACGTCAGAATACTTATATACGTTATTAGTTGGTCATTTGACGGCGGAATTCGTACGACAACACGCATCTCCGTAGACATGAGAACGAGTTGGCTGACGTGCCGCGCGTCCGATTTGCCGGGCCAAGACGACGGGGGCGATTGTGACTCGATTGTTCGGCTAAGGTATGTGGTAGGTACCTAGGTATGTGTGTATGTACGGACTTAGAAGGGCTGAGTCAGGGTTCGCGCGCACGAAAAATATGTCGCGGGGTCCGGGGGGCTTGAATGATGTTGTAATAGGGGGTTTAATAGGGGCTTGATATGTGGTATGTATGTAGGTATATAGATGTTTAAAAGCGACATGCGATATACACATATCTAGGGAGTAATACCTAGTATACCTATACCTACAGGTATAGGCACCGAAGAGGTAGGCTGGTATTGTACATTACCTAGGTAGTAAGGTGGTAGGTACCTACATAGCTAAGTCTTGCCCATATGAATTCTGTCCCACCCACCTGCATTTGTCGTCACATGTAGAATGTTTGCGCGTAGCTTTGAGGCTGTGCATGTTATAATACCACTGCACAGAGAATCCTGCCTGAAATCGGCCGGGCGTAGAGCCAAGTCGTGATTGGCTCAGGGGGGTCGGGCAGGGGACCAGGCCTGGAGAACTGTGGCGACTGGGGTCCAAAGGGTTCAATCTTCAATGTTTCCAGGCAGTCGCGCAGGCAAAAGGACCCCAGATACCACAACGCGCAGTGGTGCTTTGCCTACATAGTACATGACATACTGCATTGGGAAGTGGGGCGCTGCCGCCTTATGTCGATTGGCCCGCACCGGAGGTCGTGTACGTAGAAGCGCGTACACACATGCCCTGATACAATACAAAAGATACCTGCGTGCTATGTACACGTGCAGCCTAGTCGTCCCATATCGAAAAGAATTGGAGATTGGCCTTAACTCCTAAATTATCTTTTTTCTAACGACCAACCTTTTACTACCCTCTGCTGCCTTTTACTACCTTTTACTACCTTTTACTCTCTACCTTTCCTAGAAGGCGTCCCGTTCTATTCAACGCTCCCTCTCCTTCTCCCGCCTCTCCCCAATCACGCTCTTCTCCCAATTGCTTCAACTTTGAAACGCGACCCATCGGGCTCCCAGTTTCACCCGGTCCTATCTATCCGTACCGTTAATTTCCGCGTCCGTCTCTGTTCCCTTATTAGCCCACAACTTTGCCAAATTGTTATCAGACCCAACTTACCCGCGCGTCTGAGCTTAAAAACTACCCAAGGCAGCATTATACGTCCGGTCCAAGGCCGCTGGTATACTTCACTCTACGGCCAACGCCATCAAGAGGCTTTATAGCTTCTGGTTTAATTTAAGGCTTCGCTCTCTACGGCGTTCGCCGGTCCTAAATTGAACGTGCATAACAGTTGCGACGACTAGGCTGGGCCTACCTTAGCCTTCGATCTACCTTCAAGCCTCTGTCGTATGCGTAGCTAAGGAGGATTAATACTTAGCGCCCATGAAGTCGCTAAAGATGAGCAAGGTGCTTGGCACCATAAGAAAGAAGAATTCTTCTAGTAACGGTACGCCTGGACCCTCAACTTTAAACGCAGCGTGCGCAACTCGCGAGTCTGATTTAGACATTTACACTTTTCGCTAACACGACCGGCTAAGACCCCGGCACCTCTGTCGTTCCCGATGGCGAGCGTCCCGAGGCTACGGCTCACCGCTGCGTGGTGCGTCCGCACCCACTGTCCCTACCTGAGATGAATCGAACAAACCTGACCGTCGATTAGAAAGCCTTCTGCGAATCTAGTTCCGCCAACACTGGGGATGAAGTCCTTTTCCTGCCTCCTATCGTCGACGCGGCCGAATCCTCCCCCGCCGCCGCCGCAGAATGCGCGCGCCTGATCCGAAAATACCTGAAAAAGGACTATTGGACAAAGCCTTCGTATCAGTACAACGCCATCATGCTCATTCGCATCCTCGCCGACAATCCCGGCCAAACGTTTACTCGAAATTTGGATCAGAGTTTCACCGACACTACAAAAACGTTGCTGAGATACGTGCGCGACTCCAGCGTGCGCCAGATGATGATGGAGACACTGGATGTTTTTGAAAACTCCAAAGCAAACGACGAAGGCCTGGCATTGATGATTGCCATGTGGAAGAAGGAGAAGGAAAAGGCGCAACGGCGGTTCGGAGTACGTGGAGGTCTCTTCTATTTTCCGCTAGAACCATGCTAATACGCTCGCCAACCAGGAACAAGGTCCTCCAGTGCCGCACGTAGCGGCGGCCCCTCAGTTCAACGCGCATTCCCAAAACTATTTCGCGCGGAGCCACTCGAACCGTAAACTCCCCGATCCTGTCGAGTTGGCTAGTAGACTAGAGGAAGCGCGGACGTCTGCGAAGCTCTTACAACAAGTGGTTACGAACACCCCTCCCGTCGAGGTGCTCACTAACGACCTCATCAAAGAGTTTGCCGATCGTTGTACTAGCGCAAGCCGGAGCATACAGATGTATATGACCGCTGAAGACCCGGCCCCCGATAATGATACTATGGAGAGTCTAATCGATACGAACGAACAACTCCAGGCGGCGTTAAGTTTACATCAGAGAGCTATGCTGAACGCGAGGAAACTGGTCGCTGTCATGGAGCCCCAACCTCAAGCTCAAGCTCAAGCTCCCGCTCCCGTGAGTCCCATTGAGTCGGAGCAGAACGGAAGCGGTCTAGAACCCCCGCCCGCGCAGCCCCGAAGATCAAACGGGAAAGGGAAAGAAAGGGAGTACGAACCCGCGATAGCAGGTCCGTCACGAACGCACACGCCCGCCACCGACGAAGAAGACCCTTTTAGAGATCCTGACCCAGAGCCATCCGGATCGAGGTCTCATGCAGCCGGCGGCTCTGGATCCGGCGCTGGAGCCTCATCGCATTATATTGAAGAGCCTCGGTTAGCATTTGAACCTTTCCATCCAGGTTTCGAGACGACGCCGAGCTATCTAGGTAGACAGGAGAGCGCCCTCGGCAAGGAAACAATGCACGGAGCTGCAGGAGATTCCGCGTCCAGTTCTCGCCGCTCGCGGGATGACGACAACAGCGATTACGAAGCTACGCCTGTAAAGCAGAAAGAGCCAATCTACCGGTACTAATCGGTGTGCGGACGACGACGTTGACAGGCTATTCCGTCTGCATGAGTAGCTGTGTGACGTCCGGGATAGGTTTAATTTGTTTAAAGTGATGAAAACGCGATGGAAACAGCCCCCGATGGCTATGCATGGTTTCTCTGTTCTTCTCGCCATCGTATTGATGTCGGCCCTCTTTTCGCGCCTTTTTCCCCTCTTTCTTAAACGAGATTCCCCAAATGTCAAAACTGCAGTTTGTTGTTCGCGCGTATCCCAGCGCCCGTTGCGCACCTGATTGTGTTATCTCGATAGCCTGTTGTGCTAATGATATGCTCCTTAAGAACTTTATACCGTCGGATAATGGTAGCTTTAAATCCGGAAGAATAGCAGGCGCGCCGGCGTAGTAGACTCGGATCGAGCCGATTCACCATTTCGAAGGATCGAAATAAGAGTGAGAGACGAGGAGTCATGCGTTCGTATCTATACGCCTCACTTCTAGCCACCTTCGGCGAATAGAGAACCCACGGCGTACCTGGAACGGGTTATAGGAATTTGCCCGTCCTTCATGATCCGCGCTCTATATAATGGTGGCGCAGCCCCGACGGTTACAGTTAGGACGAGCTCCCCCTTTCCTGGTTTACACGGGGTAAGGGGGAGGGAAGGAATATTGTACCTTGATCTCGCGAGGAATGTCAGGTGTCTGGGACGAGCTTCTGCCGCACGTACGTACCTGAAGCATAGGATAGAACGGCAGGCTCACTGTCGAAAGAATACCTAAGGTATATTAGAAGCCCAATGCGTATCTAAAGAACAAGGCCATTGCCAGGCACCACTCCCATGCGGGATTCGCCCAAACGGAAGCTTATGAGATGCGTTAACCGCTTTCCTCGTAACTCCCGACCCTAAGCCTAGGCTCGAGCCGGATGTAGGGGCCGAGGAAGGCTGACTCGTTTCCGTCCCTGATGCCCATGGAACGATCCTCTTTTGTTACTTCTTTTACTATATATATACCCTTCTTAACGGCGATTGAGCAAGAATCCTGTTGTTACACATGCAGTAGAATGTGAGGCGATCGTAAGGCATCACGGCGGTTAAGTACACACCTAGTATCGGCAGTCGCGTTTCTGGATTAGCTCATTGGCTTGTCTTCTATAGGAGCCTGGAAGTACGTCGTTACTCTCTTTCCTTCTCTTTCTCCTCACATATGTGTACTCGAGGTCAATGTGAATCCGGCCAAACATCTTCGAGCATGGTGTCTTGGAAGAAAAGATCTATCCTATCGTCATAATTTGTAAATATATATCCTGGATACACTCAGACAACTCCCTGAAAACGTCTCGTTTTGCGTGGCTCTGACGGGCTAGGTTTGACGTGGGCACGTGGAAGCTTGTCATAATTTATTGATAGGTCTCTTACGTTACTTGATGTATGCTAGGGAACGGCGTGGGCTATGTATAAGCCGGCGTTGTGTTAGAGCCTGCCGCGTGGGCTCGTCTCCTGATGGATCATTGTTTAGCTTTTTGTGCCAGTTATTATTTTCTCGTTAAGTGTGTGGGTAGACCATTTGATACACGGCCTCTGAATTTGGTTTATGTTTTTAAATTTAATTTGCTGCCTACCTGAGGTATGGGCATTCGCATATTGGGTCTTCATAACGCGCCGTAACCTATCGCTACCTAGCGAGATGAGGGCTGTTTCACTTGTAGTTGGTTGGGTAGGTAGGTAGATACTTCTAGGTAGGTAGAGTTCGCAACGGTGATATTGCATATCATCACATCGTTCACGGGGGTCATTTCCAGTGATAAAGTTACGTTGATTGGCGTACTAGTATGCACTTGCGTGTAATATGCAAGCTTCCGCGATTTACCAATTAATGCGAGGTCCGTCATCCCCTGCAGGTTAAGCGAAGCTGCTGCCCGTCGTTTCACGCTTTACTAATCGGATATTTCGGTCCGTTTCTAAAACCCGCAAGAGTCGGGGAGCGTTTCGTAGGGTAGGTAGGATGGATGCACTTTTCTAGCATATTGATAGTACGAGCAGCAAGGCGCCTTCTCCTTTCTATTAATATAAAGCGCGAGGTAGGTATGCTGCCTAGGTACATGTATGTAGGTACCTAGGTTACGCAACAGGTACGGACTACGTGCATGTACGTCGTTTAATGACAGCCGCATGGCGCAGTGGTTAAGCGTCTGGCTTGCATTGGGCGTGGGACCCCAATGTACGTGGGTTCGAATCCCGCTGCGGCCAAAAGAACCCTCCCCTTGGAAAAACGGCTAGGTTTTTTCCAGCGGCCGACCTTAATCATGTATTAATCCTGTAAAAGATACTATCGGGGGGTATCTAGAAGTCTTGTATTAATCTTGTAAGACGTTCGGTTTTTCCTAGCTACTAAGTAGTCTCTTATGTAATGATAACACATTGGTACGAGGTCCCTTTAGGGGTTGACCTTTACTCCAATCGTCCCATGTCCTATACAGGGATACGGGCCTTCAGTATCTAATACTTAGATAGGTCCACCCGGACGTTAAATATACCACCACCACCACCACCACCACCACCACGTCGTTTAATGAATACGGCGCGGACCCACAGGGGACCGACTGAGCCGCAAACGAAAAGTTGCGATTGGATTATGCGGCCAGAGCCGGTCGAACCCTTCTAGCGGATCCTAGTGGCGGGCCGGGTTCAACAAGCCGTTTGAGTGCGGCACGTCGCATTTCCCCAAGGACGCCATGACACCCTACGATTATCCACTTACCGCTTTGATTTGTCCGATCCGACCAGTGAGGTAGATCCCGATCTTCTGTGCGCTCAGCCCTGAGATTCAATTATCTGTCCGCACCTGAGTTTCTTCTTCCATTCGCTGACGTACCTTTACCCTACGTACATCTCTTGGTACGTGCATGTAATATATCTCATATAAAAGGTACCTCCCTACCTTAGCTATGCGTATGAGGCATACATGTACATGCACATACATATTAATTATGCGGGATGCCGCACCCCAGACCCCACTCTGCTTTCCTGATAAGGCAACTAACATATGCAGGTGGACGTGCCTTATTTAACGTTCTAACAATAAGTACCTACGTACCTACGTACCCTACCTATTCTACGCGATATTCGTTTGAGGGAAAAGAATCAGGCGAGGCTGGGTAAGTACCTAGGTACCTAAGTCATAATTCATACCATGGGATGATCGACTTAAGAATCAATTACTTTCAATGGACATCCATAGAAAAGGGATCATTAGATCAACCCCGATTTATATTTTCTTTTTTTCTATCAAATAGACTCGGCGGGGCTCGGTGTAGTTCTGTAGTGGCTGAATGTGGCGGCCAGAACCACCACACCGGCCGTACCCCAGCGGGTCTTCAAGAGCAATGGATGCGTTGCACAGCGCTATGTGGGGTCGCCGTTTTGGGCGAAACTTGCGAACCCGATCGGCTTCTTGCCAATTCATCAACTTCTCATAACTGCTACTACTACTATTACTACTCTACTACGCCATTGCGTTGCATTTCCTTCTTCTTATCTCATCTCATATCATCTCATCTCGGCAGTTACACTCTACAAAGGGAATTGACTTACCTATAGATTGGTAATATTCTAGTTGAAATAGTCATATCTTCTATTTTCGGTGTACTTGCTTGTGGCTGTCTGATGCCGCCACTCTTATAGGTAACCATAGTCGTCAGCTACATGTAAGTCTCTCTTGTCTCTCCATTTCTTCTCATTTACCTAGCTCCGGTCTTAGACATATTTTAACACCTCTTGTCATAACCGCGGGATTCTACCCCGGCTAGAACGGAAAGACCCAAATTCCCCACGTGTCCTAGCTCGCTGGCTGACCGCCGGGTTTGCCTCTCAAGCGGATAGCTGGTGTGTAGTCTACATACCATCTTTAGCATAGATAATCCACGTTCGTTATTTTACCCATATACGGTCTAGCGACTATGTTGACATGTCAAGACCTCTCACTGCGAGGCTAAGATTACCGACCTCATCCTTATCGTTTTCTCATTAGCTCCTCGCCATTATGTATTATTCTTACTCTTTTATTACCCGACGGTGCGTCTTAACTTCTAGCGCCGCCTTCGTGTCACCTGTCACTTTATTATCTACTTTCTTGAGCCATGTAGTTAAATCCTCCTTATACTAGTGAGAACTACTTCAGTTCTCACCTAGACCTCACTTATCGACCATGACTCGAACAAGTGTCCTACATATGACATCTCAAATTTACCTAGATACCACGAGGCCTAATGGGAGTGATAATCATGACCATGGGCTCACGGTAACAGAAATTACTACTCATAACCGTGCCCATGCACCGCGCCTTAGTGATCTTAGCACGGAAGTGCTAGTCCTTATATTCGAACAGGTATCATAGCTCTTATACCCTGCGATACTCCCCCATGAGTTCCTTCCTGATACTGATCATTGATAGTTACGAGACATTGACCATCGGGCACTAGCTAGCGCTCGTTTACTTTCAAAACGATTGGAGGCTGTTGCCACGCCTATTCGGTTTGACACGATCTGCCTTAACGAGCGTATTATTGATCCTAAGGCTGAGACGCAACTCCCCCGATTTTTTAAGTATCTGTATTCATTTACGAGGCATGTCAAAGTGAACAGTGATCTAGACCTGGCAAATGCTAGGAGGCTACTGAAAAGAGTACAGCGACTCTCATCCTTGAGGTATATTCCCTTTTTCGGCATGTGAACTCGGGGCGCTAATATTGGCAGATGGCGTTATGTTGGGTGTCATCCCCATTCCCGCTTTTCCTTCTCGACGCCATCTGATATGCTAAGTACGCGCCTCGTTAAGGCCGCAAAGATCAGATTATACGTTGAAAACCTCCCTTTAAAGGACTTTGATAGCGACTCCCACGACGCTTACATTCTAGATATCCCTGCGGGAAACCTTGTTTCTTTGAAAGTAACGAGTCCTACGCCGCCGCTCACAACTCGCCTCGAGTCGTTGAAGCGGCTGCTTCTCGAGGCGCCAGGGGTAGAAACTTTCCATTATAATGACCGTGGCCAAGGAACCAAATTCTCGTTCAGGGGGGACGAACGCTTACCGGCTTTCAAAGAGCTATTACTTCAGTCATATGACTGGAACCATGATGAAGATGCAGTCCGAAAGCATTGGGATTTCTCAAGGCTACGGCATCTAGCCCTTGTTGATGTGCCCATGTTCCGATTCCTTAGTTCTGTACCCCTTTCGGAGTTCCATCAACTCCGAACATTACGGTGCGAGGACTCCAGCACGCATCTCCCAGACCAACGTCAGGAAACAACAGAACTCTTGTATGGGATGATCCAACAGATTTGGGCGCTCCATGAAATCAGATTTACCTGCCATACAGGTCTCTTCCCTGTACATGGATTGCTTCGCCATGCTGACACCCTACGCGTCCTAAGTTTTCGCGACCACGAGGGATTCGGCAATGAGAGCCGGCGCTGTCCCACAATGCGAACCGAGGATCTCGCCCTTCTCTCCCGCAAACTCGCCAAACTCCACACGCTCGAGCTAGATATGGACCTAGCCCCCTACGAGTCCTCCTTGTTCCTCCGCACGTTATGCGATTTCCGTCGCCTGGAAACTCTCAGTTTGCACACCCAGACAGTTCTTCGCCCTTTCGACACCGTCCCTAACGGTACTGATCCGGATTTCGAAAGTGCTATAAAGATAGTGTCGGCGCTTGTGCGCGGTAAGAAAGGCCGACCGTGGCAGAGCATCACAGTCAACGTCGGTGGATGGAAACCGGTTATGATTCGCCGGCTCGGTTCGGCGTGGCGAGAACAAAACAGGCGTGGGATTTATGCCGAGAGGTGTTTCGTGCTCGAGAGGGACGCGGATACGGGCGAGCTGGTGGTCCTGGAAAACATGGGCGTAGACAATAACTGTGTTTGGGACGCTCGTCGGACCGAGCTACAGAGGCGGGAGCGAGGGCGCGTGGTCTTGGATATTTAGGACAAACGGAGGGATACACCGGTAATGAGTCAACACGAGGTAGATGGTATGGATTCATGGTAGACTTATGAACTAATATTCAAAGCTAATGATTTAATGACTCTCGGCTGAAGGCCCCCCCGGAGTTTTCCTATGTCGAGTCTCCGGCTCTACAACCACCGCTTGCTCTATTCTTGCCATCTTAGCATTTACTCGAAGAAGGAAGTAGATATAAATCCGGATTCTAGAGCTAGTTCTCGCTGTCCTTCACCATACGTATCTAGGTAAGCCTTTCGTGATTGCAGATTGAAAGAAGTGCCTCGGAGCTGAGCCTTCGGCCTAGAAAATCACGTATCTATGGTCACTCGAGCAATATTTTCTACGAGCCTTACGCCTTCGGTATAAAGGATGTCCTGACTCACTTATCCGCACCATGACCTTATAGTTCATTGAAAAATATACCCCGATCCCCCACAGTAACGGCCCCTATCTACTTAAGTCGGCCGTAGGCTTACTATTGTGATAATTCCGTTTCCTAGCGCCAACGGAAATCGACTAGCGAGGTTAATATGCTGGCAAACTACGTCTGGGACTGATAACAAGCTAAAATCCACGGGTCTAGTTCCGATCTCAACACGTTGAGACCAAATATTCGCCTGTTCTGGCCAGGGGCTCGGTCCGCAACGACCGGGGTCGCTGTCCATCTGATGACTTGGGCTGTATATTATTATGTCCTATGTTTGACCATCGAATCGTAATAAGGGGTACCTATCAGTCCCTATACCTAGGTGATCGGCTAACATTAACCCCTAACCACTTTACGCACGGTTGGAAGGAAGCGAAGGGGGATTAACCCGTCACACGAGAAACTCATCGTTAGCGACGCGGCGCGAGTCCTATGTGAGTAGGGAGATAGCTGTGTACGTACGTAGAAAAAGCTCACTTGGTGAAACGAGTATGTATGAAGATGGAGACGGGGATAAATTCCTGTGAACTCTCACGCGATTCACCGAGTGTATCGAACGGAGCCCCATACGGCGATTGCGTTAACTACCTAGCAGTATAATCCCCGTATTTCAAGCCCTCGCGGAAAGACCAGACCTTTCAAAAATAGAAATCTTTAACTGAGAGTCTACACCTGCCGTGGCCTATAATTTAAGTTTCCTTCTCTACGTAAACGAGACGGGCCGACTAGGCCTCGTCCCTCAGCTGGCGGATAAACGACGTCCTCGGACTTCGAGCGATCGGGACTGTTGGTCGTACGATGATGTTACGTTAACCTCGTTATCAATATCCGCTGAAGCGATTCTTGAGTCGCCATACGTGTGTGTCCGAGAGCTGAGCTGACTGCTATTCGACAGGTACGGATGGAAGTAGACGTCGATATACGCGAACGGCACTGATGATATCTCGCATAGCATGATAAGCCGAGCTGTCTTACGCACTAGGATACCGATATATAAGTAGCTACGATAGTATAATAATGGCCAAAGTATCCAATGTAGCGTTTCTAGTGATGGTGTTGTTCGTCCCTCCGGTTAACTTAGGTGCCGGGACTACGCTCGTTATCGATGTGTCCTCTGATCAGCACCACTTCCCTGGGGATCGCAAGTAGCGTATTAGAGGGACCTAGGAGGTAACCGCCAATACGGAGGGAGGACGGTATTAGAAAAGGGGAGCTGTCAATTTTGACGTCTGGAAAACTGCTGGTAGCGCGAAAGAACGAGGCGTGGACGCATCCACATGCCCTTAGTGTAGGGAAGTGTAGATATGAGAAGTATGTCGACACACAAGATATCGCATTAGATAAAACTTCCAAACTGACGATTACATCAGTTGTTGTATAATATGTACAGATCTAAAGTCGTGGAGCTTGCACCTAAAGACCTAAAGAGGCGAACCATTGAATTTCCCGCGCAACGCTAACTTGATTCACACGTATTTGAGATTATATACAAAACACCGATAGTAAAATGTTAGAGTATGCATCATCTCCATATATCTCTACCTAAGCACCCAATCTAGTTTTCAGTGTTTATAAGCATCGCGTACCTAGGTAGGTAGCTACGCAACTTTCTCCCCTCTAGCTAAAAACACCTGCCTCTTCATGAGCTCCTCACCCTCGTGTGCATAGTGACCGGGCATGACGCCAGAGCCAAGTACCTCGAGCGAGAAGCCCTTTCCGGCGCCGGCACTTTCGAACATCTTCCGGACCCGTTCTTCAGAAAGGCCATGGTGCATGACACCGTGTCCGTGGAGTCCATGGTGAGGCCCGTGCGGTAAGAAGTCCCAGACGAGTAAAACGCCACCGGGGCGTAGTCGTTCAACTAGACGAGCGGCGGCCAGCTCCGGGTCCGCGAAGTGGTGGAGCCCACCCCCGACAGTGGCCACATCGAAGCCGAAGAAGCGCGAGTCCGCCAAGAGATCTGACGGCTGCGGCCCATCTGCCGCTGCGAGATCTCCCACTACCGCATGCATCTCATCGTGAGATAGACCCTGCGAAAACCTTTTAGTTACGTCCCTTCGATTGAGCTGACCACACCGAGACCCTGTCCATAATTCTCCTACGGCGAAGGAAGGAAGGGGTTTGGGGATATATATATATATGTAGATATATATATATATGTAACAGTTAAAAGAAGACACGGGTATGAAGATTATTGACTGATTGTTAACCTAGGTGGCGCTATATAGGGGGTGCCGTAGAGTGTGCCTAGATACGTCGGAATAGGATAGGAAATACGTAATGCCTTGATACTGTACGTACCTGGTTCTCAGCACGTGAGTTGTATACTGCGACCATATTCTCCGATATATCGATACCGACACATTGCGTCGTATAAGGAGCGAGAGCCTATTGGGAGGGAGTACTTAGAAGGTTGACCCCAATAGTCGTCATATTCGAGGTGCGACGGGAAGAGCGGGAAGGACGGGAGGCTAGGGAGGGAACATCGTCACGACGGGGGGTAACTCACTCTCGTCATCGAGCCCGTGCCGCAAGCATAATCGAGCAATCTCACCTCCCTTTTAGATTGGGCAGCTCCGGACGCCCTGTTCTCGTTGCCATCGTCGTGGCCGTCATCGTCGCTACTAACCCAATCGAGGCCGATCCAATCTAATCGCGCCTGAATCTCTTCAGCTAGGCGTTCGTTGAGTTTGCTATGTTTGGAGTCGTATGTCGACGCCTCCTCGCTGCAGACAGGCCGTGATTAGCTCAACTTCTTCACCGTCTTATGTCATAGGAATAGTATCTGTGCCGCGCCGTGCCGCATCGATAGATCCACAGGGTCGATCGTGCGCGCAAACTTTTGGCATGAGAAGGGCATGGCTAGATGGGAGACCAGCCGAACGATCCCTAGATACCTGGTTTAGGGGCCCAGGGTGAAGTATAAGGAGACGCCAGGGGGGTAAACGAGAGCATGGATCCCAAACAGAGCCTTGTCCGCCGTTTCCCCTTATCCTCACAGGGGACGAAGCAGGGGGGAATAAGCTGGGGTTGGTAGACCGAAGTACGTAGGTATGTAGTCGTTTTCCCTGCTGCCTTATATCTCTACATCGTGACGAGCTGGGGTTCAATATCCACGCACAGGGGTAGCGAACTACGGCCTCCAAATGGAGAGCGATGATCTCAGCCCGAAATGCAGAGGGAAACATGCCAGCACGGGAAAGGAAGGACATGCAGGCAGCGAATTAAATTCGGATGGAACGGGGCGGTTAACTTACTTGAAGTGTGACCTATTGACCTCGGCCATATCGTCGTCTTCTTCTGTTTGGATACTTCGGGGATTAGTTTCTGCCCGTCGGCTCTTCGCTCTTCACTCTTCACTCCTGGGGATCGGATTGCCCGGTAAACGCCGGTGCTTGGGGCTTCGAATACCTCGAGCTTTATCCTCTATATTGTAGCCCGGTGTGCCCTCAGGGTTAAAGTATGTGTTGTCGGCGACATATCGCGAACCTCTCGCGTAGTTGTCGCCGACATTCCGGCAACTTTTTTTCTTTTCTGTTTCCTGGA
This sequence comes from Pyrenopolyporus hunteri, assembly GCA_902806595.1. NCBI lineage: Eukaryota > Fungi > Ascomycota > Sordariomycetes > Xylariales > Hypoxylaceae > Pyrenopolyporus > Pyrenopolyporus hunteri. The sequence continues at coordinate 764,247 of CADCXC010000035.1, read as the reverse complement.
GTGATTTCTATTGGCAGACTCAACGAGCGGCGTCTTAGAGCCACGCCTAGTGTGCGTCCAATGATAAAATTACCGTGTACCCCCAACAGAGATGGGTATGTCCGGTTACTGAGTTACTTCCGTAGGCTCCTCCCATAACATACAATGTTTTTTTATCTTGCTTTGCTTTTCTCTTCATTTCGCACCTCATAGGACTCGAGTCACGGCTTCACCGCCTTAGTATCATCCGCGTTAATTTGCTATAGGTGTGATACGGTAAACGCCAAAACGGGCAAATCGAGAAGAAATGGTACGGGAAGGATACCACGGCACGTAGCGGCAGGCTCAATTATTGCAACCATGAAAAGCAATGAAAAAACTGGAGCCGATGGGCTACGGGAATCGTGGAGTTGGTTCCCTTGTCAGTCGTACATGCATACATATATAATTCCCACGCCTTGCATGGTTCAGATGGATCTCCCTCGCCCCCTGACGGGCGCGCTTCGGACAGTGCCTCCCGCTGGTGCATTCAATGGTTCTTTTGGGGTTTCACGGGTAGGATGCGTGGTACGACCCTATGCCATCCCAACGGCGTACTTCATGCGATCGGATGAGTCATGATTTCCAGCAGCGCTTCTTCTTCTTCTTCTTCTTTTTTTTTTTCTTTTGGTAGGCTAAGAAGCTTAGGCGGTTTGTTTTTCTGGTGTGGCTATGCAAGTGGACCTGCACTCTTCGCAGCGGACCACAGTCACAAGAGGAAGTGCATATGTAGAGCTTGCCGCTGTAGCATGACCCGTATCCTCCTTTGCCTCGTAGCCTCTTAGCCTCTTAGCTTCTGAAATAGTGTGGTGTAGCATGGGCAAAAGTGCCAAAGTAGGAACGAATCTGGGTCTGCTTTCTTAAGTTGGCGTGTCCGCGAGGTCCGGACATGCCAATGCGCAGCTGGTTTGGGGCAAGAAGACGCAGAGAGGCAGCATGTACGGCGTCACGGGCGTCTGCAAGGTGAAGAAAGTGGAAGTGCGTCCGCGATAAGAGTGGGGTGAACTGAGAGGAAAAGAACATGGATGGCATCAGCTCATTGGACTTCCATGCGTCCTACGCGTCCTAGTTCCTTGTGACAGGAGCAAACGGCCAAAAAGTTGGAAGTACAAGTACTTTAACCCGGCCAATTGATACTATGGAGGCGGCAGTAATAGTAGCCGCTGTACGAGGGTCCGGGTCGTTTGTGTGTGCGTGTGTGTATATGTGTGTGTGCGTGAGCGTGTGAGTGTGATGCGCCTTGGGCATCGACCGGCGCTTGGCTGGCTGGCTGGCCTGTCTGGCTGGCCTGTCTGGCTGGATTTCCCGTGTATTGGATGTATGTATGTAGGTATGTATGTGGTCAGCCTGCATGTCGGGTAAAATGCACGAGGCAATGGGTATAACAATACCACGCAATACCACGCAATGCCACATAATACTATATTATATATGGCCAAGTCTGGTACTCCCGCCGAGTTGGAATCCTTGGGAACCAGTCGTAGGAATTCTTGCCGCCCCGGCAGCAAGGGATGGGAGACACGGGGTAGAAACACGCGAGATGATAATGAAACCTTTGCTTCCTTCTTTCATATCCGGGTTTGGGGCGAACGTGGCGTATTTGGAACTGCTTACCGTCGTATATGGCGCTTATGGTGGTTGAAGATGAAAAAGCAATGAACGTGACAGTTCTCCGGACTGATGTTACCCAGTTTGGCACAGAAGGTTCCTGGTTGCCTATCTGGCGTCCAACGCACCTACCCAGGTATATTTTAGGTGTGTAACTGCTAACTAGGTCCTCCTAGGTACGATATAGGTATTGTATCGGATAATACGCTAGGTAATGCCTTCGGCAGGCGACGCCTGAGTTAGTCGCTAGTTACTGCTACCTTAGGTAGGTACGTACGAGACCGACCTTGCCTTCCGCCCATATTCACGCCTATATTGGGAGGTAGGCAAGAGCTAAAGTACGTGATACCAAATCCCATAGACAGAGACAAGTACATACGTGTCAGATTTGAGGTAGAGGCAGGCGCTATGCATTAGAGATCTCCAACATGTAGGTGTATAATTAGGTCGAGAGGTAGGTACAATACCAGGTAATTTCCCTGCTGCGGCGAAGCTTCCTGCTTACCTCTCACATACCTGGTATATGGGCACGTAGGTAGGAGGTGTCTACCAAAAATATCCATACCTACATGTAGGTACCTTACCTACATACCTACCTGTATAGGTACCTACATATATTGGTTCCCAACATGCGTACCTAGGTGGTGAGTAGGTACCTAAGTGTATGTGCAAACCCGCCTGGGACTTACGTACGTAGGTACCTGCCTGGTAAACATACCTAGGTAGGTATAGGCGCCGTGTAGGACAAGATGGAAGGTTTATGTACTTGTACATGTAGTCTGATAGCCCTGGCCGTCGACGTCGCGTTTGGAAAGGTGAGGCGGTTTTAACGAGATCTGCATGTACCTAATGATGCGAACCCGAGAGATCGATGCCTATTACGTGTAGTACCTGCCTAGGTACGTATGTATGGACCTAGGCGTGTGTGAGTTAGTATTACCTAGGTAGGTACGCGCATACGTGATGCCTATGGTATGTATACCTACAACCTAAGTAGGTAGGGTAGCTACGCTACTATATGTAGGTATGTACGGTTATGGCCCAGCTGGAGGCGTAGAAGCTATGGAATCTTTAGAAGCTGCGAGATCCATGGGAACGTATGGGATCTCGGCTAACTACCTGCCTACCTAGCTCTTCTGGACGCGATGCGATGCGATGCGATGGCACTCTTGGCATGTAGTATTGAGTACAATAGGTTTAGTTATTACGCTCCCATGATTTTGCCTGCCCGGGCATTCGATGCAGGTCCGGGGCATAAGGCATGGCCAGTTGTAAATAAATATTTACCTATGTACATACATAATACCTACCTACCTAAGTATTCAGATGAAATTTCACCGCTGCTTCCCTATGCCGCTTGGTGCGTAGCATTGCGTTGGCATCGCCGTCGTCATAATCATGATTATTGATACAGGCATGTTACAGGCGCGTCGTATCTATACAACAGCTTGTCCGCATACGCGGGACGACCTGCGGCTTCTATACCGCTTCAGGTTCATTCTTAATATATGAAAGATCCGGGTCACGAGAGGGAAGCATGGCTATTTGGTAGTGCTGCGGCTTCGCGTGACCAAACGCCAACCGCCCTCCCGCCCACGATGCGCTTTTAGTCGGCTTCTCTTCCCATCACACACACACACATACACCACACGCGCGCACATCTGTGTCACTCGCAAGATCCCACGGGCCTTCTAGGTATATGTATCTACATGCGAATATAGGCCTTTAGCTAGTGTACATTGGGGAAAGTCTAGATCCTGGATTACCTCTAGCTTCAAAATCTAAAGGTGGTTGCCAATAACGAGCACACCCCTTTCGTAGTCGCTTACTATGTATTCTACAATACAATACCGAATCCTTTTTCCCGGACTGGTCCCAAGATTCGAGACCTCCGTGAGGAGGTCTAGGTTGACCAGCACTCCACCGAGTTTGCTGAGCATTTCCACATGCCTAGCCCATTGCCCGCCGTAGGCGCTCATTCTGATTTCTAGCCAATGAATATGTGATGTATCTTCGTACTGGAATATGTGTATGGTTTGGACTCACCACGTATTCCCTGCGTCCCTGTACGCAGTATTGCCGCGGTGTGGGTACTCCCGCCTAGACTTACCATTCGCCGTGGCACTATGAACGCCACTCTAAGGCATAGTGTTCCCTGCTCAGGGCGGTGGCATAGATCGAGATCACGTAGACTAGTAGAGGAGGTCTCTTTCGTGAGGGATGCCAAACGGTAAACTCCGTAGTGGTGTTGTATGGGTTCTTCAGGGTGCCGGCGATGTGACGCTCGTCAGGGTTGGGTTTCATAAGAGTCCATCGATCAGCAGCCTAGAACCACGGCTTTCGTGGGCACGCCATAGCCATGGCACACGTCCCTGGCATCCAGTTGGGAGAACGTCAGCATCAACAATGATATACTATACTATATTACAATTATAATATAATATAATACAACGCACACATACATGGGTGAGTAGGTACCTGGGTACACGAGTGAGAAGGGGGGCGCTGGACCGAAGTACGATGCAATACCTAGTTCCATGGACGGTGCAAAGCGCCTATTTCCCCGGTAGTTCATATATCTACACGAAAGTTAGCGTATGTTGACGGATTATCTGCATCGTCCCCTGCGTTATTGGGTTATCCCGGCTCGTTTGGCTTTCGCAATGATATGCCAGGTGATTTCGGCCATACCGGTCAGCAGCCAATAGGACCTAGAGGCGACCCTTCGAGGGGAAATGGGTACTTGATGGTTTAGTAGGCGAGAGGCAGTCAACTGACTCGCGTTTACGTACGGAACAGCTGGCATCGGCGCCATTGTATTGCAGGGGAAAATTGGGTTGAGACGATAGTAATCAGAGATAGGTATAGCATGACAATGCCAGCAGAAGGGGTCTTCCCTGCTAGAACCCTACCTGGAAGAAAAACCTATTCTGATGATGGGTCCCCCCTTGCTTGCTTTATGCTACTTGAGAAGATGAGGGGTTACTCGTTCTGCGTAACGACAAAGATAAGACAGGGGGGGCGAGTTGGAATTGATAGTAGGTATCTACATGGATCTAAAAAAATAAACTAAAAGAATAGGCCAATATTCTATTGTAACCCGTATGAAATGATAGATTGTCGTAATAATGTTGTGAACTTGAGAGTCTGATTTTCGAAGACTCTCTACGTAGGTAGGTACGTTTAGTTGTTCGGCTGTCCATGTATACGTCAGGTTAGGCATGTACCTCTATTCTTTTGGGGACCAGCCACAAAGTACCTAGGTGTTGAAGAACCCGGTCAAGGTTCCATCCAATGACAACGCCGGATGGGGGCTACTCATGTATATACCTTGTACTAGGAAGGATACGAGGTTTGGGAGAAGGTTTAATGGGGAGAAACTCTACTCTTCGAACGCGACTTACCCACCATACATAGTACCTATTGTGCTATATACTATGTACGTAGTCGACGGCACCCTCGGGGTCGACAAACACCTCGCTAGAGTCGACTAGTCGGTAGAAAAAACGGGGTTCCAATTTGCGGGAGCGGCTCGCTGCATGCATATTCAGTCACGTGAGCATAGCGTAGGGCCCCCTGATTGGCTTGAAGCGTTCGATGTCCAATCAGTCCTTTCGTGTCTTGGTCAGGGTTACTGCATGGTATGCACAAGGCTCAGTAGAGCCTAATATATATGCATATGCGCTGCTCCCACCAAGCCCGGTAGTTCGGGTCCATCTGGCTTAGGTCCTCTCTGGTCTATCTGCAAGGCCAAATTGTCGGTGTGCTCACTTGTGATTCCAGCGCGGTCCAGTGCAGCAGTCGGTCCAAAGGGATTCCAATCCTGTACTTGGCGCCCGCGGCCCGCCTGATTGCATCCTGTCAGAAATGCGGTCTGGATTGGCCCCGTGCTACCGTACCCGTGAGGAACGAGCCCAACCGCTTTGGTGCTATTGACGTGCGGCCTGGAGACCGAGATACGTGGCAGCTATCCTGCGGTCATCCGACTAGTTTCTACGCCAGGGCCTTGTTCTACGCTGCATGGTGAAGTACATAGAACAGCACATACCTACTACCATAGGTGAATCTATGGCCAAACGTTCTCGATGATCACGTATTCGCCCCCGTCGACGGAAAGTCTCAGACGCTGCTGGCCATCGAGGTAATCAGGCAAATCCGCAACCAGGCTAGATTATCATTCCCATTCGATCAAAGCCCCATATGACAACGCCGATTGAGGTATACTCTAGGATTGGTAATCAAGGGAATGTCAATTATATGATATAGTGAAGTTAAGAGTTCGTTGGGCGTAGATGATAATAGTGAAGATTACCTAGGTACATATATACCTATATATGGCGACGAACTTATGGAGTCTAAGTCGATTCCAGGGGTTACTCTCAACATCAGCACTAATCTTGGTGCGAGCCCTAACTCAAACTCTAGCACCGCTATGATTCTACTATTAGATTCCGGGTATAATAGGAGGTAAGTACGGATAGCTTCAGGCAATTAAGCAGCATGGTAATTATGCTGTTAGTAGGTGTTGAACTGTTGATCCTGTTCCACTCACACCCTCGATATTGACACAGCATGGAAAAAGGGGGGGGGCGAAATTGTAACCACGAGAGCATCGTGTAGAGAAGGGATAATTCATCGATGTCGCTTTGATAAGAACTTTTGCTATAAGAAAGACTTAAAGGTACTTTATCTTACATAATCCGGGGCCTGTTGGGTTGACATATGTCGCGTGCTTTCTCAGGCAAGAGACACTCATGGGTTCCCAGTACTGGAATCGATAACCGTATAAAGAAGAGGTTCGGCCATTATCTTCCAGGGATTAATGGACCAACCAGTGAGGGAACGCGCTAAATATGGTGCGAATGTGCAAGGCCTCTACGTAGTACCTTAATATACCTACATATAGTCTTGAGATTAGGCCGTTTCCCAGAGAAGAGGCTTCATCCTCCATTGAATTTTCTTCCATAACGAACATTTGGTTACCTTAGTATGACGAAGCAGTACGATGCTGCTCTATTTGTAAGAAAGTTAGAAGGACTCAGGCCGACGTTATCCAAGGCACTCCAGCTGCTAGGCAGCTAATGTGAACCAACTTTTATAATACGCTGAACTTCAATTGCTTAGGAGTTGAATACAGGTATGGTTGGTGCATAGGACCTAGTGACGCAAGTACGACGGCGCATCCGATGACCTTTTAATACGGCAATATGGATGGCACGACTTTTATAAATTTTTGGCTAGGATCTACCAAGGATCTAATGGGTTAAAAGGAACAGCCGAGCTCATTTCCATATATCTCGATTAACGAAACTTGGCGCTAAGTTAACCCAAACCCGTTTTCTTTTAGCGAGCTTCCACGTTGTCATTTGCCCGAAGTCCAGTTACTTACCTGGGTAGGTAGGTATCAAAAGCTGCTTAGTCGCGATCAGGAATGGAGTAAATCCTGCGAGCCAATATCATTTGCAATTTAAGGCATGTCTATGACCAAATCCTTTTACTACCTACCTACCTATGTAGAAACATTACCTTTGATGGGCGGTTCGAGAAATACCCAGGTCCCCTGAACATGTTGGATCAGAGCTGCAACGTTCCGTAACAGGCAAGCAACCCACAGCCATGGTTGCCCTGATAGAGTTTCATACTGCTTTAGTCGCTAATAGTGAGTTCTTAAGGTCTGATGGATATAGAAGGTATTCCAATAGGCACAGCAAGAGGCTTTTTTTTTTTCTTTTAGCTCACATCTCATTAAAGTAACCGCGAATTGGTTCAAGCAACGCCGCAAACTACCTGAGGTATTAAACCTGCAGCAAGTTCAGCCTAAAACTTGGATTTGATGTCTGTTAAATGCATCGTTTATAATCAGCCTCGGTTATGCTTTGCGGGAAGTGGATTAAAGAGCAAACAAATGAATAGTGTGGGAAAGGCTTCGATTAGGCGAACTGCGGTGCTAGTATGGTCAAACTTGGCGGAGTTTTTCCACCTCTAGTTATTACTTCATGTATTTGCATCTTAACGTCTTTTGGGCGATGAAATTCCTCTCCGCTCAGATGAATGCCAATATTCGGGTTTGGGTACTATATTATTATACATTTCGTTTCTTAAAACGTATGATTTACAATATATGCGTCGTTAAGTCTGCGGCGATATTAGTTATTCCCACTGAACGTATTGTGCAATGCATTGGTCTAACTACCTAGGTACGCTAAGTGACGCTCTTTTTAGGATAACCATTTCACCCAAGGTATACTGACCGAACAACACCCTAAATGCCTCCTTGATCAAATCCTCCCAATTCCCTACAATACGTACTACTATGTGGTAATTACGTAGGCACGATTGATTCTTGTCGCCTCCGCGGTATTAGGCCTGAGCAGTATTTCATACTAGTGCAGGTTGGGCGTACAGATGAACTAGTGGCTTTAGATTATGCAGGCAAACATCGAGTCTGCGTCGGGACTTTGTCGTGCGAGTTTGTGTTCAATGCGCTGAACCAACCCAACCTCGTAAACTGGTACCCGCCGCCCTCGACCCCGACCCTCATTCGTGTCTGGAGTCTGTGCTGGTTGCAACGTCCAATACCTGCAGAAAGCCGTGGCGCGCTATTGCAATCTATCCCATCCTCAGCTAGCAGCTGGGAAGTCTGTAGCCAACGGCGAGGGGTTTTACGTGGGACATGGGGCTTGCATTGACTGACAGCGACGCCTCGTCGGGGTTGTTGAGGACAATCTTAATCTTTTACAGAAACCGAGGTAGCTTAATTTGTGATTCTATGAAAATTGGATGAAACGGTATTGTGACCCGACGTAAAAATTGTCTTCTGATGGACGTCAGCTGCTGCGCGTGATACAGCAGAGAGGATGGGGGACGAGCAAGACCACTCAGGTAGTATAGCCGTCGACGGCTAGGGTTACACGAGGGTTCAGCTTAATGAAGCGATGCTACGGCGAAGGATCGAACTATTGCGCTATCCACGTGCGCGAGGGAGAATGACAAGCATATTCTAGAGCATTTCTCCGCTGCCTCGTCATTGGCTGCCCGAATAAGCACTAGGTGCCCTCAGCTAAAAATTAAATGTGATCGCAACTGAATGTAATTGGGCTTCGCCAGCCCAAGCGTTTTGAAGCTGGAGCGCAGCAATTCAAGCCGAATGCGATGGTACACGGTACACAACTACAGATACGGCACAGAGGTGGGTCGACGGGTCTGGTTCCAACGAACATGGATCTGCACGGGATGGGAGCGGATATGTACGAAGGACGGGAAGAGCCTAAAAGGTGGCGGATGCATATGTCCAATGCGTCACTCTAGACAGGTATCGATAGGGTAAGCCGAGGGCGGGAACGAGCTTGAAGGATGAGCGAGGGTGACGGAGAGGAAGGGTGGTGAATGGTAATAATCGTGGTAATGGTGGTGATGATGATGACGATGACATTAAACACGAACATGATGACCACAGCTGAAGTCAGCCATTCAAGCTGACCAGCCCGCGCCTCACCGAAGGAAGTAAAAGGGCCGGCGACAGGAGACTGTAACTGGAATGAGGCGGTTTGGGCTAGATACGGCAATGCTGATTCACCACGCATACGATCTAGCAACTCCCCTGCCAAGAGACTGATTGGGCGAGAGAACTTGAGGTGATACTAACGAACCGATGGGAATAGGTACGGTGACCTGTCACCATCATTAGCGCTTCCCATACCCGAAGTGGGCTTTGCGCCTGGCGTCGGCTCTGAAAGGCGAACGACCAGACTGCACACGTTGGTGGTAGGTAGGTATATATTCCTTGGTATGCGATTGGCTCGCGCCCCATCGCCCCGTCCAAGGGCTTCTCTGACTCAGGGACCACCAAATAGGTTACCGACCCGTTTCGGGGCCGGTGCAAATCCGTCGAGACCTAGACAATGGTCGGATCACGATGCGACAAGCTAAATCATAAGAGGGTGTACAGGAAGGATCAATCGCCTCCGTTGCGTCGCGAGACGTGCAAGGTCACGCAGCATCGTAGAGCGACCTCCGTGCCTTGTGGGTAAGGATACAAAAGGGCAGAGGTGTAGCGGGGGAGGGGAGGATTCTCAAGTTCGATTCTCGACGGTGAGAGGTGAGGGACGGGTAGTAGTACGGCGCATCATATGCAGCATCCATCGCCGGCCACACCCTCTTCTAATAGCGCTAACGACGGCGGGAGGATTTGCCTCCTCAGGGCAGGCGCGATATAGTGTCCGGTTTGGAGGGCTACGCACAGGAGGACCATAAGCCGGGTGTATTTTGGGGTATGCGGAGCGCCGGGTCGAAGGTAGTCGAGCGGGCGGGACATAATAGGCAACGCGTCACGAAACTGCGCGGATGCTCGAGCAGGTATAACATGCATAGCTATCGAAATTTGTTGCGGTTTGGCATTGAGTAGGTGGGTGTAGGTGGGTGTAGGTAGGTAGGTTGCTTACAACTATATGGATGGATGGATGGATGGATTGATGGATGGGTGGATGGATGGATGCCGGCCGGATGGCGATCGGGGGAAGCAATCACGTCGGCATTCCTACTAAGTCAGGTTTGCCAGAGTTATTTGACGCTACATGGGGACTTGGAACTTGTATCGGAGAAGCGTAGGATTTTCTTACGGGCGCGTGAGCCCCGTCCCTTGCTGCTTTGTATGTGTTGCACGATACGATACCGCATACGATGGACGGCTGTATGTACTGTACAACAGGTACTATGTGGTATCTCCTGCTACCATGTTTCCCACGCCTTACCACGCACGCATCTTTGGAGCGACCTCGAATCCTCCCACCCCTTGCTCCCTTCCCGCATTACCGCTGGGCCCTGCCCCTGTTTCCCCTGTCCTCCCTCCCCCCCTGCTTTGGTTTAACCAGATTCGATGCCTCGAGAGCTGCCATGGGACCAATGAAACTCGCGGTCCGGCTCATCCATTACCAAACGGAGGGATGAGGAGGCGGACCCGGATGGAAAATTACCTTGGACGGCTTAGCGCAATGCGATCAACACAATGTAACGGTGGGGAGCGGGGGTGGGCTGGAGCTGTATGTGAGAAGAAAAGGGGGCTAACGGCGACCCGGCCACGGGAGGATCTGTCATTACTCACAGAGGTAGTATTAAACTGTACCACGTACGTACCTACGGGATGCGACAGGTATTTGAGATGTGATGGGTAGCTTTAACTCTTAGCTTAGCTCCGCTCAGCTCATGGAATCCTATTCAATGCGCACGGAGATGTCGAGTTCTGGTGAACACAGAACGATCCCGGGCGTCCAGCATGACACGCACTTCAAATTTAAATACCACCTACCTACATGCCCAGAGAGATACTTTCGCATATCGGAGGTCTCAGGTACCAACAAATGTTGTAGTCCGATCAATGCGCTCGTCGTCGTCGTCACCTTCCACCCCTTGGCCTATATACCCGTTCTTAAAACAGGTACGAATTCGGATATATATAGGAATGCATCACCTCTCCATCCCTCCTCGGCCCTTGAATCTGGGTTTATATAGGTAATTGTCCAATCTTATCTCACGGCGAATTTGTAATTCGCTCCGCAGTCGTCTACATAGTATCACTGTCGGGATGTGTGCATAAACAGCGCAAAGTGTCGATTGTTATTTTCATTGATCCCCTTGCTTACTGCCTATTTATGCCTCCGGCGAACCCGCCCGTCCGGATCTTGGGTCTCGTTATTTCTCCGTAATGCCCCCTGCTATATCTGACATGTGCAAAAATTGTCCTGTCTACCTACATGTACCTGCAATAGAAGAATCACCCCGATGCTACGTATAGTGCGAGGCGGCCTTCTATAATACATTTAGGTACCCTACCTTTTTATTTAGTAACTTGCTTATTACGGGACCGCCTGCATTGCTGATAACTAACGTAACCCTTTTTGATTCGGTACGTGTAGCCTTTTTAGATATTCGTCATACCCGCCCGTGCCATTTTCTAGAACACCATCACGGCGTGCAGAACAGCCAATGTTGCATACTCTGAAACATGCCCATACCACCGCATATAATAGTGGCAAGTTACAATGACCAGTGATTGCAACAATCTCCTAAACGTAGTCGACGGATTACGTTAGTCGGGAACTCTCGTGCGGGATGGACAGGGGCCTTCACTCGGCAGTAAGAATATAAGGTAGAGCAGGTAGATAATGGACAATAACAATATAGGGCTGTTGACCGTGATATATGTATGGTATATATATTAAGAATGTCACCTCTTACCTTGTCTGTACCCCACAGAAGGACAGGGCCGAGGCTGACTGCGTCTGCTAATCTGCTAATCACATTGCCGGGGTGCGTCAAGGCCGACGTAGGTCCAGCCTACCAGCCTATACATACCTACATACCTACTGCTACCTCTTACCACCTTTGGTACTTAATGCATGTATTATATCGTATAATATTGTACGAGCGCCGTGGTTAGGGTCTCGGCTTAGAGTGGACCCCTATCGCGGCGGCGCGAGAGACATTCAAAGGGTCTAGACAAACTCGCAGCTGTCCTGCGCAGCACACAAGCCCCGAAGCTGCTAAGGTGTGGTGCAAAGTTGCGAGGCTTTATATGACAAGGAACACGGGAATATGACGAAAGGCACGGGCGGAGTTCCGTTCGCGGCAACGTCCATCGCGGGAAGATCACGAGGTAGCAGTTTGGAAGGGCCATGCAGAATGCATACCCACCCTCTCACCTCGCACGCTGCGGTACACCCAAGTGACTCAACTGCAATGTGAAGCGCGAAAAAAACATGTAATATACAATAGCACTAGGCCCCGCTGCTGCCCACACAGCCTACCATCCCGTCCATCTAATGATTCTATCTCACTACATGTTGCATGCGTCCTGTCCTCTCAGGGGTTTTTGCCGTCCTTTGGATGTCGCACGGCAGCCGCTTGTAGACCTCCCCGTTTGATCTCTCGTACGACCTGTGAAGCTCACCGTAGTCAAATGGCGGAACAGCTAACGTGCTTCTGGGCACCTCTTCCTCGCGTTTCCTTAAAATCCTCTATCCGGGTAGGGTTGGCATCCTAGAGTTAGGAACAGACAATTCTCTAGTTTCGTCTGTCGAGTTCGACCCATCCTTTGATTGCTTCTCTAGAGTCGGCGATTTAACCAACATCGGCGGCTCACCCTTCGTATAAGTTGACGGCGGTTTTCGGATCTCACGCATGTCCGAGTCGCACATATACGGATGGAGAGCGACTTGCCATTTCCGTGCAGACCGTTCTAACTAGAAAAAAAAAAGGGCAATCAATCGCGCACCTACAACCTACACACTCCATCACATCTTCCAGGCGCTAACCTGTCTATTATATCCATCACACCTAATCGGCAACGTCTGAATACGTAGCGCATCCCGCAAAGGCTAAGGGTCTGGCTTGGTTTGCACTGGCTATCGCCCCCCGGTCAAGGAAAGGGTTCTGGGATCAATTCCTTGCTGGATCTTTTCGCGTCGCGGACTCGCAAAGTACCAGTTACTTTTCGTTACGACTTACGCCATCGGAGAGCCATGGTAGCGGGACTTAAACCCGCTTTGTCATATCATCCGCTGTCACATACACAATTTCTATAATATAGTAGCCGGGTGGTGGTAGTGGTGGCGGCGGTGGTTTGGCCGCAGCTGCCTATTGGCGTGCTCCTCCGGGATAGAATATTGTGGGAGCGCAGCCCGTTGATCAGAGTTTCGGGTCACCCCGTCGAACCGCTACGTTGGGATCTATCCGCCCGCCTTGTATTCCGTTACCGCATTTCCGTTCTAGGGAGGGCTAGCACGAACGGCTGGCGTTTATCAATCTTATCCTTGGACGCATTAGGTTACTAACCGCATCCTGCTCTGTATAAGGCGTGTCAAATAAGTTAATAGTATTAGCAGGGCAGGCTATTAGGGGTTCCTCCCCCCAGGTATCTGTCGAAGGAAAAGCAGCGGTGTGAGAACAAACTGGCGCACGCTAAAGGCTACCCTGGTCTGGACAAGGAGGGGAAGTAGAAAGCTGAGCGCCCAGAGCCTTGGGTCAAGCCATCGGCATCGTGATTAGCTGACGGCTACCCCGTCATCTGAACCCGAAAGGACCTTGCACGCTTGCGTTGCGTGCATCAGGTGCCTATTAGCCCCAGCTGGTACACAATCCATCCATCCAACGTGACCCCCATGCTCGAGGGTTAACGACGGGAAGCGAAGGATCCTGGGCGGGTATTTGTATAGGTACAATAGAGAAAGAAAAAGCATCCACGCGTACACCACCCTCCCCATACGTGCGGCGTTGCACCACGTACCTGGGCCCCGTCAGTTGGGTCCAACCGAGGAGTCCCGTTGGCCTGATTAGCGGTATCGAGCAAGCAGGCCTGGAGCACACAAACTCGAAGGGAAGAGGGGGGGTTAGAAGACGCATACACGGAGAGGGATATATAGGAAGAAGGGAGGGGGTGGGAAACAGGGGAAAGGGGGAAAAATAATAATAATAAAAGGGAAAGGAAAGAGAAGAGAAGAAGACGGAGCAGAGAAAGCGGAGGGGAGAGAGAGAGTAATAATAACAATAGAAGAAGAGAAAAAACTGCCTACCTACACAGCTGACCGCCCCACCAGCAAGCATAATAATACTCGCTGACTCGCATTTGGCCAGCCCTTCAACCTTATCCAGCGAAGTTACTCTCCTCATCTGCTTCGATCCAACGATTATCCTACTGGGTCGCATCTGCGAATTGCATGCAGTTGTAAACTTTCTCGGCAACCTCACCGGGCCCCTTCGTGGTGCATGCGCAGCCACCCCGAGCCGGCAAGCCGAGCAGCCTAACAACGGCCTACCCGAAGCGTACCAGGCCCTCGGGACAAGCCACGTTTGCATATTCTAAGAAGGATCGGACAGCCAGTCATTTCGAAACCGAGGGTTATTAGACCTCAGTTTCCTTTTTCTTTTCTCCCCCCTCTCTTCCTCGATATTTACCTAGCCATCCTATCCGTATATCGGACGTGGTTGAAAGGAGAGCGAACTATTTCGAGTAACAAAAGGCAGAGACGGAGGGATCGGATTCGCATAACTCCTCGCCAGCCTTGCGGCACTCTGGAACTATAATTAATTACCTTGAATACCCTGCTTGGTCCCGAACGTCAAGGTCAAACGGACCGAGCGAAAGGATCGGTTCGGCCAGAAATCTCTTCCACGCCGCATTGCTGCCACGCGAGTGGCACAGTAGACATTCTACAAACCGGGCTAAAAATAACGAAGCGGAAGAAATAGAAAAAGAAAAAAAGTAAAAAGAAAGAAGAAAGAAAGGAAGAAGAAAAAAAGGATTACTAAGACAGCCCAGTCCTCGATATCCGAGCGTGGCGCGCTATCGTCGGGGTAGGGCGCAGGTGAAGGTAGTCAGTCTCAAACAGCCGAGTTGGCCATCTACCACCTATCCACCTACTTTCTTGCGGACCTCCTTACCTACGAATCTTGCCTTGGTGGTTACGGCACGATACAAATCTCAGCATTGCCACGTTTAGTGTCGTATAAAACTGCAAATAATTTGTAAGTCGTGCACATGACTTACACACTCATCCCGCCTACATACAAATTTACTTACATGTATGTAATAGTACACGAGCAGATCACTCGCCTAAGTACCTTGCCCCCCCAATTAAACCCACATTGATACCTCTTATATTTTAGGTACTTAGGTAAGTCAAGTATTGGGCTTCTAAGCCCAGGATCTGTTAGCAGAAGGGGGCAAAACGTGCACAGGGCTTATTCCAGTCCGTTATCCAAGTCTAAAAGCGTCGGCAACTTCTATTTATTATTTTATTTTATTTTATTTCGTCTATTATCATCGTTATTATTTTCTCCCCCTTTTTTAAAGAAAGGGGAAAAAAAGGAAGAAAAGGAAGGAAGACGAAGACGGAAGAAGGCTATTCTCTCTTAACACAAGCGCGCAACGCACACACCACCCATTTAAGCACGTACACACACGCATATATTGGAAAGAAGGGAAGTTCCTTAGACTCAATCAGATTGGGGCTTCCTTCTGCGGCCAATTCTGCGACCCTGTTAGGGCCTAACCGTTCTGACGGGATCCCACCCATCGCCCATTAGGCGCGCGAGGTACCAGGCTAAACTTGGACTTGATTGGAGCGAAAACCCGCCCTTTTTTTTTCCTCTCTCTTTTCGAAAAGGAAAAAGGAAAGAAGAAGGAGCAAGAACAGAAAGGACCAAAAAAAGAAAAAAAAAAAAAAGAGAGAAAGAGAGAGAGAAGCCGCCAAATCTAGCCCAAGTCTCAAAACGCTATTAGTTTATTGCCGTTTCCCCAATTCGAACATCAGACATCGCCTAGACATCGGACATCGCAACTTTTCTTCGAAGAACCTCGGTGCAACGAGACCGCCGCTCCCGCCTTTTTCTTCCTATTGCGCCTCTCCGTCGCATAACTCATTGAACACTACGCAGGCGGTGACCGTGCGAAGGTTTCGCATCACCGCTGGCTCGACCTGTTCTGGAGCACTCACTGTTTGGCGAACACCCGCAATAGCCTCACCTTTGGGTTTTCGGCGCGGGCACACGTGCAATACCTGCACACACATACACACATACACACATTCTCTACTACACCAACCATAAACATACTCACATACTCACATACTCACACTCTCACATACACACGCGCTCGCTCCCTCTCCCTCTCCCTCCTCCCCCCCTTCTCTCTCGCGTACATACATATACACATACAACTCAATCATCAATCCATCTCGTCCCTCCATCTCACCAAATCTCACCAACGTCTCGGCAGCAGCAGGACGGAACTACCTTTCGTTAGTGAGATCATCCAGCTCGCCTTAGCCACTCCGCAGGTAGGCGTCCTTTTGCTCGGCTAGCGACTCAATAGCTCATGCTAAGACGTAGTTCTCGGTCGCCAACTCGTCCACACACCCTCCCCTACCCGCAGTAGCTCATCCGCCGTCGGGTTCCGTTCTTTTTAATTCTGGTCCACCGGCGCGAATCACCGTTCTTAATAGCCCACCCCGGAAAGGAACGCTGCCGCTAGTAGGGCATTAGCTCTATCTATGCGCAGTCAGTCATTCGAACGAGACGGAAGAAGAGAAAAGGGCAAAAACGGTACGTTTTTCTACTTTGCATCCTGGGACCTCGTAACTTGGTCGAGCGCTGCGACTTGAGAGTTTTCGTCTTCTTTTTTTTTCGTGTGTTTGAGCGCAGACACAACAACGCCCGTTGCTCGCACCGTACCTCTCGCACCGCACCGCTCGCGTTCCCCATTTCCCCATCGCCTATTTAAAGTATTAGCCATTAACCATTAACCATTAACCATTTGCCCATCACCCATTGCCCATCGCCCATTGCCCCATCCCCCCCATCCATTGCTCGAATCAACTTACACCAAACCACTTACAAAACTTCCGTCTGTCTTACCTATATAACGTAAGTAACTCGGGCATTTCCAAGATCCTTCATCCTCTGCATCTCAACAACACCCTAAGCCTCTTCCCCGTCTCTCCTGGCCTCTCCAGGTTCTTCGTTGTCTATTCCCATTCCCGCCCTCGTTACCCTTGCACTGCGGGCCCTTGCTCCGCTTTCAAAACTGGCGTCCGCATACTTGTTGGCGTCCCTGTCCTTGTGCCCCAACATCCATATACATACATAGTAAGTCGCCAGACACTCGCACATGCGCATATCACGTATACACCACCTATACATACTATATACATACCTGGGCATATACGCACAATCACCCACAACGTACATTACCTACACACGAACCGCGCTTCCTCTAACGTGCCGGCTCGCAGCTAGCGTTGCTCGCCCTAAACTGAAACCCCCCGGCAACTTTACTCTATGCCTTGCCTGCCCTGTCTACCTAGCTGAAGTGGCCCTTTAGACATCGGCCCATTCAAAACCCGCTTGTCGTTCAAGGTCGCACTGTTGGTAGCTGGCTATTTGTTAGTCAGCTAGCCAACCCGCCGCCTCTGCGATCTGCATAGTCTCTAGACAAAAGGTTAGTTTTGTCTAGCCGCCAGTCTTGTATTGGCAGAGACCTGTGATTGCACGCGCGTGTGTGTGTCTATATTTTTTTTTTCGAATGAAATTCATCAGCTATATATGATCATTTGGATGCATACACATGAGTTATTCTTGGTTTACTCCCTTAGACCCCTCTCAGTCCCCCGGTTCTTAACTCCAAAAAGAAAAGAGAAAAAAACAAAAAAAACAGAAAGTGCCCTATATTTTATTATTTTCCATTATTGAGGTTATTATTATTATTGTTGTCGTCCGTTATTGTTATTATTGTTTAATATTATTATTACTCTTATTATTTTAGCTCCGTTACTCTATTTAACTCGGTTCATTCCAGCTAACGGGCTAGCTAGGCTCTTCCAAGATTCTCTTGCAGCAGCCCCCAAGGGTGATCCCGCAATCAAATTATAGAAGACTCAGACCCCGTCACTTTCCTCCCGGCACTACAGACTCCGCCATCTGAGTTGTTAAGGTTGGCCCCGCCATTCCACCTAAATTTCTTGCGCCGCCATTCTATGCGCAGTCTTCGCCTTCCCTATTCCCTCTTTCCCCAATTCTAACGCCGTTAAATTACCTTGTTCCGTCTTAGAATTGGAGCCGATAGAGTCTATTTACACATTCCCGTTGCCTCCCTCCCCTAGTCGTACGTGCGGCCAACGACCTCGGTACCTCCCAAGGGGATTGGTCCTATATATGCCTACCTAACAGCTCCTAGACTCGAACCCTACCACGGCTTATTTTCGCCTTCTCTCAAATCCTGTTCTAACTGGGCGAGAAAGGGGATTGCTATGGTCATCGTTGACTACACTGCTTTACCCCAGGAAATCTGCACTGGAAAATAAGAATCACAGGGTCACTAAGAGTTATAAAATCTCGAGGACACGTCACTTCCAAGCGGATCTCTAAACAGCTGCCCTGTTCTAACTACTACGTGGTTACTGCACTCATATTTCGCCCTGGCGCCCCTAAGCGTCTGTTAACGTAGCATGGCAGAAGACCGCCGACATAGGGGACAACAGCCGAGGCACGATCAAAACGACGACTCCCAGTATCCTCCCATCCCCAGTGAAGAAGACGATCGTGCAAGAGCCATTCCCTATCATCCACGGCCCCAGATGGCGACAGGAGCAATAAGACTACCATCTATTCAAGATGCACAAGGTACCTATGGTGCGTCTGGCGGTCGGCCCTGGGATCCGAGGCTCAACAACTATGCCTCCTCGCCGAGCTCTACAAACGGATATGCCCCTCCGCCCAGCGCCGCACAAGCCCCCCCAAATACCGCTTACTCGCCGCCCAGCGGTGGTGGCGCCTTCCCACCCCCGGGCTCTAGCCACCCGTCATTTCTTCCCCCGGTCCATGCACCGACTCCGGACCCCAGACCCAGCTATCCTCAAGATCCCAGAGGCCCGTCATACTTCACGGGTTACAGCGCTCCAAACCCGTACGACTATCAGTACCGGTCAGACCGAGGCGCCTCTGGGGCATATCCCCCGGAGTATGCGAGAGGTGGACCGATAGGGGCTGCCGTGATGCAGCAATCCGCTCCTCGGCAGCGAACTTCGATTGCTTGTAGATACTGCAGGAGAAGGAAGGTAAGGTTCGCGTTATACAGACGGACATGCCCCAAATTCTTTGCGAGGGGCTAACGAGATTCCAGATCCGTTGTAGTGGATATCAGAACTCTCCTGGTGGTAAATGCACAAACTGCATCAAGATGAATCAAGATTGCGTCTTCCAGCCGGTTTCCTCCTCCTCGTCCACGGCGTTTGTCCCCGTTTCCGCATTACAGGGCGCTATCCCGCCAGGGACACAGCTATTTGGGGCATACGGCCAACCGCTGGCAGGTCCGTCGAATCTCGGCCCGACAAGCAGTTATCAAGCTACGAACCCGCAATACGACCAGCCGCTACCATCGCCCACTAACTCGTACGGATCTTTCTCGGAGGAGCGGTCCGATCCGGGTAGGCGGCGGCCGCGACCTTCGGACGACGAGCATAGTGTGCGTTTACCGCCTCCAAGCACGTTTCCCGAGGACAATGCTCGGCGGCGATCCCCTTCGTCAAGCGGTAGCCCGGGTCACCTACAGGCATTGACGCAACTCCAGCCTCAGCCGACGCCATACGCTGGGTACGATAATAGAACGCCGCCTCCGAGAGGCAGTCCATCCGGCCCTCCGGCGGGGCATAGTACCGCGAGTTCTGTGATGAGTTTGGAGAACATAATGGGTAGTGGACCTTCTAGCAACGATATCGACAAGAAAATGCTAGGTCGCCTCAATCGGCGAGCGTGAAAAGCCAAATCCTAATTTTTAGCATCAGCCACCGGATGGCGAAGTCGGTATACACACGGGAAGGGGAGGTCCATGGAAGGAGTTAGGAAGTTAGATGGCTGCTGGCGGCTGTTCCAATAGCTAAATCGGCGGCGAGTTCTGGGTGTTCTAATCTATTTCCAATCCACGAGAAAGATGGAAGGGTGCATTTTAGGCGGCATTTACATTTCATTCAACAAGGTAGAGGTTGCGAGTCGAGGAGCGTAATGTGCGGCCGTTCGCGAACGATAACGAAGACTAAAACATTACAGGCCGCTCGGAAGCCTGCTACCACTACCACTACCACCTACCTACCTCTTAGATCACCTTTAGTTTGGCGACAAACTCTGACCATGGTCACATTTTCTATCCGCTCTTCCAACAGTTCTACGTATGCTTTTAATTTACTAAAAAGACGCCCACTCGATTCGGACATGGGAAGGGACAAGAAGATTGGTTCGCCTCGCGGCAAAAATCCGAATACCGGTGGTTGTTTTTGTTCTATTACACCCTGACGATTTTTTTTTTTTTTTCAGCGTCTCTTTTGAGCCTTGTTCCGCTTTTATCGCTTTATCGCTTTCATAACGCAAGCCGTAGCCTAGGCGAGTTAATGAAACCTGTTTCACGCGTATCTGGAGAATGATGCGTGATTTCAAAGTGACAATCGATACTTTTAGAACCATGCAGATCCGTATGCGATCGAGTACACCGGGGATCCGTGCTCTTGTGTAAGTAGCGGTGACATTTATGAGAGTTTCAAAGGGGGAACATATTGTAAAGGTATATGCTGGGCCTGAGACACGCTAACCTGTCATGCCATAATCTTGATAGCTGCACGGGGGAGGATGATTAGGTGAGAGAGGTGAGGAGTTCAAGGGACGAACGATAGGGGTACTCCGTTAGACCAGGACCAGTGGACCTCTGGGATATCTGGCGGTGGGTACCGGGGGGCCAAGGTTCGAATAATAAAGGGCTGGAATTTGTTGGCAATTGCTGGTCATGGGTGTTCCTGTACCGCTTTGCCCGTAGTCGCGGAATAAGATCCGGCACCCTCATCGATGCTAATTTGAGGTTGACAGCGGTATCCCAGTCGCCGTTACGTCGTGGGGATTTTAGCGACACATTACACGCATACGCCAGCACGGTCGTGACCTCGCACAGGCACTTCTTCTCGCGCCTAGACAAAGGAGGGGGAAGACCTCACCGACCCGGGTTCCCCGTCGAACCTGAGGCGAGGGGAAAGAAGCTCGTCGACCAATTTGTGCTGCGAGACGACAGCCTACGGGAATAAACGCGCACCTTAGGTTGGAGTAGGGGGAAGCGTAATTTGCCAGGTAGACGTATCTATCAGGTACGAAGAAAACACCAGCGTAGAGCATATATCACGTAGGTAGGCATCTATACAAGTGATGAAGATCAGCTTAGTACCCTAGTTTCTCGGGGTCGAGTATTTACCTTACGTATACATCATGAGGTAAGGTAGCTCCAATACGTGGGAGTCGAACGACGTAGCCGGGCTCTCGAGGAGCAGAGACGTGTAACATGAAATCATTTGTTCTAGCTCCCGCGAGGCCTCGAGGGGGACCCTTGACTACCACCCAACTCTAGTCAGGATCATACTGCCCAAGGTAGCTAGCTACCGCACTTATGGTAAGGTAAGCAAGGCAGAACGGAATATCAACTAACACGTTAGTCAGCTCCGAAGGGGACGAAGCTAAAGTTGGCTCAACTGGGTACCAAGTCGTCCTAGTCGTATACTGGTACGTATGGATGTTATGTACTTCGTATCGCCGGTATGCATCATCCTTTCTTAAATTTCCGACTTGCGGATTTTTACCTCATAGCGTCAGGCTTTCTTTAGTTCGAACACGGAGTCGGGGAAAATCCCTGAAGTATGGCCCAATCCCTCCAACGGCTTGACGCATACAAACACACACAGATCCTTCGGCGGCAGCGTTGCGTTAGGTACGTATGTAGGTGTGTAGGAATGTAGGCATGTAGGCATGTATCATGATCCCCCCGCCGCAAGTCCTGTGGGCTTGGGCATGAACAGGCCCAGCTCGTCCTTTAACGATCCAGACGCTGAAGGCTAGCTATCTCGATAGGTAATATACCTACCCAGGTAGCATAAACCTCATTTGGCTCCCTCTCTGCCGTGCCGTGCTTTAGCGGAATGTTAAAAAAAGAGCGGATTGAGTCATACCCGATCTGTAGGCCCCGAGGAAAGGGACTCCATTTTATCTAATTACGTCGAATACGTTACTAGTAGTAATACTGCCACCACCCAATACCACGCCTAATCGTCACAGTATTCATTCAGGGCTGCTATTCAACACTAAATTAACGACTCCGCGGACTTTGTGGGACGTAGCGGATGACGCCACGTACCGTACCGTACCGTACCGAAACTTTGCGTCTACTTGTTCTCCATCGTTCGGGTATCTTTACCCCCTTTTTAAAAATTGACTGGGTCGAGACCGCGGCCTATCTCGCTGCCTGAGGAGAAAGAAGGGCCTATCGGCCACGCTGGTGCTGCGCGGGTTGAAACCGGCGAGGCGGTATCCTTCCGCCAAACAAGCCCGAATTTTATGCCTTAGCCTCCCTTTGGTCAGCTAAATCCTTACTACCTACCCTACACCATGCCGTGCTAGAATCCAACTGCGTACGCCCAATAAGCACTAGAACGAATACCTACCAGTCGCGGATGATAGATCGGGTTCTATCATTTCTACTAATACCGTATACGGTTCTATTGGTAAGGAATTCTAGCTTAAGCAAATGTCATACCTCAAGTATGTACATGATAGCTACTCGGTAATCTTTGGAGTTAACGTGGAGGAGTAAGCTTTGCTGATATTCTCCCATTTAGTCGGTAACTACCTACTACCAATGGCGCGTTCTCCGTCCTCTCTCCGGAATTGGACATAAGCGTATCAACACCTAACCCGAAGCCTTGCTCGTTTTTCGAAGACTTACACGGTTTACGACGTCTAGGAACTATTGCCCGCGTTACACTCCTACCATTCCCGCCTCTAGGGAAATAACACGACCCAAAATCGCGTAAACCTAAATTCGAAACCTCGATGACTCGTCGAACCTTGAGATATAACGAATTAAGAAGCACATAAAGATAAAAAAAGAACTTAAAACGATAAGTAAACACGTATATCGATGGAGAAGTGTGACTCGTGTACTCAGACTGCGAACCGATACGCGTTTTCCCGCCTCTAAAATACCGTATTGAAGCCTACACGACATCCCGGGTACCAATAGGAGAACCCATTATTACTTGATAACCCAATGGATTTGGGGCGCGATGCCGTTACAATTATCTCCATATACCATAAAACAGCGTTTCTGTTGGAGAAAGTCGTCGAAGGCTAGGAACCTAGGCAGCTTTAAACGTAAGGTAGGCTCTGTGAGTCTTTCCTTCGATAAGCGAGCCCAGATTTTCCGGCGCTATTCGCGTATACCAAAAGTCGGTTGGGCTCGAACTTGTTTTATGACACTCAAACCGCTGTCCCGGGTGTTGGCGGCGGCTGGGCGAGACTTACGTAGGTATTTAGCGAAAGGGGGAAGTCAACAAACCGTGGTTCCCTTCTAGATTCTTCATGCGCTTGTTTCGTTGTTTAGATCCTTGAAAGCAGGAGAGCTAATCAGCTTTTAGCCCAGTCATTCAACCATGAATTATTCTATGCAACTAGGTACGTTGACTGAATTACAGAGGCGGCCCGGCTTTTAGTTATGGTTATAGTCTAATTCGCTGGCTAGATTTCAGGCATTTTAGGACCTACGCCTCGGTGAAGTGATGATTTCGAACGCGATTTGGCTCGCCTAGGATTCAGCTTATCCAGATCTAATTCTGAATATACAGTTCCCAACACTACGAATAACCAACATGAATTAGTCGCGTTTCTATGGGCCCCGTCCGATCTGTAATATGACCAGTAACATTTATCCTAGGAAGAATACGATAGCATTGTCTAGCTTAAAAAGATGCCTTAGCTGTATCTAGGGACAATTGGACAGGGACCCAATACCACGAGAACTGATTTAAAAATAGACATCGAAATCGCGAATTACGGTTCAACCCTAGAAGGTGGAAATCATTAGGATTCTTGTTAAGGTCTAATCAATACCTCAGGATACTATACGAATCGCAATAGAGACGAAGATATACTAGCGATTGGGAAACTTGTGGCCGCGAAAAAGAGCCCTTTTCCGTGGAATGAGCCATATATTACGAGTATTCGGTTAGCCACTGAATTTATATCTAAATATCTTTACGACTCCCTCTATGGCCAGCTATAACAATTTACAATATAAAGTCCTTCTAATCCCAATTAAAAACATGGTACTTTTATGAAACTAATCTTAATCGATCTGGACTACCTATGTTGTCGCTCCTCGAATATTTACATCTCATCCTCGGACGACCCCGCATATCCTCAAGAGGACGATCCAGCAAGCGTACTACGTACCCATACTGGCTTCATCCTTTCTGGCCCTCTCCGACCAGTAATCGGTTAATGGTACCCCAAAGGGTAACGCTAATTTATAACATAGAACTGGCTCGCCTCGTCAGAATCATTTCTCAACTCTCTCTGGTCATGCTTTTGCTACCTAGATACGCTGAAACGCCTTGCTACGAGAGAAGCGAGGATAACAGATAGCTGCTTGCCCCCAAGTCATCCTTAAAAACGGGCCAACTGTAATTCAATGGACATCTAGGTAAGCGTCTATATCTATCTAGGTGGTCATCTCAGAACCCCTGAGCTAGAAGCTGTTCATATCTGTTTCTCGCCTTGTTTAGACTTGAGGTTAACCCATACCCTCGTTACAGACTACCCAGACAACGGCAGGATGTCAACTAGGTTATTAACAGACCGTTATAATTACGTGGCGAATGGTGCTGTAATTTCCTTGTAGGAACTCAACGAAACCTAGTACGGTAGAGCTATTCTAAGTCTACCAGCAATTCATACTACCAGAAAAGTCCTAACGGCGCCCGGATATATGTTGCTGGGATGGAGTACACCTAGTCCCGAAGCTCGCATGCGATGGCGGAGGGGTATTCCCTCGTAACTTGAAATTCGATAGGTATCTGGATCAATGCGAGTCTCTATTCCAAGCAGTTCTGATTCCCAGCACGCCTATGCCAACTAATGCTGGAACGACGTGGGCATGAATCCAACTTCTTACGTCAGTGATGCGAGAAAGGGGAGCCTAAGGGCGACGCCTAGACGTGGTCGAGACCCCCGAAACGCGGACGCGAGCTGCGAGTTCGAGAGCTGGTGAGGGCCGATACGAGGTAGACAGCTCCCGAACCTCGTTATTAACGTTAATATCCCTCATACCCCCACTCTTGCCTCTATTGTCGTATAGAGACCGTTCGGATTGACGGGATCGGTGACCTGCGGTGGCCTCCGTAGCACCCACCGTATCGTCGTATATTCTGCCGTGCGCCTTGAATCGGAGGATGTGTCCTGATAATAAGGGTTGGAAACGCAGTCTAACAATCTATTCGGCGCGTTGATATGATTATCCATGTCCTCGGGGGTAGCATTTAGACTAAGCATGGGCTGCGAAATATTCGGATAAGACTTGTAGTCGTGTCGGATCGGGTATTAATGTTAGTGGCTCTGGGGCCAGAAGACCGTTTCATGAGAAACCGTATGCTCGTCGGTCAATTATGGCCATTGGATGAATACCGGCAAAAATCTGTTCGTGGTGGTGGTGTTGGGCATGGAGTCGCGGTACGCATCATCTATGGGGCAATATTGTCGATACAGGTATCGTTGGAGATGAAGTAAATGAACTTAACACTAGGTATGGACGCGTAGGGGCTGCGATTACTATGCGAAATTTATTAGATACCCCTATTATAATACGTAAGAAGGTGCACGTACGAGTGAGGCTATCGTGAGGAGAAAGGGGTAAGGGGCGAGGGGGGAAAGGTGGGAACGAGATAATGCGAAAGAGAATACATAAATGCATAGGTACTGAGATAAATGGAATCGAAATGGAAGAGTAAGAACAGGCAGAAAATAAATAAATAATACGAGGAAAAAGGAATAGAAGAAGAAAAAAAAGTGCAAAAAAGCTCAGTCAAGGCCAAACCCACTTGGGCTCGAATCCCCGACCTACGAAAACCTTCCGCGAAGATTTTACGACCTGGCCCCTTCATGACCACTGTACCACAGAACCACCGGAGCGTGTCCAGTGATCAGAAGTGGGCTCAGGTCGAAAGTGACTATGTTATTATTGTATATCTGTCGTTGTTTGCCGGTTTGTACCCGGCCGTTGGAAGGAAATGCCCGTTGCTGTGATGGTGGGCAGCGTGCGTACTGTCGATGTGCCAGGCAACGGTGACGTGTAGGAGGTACGTACCTAAGACGAACCCCCTACCTAGGTATCCTACGCTTTCCTACGTGGCTGCGCCGGAGTGAATACCTGTATTTACTTTCTAATGGTTTTACATATATTGTAACCCCCTCATGCGATGCCTAGATACACGATAGTCGCGCGTTGGTGTCAACCCGTCTTTGAACCCCGTCTTAGTCCATCGTCCTATCTTCCGAGCGAGCAGCCCGTTTGAGCTCCTCAACCCACTTCTCGGCCTCCTGCGCCAGGTCTGGATCGTATAGCCAACGTAACTCGCCCCCATCCCCGCGCGTAAGCGACTGGTCGCTCCAGATGGCTCCCGGCGGCAGCTTAGCCCGCTCCGACTCCGGCAACCTCTTTGCGTTCATCTGCTGCGTTAAGTCGAGGACTTTCCTGACGCGGTCCTGGCGGTACGCCTGCCACTTCGCGGCCGCCTTGTCCAGCGGCGCGTCCGGCGAGAGCTTGGAGAGTAGGGTGGCCAGGGCCCGCACGTCTTCGAAGGCTTGGTTGGCGCCCTGACCGGCCGTTGGGGGAATCGCGTGCGCTGCGTCTCCGACGAGGATGATTCTTTTCGACTCGGATAGCCACGATGCTAGCGGCGGAATGCCGTAGAACGCCCAGAACCCCATCCGGTCGACTGGCATTGCCTCCAGGGCCGACTGTACTACGTCCGGCCAGTCGGACTTGTTCTCCCGCAGCATGTCGTACAACTGTTTTTTATCCTTCCTCAGGGCCTCCCAACCCGCCGAGTCCAGCTCCGCAAATCGCCGCTGAGATCCGATGAAGAGCTCCGACCCGTCCGGTTTTTGTGGGACGAGTAAAAATGCACCCGGTTTCGCCATGACGGTGGCTGGTAAGTTGTACCCCTCGGGAATACGAAGCTGGGTCCGCTGGACAACGCTGTTGATGCCTATGAAACCCGCATAGATCGGCTTTACCTGGGGTAAGAAAGTTCCGCGCACGGCTGAGTGG
The DNA here is from genome assembly GCA_902806595.1 of Pyrenopolyporus hunteri. NCBI lineage: Eukaryota > Fungi > Ascomycota > Sordariomycetes > Xylariales > Hypoxylaceae > Pyrenopolyporus > Pyrenopolyporus hunteri. The sequence continues at coordinate 736,943 of CADCXC010000035.1, read as the reverse complement.
ATGCCATCAGCCCCGATTAAGAGAGGTGCGGATGCAACTTGACCATCCGAGAGTGTGAACTCTACCGTGTCTGGGCCATCGGAGGTTACTGAAACCAGTTTACTGTTATAATGAATCGGAATCTGACGCTCCCGCAGCATGGCTTTCATCTCATCCAGGAGTTCCTTGCGCATGATACGGATGGCGTGATAGCCATAGAGTTTCTCCGAACCAAAGTAGTATTCGTCGGTGGTCTGGTTCTGCCCATCCTTGAAGGTAAGTACATCGAATTCTAACGAATTGTTGCGGATACGTTTATATACGCCGACACTATCGAGGACGCGCAGGGCGTTGGGAGAGAGCATAACACCGCCACCCTGGTCGAAGTCTTCCGAGCGAGCCTCATAGACGACGGATGGGATGCTGAGATCATGTAATGCGAGAGCTAAGGTGAGACCCTATAAGTAGTATGAGTAGGGTTTGGGATCACGATGGTTAGGCGCAGCCCGCCTATTACTTACAGCGAGTCCGCCGCCAACAATGGCTACTTGAGTAGGGGGGCTAGTAAGCGTCATGATAAAGATTTAAGAAAGACCAACTATAGATAACGCAAAAGGCAGAAGGGACCTAATGGGTTACGACAGGTAGTAAGGGGCATAGAGTAGTACAAATGCGTATTAGAAAAGCGAATACCCTCGTATATCATCTGCTTAATAACAGGAGACTGAAGAAAGTGATTCAAAACGCCCTATTAGGCGTCAAAATGAGTACCTATCATTAGCTTGGATCGAGCTTACCAAGAACCACCTAAAGTTGGGGGCCACAAAGTGGAATATTATAACCAAGTCTTATGGAAGAGCTCCAAAACCATTTGTTGAATGTAGTCGAGCCCCTTTTCCAATCAAGTCTCCCCTCTTCATAATTGTTATCTTTCTATTACCTCCCTTAGCTTCGATCCTCTTTCTGTAGTAGACATCAGCTCTCAGTAACCTATATTCAGCCCTACACGTCTAATTGACATACATGGTATGGCATACGGCACTTACAGGTAGGTCGGTTATGGTAAGCGGGCCACGAGTTCACGCGGTTAGCCGCTTGTCGTTATCAAGTAATTCGCCGCATGACCGTGCGGATCAGGCAGCCCTATGCTACCGCTTAACCCTGTCAGAGAATATCGTCTCGACCACTTGCATCTCTTCCCTATTAGGTAGGTGATTGGTATAGACGCCAAGTCGAAATGGTCTAAGACGGCTAGAACTTCAGGGATATGGCCAATGTTGGTGATTAAACGATGCTTCCCTTTGAGGTCGGAGGTCTAGAACTGTCCATCCATTCATCGCCTAGCGTGGTAAGTAGTATCTCAAACGAGAAGAGGGATACTGGTACGATATGGAGGGTACATTTACCCGCTAAACTACCATTAGACGTATGATAGGATGACCTACGTCCACCGACAAGAAAATCCAAGAAACGGGATACCACTCTAAGGGATGCTGCGAACTTGCACGCACCAACATCTCACGTAATACAGACATAGTTCGTGAGGAGTAGGTCGGCGGGCTTCGTACGAGATCCACTAGCTCTGGCACTAGCCCCATGGCCAATGGAACGATACTTAAACCTAGCGTAGCCATGTGTGAAGGCTGGGAGAGAAGAAACCATAAATCCACTTACAGGACTACCATACTACCCACGTCTCTCCCGTAGAGTTAGTTTGCCGGTAGGGTGCATTCATAGTACCCCTGGCATTCGCTAGAGACCCTCCGCTGTATAAGAGACAATATTGATGGCCTAGTGAATCTCATTAGGTGTAGGTACTGCATAATAAGGCATATGGCGAATAATTATCATTCCATGGGGGTATCGAACGAGGCTAGTAGATCGTCTCTTATTCCCGAAGGGAATTATGTTCTCTAACGCCATTGCGACCTTAATATTGAGCCTTATCCCGCGTTCTAACATACGGAGGCAACGCGTCGATACTAATGGCGGCACTGAATCTTGAATCTCCTAGGCAGGGGGATATCCGTTGGGGTGTGAGGTATGTGGATAAAGGTCGCATACCGTATCTTAGGGTCCCCGCTTAATTTTTCAATAGCCTCGTGCTAGAACAGAGTTGTCTTGTAACTACCTGCTCGGTATCGTGACAATATCACTATACAGTGCTATAACCGTGGTTGTTAAAATGACGCGGGCCACTCCTGAGAAGGATATCGTCACACCAGAGCCGAGGCCCGTGTGATATAAACCGAAATTCATAGACTACTCGTTCCCAGGGCAGGGATTATTGAACAATGAGCCTAGAATTCCATATCTCCCGGGTGAAGCCTAGAGATATCTGAAAGCTACTTTATCTTAGAGTTGTCAGTAAGGGCATAGTCGTAAAGTCTTTCAAACGAAACCGGGCGGGGTGATTGGCCCTATCATCCAGAATTATTTCGAGAATGGCGGACATCCCGTTCGCACTATATGTGTGTTTAGTATAATTAGAAATATTTTGATGATATGCTCTACTATATGGATAATAGATCCTCCTCAAAATCGTTATTACCGCGTAAGTGACTCATGGGCTAACCACGAAGGCGCCACCAAGTAAAATAGCGGGCTCCTTGATATTATGGTGCTCGTAGCTAGAGTAACATCATGTTAGCGCCGTCCGGGCCACAAGTTACATTCAGGGAGCGGGAATCAGGTTTACCTCAATGTCCCCACGCCGCCTGCCTCCAATATGAATGCTGGGCCGTCCGGTAACTTCTTCCCTACCCATCTCATCGCGAAAGCACGAAGAATGTGGCCATGCGCTACGATAAGGACATCTCCGGGGCACTGATTCTCTGATTTGGACTTGCCGATTACGGGGGCGTGCCACTTATCTCGAATCTCTCGAATTAGGCGGTCTACTCTTCGTTCGACATCCTCGGGGCTCCTAAATATGGTATTAGCTTTACCCCTTATATTCGATTTAGAGCCCGTTGGGTGTGATTTGAGGCCGTAGATAAACTGCAGCTGCGCCAGTGGCTCACAAATATGAAACTAGAAACTTACTCTCCGCCAACGCACCCGTCCCTCCAGATATCCCATTTCTCGGTTAGTCCTTGTTTCCTACGAATCTCGCCGATCTCGGGAGTTGTGATTCCCTCGTAATCGCCGTAATCCCACTCACGGATGTTCTCGGTCACTTCAACCCGTGCACTGCAAGGGCGGGATTCGTCTGGGAGCTTTTCACCATGGAGCTTCCACGGCAGAGGGTCCGAGATGCCAAGGTTGAGAAGTTCAAAGGTTCGCTGGGCTCGCTTCCGCGGTGAGACGTATCTAAGACGGGATACTGTTAGTGACGAATACGCACCCAGGTTAAGCCGCTCCAAACAATGGTCGGGAGGCCGTGGCGAATCATTGTTTCGAAAATGCGTCCATTTTAGATAATTGTAGACAAATATACATAAATTTTGGTAACAAGTCGATGAAGTCTTAGAATTGGGGCCAAAGTCGGTGTCTTTAAGATACTAGAACGTCTTATGGTATTCCTAAAAGGATGGTGCGGCTTTATTTACCGGCGAAACCAAAAAGTCCATGTGTAATCGGAAAATCAGAGGTTAGGGGAAGGTTAAACATACATGTGTGAAAGCTGCTTGGGTACGATGAGCCTATCGTCTCCCACGAGTGCCCGGCCTGTTGCTTTTACGCGCTTTTCGCCATTGGCCGTTAAGGGAATATCAGTGACCCCCGTGTGCCTACCGTTAAGCGACCATTCGGTCTCGCCGTGCCGGACGAGGAAAACTCGAGGCGTCACCATTGCGCCGAGCGTACGGGAGCTGCTTCAGAAAGTCGCGGCGGCCCCGGCCGAGTTAGGGTGTACCCTTAACAGCTTCAGGCTGTCAGCAGTGTGATCTGGGTTTCTATTGGTATATCGTAGGTTTATCCCGTATATGTAGGATTTGTTAGGGGCAATGTTGAGAAACGAGTTCACAAAACACGGTTCATGGCTCCGAGGAAACACGGCAGCTAAATAATATTAAAGTGTCTTACAGCGGTTAATAATTTGACCGCGATGTCCAATAGGCTCGAGTGAACAGTTTCAAGAAAGACGCGGCGCAAATTAAGCCCTCCCTGTGACGAGGCGGGTCGATTCCAGATATGAAGTCACTGAATTTTGGAGGACTCTTTCTTTATGAAAACAGGTGTTAGCTGGAATCATGTATTAGGACGAGGCCTCTGGCTGAAAACGTACTGCGTGACTTTTCCGAGTTAATTTAAGATTGTAGGACCCAGAGCCAACATGAGTCTACGCGCCTTTTAGTTTTAAGAGACCCAAGAGGGCAAAACTCGAGGAAATGCACCTCACAGGCTCTTAGGGTAGATATTAGCCCAAGGAAAACGAACCCTCGGCAGTACTGGGTCCCCTAGTTGATTTCAAGAATTAAAAGTTGAGCAAATAGAATTTATCTAGAATTAATCGAGTTAATCGAGGTCAAATCGATGATGTCGTTTGGAGCCCTTTGTAAGCGGATGAGTAAGGGGAAGCTTACCATTCCAGTTGGCGGTTAGTCCCACCAATGAAAGAGCCCGCGACGGCGGTAGCGGCGGACCGAGGGGCGCCGACTTTTTTCATCGCCGAGCTTGAGCTCCAATCCTGGCCCGTCCTTTCTCATCAACAACAACGACAACAGCTTCCGCACAGCGCCCCGATCATTCCCTCCTGTACCGTCGAACAATCTCCCTAAATCAGGCTACCCCGACCGGCCATTGCCTATACTGGAAGTCGATTCCCACCGCCTTCAGCGTCGGTCCTATCTCCAATTAGTTGCGACACCTCCCCCACCATATTATCCCTTGGCGGCAGCGGCCAAGACGACAGCGCGACTGGCGGAATAGTGTCGATACCTCGGAAGGACCACGAAGCGGAACCCCCGGTAATGACAAGACACCCCGACGGGCTATAGGGCAGTAGCGACGGGAAAGCCGGCTCTGTTGGAGGCAGTACTAGGAGTAGCCACGTACACTCAAACACCATTCGCGGGGGGAAAAGCCAACATAAAAATACATATATAAATAAATAAGCTTAATCGTAACCCCACATGTCTTCCATCCCTCCAGGCCCCCGACGGCCCATCCTCCGGGGCGCCGGCACCCCCACCACGCACCAGCTGCCCACGCCGCGACGACCGGGCGGCGGGCCCAGCGGCGGAACGGGGACGGGGATGGGGATCTCGGGGCTGACGATGAAACGGGTGATCTGGACGGGGGCGTTCGCGGCGGTGACGATCGTGGGGGCGATCTACGGGGCGGGGCTGAAGACGCGGCGCGAGTACGCCGAGGAGAAGCGCAGGATCGTCGAGGCCACGGCCGAGGACCGCATCCGCGACCTCGAGGCGCGCCGCGCCGCGCTCGTCGCCCAGAGGCTCCCCTTCGAGAGGAAGCTTGGTATGCTGAGGGAGAGGATGAGGGAGAGGGAGAGGGAGCGGGAGGTTGAGAGTGCTGCTGCCGCTGCTGCTGCTGCTAGTGGAGCCGGGGGTGGGGATGGGAAGAAATGAGTTGACTACACTAAGAGGGAGATATTTAAATTACCTAAGGGAAGAGAAAGACAGGGAGAATGAATTGGTACGGTGAAGGTCGATTACTCGACCCGAGCTATATTCAGCTTCTTTCCCTAGAGACCTACGAGAGGAATCGCTCCACTAGATTGCTCACCCGGTGGAGGTTTGTTAAACGGCGACTATACTCACCTCTTCGTCCATGCCTCGCAGCCAACGGCAAGGATTCCCCAAGTAATGGGAAACACGTGGTCTACGTACTCGCCGTATATGATGGTCGCGAATCGGACGTCTGGAAGATAGATGATCTAGAGGGGTGTTGAAAGCAATATGTAGCACTTGCTACCACCCTATTAAAGAATAGATAGCAAAGGCGCATGGGAAGGGGATCATACAGAGTCGAAGGTCTCCACTCCATCGTCCCCATTTAAGTGAACCTACAAAAAAAAAGGAAGGCCTACAGAAAGAAAAGCTAAAGAGAAAAAATTAAACGATTTTGACCAAAAACGGCACGACTTTTTATTTTCCGAACCAGTCCGTATCAAGTGGAAGTGAGTCTAATTCTAGCCCCCTATTCCCTGCTCGCCATGCACTCAAAACGCCCGTATGCGATATCGTGTCCTCGTCTCTTCGTATCTACTCCATCGTACCCTCGGCCGAAGGTAAGGGGATGGCGCGGTAGAGCAGGATGAGGGCGGAATGTGACTCGCCACCGCCGGCCAGCGTCTCGATCTTGTCCGCCGTCACCTCCGACACCTTGTCGTCGTTGAACCACCACCACTTGCCGTCCTCTTCCTTGCGCTTCCCGGTCTTGGCGTCGACCGGGGCCGTCTTCTTCACGTAAGCCGTGTAATGGCCGCTGTCGGCGCTCGCACCTTGATGCGTGACGACACCTCGGAGTTCGTACAGGCCGGACTGGTTCGCGCCGTCGTCATTGGCCAGCTCGGGGCTGATAAGAGCATGTAGTTCCTTCTTGGCGGCCAGGAGTGCCGCATCACGTTCGGCATCGATCTCAGCGTCCGTCTTGTAAGTCTCGCCCATTTCTACATCGCCGTCGGCAGAGGCGCTAGCCTCCTTCTTATCGCCCTTCTTCGCACCCTTACCGCCGGGGACGTCGGCAACATCCTCACCAGCGGCACTACGCTTGCGTCGCTTACGTGCGCGCTCGATATCCTCCTCATCCTTCCTCACCTCGCGGACCTTATCCCTAACCGGAACAAGCATACTCTTCAACTTATCGTCGCAAAATTCTACGAGGTCCAGCTCGTGGGGGAAGGTAACTTTTCGCATAATCTTGGCCTTCTTCTGGGTCTCTCGCTTCCAGAAGAAGCGAACGAAATGCACCGTGAGATACTTCGGTAACCGCGAGATCTTGGAAGTCTTGGTGTAGACGGCGTCCCTACCCAGGACTTCCGACCTCTTCTCTATCTTCTCGCTCAAGCCATTCGCGATACCGTCTCGCAGATGATTTGTGTTGGAGTCGATGTGGCAGTTAAGCTTCAGGAAGGTCTCCTTGGAGATGATGGGTTGTTCTCCGCCTTCCCTAGCTGCGGGTTCGTCACATTCTAGTTGGGACGTGAACTCGCCCAACATGTATCTATCGATGAACGAACTCTCGGGGCCGTCAGGGGTGTCTTTCACGCGTAACTTTTGGCGTAACTGGGTAACAATTTGGGACCACGCCTCCTCGGCATCCTGTTGAGCAAAGCCAGCACCAGTGCGTGAACGCTCGGCAAACTGGGGAAAGGCAGTTCGCAAGGCGGTCAGAAATGCGTGAGGGACGTAGGCCTCCTGGGTCTCGGACATGTACTTGTACAGCTCTCGGAGCTGCTTGGTTAGATCTAAGGGTGGTAAGACACCGGTGGTATCTGCGCTCTGAGGTTCGTATTTGGTCAAAGCGTTTTGTAACTCCGGAATAGCGCGGAGCGTCTGTAGGGTAGAGTTGAGATAACACGTGTTTCCGAGGTTGGCCAGACCGGCGGGTATAGCTCCCTCTTGTTGGGCCGCCTCAGCTTCCGTCATATCCTCGACGAACTTGATCGTTTCCTTCGGCCGAGCAAGGGCTTCCTGGCCTGCCTTACCCGGCGTACCTAACATCATTATTGTCTGGCCGGGTTTGAAATCGAACTTGCTCATGGGGGTATCATCCTTCAACTGGCCGCCCTTGACTAGGACCTTCTGGCGCTCGGGTTCTACGCCGGTAAGGCTGTAAAGTTGGAACTTGAACACCTCGCCAGTGGACTCGGGATCGACCTCAATGTCATATTTGGTGCCCTGGTGCTTGACAACGACTATAATACGCAGATGGCCTTGTTAGCGGAGATTCTTTCTCGCGGGGAAGTGCCCATAACACAGCCCTTGATGCCCTAGATGTTCTTGATACTCACCTGGTATGGTCGCCATCTTGGAAGTGTTAACGGTACTGGTTTTGCTTGACTATGTGAAGTATCTGATGAACTGGGTCAAGCTTTGGGGAGTTCTAAGAGATGAGGACGGGAGAGTACCTAGGTTATTAAGACCTATCGTGCTGGCAAAGAAGATTTACGATTTGCTAGCGGGCAAGGCAAACTCGTGGTGCGTCACCTAATTATGGTCGATGCGATTCTACCCGGCCTTTAGAGTTCCATCCAGAGTGGGTCGCGTAAGTTGTTGCCGCGGGGGGCAAGCCTGGCAAGTACCTGGGTAGTTAGAGGGCGGCGGTCAAGCCACAGAAGCGAGAAGCTGGCGCCACAATTTAGGGATTACATAAATTCAGATTCCATGTGATTACTTAATATTCCTAGGGTACCTTATGTAATATAATACCTAGACATGCATGTGCCCGTCTCCCTATATAAGGTAGGTACATGGTACCCGTATATACGCTGACCTTACGTACTACCTACCGACCTAGGTACCTACCTACAGCTAATACAGGCCCCCCACATCGGGACCTTCGATCCAACGTCGTACCTAATTCTAAAGTACCTAATTCCAAAGCGACCAGCGTCAGGCTGGGAATTGCTTCAACCCCCCACACCATTGAAGAGACGGCCAGCTTCAGGAGACTATCCCCTCTACCCACCATGGCACGTCAAACTCCCATTTTCTATGCTAGAAACCACTCACTGACCCAGCATTCCAGTCTCAATCTCTCCGCCCGTACCTCCAATGTGTACGGAGCACTCTCACGGCCGCCCTCTGCCTCTCCAACTTCGCTTCCCAGACCTCTGAACGGCACAACGTCCCCGAAATCGAAGCGCAAACATCCCCCGAAGTCTTGCTCAACCCCCTGGTCATCGCCCGCAACGAGAACGAGAAGGTCCTGATCGAACCCAGCATCAACAGCGTACGAATCAGCATCAAGATCAAGCAGGCAGACGAGATCGAGAATATCCTAGTCCACAAGTTCACCCGATTCCTCACCCAGCGAGCAGAAGCCTTCTTTATCCTAAGGAGGAAACCCATCAAGGTACACCGCTACTATCGTCGAAGCCGCCATGGCAGTCCGAATAGCTGACTCGGCCTAAATAGGGATATGACATTTCTTTCTTAATAACAAACTTCCATACCGAGGAGATGCTGAAGCATAAGCTCGTCGACTTCATCATCCAGTTCATGGAGGAGGTAGACAAGGAGATTTCGGAGATGAAGCTGTTTGTACGTCATCCAAAGTCCAGTCCACAACATCCTGGATTTACTGACCGGTCCTAGTTGAACGCACGTGCAAGATTCGTGGCTGAATCTTTCTTAACACCCGTGAGTTCGCTCCGTAGCGATTTCGCTTCGTCTTCGCTAACGCTATTCTCAGTTTGACTAAGAAACCCACATAAATGGAAGACAGTCTCTTGGCAGCGAAGTCCAAGAGCAGATGAGACCTAAACTATCAGCTGGCGTTCATGACGATGTAAAAGTTGACATACCCAAGCCCTAGCTGATCTAGCCACACAGAAAGACAAAATATCCTGCCCATACGCATTACTTAGACACATAAAATGACAGCAATCAATGACTAAACTTTACCATGACTCCTCAAGCCGGTCCAACCACCAGATACGCGAACGGCGAAGTGACAGGTGGGCCAACTTCACTATTAGGCGTCCTATGAAGAGACTTCTGAGCTGTGACAACTGCTTGATTTCGACTATTCCGTCCGTAGAGGCCCACTTTGATGATTAACTCAAAATATTCTATTCTAATGACTGGTGATACTGTACACTTTTCTTATTCTCTCCATCGAAACTTGTCTAGTCGGCGTCATCCTTTCGTTTTTTAACCATTGTACTATCTTCCCGCCCCGGCATCAGTAGAAGTTCGAAAGTAGGAATGAATTACGGAGACGCTTAAAGCAGTTCCGCGGCAACGTATTGCGCGATTCCCAATCGTAGAAAATCTTTATAATTTACCGTTCTAAAGTTGGTTTAACAGTCGAACACAGCACACGCTGCGTTATAGTGCTTCTTGGCAACTTTTTTTTTGAAGAAAAATGGTTGGACCGAGGATGACTCCTATACCAATGTCTGAGAGAGAGCAATCTTCTTCGGAGCCATTACAGCATTATTCTGAATCTATTCCTATACCACTTGCCAGAAGTTTACATTAGGATTATTGGATCTATTGGATACAGAATTCTATATATACATTTAGTTCGCCAGCCCGGACTCATATCCACGAATCCGATATTATTCTTAATATGTATATCTCCTAAATATTCAGCATACTGAGCCTGTGGCTTACTACCTAAAGAGCCCTAGCACTTTTTATAGTAATAATATTAATCACTGAACTAGGTATGATATGGTGACACCTTAGCCACATTTGTACACGACCCCTATTAACCGAACAGAGAAATCTGCGATGTTATGTGGTTTATTATCAAGTAAAATATTCGGCAGAACCATATCAATTGACCTAGTTTAGAGTCCATCAATCCTCTATTACGTATAATACGGTCAAGAGAGAATATTGTTCAATAAGTAAATTTACCATTGGGAATCCATTCTCCCCTCTCCCTCTTCTAAGCACAAGTTTCCAATATTCTCCCCTGGGTGTCCGACTTCTCATCACAGGAGCCGCGTTTCGTTGAGAGAAAGGCTTCCCGAGCTTGAAAGACTCGAAGCAGGAGAAGAAGCTCGTATACAGTCGTTTCTAGCTCTGTTTGGCCCACCAAGGCCTACTTGCGGCTTCTATCCAAAACATAATTCTCTATCCGCGTGTACTCGTCCCGGTGGGATATATATCCCATTCATGGTGCCTGGTTCTCAGGACATATCAATCATGAATGATTTACGCACCCCACAACAATGATTACATGGACGTTAGTCATTAGAGCTAAACCAAGACTGCCACAAACAAACCGCCCAGACGATCATCCCAAAGCTAGGAAAGAGAATAAGTTGGGGAAGAGTCCGAAAGTCTGGAAGATGCCGGGGAATGTGAGGAAGGAGCGACGGAAACCGTACCTTCCTTCCCCGGAGCGAAGTGGGCCGGGACGAGACGTTTCCTCTTTCCCCGCCCCGATAACACGGGATTCTTCATAGAAACCGGGAGGTTCTGGTGGCCTACACATACTCTATTCATGTTTGCCGAAAAATACCCTTGTAGTAGGAGCCGATTTCCTCGGGAATTATTCAAAGGTGCAAGGGGAGTGGGGAAGGTGGTCTAGAAAATCGGTCTTGCCCTACAATAGCGCGCTCAACCGATTTGAGGGCTTTAGATGGAACTACAGAGATACCCGGCTCGAGCCTATCAATGGGGTAACGGTGCCGATAGCAGAGAGAATTGGGCGCGACAACTGCACAAAATCTACTAGGTCAATTGATTCATAGAATTAAACTCGGCGGCCACTATAAGGGGGGCGGATGGCTAGGACGGGGATATCAGGGGCGGTGGCACTCGGTGGTGGTTCCATATAAAATCACCTATCCTCGATATACATTATTCGAAGTCTCCTAGCCCTCGTCGTGGCCCATTAAAGTGTCGATTACTTTCGTAACCGAGACGGTTCGGTCAGTTTGTGCTAAGATTTCCGTGGGAGTTTGCCTATGAGTCAAGGTAGTTATTGGGGCCTTAGTAACCCCATAGAATGAACCGATATCATCTATGGGGAGATATATTCACTATTGGGGTAGATGGCAACTTCCCTCGTAACATCGTTGGGATACCGGTAACGGTGGATTTCGAGACGAGGACCCTCAACCGATTCTAGAATCGACCAATCGTATGCTATACGGATTTCGAACCGAGTACGTGACGCGGTACGATATTCACTCCTGCAAATCTCGCCCAGAGGCCCGTGTAGTTGTTTCCCTCAACCAAAGACTTGTCCATAGCTCCCAGGTCAATATTTAACCGTCATCACTTTGGGACGCCCACCTAGCACTTCTCCCCTCGAGATTTCTTCATCAAAACAACTCTGAAGGACTTCACCAGGATTCTCTCTTCCGTCCTGCTTACTGTCAAGTCTTACTCTTGTACAACCTAGCCTCTCCCCTGACGCCAAAAATACAAACTCTTCCTACGTACGTGCCTTAACGCCTTCCCCCGGAACTCCGCATCGCCACCTACGAGACAGCCACAGCGCTCTTCCGACTACTTCCTTCGGGGTCGTCGAGTTTCGTCTCTGTAGGAGAGAAAGCCCTCAATTACTTTGGCAAGTACGTACGGCACCATTCCCGGCCTGGTTGCCTAGGCCTTCCGAGCCTTCCCTCCGTTTCTCCTAGCCAACCATCTTTTCGACCGATCAGTACACTGACTAAGTAGCTCGGCTACAGGAACAGCAAAGCAAACGTCGACGCCCTCATCGTTCCTGGTACGTACCTGCATTTTCTTGACCAGCTCGGTTACGTTGGAAGCGTGTGTACGTTCGAATTCCTCCCCCCACTACCCTATTCTCTACCCATCTCTCCCATATTTATTTTTTCTCTCCACATCTCTCCTCCATATAACTTTCTCTCTCACACAACTTTCTCCTCCGCAAGATTCTCCTCTCAACACAACCTTCTCTTCTCTCCAGAGCCTTCTCCTCCATACAACTCTCTTGAGAAATCACTTCACTGAAACTTCTCTCTAAGATACTTCTCTGCTTCACAATTCTCCATTCTTGATCGTTCTACCTGCAGAGACAAGCATCTCGTACCTGCGACCGGGTGCCTGGTAAGTTACCCTCTTCCCCTTCGCACTCCCAAATCCCCAGGTACATCATACCTATTTCGCTTTGGCGCATTCTCTACTCGTTCCTGTTGCCCCGCTACATATTCGCGAAACCGTTCTTTCTACATTTTTGGTAGCAAACCTGGCGGGGTAATATTTGCCAAATATCTACACGTCAAGGCGCCAGCGCGTCTACATCCTATCTCTTTTCCCACCCAACATTACAAACACTCTTACCGTTAACTGCCCTAGTGGGGCATTGGTAATTTATTCTCGCAACCTTCTCCCTCTACATCTCAACTCCCTTTCACTTTACTTCTCCTCTTCACTTCTTCACCTCCCCAACAACATCTACCTCCTACACTTGAGCAACCGGTCCTCTACTCTCCCTTCTCTTCCTTCTCTTGTTGTATCGTCATCGCACTACAACACTACACTACTTCATCTACTTTGTCTTCCTTCTTCACACAAGCATTAACACGTCTCTTGTCTATTAGAACGCGACGTGCTTGTCGGCATTGACCAAGGTAAACCACAAAACTCTCCTATCATTTCATTCACAAAAATGCATCATCATGTCGCCAATATCCCTCGACATCTTTTCAATTACCATATCTTTTCTTTTCCCTTAACACCCCACCTTCCTTTCGCGTCTGTCTTGCAACTATTTCAGGCTACCTTGATCAATATCAAGACCCACTCTACAATTCACCCCCTCCCCTTTTCACCCTTTCCCATCGTCGCGTCCTACAAATCACCATCACCAATACACATACACACTTCACATACATGCTTGCGCATAGGCACGCATACCCTACCCTACCCTACCCTTTGACCTCCCATACATATCCTGTCTTCCATCTAACATCTTCTTACATACTTACCATCCCTTACATATCAATCTCTCACACATCAATCTCCTACATATCAAGGCTTTTACAGGGGGTCGCGCGTTAGCATACGAAGACGCAGCTACCTGTCGGCTTCGGTGAATGCTAACTTGATATCTTCTTAGTCAAACTTATCTGACACAACATTTTCCAACTTTCTTTAGTAGTCTGAACAGAAGTCATGGCTACTAACGGATCTAACAAGCCATCTAACATGGCTAAGGGAGGTAGTCGCTGGGTCTTCTCTCGACTCCCTCGTGCTACCGAACCTCAGGGTGCGGAAGAGGATTGCGATGACACTTCCCTCCGAGGTAGTGCCTCCTTGGGGGGCGATCCGCTCTACATGCCAGGTTCAAGGACTGGAAGGACCTGTGCTCCGGGCAGTAATTACGTGCCCAACACCACACGGAATGCCCCCATGGAGGCATACAACGCTCCCGTGCCTCAGGGAATCCAGAATGTGGCAGACGGAGTGATGTCGGTCAATGCGACCGGCCCACCCTTTGGCGAGTTCTACCCATTCGCCGTCCCCACGACTGCCGATGCCAACCAAATGGGCACTGTGCTTGACCCAGTTACGGCCAACGTGATCGGCCAACAGGTAAGCAATCATTCCCTAAACACAGATTCATAAATGAATGGCAGCAGGCAACATGTGATGTCGGCGACCTAACTATACCCCTACATCCTCTTCCTCTATTTTGTTTGTGATGCTAATGGGCTTTTCATTGTAGTTTCTCATGGGCGGAGCACTGGTGAATGGCCAACAATACCCCCCGAATGTTCAGGCCAACTACTACCAGACTCAGCATCCGTTCCCTGGTGTTCCTGGCCCCCAGGCTACTGATCCTACGGCGCTGGCACAGAGCCAGAGAATCTGGGCGCGCCCGCCCCCCGGTTTCCATGCGCCGCTCCAACCTATCGCGGCACCTATGCAGCCTGTTGTAGCACCTACGCAGCCGGTTGTAGGGCCCACCCAGACGGCAACCCGGAGCATGCCGGCTGTTCGTGGGAATTTGAACTCGGAGGACGAGCGGGACCTTCGCCGCTTCCTTCTTAATGCGGCGGCCAAAGGCCGACATGAAAATGCCAACGGTGGCGATAACAACAATGAACAGTCCACGATTCAATCGACACCGTCCAGGCAGAATCAGTACCCGGTCCCCGTGACACCGGTGCTTGGAGGGGGATACGCAAACATCCCCGAAGGCCTACCCTTCGCCTTCGACGAAGAGGATGTTGGCCCAAGGATCGACTTGGGCGAACTCTCTTTCGTCCTCCCCCCTTCCGGCCAGCGGGGCGTTGTTCCAAACACCCCTTGGAACAGTGCTCAGAGGGTTGCTGCGCCGGGTCACCGCGCCATGCTCAGCCAGGCTAGCATTATCCGGACGCCTAATGGGATGCAGCTAGCCAACCCTACGACTCCTTCCAACAGCAGCCGCACTCGTCGAGGTGCCAGAATCATGACCTCGAATAGTAACACTTCGACACCCAGCCTATCCAGTGTTGCGCGTGGGAAAGCCCCGATGCCCCGTGTCGGCGACATGCTCGCAGGCACACCGAGCCGAGCTCCGGGGTCATTGGTTGCTCGCCGACAGATCGCTGGCGGTGCCCTAATCAACCGGCCACCGGTTCCCCGCTATGGCCCTTTGGAGCTCACTGTCATGAGCGAGTATCTCCGAAGAATTTCTTCGAGCAGGCTCAACCAGATTGTCGGCATTACTGGAATTCCGTCCCTGGAAAGTATCCTCAATGAGGATAACATTCCTTTCACCGAGTCGTTCCGCGCTGCGAAGCGCACTAAGCACGCGGTTGTTTGCCTTGGAAACGTAAGTCATTTACTAAGACAATACTTCACTGCTCTTGAATACCAATACTGACCAACTTATCTTTCTAGATTCCGTTTAACATTACCCGTGCTGAAATCATCGCGTTCCTGGGCCGTAACGCCCGCATCCTGAACGACAGAGATGAGCCTGTGCATATCATCATGGGACGTGTCACCGGCAAGACGTACGACTGTTACGTCGAGTTTTTGAGTTTCCAGGACGCGGTAAACGCAGTCAGACGACATGAGGCAGCTGTCAAAGCAGAGCAGCCACCGCAACTGGGTGGTCGAACGGTCGACATGACACTGAGGACGCCGGCAGACCTCATGAAACAGCTCTTCCCGGTCGCGCACGGAATCGATTGGCGCTTCGATCCGTACCGCTTCACCTTTGGCTCGAAGTAGGAGTTCGAGAACTTCAAGGGATTCGTGAGCGCGGAAGAGATGACCATGATCATCAAGCACGCGAAGGCAACTAGTCACGTAAGTATTACCTTTTCACTATATTAGCATCTGCTTGGATGTCCCGACGGCTAATGTTATCTCTGAACAGTCGTCTTTCGCTGAGGATTGCGCGGAACGCCCGTTCGAGTGCATGATCAGCACTCTGAAGAAGATGCCTTGGTACCTCGGAGAGAGGATTACCATCAGGGAGCGCCACATGATCTACAACGCAACGGTAGAGATGGTGGACTATCTGAGACGGCTTCTGAATGAGGAGGTTGCCATGCGACGCGGCAAAGAAGCTGACAAGAACCGTCTGACGCCCCAGCTGTTGAGTCGCCTCGTCGACGCAGCTATGGAGTGCCCTGGCTTTACCATCAGCCAGAAAGACAGCATCGGCTATGCGGCTAAGCTAGATGCTTTGAAATTGATCGAGTACAACATGCCGAGCGGTGCACAGGGCTGGTGCCATCAATATGCCCTTGGCATAAAGCCTGACGTCCCGCAAGATGTAGTTACTGTAAGTCATATGTTCATCCGTATCCCCCGCTACTGATAACTCTCATGCTAATATTGAATAGTACTACATCCACATGATCCGTGCCGAGACCTCCCGCGCCGTGGAAGCCATGAGTGTCGCCAGGAAGCGCGTTCTCCGAGACGAGCAGCGCAAGACCTCAAACCATTGGGGCTTCTTCTGGCTGGAGGTCAACTTCCCGAAGGGACGGGCCTTCGACAACATGACGCTGGCCCAAGCGGCGGTCTTGGAGTGGGATGCGATCGAGCGCATCCTCCGTCGGGCGATGGTTGGGGGTGTCATACCCTCTTACTAGATCGCCAAAACCCCCCCAAAAAACATATGGCTTCGGGCTACCCGGGTAAATACCTAGAGGTCTAGCCCACCTAGACATTGCTACGGAGACTGAGGATACGAGGTCGCCGATTACGAGCCTCGATGGGCCGCGGAAGGGCTAGCCACTTTAGTGCTAGGTTATCCGCAGGGCCCTATGATAGCATTGCAGAAATTAAGCTGACAGGTATTCGCTTAATCTGCTTCGATGGTTTCTTCTGAGGTGCTTCGTCACCGTGCCACTCTTTTGAGAATGACGTTTGCAATTTCGTGGAAGTCTAAGCTGAGACGGATACTAGGGGGGGATGCTGAAAGGGATGACTAGGAGGGAATACCCTGTTGGCTCTACTTTGAGAGCAAAGGGATGCCTCGCACTTCTACTCGGCGGATACACGTATAGGCGAGTATAGAGAGTGCGGGGCTCAGGATAGAGTTCATGTTATTGCAGAAGATACCCAGAGTTGTGAGCTGTACCTAGTAGAGTCTAAAGGCTCTGCCGTAAGGAAGGCTGTTTTTATTGTCCTGCGATAAAGCGGATAGGTCGCCATAATGACGAATGCTCTGTTTTTACCACGTAAATCGTCCCATGTTGCCCCTTTCGCTTCGTAATAAGTAAACCTACCTAGGTACCTATGTGCGTACGATGGTATGAAAGGTGCCCAGTTGGGAATCACGGTATGTATAAGAATAACCGTTGGTCTTAAGTCACGAGAACTAGAATTGACCATCTAAGCCTGACAGTTCGAACGTACTGGATTCTCACTTATAAGATGTAGTCTGATGAGATGAAGTTGAATGATATTACTAATCGAGGAGAGAAGCCGAGGCCCTCGAATCTTAGGTAAGCCGGCCAGAAAGGGGGTATTGTGATGAGTAAGGCGTGCATATGTGGTCCGTGCGTCTATTATACATAGCGGCTACGTACCGTTCCGTAACCTCGATCTTCGACGTGAACTTTTTACATACAACATCAACACCACCAATATACCTATGTAGTATTCATATCCTGCTTTTATTTATATTTATGTTGAACTCTGGGTACTATACCCACGGAAATATACATCGAAACAAAAATCTTCCTACAACGGGTAATACGGCAGCGACGGCCAGCGCCTGGCCTAGGTTAAAGGCCTTCTGCTGTTCCTCGTTGTCACTATGTACCAAGAGATGGTTATTGAATTGCCGATAGTCACCTAAAATGGCCCACGAGATGACCATAAAGATGAACATCTCGACGAATTCAAGATGTTTAGCAACCTTCTGGTACGACTCATTTTCCGTAAAATCTTTCCCCCGCGCGCAGTCCGCGACAAGCCCCGGGGATACCGCCAACAAGAATGAAAGACCGGCTGCAATACAGCAGATGACGAAGAGGCCCAATTGGATATTATCCGAGGGCATAAATCCGCAAAGACGGTTCTGGAACGCTTCGAATTGCGAGGTCCGATCATTGATGGTGGCGTATGTGCAACCGGCAGCAATGAGGCCGACCAACGATATCACATGAGAAAATACCACGGGAATCAAGGCTTTAACAGTGGACTCGGGTGCGCGTTTGGAAAGGGGCTCTTCCCCAACATCGTAATCGCGCCCGGGAACTTTCTGGTGCGTTTGGCGCCGCCTATCCATCCGGCTCGCGCATCTTTCGAGCAACGCCAGCCATATCGACAGGGACGTCATAAACAGGTCAAGGTAGAAAAGGATCACGAGGTGCTTGCGCAGCTTCGCTTCGTTAAGCACCGTCAGTACAATCATCATCATCAAGGCGGCAATGAACAGCTGTGCCACCTCTTGAAGTCCGCGTATCGAGCGCTTCGCGAGTTCGTATAACCCCCAAGGGAGGGTCTTGCGCGGGGGGTCTTCCAGGTCGTTCCTAGAGAACCACTGCCACGCAACGGCTGCAGAGAATAGGGTTATCATGCCAGCTTGTATAAACCAACTGACAGTGGCCTGTTTTACAGGTTATTTATACATAGACAAACCGTTGATATGTTTAACGTACCCCTGGACCATTGATGTCCGGCAGCAGCGCCCACTCGAACCCCTGAGAGCAGGCTTTGTCTTTGCACACCAGCCCTGGTCTCTCAACCGCGAAATCGAAGTACGGAAACAACGACGCATTTGTTGGCGCCGCTGCCGTTCCGTTTCGCGGCTGCCGGCGGAGCGCCTCTACAACAACCGAGTAGTTCTTCCGAAGGTCGTTTTCCCAACCTAGGATATCAGCGTAAGTAGCTTGTCCGCGCACATCTCCAGGGAGAGCTGCGCGGAAATACTCCTCAATGACGTCGGCGGGCAACGACGCCGGCACCCAGTAGGTAATATTGTAAGTGCCGTTTCTGTCATAATTTTCGCCGTCTTCTCTCAGCTCGCCGAACCAGGCTTTGTAAAAGTTGCCCACGAGCGTGCAATTCGAGGAGAAATTAAGCGATTACAGGGCTGGTGGTACGAAGGCTCTCGCCTGGAGCTCCCGCGCCAAGCCAACAGTATTTGCCGCTTCCAAGCCAGACATATTCGAAGAGCGTATACCGACGTCATTCGTGTAAAACACCAAACCAGTGCTTCAAACAGCGAATATAAAAGGTAGATTCCGGCGTGGGAACAAGGAAAGAGAAGGGACGTAAGCTTCAGCCATGGTTGTTTATCAGGCTTCACCGACTGACTGACTGCCTGCCTCGATATTTCCACTGGTAAGGATGTGATCATTTGCTGCCGCTTCTGATCTTGGCACCGCAGTTAAACGCCTAAATTAGCATGGTGGTTACCATTTCCAAAGGTGACGATACGACACACGATACTAAGCCAAAGCTGAATTCAAGAATGCAACGTCTATACTGCCACAAAGTAGTTAAGGCCTTCGCGCATGCCGGACCATAAGATAACCCGCCGAGCCGCCCATTCGAAGATGTCAAAAAGGACGCCCCCCTTTTTACGACAGAGGTGCACTATTAAGAGGTATAGAGGGTAGAGCGTGTAAAACACCACTGCGTACATGTGGGTTACACGATTAATTCACTATAAACAGGGCGCTTACAGGGCTGATACCACTGCCTATATCAACCAGGCTTCAAATGTACCGAAACATCCAGACTTACCTGAGGCACGTACTATAACCATCGGTCAGACCAATCAAACTGTATAATTTATCGCTTCTGATACATTTCCGTTGAGTAATACTATTACTACCGTATTTGACTGATTACTATACGTTTCACACCTGAGAATGCAAGTCATTGAGTCATTCAAGGGGAATTTATTCGTTGTATGATCAGATCAATCATCTCCAATGCGATACAAGAGGATGCTATGGTACAATGACCTAAAAGCACATAATAGTCGTACATAGCGCTATAAGCCCCGTATGACAAAGTTACGAAGGGTGAGCTGGAAATGACTTGATTGGCCAGCTTATGACGATGGATGGGGGCTATACGCACAATATAGCCCCCTAATAGGTACCTAGGTGGCTGCTTTAGTGCACTTGTCGTTGAAATGGGCCCACCATCTTGCATGAATAGGTGGTACCTACCTGCTTGTATTACGATATCCGTACCTATGAATCGAACCTGCACGCTGGGCAAAAGAGCGGGCAGACGCGCTATTCCCGATCGGTGCAAAAATCTACAAACCAAGTCGCATCCCGCTTCCTGGAACTTTCCATCACCGACGACCATCCAAACATCACCAGCCTTTTCAGAGCCTCCCCCTCCCTCTCTCGCCCAACTTAGGATTTGCATATGATTACATACGTCCTCAACCCAAAATTCATTTCCAAGTCTAATCGATCTTCATATCTCCGCTGACACCTTCAACCGAGAGCCCTGTCTGGTTACCAAGTCGACGAGGCGCATGCCTCTGACCCGAGCCTGAAGAGCGAATCTCTCTAGCCAGCTACAGAACAACCGCCAAAACGGCGTCCACCGACCAACAACAAGCCCCCGCGACCGGCGGGGGCGCAGGCCCAGCAGCGCCCAAGTCGCCGAATCAGACACCGGCATCACCGACATCATCTATCTCTCCTCGCGGAATGGCCGGCCTGACCCGCCCTATCATGCAGTCCATGCCGGACACGCGCCAGCAGTCATTCGAGGAGATCTATGGCCCTCCTGAGAACTTCCTCGAGATCGAGGTACGGCTTCCCCTTGAGACTCATCGTTTAGCCATGTTCTAGACAAACGCGTGACCCTGCCCGATGAGAGCAGGCTAGCAGAGCCTCGTTCTCCTCCCACTCCTCCCCCCCTAACTCTCTCACACGCCTCATGCACGCGGCAAATGGAACCAGCCCACCCTACCAATAGCAGCAGGAAAGCTAACCGACGGGGGTCTCCTCCAAACAGGTCCGCAACCCGCGCACGCACGGCACGTCGCGCAACATGTACACAGACTACGAGATCGTGTGCCGGACCAACATCCCGGCATTCAAGCTGCGCCACTCGTCGGTGCGCCGGCGCTACAGCGACTTCGAGTACTTCCGCGACATCCTCGAGCGCGAGAGCGCCCGCGTCACCATCCCCCCGCTCCCCGGCAAGGTCTTCACCAACCGCTTCTCCGACGACGTCATCGAGGGCCGCCGCGCCGGCCTCGAGAAGTTCCTCAAGATCGTTGTCGGCCACCCGCTCCTTCAGACCGGAAGCAAGGTCCTGGCTGCGTTCGTGCAGGGTGAGTTTTGCTTCTTCTTTTCCCCTTCCCCTTTCTCTTCGTCGACTGTTGATATAGTTCCGCTTCCTCTCTCGCTCGGTGGACCAGGAAGATTCGACCATGAATATAAGCCCGAGACTTGAAAGGGGCTTCACGAAGGAATTATTGAGCCACGAAGGACAATTCCGATGAACTGCCGCCAACGCGCCAGCCATACTCACCAGGACCCGATTAGCTAACTCGTGCCCTTAGACCCCAACTGGGACCGCAACGCCTGGTGACTGCGCCTATTCGACTCGTTAACCCATAATAACAACGGGTCTCCGACCACGAACGGCCGCCGCACCCCTCGAAAGCTCCAGAAACGGCCGCCGAAACAGCTCGCTGAGACTCACCTGCAGGGCGTAGTCGTAACATCGAAGCGCAGTAGCTGGGAGACTGGGACGACGTTACGATGAACGGAAAATTCAAGAAAAAAACATTAAACAAAATCAATTATGGGAACCGAAGAGGCATTATCCGAGAGTTTTTGCTCCTCATATATCGCTGTGCTAGGCTTTTGCGTGTGGTATGGGAAAGACCAGAGCAGGGCAAATGGGACGCACGGATCGAGAAAGAAAGACCCTGTGGCAACGCGTACACCTACTTTCGTGGCGCTCATGTGGACGAATGAATGAATGAATCAAATGGACATACGTGCCTACCTAGGTACTTACTTACCTACTTAACTTATAGCTAACTCAAGCACTAAGATAATACGACTCGAAGCCATCCGCTCTCTGGCGGAAGAGGAGAAAACAAAAACCGGATTACTGGGACTTAAGGTAGTCGGGAAAGATAACATTGCGTTGATTTCTTAGCTCTTTTACTTATATTAATATAAAATTTCCTCTTAATGCTCGTGAAGTGCTTCCTACCAGGGTTTCAGCTGGGTTCGACTTTTGTTGGTTATTTTTTGGGTTAGCCTAAGCGCCGCTGACATCGAGGTTTTGTGATATGACCTTTATGTAAATGATGATGAAACAGCGTATCGAATGGACTCGACTCGGCTTCGTATCTTAGGTTGCGGTTGCGACTTATTCTAGATCAATCCCTGCCTACCTAGGTAGGTAGGCATCCTCCCCCATCACTCATCCTTCACATACCTACCTACCTACCCAGGTAAATCAAACCTAACAGCGCAAATATCACGTATCCGTGCCGCGGGAATCTAATCTAGGAGTGGATCGTGCTTTTCATTATTTTATCGTATCCTCCTCATTCCGCGCCCTGTCTATCCGATACCTCGAGCATCATCACGCATCATACGTACATACATACATGCATGCATGCATACCTTCGGCCCGCCCCGTTCCCGTTCCCGTTTTCCGCTGCCGTTTTGCGTCGTCTCCGTTCAGCCCCGAACGCCGGGTATGCTATCTTAGACACCTACCCTAGGTAGGTTAGGTAGTTGTCTTTCTTCGTAACGCGTAGATCGCAGCTACTTAATTCGCCGGGTTGGTTGGGTACTAAGCCGGCTTGCTTGTTAAGATAACCTCTGGCCGTGAGCTAGCAAGAACCGTGTTTGCCCTGCTACTCTTGCCTCCCAAGCCTTTTTTTTTATAAGTCCCCGGCCCCTTTCTATGCTGTAGTATAATTCCGTTTATTCCGTGTATGGATGCGTGCGGTAGTAGTGATATAGTTCTCGTGTGTGAGCGCTGGAAACAATAGCCTGGGGTAACTTGAATCAAGTTCCATCCGAGGCCTACGATCCTCGGGATATCTAACCGCAGCTTGAAAGATATCGAAACATTCATCCAGCACGCTCACTTCCTTCTCACCTCGCACCTTAGGTCAGTAGTATTACACGGGTGTCGTCGGACGCTTGTCCTCTCTTGTTCGTCAAATGTCAATGCTAGTAAGGCCGCAGCTAAAAGTCAAGGGATTCTATCTCGCGCGCTAGGTCTCTTATCCTCTAGCTCTTTGCGCCAAGGAATTTGACGATAACCTCGTACATGCCGAACATAATTGCGGCCGAGGGGATCGTGCGCATCAGGTGCGGTGTAAGGCCACCGTACAGCCCGACGAAGCCTTCCTCCTTCCAGACGAGGCGGAAGCATTGTACGAGGCCAGTGTATTTGGGCCGGCCGTCTGCCATCGGTGCTTGTCTGAGACGTGTCCGCGCAACCTGCTCTTATGTTAGCATACTCGTCTTCCTTTTCACAATCCTCTAATGAATAGCTGCGCCGCAAGACCGCTGCTAAGCACTGACCTCATGTGGATATGTCAGGATAGACGCCACCCCCTTGGCGGCGCCAGCACCCATGAAATTGCCCGTCCAGTCGATCGTGCGGTCCCACCAATTCTTCTCGCGACCGCTCTTCACGATCTTGGCCTCGCGCCGTCGCAGCTGCTGCTTGAGTTCCTCGTACATCATCCACTGCAGCGTGCTCTCCGTCACGCCGAGGTAACTCGCGCTCAGGCCCTTGAAGAAGCCCCGCGGGCCCTCGTCCCGCATCACCTGCCGGATGCAGTCCCAGCTGTTGCGGTACCGCCGCGCGCTCACGTCGCCCTTGCGCTCCGCGTTGTTCTTGTCCAGCTGCATCCGCGTCTTCACCAGCCAGATCGGATTCGTCGCCGTCCCCGTCGCGATCCCGGCCGTCACCGCGCTGGCCAGATGCACGATAGGGTTGTCGGGCGATGCGCCCATCCATTGCGAGTATGCGCGTTTGCTTGTCGGATATACGTAAAAGTTGATACTTCGTGCCGGGATGACACCAATTAGGTTCGGCCCCAGGCCCTTGAACAGAGCGCGCCACCCCTCCGTCCGGTGCACGTCGCGCAGGATCTGTAATGTTTCTTGCAAATGGTAGGCGGCGGAGCGCCACGGAGTCAGGCGGGCTTGGCCCGTCGCTTCCCGGGCCGCTCGGAGCTGAGCTTGGTAGAAGTCGGACTGGAGCCGCGTCTTCAGGACGTCGAGCGGTGCTGTTAAGACAGACGCCGTCATGCCTCCGACCCTGCGAGAAGAGAAAAGCTTTTAGCGTGAGCCTTTACGGATATGCGCTGCTTCTGGCGAACCGCTCCTGGTTCTTCGGAAAAGGGAGAAAAAAAACCTAGGGACGAGAAAGAGGAATCGTAACGTACCCTCCGGCGACTAGGTGCGGCCATGACCTGGAGAACGGCGACGACGTCGTTGTTGTGGCCTCGGGAGTCGCGAGACCGAGTTCGCGGGACTGGGACAGCGGCGATTGCTGCGGGATCTGCCGCGAGCTATCGTGACGCTTTTCGGACTTTGCCATTGCGTACGGCGCATGAGACGGTGACTGAGCCATTGTGGCCAGTTATTAAGAGCGAAGTGTTAGTTTGAGTCGGTTCGGTCAATTCGGTCAGTTCGGTCGGTGGGTGCAGTTCGAGATCGCGGGGGCGCTATCAAGGTCAACTATCGATACTCCATGAATATGGCTTGATATTCAACGCAGCAGGATCCTCGGTGATTTAGTTGGGACGGCACTAGATAACGTTCATTGAAGCTATCGTTTAAATAAACGGAACGTCTAGTTAGGGTAAAGTGTGTGAGCTTGTGAGCTCATAGAAAGTTGGAAGTTGGAAATTTGGGTACCAGTTTTATTTTTTTACGACGTCAAAGGACGCAATTGATTTTTTGACTTTTTTTTTTTTAATGGATACCAGCGCCACAATCTTCTTTTTTATCCCGTCGCGTCTGCCCTCACTAGCGCGCCCCTCGAAATCCTATTAAGTGGGCCCCCGCTGACTGTGGCTCGGATACCCGCTGTCCTGGTTTTCGGGAACTTTGGGGGCAAGAGCGCACCGGCGTAGAGATAGGCCCGCGCCGAAACGGCCATGCGGGCCGGATATTATGCGTAAGACACCTGATCTAGGTGCATAAACCTCCCGTATCATATATAAAGTCGTTCAAGGCCATTGTCAACGTCATATTGTCGTGGTTGTCGAGTAGCAGTGTTCCGTTTGTAATTTCTTCAATTTTCTTTTTGAGGCTGAATGACGACATAAAGTTCAGCCAAATTGATAAGGCACCCGATACTGGTACTAGCCGCATTTCCAGCCTCATTCCCAGCCACATGCTATCCGAAGGTGGTAAATAGGTACATATTTACAAAATGGGGGTACCTTGCACCTATTTTGACGAGCTACCTGCACATAAATGCTTCCGTCTATATATGTACAACCAGGAGACTGATTTTTCCTCTCGTGCTCGGCAGCTATTCCGAATGATGTTGATTCCCGCGCGAAATTGCTGCCGCATCCGCCGCCGCCGATGCGACGGAAGCCATGTGACTGAGTATTGACTTCTGTTCCTTAAATATCCCACCCGTTACCTCTTTTCTCGAGTACTCATGCCCTTGGCGGACTTCCCTCCGGTCTATTTCCATGCTGTCGTGCCGGCTACTGATCGATGCCTCTGGACCCTTTCTCCACACATCGTCGGCTGGCCTTCCGATGGCTATCCTTGATAGCGGTCGACTCGCGTTGGGTGAATCGCCACGTTCCGATCCCATACGTTGGTCTCTAAACTCGTGATGCGATTGAGAACCGAACCCTGCTCTGCCAGCATCTCTTAGTTCATCTCCCTCATCATCGCCATCTCCGCCAACTTCCCCCTTAAGCCACGCCACCTCCTCTTCTGTTAGACCCTTCCATACACACCTCGCATGCTTCTTGGTGCAGCCTTGGCAAGCCGTTAGGTGCTTAACGCACTGTGTTTTAAGTCTTCGACATCTATCGCACGGTGGATGTATGGTGCCTCCGCGTGGTAACCTCTCGATTTTTGCTGTCACCAAGGCGCGGTTCTCTTCCTCGATATCTCTAACTACCGGCTCAGCGGGGTAGCTTGGTGACGGCCGGTTACTACCAAGTATGGCTGTTTGTTGGATGGAAGTCCTCGGTGTCGAGGTCGCAGTACCTATTGCATTTGGAGTTGGCGGTATCGAGCTGGCCGAAGATATCCGGTGGCTAGAAGGTTGCGAGGGTGCGAGGAACTGCTGGAGGAGGTCGGCATGTAAGTCGTATCCCGGATTTGCCCCCGAACCAATCGACTGGCCCACGGCCTGGTAGTTGGGACCAGAAGCCGATTGCGACGCACGGCGCGCATGTATAGAGGCCTTTCGCCCACTTAAATGGTAGTTAAGCTGGCGGGCTCTACGCGCCACCTCGTCCGCCTTCTTGATCAAAACTTGTAGTCGTTGCTCGACAATTTCGAGGGTTGCTAGCTCCGCCGTCTCATCTTCCTCTAGCGGCTGTGGTGGCACCAGCCTGAATCTGTCCAAAGCACCGGAGACTATTAATCTCCAATCGTCCTCCCCGATTTCGACCTGTACACCCTTCAAATGAAATTGACAGCATCGCGTGCCGTTGGGAGTAGGCGTCAGAACGAATTCACCAGGCTTTGCTTTTGCAAACTCGACTATGTCAAGCCACGTGACGGGATCAGGGCTATAGACCGTTTGCGGCGGAGTTGTTGTTATTGAGCCTTCAAAGGCACCCTCCATCGCCTTTAGAAGGCGACTACCCGTCAATTTCGCTCCCAGATTAGAGGCAAGGCTCTCGTGCCTATTTAGTACCCCTGGGTTATTAAGTTAGCGCGAATGTATGCAAGGAGTAGTAATGGAGGGCGGAAAAGGCTCACCCTCATATTCGTTGACTAGAGTGAGTACGTCAGAAAAAGTGTCGCTGTCGCCTTGGATGAGCTTGAGCTTCACCGGGTGTGCTTTGGATAGGTAGTTTATAGGAGCTATAGTGCCTTGATTATCGGTCAGTCAGTTCAAAATTGCGGAACGCGCCCGGGATCACGATTAAAAATTAGTCAGTCAAGCCCCTTATTTCGTGGAAAGAGCATAATAGTCGATATAAAGATACGGTACATGGGTAGGTAGGATAATCTCATAATAGGCCACGGCAATAATACGAAGATGGGAAGCCAATGTTACATACGAAACAAAGTATGCCGATATCATCGTCCCCTCAAATGCCTGTCACCTATGGAGGTGCGGATGTATGTGTATAAGTGCGAGTTGGAGGGTGAATGAGACTTACCTGATTGAGGCGGAGGAGGTTGTGGTATGCGGTCAGCATGCGGTGCTTGATTCCCGTTGTCATCGGATATATCTCTTTTCCGTTTATGTTGATCAGGATCCGGATTGTGCGCCATCCTGGCACCTCTCACACCCGGGAAATTTACAGACGACTGTTCAATTTTGGCGGGGAATTTTGATGTAAGTATAATGTGCTTAATGGCTCTAAGAAAACAGACGGATCGTCCAATCAATCCTGTCAACGGCAGAGAAAGGTTGACATATGCGAGTATAACGCAGGTTGCGCCGGTGAGTGCTCGCTAAATGTTGCTACTTCCGTCCGAGGATTTGAGTAGGTATTTGGAAAAATGGGTGGATTATTAGGGCCAGCAAACAATTGGAGCGAATTTATTACGGATTAATGCTCCAAGCTGCGAATGGGTCGAGAGATGCGAAAGCCCCGGGAGCGGCAAGCTGGCTGCAAAAATTAAGCGCGCCGAGCTTCTGGGCCTTTTTGAGCTGGGCGGTCGTCATAGAAACGAAGGTTCGGACCTTTCGTTCGCTGTGAGTAACTACATATGGGTGAGGGAATTGGGTCAGAGCGAGGGGACGGTCGACTTAATGAGGAGAGGGAGAAAGGAAAGAAAAGGAGAAGAAGGGGAAATAGATAAAATGCGTGTTGACGTACGGAGGTGCTGAAATATACCTACGTACGGCAAGGTAAGCAAGAGAACGCCTACCTAAATATGATGATAACTCAGCCTCGACGCAAATAGAAAATACGGAGTAAACTACCGTGAGGATGGACTGGGGGAACAAGGGAAGGTCGGAAACCGGGGTTGATTCGATTCGATAGCTAGACGCGGGGCTTAAAAATGCTTGGGATAGGCACCTCGCGGAACGATAAGGTGCAGTAGGAGGTAGATACGGAAACAAATTTAAGAGAAAAGCAAAGAGCGTCCCAAGTTGTATGGAAGTAGATAGGAGATATAGGATATAGATATTGGATGTTGGATATTAGTTACCGAATATTGGTCATTAAAAACGCAGTAGTTGAAAAAGAGAAGCATTTCCCACAGAAATTAACGGCGGTAGTTCCCATCGCTGAGGTTAGCAGGGATTAGGTAGGTTGTCGAAGTGGGTAAGAAAGCTGCTAGGTAGCTGGCCTTTCCTATGCGGTCTAGATAGGTAATGAGCATCTGATAAGTAAGTGACTTCCCATCCGTGTTTTTTTCTCTCTTCCCGGCTAGCTTGTTCAACCAATTGAGCTGAGGCTAGAAGCATAAGCCATCTCGGGGTAGGCACCTACCTAGAAATACATGTATGTTATGTGCATCAAGGACATGACATTATACCTCATAAATACCTAGGTACTTAGTCTCCAAGGTTCACGGGTACAGACCTAGCGTAAAACACCATACTTACATCCATATATATACCTAGGTAGATATATATATAGGTAGGTAGGTATATATACATCTAAGTTGGACATATAATAATTCCTCGCAAAGCATCGTCGTTGTCCTCTGAACAGGTAATATATAAGGACATCTACCCTCTTGTATGTATATAAGTACCTACCTACATATATGGATGTGTCCGTATCTAACGCACGTAACCACCAGCGGAATTTTCTCCGACTACAAAATTAAGCGAGGCGAGGTTTGTCAACAACGTCCCGGCTGTTTACATGTGCTCCACGCAACTGGGCACGCAATAGGAACTTGGGGCCTTTTCAAACTTCCTTCCGTTCCCTGTTGTTGATCATTTCGCGTTGCCTCTCCGGACTCGCTCTCGGTCTCTCGCTATTTGGGGGCCTCTAGCCACATCTAGGAGAAGATCATCGATGTTGAATTCCGCTACCTTAAGGGTCCCCCCCGATTGTATGCTCCCATGTCGCCGTACGGGGGGAGGGAAAGATCGACGGACTTCACCGATTTGACATTGGAACCCACCTATAGGTGATGGATCTGTCTAAAGTGCATCGCTAGTTATATTGGTACATACACATAGATAGATTGCAAAAGAATTTGGAGAGATTTGATCTGGAGGAATGGTGTTCGGGGTTTCTCTCAGCTCAGGGTCTTACAACCAATTACCAGGTTGAGGACATAAGCACCTAGTTTGGTCCTTTTGTACAAGTCTCTCTCTACGTAGGCTGCTATTAAAACAAACGAGCCGAATGTTCCCTACGTCATCGAAACTCTCGTGTACTCACGAATATATTATAACATATACCCCTATTCGTCTGAACTGCTACCCTTCCATCGTCGCTTTCCTGGTTCCTTTTCTTTTTCTTCCTGCCTATTTTCGCCATGAGCTATCCCCCCGCTCTCCGTATTCAGCTGCCTATGCCAGGACGAAAAGAGCGTATATTACAGCTCGGATGATACTATGTAGACGGGATCAATGTGACATACTCTGCAGCTATATGCACTTACCTCTGTATGTACATGCGTACATAGGTACCAGGGTAGGTAGGTATGTAAGGTAGGTAGATACGATGCAGTACTCAATGTACTGTTCTTATAATCCCTGGGAGCCGCTAGAGTTTATATAGGTCGCTGCCGAACTTACACCCTTACAGTTGCATGACACCACCTAAATGCTGCATACAGGCCGCTAGTGCTCCGTCGGGATTCCCCTAAAAACGCTCTAGAATGCCCCTCCAAAGTAGCCCAAATAAGCCACTCAGCACCCCGCCAAAACCCCTGGAGAGGACGGCATTAAAACGCACTAAGACAGAATCTTAGCATTTCCAAAATGAGACCAAAAAAAGTCTTCATTTTTTTTCTTCTTTTCCCCTCTGCCCCGCCTTCTTCACGAAGGGCCTTACGTAGCCTTTGAGTCAATTAGGTCAATTAGAGAATAGCCTTGCCGCGAGGTCCCACTAATTCTCGTCGTCTTATCCAGTAAAAAGCGAATACACGAAGATAAGCGCAAAAAAAGTAAAAGTCGTAGAAATCAACTGTGCCAATATATACCCGTATTCCGGAACCAACAGCAACCTACGCTACGGCTACGTCAAAGGACCTACAGTGCATATACACACTTACCTTAGGTAAGGCACATACAGGAAGATAGGCGAGACTTACCACCCCAAGTCTGCCACACCATTCACTACCTAGTGCCAACGACGTGACGAGAGACGCAGATCCGTGGCCGCGTGAACTAGACGCCCCTTCACTACCTACCTGGCTGACGAGAGGAAGAACCCGGACCGAATCGTTGCAAGGTTCCCACCACCCCCCGACGATAACCTCGCCCAATCTCGGCACCTCCTTTGTCGCTGTCCGCTGCAACGGTACTCATAGTAGTCTGCACTACGGATTCGTCACCGACCGGTCCAGACCGACGCGACCCCCTCTATCTCTGCATCCGTCCTACTTCCGAAACTAGTCTTCACTTCGCGCGAAGAGCAGCGCCCAACCCGTTGCCGCCTTTCCCTTCACCGCATCTTTCCCGGCTGCTCCCCCCCAAAACCCCGTCCCCTTCCTCCTCCTCCTCCTCCCCTCTGCTGCCCATTCCAGCTCTGCTGGGACGGTTCGACCCCCCTTTCCCTTCCCTTCCCTCCCTTCCTCCCTCCCAGGCCCAGGAATAACCCCGTCGCTACCCATTCGTACCCCACCCTACCACGCTACTACCACAATGGCCGACCGTGCCCATTACCGCGGTGGCCGAGGCGGCGGCGGACATCCCCGCGGCGCGCGGGGCGGACGAGGCGGCGGAAGAGGTGGTGGTGGTGGACACGGACCTGACTCGGGCGCTGCCGGCGCCGGCGGCGGCGGCGCGCCCCAGGAGCGGGAACGCCCCAAGAAGGAGAACATCCTCGATCTGAGCAAATATG
Source organism: Pyrenopolyporus hunteri (assembly GCA_902806595.1). Lineage (NCBI taxonomy): Eukaryota > Fungi > Ascomycota > Sordariomycetes > Xylariales > Hypoxylaceae > Pyrenopolyporus > Pyrenopolyporus hunteri. The sequence goes on along the minus strand of CADCXC010000035.1, from coordinate 705,779 downwards.
TCGATAAGAGAATTACCGTCAAATTTAATGGAGGACGGGAAGGTATGCGACCCTCCTTTTCCGTCTTATCGGGTACCGCTTTGTCCTGTTGAGGCATTAACTAATCTCCATCCCGGCACGTAGTCACCGGCACGCTCAAGGGCTACGACGCCCTGATGAACTTGGTCCTCGATGAGGTACAAGAGGTTATGAGAGGTTAGTTGAACATTCACGTTTCTCAGGGGCCGCCGATCCCGAGAATTAATCTCGCTCCTGCGGGACATATTCGAGCGGAAACTAATGTGCAAACATCTACGCAGACGACGAGGGCAGGGAAGCAACTCGGTCACTCGGGCTAGTCGTCGCCCGAGGTACGCTGCTGGTAGTCATCAGCCCCGTAGACGGGAGCGAGGAGATTGAGAATCCTTTCGCGCAACAAGCGGAAGATTGAACTATCAAGGACTAGGGCGCGTAAGGCGCGTAAGGACGGGATGATAGAGACTTGACGGACTGTTAGACACACTTTCGGATCACAACAGAGAAGGAAGCTAGAGACTAAAGCCTTTCGATGGTATAAGTCAGAGCCCCAACCAGATACTAAGTGAGAGTATGATGGGTGGTAAGAGAACATGGGAAATGGGCCAACCGTCGGCTCGAGGGCTATGTCGGCAAGCAGAACTATGTGACGATCGTCTATCATATTTACGTGCGGGACGAGAATAATCATATTCATCATCTTCTTGGCCTCTCTTGACGTGAATCCTATTATGACTACCGGCTGGCCATTACTTGGGGGCACTGGGTATCACGATACTATGGTTGGGCTACGGGTTATGGAGGACGAAGGCCTACTACTTCCTACTCCACCTTGGTATTTACTTCAATCACATTCAATCTCATCCAAGCTAGCAGCCAACCGCCATCCACATATATAGCTACCACCGGAGCGTATATTATCCCTTTAAACGACTTAGTTCCTCATAAACTACTCATAACTTAGTTTCCTTGTATCATATCGTCAGTTGCCTGCAAGTCAGCCGCGAAGTTCTAGACAATACCTCTCATGAAGTGTATCCCCAAGGAGTATAGAAAAACACGAAAGTTAGGCGGGTTATTCTAATAAGTGAGATTCTATCCTAGGCTTACTCGCTACACATCGGCTTTTTTCTTACATTTTGGTATTACGAGCTTATGCTAGAAGCTCAACATGCAAAATCTTATGTACCTAGGTACTCATCACGAGAAGGTTAGTAGGGTTAGAGACATGCTCATAGAGCAATTTGTTTCTATGTTTGCGACTTTTTACGATAAGAAGGTATCTCCCGTCACGACGCTTCTCATTATTTGCGTCCATGGCGGAAACCAAGAAACAAAGATAGCAAAATACACAGCACTAGTTCACATACAGCGGCCGTATCACATTAAAACTCATTATGCGTCAAAGAACGAGCCGCACGAGGGCGACTCGCATACATGAACAGTAAGAAACTTTGCTTGTGTTCTACTTTATACTCTGAGAGAATATGCTATGTGTCTGTCTTCGATCGTTGAGGCTCATCCACGCACGCACGCTTTCTCGACCCCTGCTAAAAGCAAACCGCAGTCATGTCTTTCCTTTCGTTTCCTTCCTTCTCTCTTTCAATCCTTCGTAGCCAGGCCGGCCGACCCCGTCCACGACCGCGGGGAAATGGCGACCAACCAATTGTTAGGTTACCCCCTAAAAGAGGAGCGCTATGGTACGGCTCCTGCGTCAATGGGTATTCAACCGACTGATGCAAATATAGTCCAATGTCGTATGCTGTCGTCCATCCTCTTGTCAGCCTCATGGTAATAGTATGGAGGGTCCTCTCGGTTAGGTTGGCTTATCCTCTGCAGCCGAAGGAAATATCCAGGTAATGACCCAAGGACATAACATTGGGGGGTGCCTAGATCTATTGTAATCTGTGGATCTCTGTATGTCTGCAATTCAAGTTCGAGAACCAGGGCTTCGCATACTTGGTTCTTGTAACTGTTGTTGTACCCCCAACGGGGCCCATTTTAGATGTCCTATGTCATTGTGAACTGTTTCCAACAATGCCATCATCGCGGGATCCATCGCTAGTGTCGTATCGTTTCTTCCAAATTTAGAATATTGTCGTATACCCTGACTTCTCACGCTCTTCTTCAACTCCTAGTACCCGTCTGCTCCGACAACTCCGTCGGATGGCGAGCGAAACCTGCACATTCTCGGCTCATATAAGGCTAACTTGCTTATATTGATTTGTTGGCGCCGCGCTTCCTCTAGTAACCTCGGCTGGCCTGTGGCTTATTAGCCGCCTTGAGCAGGTCGCTAAATGCACCTTGGACTTGCTTCTTCAACTCCTTGTACGAGACTATAAAGGTTGACTGGTGGTCCCTGCTGGTGAGGTAAATCTTCTCGTCGACACCAGCGTCTAGCTTATTCAGGCAGCTAATGATATGCCCTAAATCCACGACTGGATTTCCTTGAGCATCGACCTGATGGAAGACATAGTCCCGGAATAGTTTCAAGGTGTAGCGTTCCGCCGTCTCGGCCCAGGTAGGGTCGTTGTCAAACTCTGGTCGTTCGTTAATGGAGCCCAGCTTCGCCATCAACCGCACCAGCCGGCCGTTCTCGAGTTCTCTGCCTAGATGAACGGTGATTTCGTCCTGGGCGTTGAACGACGCTACGAGTGCGTCATCCATGTGCTGAGCAAGGTCGTACACCAGGTGCTCCGCCGTCTTTGTGGGGATATTCTGCGGTGGGCTGAGCAGCCAAGAAATTCTTTCTTTCAGTTCCGGTGAATATGACCGACCTATTTGGTCAAGTGGTAGTCGAAGGTCGCCAAGGTTCCGCGGCGTCGTATTGGTCGCGATGCTCAGCATAAGGCGACCTAGATTAAAGAAATCCTCTTGCTGCAATTCCTCGATCCGACGAGGCACTTCAAAGTGCAGTACGTCTACGATCGAGCAGGCGCTGAGCCTAACACGGTTCTTATCCGTCAAAATCACCTTGGTGATATCGATGCATCGCGCTGCAAGCTTAGCTTTGTGGATTGCCTTGAGGGCGCTAGCCAGCTGGACTAGATAACTCCATAATACCCTCTCTGACACGGCTGCCGGACGGCCGTAGCGATTGCTGGGAAAGTGATGCTCTGCCAGCGTTTTCGAAAGAGGGTGGTAACCGTGAACAAACACTAGGGAGCTGTCGTTAAAGTCCCTTGTTGTGAATGCTTCGATCGTGGTAACTATATTAGGGTGTATAATTTTCTTCCACGAATTGACAGCTTTGATCGCCTCTTCATTAGTGAGACGGAAACCTACCAACCGATTAGTTTAAAATTCACCGGATAAATTCGGGAACGAACCTTCAATTCGTCTCAAACAGAATGTGTTTCCGTTTTTACGAGAAGTTGCTTTAAACACCCAGCTGGGAAGTCCGAAAGTATTAGTTGTGCTTCGGAGCTTGGTATCCAAAGGGACGAGAGAGTGGTAATGCTGAAGAGTGGGTAGCTGGACTCCCGGCTGGCTCGAAAGAACCTGTCTAGCGGCTTCTGACTTCTTCTGGAGATCTTCCCTGAGTGATTCGGGAAGGAATAAGTCATAGACTTGTCGCTGGTAAGGCTGCAAATTCTCCCTCCCGGTAGTAATGGGATAATAGAGATGATATTGAAGCTATGAGTAGTTAGAGAGTAATTCAGGGATAAATATGGAGGTGTGGTCTTACGGGTTGAGAAGGAGCTGCATAGGAGTTCTGAGCGGTATAATATGACGCGCCCGCTCCAGCTAAGGCGTTGTGATCCTCGGCATACGGGTTATATTGCGTCGATGGAAGTGTCTGGCTGACACTGGACATAGTGAATGGGTCATAACCGAGAGAATTCCCATCTGCTGAACCATTCGTCGTAGTCTGAACCCAATTAACCTCTGTTTCCAAGGGCTATTCCTCTCAGACCTACCGCAGTATTCAAATCATAGTTCTGAGGAGCAAAATCCGCAAACGGTGCGGATTTATATAGCGAAGTTCCGGTATCTTGTTGTAGACTCGAGCTTGTAGCTATTGACGATGTAAGTTTATAGACACCGCAAAGGTCGGCACGAGGGTATCCTCACTAGAAGAGGCCCCCCTGGGGGTGAATGGTGTAGCATTTGTTGAGAAGTTGGATTTCTTGCCCCCGAGCTGGGTAGGAGTAAACGATGGAGACTCGACATTAAGAGATTTCTTCGTGCCACTAGATAGGGGATTAGTAAGGTCATTTCGAGATACCGCGTGAGAATGGCTGAGGTTGGCTGGCACTCTTGAGCTGGCCTCGAAGTTGTCGAATACCGACGGGATGGTGTCCCAATGCGACGGAGACGAGAAGCTCTCACGAATAGGGCTTTTGTCGAATTGGTCATGCTGAGAAGAGGAAAAGGTAGGACTGAGGTCAACAGTCTCGGAGTATCGAGTCCTCGAACCAGACGGTGAGTATGACCAGCTACGAGCCAATGGATTCAATGTAGTAGCAATGTGATTTCTGGCTTGCTGCACACGAGGTGCGGGTATATATGGCAGTATAGTTGCCGGATTGCATGCCATAGGAATATTGTCGCCTATAGGCTCTGAAGCGAATTTCCCACGCCTTCTTCTTGTTTTCCCGAAGAGTCTTCGTGGTGTGTTGTGTGACAGAGGCTCCGTCCAAGAGGCGTCTTCTCCCATTTTGTCGAAGGGCATCCCGAGGTAGTCTGAGAACACAAGAACTCCGATAGAGTCCCGAAGATAGTCGAATGGAGAAGTGGATATTCCTCATCGAATCACATCGGCTGCTTTTGAGTGCCCGACAGCTATTTTATTGACGAGTGGTTCTATGTTACCTAGTCGACACCGTTTGGCTCTATGTAGAATACCTCTGTCTTGTCGTGGAACCCGCGGAAGCAATCGAGGTGTTGGCCAGCCGGCCAGCCAGCGAGCCAATGGGAGAGGGGAGGAACTCGGAGAATGGTGCAATGATTAAAGGGGGTCACCACTTACTTGTCCATTGAATTAGAGGAGCCCTTGTCATGGTTGAAGGCGCATCCCTGATCCTCATAACGGCAGTGGCCGTAGATCAACACATTTCGACAAAGCGTGTCCTTACTATCTGAAAGCGCAAGGGGGTAATGTTAGAAAGGACATGGAGACGCGCTAGTAGAGGCGCCGACAACGAGCCAACTTGTCCTCAGATGGTGAGCACCTACCGCGTGTCTTGGGCCTTGGGGAGGCCATCTGCCTGCCCCTGTCGGCAGTGCCGAACCGCGTATTCGCCATTTGTACTGGGTAAAGCTTGCAGATTCTCGTATTTTCGGCATGGGGTAGTCGCGTGGTCGGGTCAGGAGGAAAGTATACGCTGCACCTGTCGATACAACCCCTAGATCAATAGCTTGTTAGGACTTGTTAGGCCTCAACGGTCGAGTAGGGACGAGAGGGGCGACGAAGGGAAGGATATGGGGGGTTGCACATACTACATAGACACCTCAAAGCGCTCCCATTTTTCTGGAAAGAAAGGGCGAGAGCTCGCCCATGAATCAAAACGGCGCGCGCAGAAGGGACTGATTGGTGGATGGACAGAGTTCGGGATGTCAATTGAACTTCTGGGGAGGGCGCGTGAGGCTGACGATAAGGGCAACAAAGATACAATGCGGGCGTGTTTAAGGACGTCAGTTAGAAGTTGCAGCAAAGTTGTAGTGGGATGACGGCGGCGGATGACTAAGGGCAGGAGACTTTTTGATTGGATCCGAAGTCCGATGCCAAGATGTCCTCTTTCTCAGCCTTGGTTAATGGACTGTGCTTATTTAGGACTGGGTACCTACATAACTTGCCCAGGTACCTGCGAGCACGCTGTACACATGTACCTGATGTAGGTACCCACCATGTAGAAATAAGGGTACGAAGATACACGGTAAGAGAGATGGCGCTAAGCTGTTTTGGTAGTTACCTAGGTATTTATAAGGAGGCCTACGTATGTAGATATATACACGGTAGCACGGACCAATCAGATGCAGGTGCGGGACGTGTATATATACCTACCTACCTATTGAGTTAGGACAACTTTGCTACATAGGTACATACCTAGTAGGTAGGTACCTTAGGTATTACATGTACCTAGTCGTCCGGTACTTAAACGCCACCAAAAAGCAACCTTCTCTACATGTACCCGCTATTTGTCGTCACCCTCTAGACCGGCCAACTCGAATAACCTTAATTAATCCAACATCGATCTGGACACGAATTCCTCAAGAGATAGCTTCCACGTCCCTCCTCCCCTCAACTTCACCAAGGCCTCCAGTAATACCTAATACATACCTACCTACCTATCTTAGGTACGCGTAGCAGCATGCTACTACACCTCTCCCACTACCAACGTACCTAACCGGTAGAGTACCTACCTCATTTAGGTCCTGCATGGCATTCGCCTCGATCTCTGCGGCTGAATCCAGTAATTACCTACCTACACATACCTCTTGCTCTTACAACCACCCACCCATCTAAGGCTGCAACCTCCCATAAAACAGCAGCACAACTGCCTCACCCTACTTACCGTACCTACATAAACTAGGCACCTATCCTAATACCACTAATTTATACAATATATGGGGGAGTTGGTATCGTGCTATACACGCATTCAACATAGCACATGTCGAAACGATGGCGAGCCACGATAACATCGACATAGGTCGGCTCTCTCCGGAGCAGCGGTCTGCTCTGGAGCAATACACCCAGGTCACAGCACAAGATGTCAAGGACGCAATACCGTTGTTAGAAAGGTCGCAGTGGAATGTGCAGATAGCAATAGCCAAGTTCTTCGATGGCGAAGGGCCCGATCCAGTGGCCGAAGCCATGGCCGCACAAAACCATATCCCGCGTCAACCGGCCAGGCACGAGAACCTACAAGAAAGCTTCGCAGCATCCGCACGGCCCCCCCGACACCCGGCGTCGCGGGCTAGGCCCGATCCCGCACCGAGGATCGTCCCGCAACCTCAGACGACCCACCGCCTGCCCTTCCTCCTCTCCGTACTATTCGCCCCCTTCAACATCGGGTACAAAGCCGTCTCGACGCTATTCCGCACCTTCATATACGTATTCAGCTTCCTCCCCGCATCCATACGGCCCCGCGCCATAACGAACATGACGAGCGGGTGGAAGAGCACCATGGGGCGACGCATGCTGATGCCCCGCGACACCGCCGCGCGGTTCAAGCGGGAGTTCGAGGAGGAGTACGGGAACACGAGCCTGCCGTTCTTCGAGGGAGGCTTCGCGCAGGCCCTAGACCTAGCCAAGAAGGAGCTCAAGTTCCTGCTGATCGTATTGATGTCGCCGGAACACGACGACACGGAGTCCTTCACGCGGGAGACGCTGCTGTCCCCCGAAGTCAGCTCCTTCATTGCCGACCCGGCCAACAACATCGTGCTCTGGGGTGGCAACGTGCTCGACTCCGAGGCCTACCAGGTCGCCGCCGAGTACAACTGCACCAAGTTTCCCTTCGCCTGCCTCGTCTGCCTGACCCCCAAGGAGGGCAGCACCCGCATGAGCATCGTCAAGCGCCTCGCCGGCCCCCTGCCCCCCTCCACCTTCCTCGCCGAGCTCCAGACCGCGATCAACAAGTACGCCCCCGACCTCGCCTCCGTCCGCGCCGAGCGCGCCGCCCAGGAGGTCGCTAGGAGCCTCCGCACCGAGCAGGACTCCGCGTACGAGCGCTCGCTGGCCCGCGACCGCGAGCGCGCCCGCCAGCGCCGAGAAGCCGAGGCAGCTGCCGCGGAGGCCGAGAGGAAGCAGAGAGAGGAAGCGGAGGCCGCGGAGCGCCGCGCCCGGCTGCGCGAGCAGTGGCGGCGCTGGAGGGCGCGCACTATCGCCCCTGAGCCCGACGCCAGCGCCAAGGACGTCGTGCGGCTCGCGCTGAAGATGCCCGATGACGGGGGCGCGTCGGCGGGACGCGTGGTGCGGCGTTTCGCGGGCACGACGACGGTCGAGGAGGTGTATGCGTTCGTAGAGTGCTACAACTTACTAAGCGGAGCGGAAGATAGCGAAGAGGAAGGCGGAGGAGACAAGCCGGAAGGCTACGAGCACGAGTACGGGTTCCGCATCGTAGCGCCGATGCCGCGCGTCGTGTACGAGCCGGATCCGAAGGCCACGCTGAAGGATACGATTGGCAGGTCGGGGAATCTGATCGTCGAGAGTATAATTTCCGATGAAGAATCCGACGACGATCAGGAGGTGGAAGAGTAACGTATGGTAGAGCAAATACTTTAGCCAGTTCGTTCGTCGTTCTATAGATCGATCTGGCGCACTAGATCGCTGTGAAAGCTATAATAAATCGAACTGCTGTTTGCACACCTGGACATATTTATATTTGCTTTGATTGCCGCCTACTTAGGTGGTATATACCTAGGTACCTATGTGTGTCTTGTCTAGTAGCTCGAGCTATACAGCCGAGCTAGCTTATTCCGAAACTCCAAGCGCCTTTTATTATCTTTATACCCGATAAGTGCTTCTTACACGGCCGTGCAAGGCCATTGCGCTTACAACCAAACGTCTCAGAAGGCCGTCGGTGAGTTCTGTTTCAATCATACAAATACAAGTTCTAGGCGCACCATACTCCTCGATATCCAAAATCTCTTACACGGGGAAGACTGTTTCAGCGGGCTAGTTTCACAAAAAAAAGACCCTAGCCTCGCTCACGCAAGAGGTAGCACGGGAGACATCGACGGTCTTCGATATGCAGCACGATCGGAAGAGACACAAAGCTGTATTAGAGTATGAGCAGTTTGAAAATGTATAGACGAGCTCTTTTTTGTGGGTATTGTTTACCTGTTCAGCCTTCCGATAATTACTTTCGACATCCTCCCGATCTTTCTCCACGAACCGGGGGAAACCTAGGGATTCTTGTAGGGATAAACAGTAAAGGTGTTCCGTCCATCCGCCATGAGGCCTATTCGTAACTCACGAGACGCGAGCCGCCTCCTCTTGCGTAGCACAAATCCAGCCGCTAAGATGTTCCAACCATATAACGAGGGGTTAATGACCTTGTTGATTATCCTTGGCAAATCTCTGATGAATCCGGGCGATCTGTTCGTCGACATTCACGCTCTGCATGTGGTTGATATGAGCCTGGTTCCTGCCTTCGGGATTGCCGTCGAAGCTATTCAACGCCGCCCGTTTCCTCCTTGCCATCTCTTCCTCTGAGATAGGTTGTCCAGTGACACCGTCGAACAGATCTCCTCGCTGGCTTGCGAATCGTTTTAGGTTGTTGGCGACGTCGGAATGTGACAAATTCGTAGTCGCATACCGCGACTCGGCCTTGGCCTTCTGCTCCTTCCACTGGGGGTCTAGTAGCTCGATCCTCATATGCGCCTCCAACTCGTTCATCGGGATCTGCTGGTGGCAATTTGGACAGAGAGCCATCTGAGTTCCTTGCCGGTTAGCTGCTCGCGCAGCCGCGCGGGGAACATAATTTTCTTTAATCTTCATCGGGGCGGCGCCGCCTTTAGCCTCAGCCTGCGCATGTTGCATGCGTAACCGAGCTTCTTCTCTTTCTCGTATCCGCTGCGCCTCCTCGTCTTCTTGGGTGGCACCTTGGCGTGGCGGCGGAGCTACCTGATACGCACCTTGCTGAACCGGGGTAGACGGATGAGGTGGAGCTCCGGGTAGACGCTGTCCTGCTTGTGCGGGATGGTGAGGGAGGTTATAATTCGGTTGTGTCCCGTAGCCGTTATAGGCGTTATCATCATCTGTAGGCATCGCTTCCTCAATACGCAGGTTAGCACTGACGGAAATCTTGGCCTTCTGTTCGAGAGAAGCGTATTGCAGTTCAGAGAGGGAGGTTGGCGGGGGCAGATTTGCTTGGTCATCGGCTTCGGTGAATACGACGGTCTCGACAACAACAAAATCGTGCCAGTCGATCTGGGCGTAGGTTAGCCGCTCCTTCTCTTCCTCTTCTTCCTTCTTCTGCTTCTCGTCCTCTTGATGCTTTAACCACTCGGCCCTTTGTCTAGCGCGGTTCAGAATATGGTATTTGTCATCGATGTTGCGCTGCAGCTCGGCTATCCTCTCTTGCTGGGCCTTCCCCCCTTCGCCATCGATACCGCCGGCTCGGAGGAGCGTCGAGTATTGATCAATAAGGTGCTGGAAGAAATTGTGGAGGCTGTGGTTCGGCCTCAGGAAATCAAACTGGTAATTCCCAGCCTCTCTTTGGGAGAGGGCGGTCATGAACTGCCTGCCATTCTTCGCAACAAACAGCGCAGTCAGTTTTACAACCTCGAGATCCTGGGCGCTGATGTTGGGCATACGCGCGGAGAATTGGAAATCCGGAGGCTTGGGAGGGCCTGCGGGCTTCGTCTCGACAACGGCGGCAGCTTCGCCTGCTCGACCTGCGGCCACGGCGGTGCCACGACCTTCTTTGATCTCGCTCAATCTCCATAGATAGTAAGGGTTGTAGGGGTCGGCATTGCTAAGGAAACTGAATTTCGGGTTATTCTTCTCCTTTTCTCGAACGCGGTCTTCGAAGGCGAGGCCATTTCGGGCAACGAAACCGGCAGTCTTCTCGAGGATGGCTTTGTTTGGGTTAGCCTAATGCGAGCTTTCAACAGCTTTCAATAGAGGGAGATGCGTTCGACTTACTTCTAAATTCTTTAGGCGGTAGGACGATGCCCTGGGGGGGTTTGATATCATCCAAGGCAGCTGCTGCATCACCGTTAGTATTGGCAGCCATATTGATGGCAATATCAGAAGGCCTCCCTGGAAATGCGTGGACGCGGGCGCGGATGTGGAGGCTTGCAGTAGGTAAAGTAGGTATTGGCTGATTGCGCGATGATGTCGCGGCAAAGAAGCTCCGACAAAAATGTAAATCCTCCAGGGTTCGGTTTTCTCAGTTGTACACCGTAAAGCGGGTTATCTCTTAATCCGTGCGTCTGGCCAATCAGGATCGGTCTTATTTTAGTTCGAAGCCAAACTTTAGCCCGAAACAATGACAGGTACCGTTGACTTTTCAGTAATATGTAACGGTATATTTCGAGTAGAACGAAACGGAATATTAAGCTGTAATTCAAGATTCGCAGGACTAATACAAGGTACAATTTACGAAGTTCTTAGTTATTGAATTATATGCCTCCTTATAGACGTAGTTACCTTTTAGCTGACGCCGTCTTCCTAAGCTAGTGCTAAACCTCAACTACCTCGAGTTTGTAGATAGGTACATATATATCCATGATTCTTTACATACTTACATCATATATGAATGTTCATTTATATTCATCAATGAATTACGGAATTGCGGGGCGCGCCTAGTTCCAGTTTATAGATGCCTACCTACATTAATAGGTACCATCAAGTTTGAGGGTAGCAGCGAATCAATCTGTTACATACTCTGGTACACATGGATGTGTAGTAGGCTAACCGGGCAGCCCTAGCAGGTGCTAATGAGGTAGTCGCAGAGTCCAGACCATTATGTAGCAGTCGCAGCTTGGGTTTCTTTTTTTGGACCCCAGAAAAGGCGAACAAGACAAAAGGCAAAAGGCAAAAAAAAAATAAAAAATAAAATAAAAAAGAACCCCCCCATCACCATTCATCCATCAAACCCCCCCTGCGCTAATCCGCCAAACCGGATAAGGCCACTGTAGCATCAAGACAATTTACGCGGATTAACCATGCAACTAGGATTTTGAAGGCTACCTACCTACTGGCTCGTTGGGGAACAACGCCTAATCCGTGGAAAGCTCAAAAATAAATTCTGACAGGCCTGTACCTATTCACGCCATTCCCACGGAAACCCCTTTATTCCCTTCAGCTCTCTTCAGCTCTTCTTCTAAACCTATCCGCCGCCGTTAACTTCGACCAAAGGGGGGGGAATTCTCAATTCTTACTCGTCCCGTCTCTTTGAATGGGATTTTCATTATCCTACTGTCTTATTATAATGATCGGTTCTACTTCTCGACTTTCGTTAACCCACCTCTGAATTTCCTTCTCCGGTGTGATACTTTGTGCGGCTTGTGCGGCGTAACGCAGAGCTCTCGTTCCACGGGCAAACAAATTCGACGCGACCAGATCGAAAGGAGGCCACGAACACCTCTTTTCTTTCCTCTTTTTCCCATTCCACCCCCGCCACCCCATTTAGAATCCGCCGAGTTGAATAGCAAGCTGCCTTTCGCATAGCACCGAGCAACATGGCGAGGTCCAGTTCGGCCAAGCCGCCCGCTACGAAAAGCGAATCACCCACACCTCCGAAGCCCATCAGCCAGGTCAAGAAACACGATGATTACACTTCGGAGGGCGTCAAGGATAATGACATCTTCTTATTACCCGTGTCCGACTACCAGGTCATGCTAATCTTAACTGTCCTCGGAGCCGTCGTGCGACTGTTCCGCATTTACCAACCTTCGAGTGTCGTTTTCGACGAAGTACAGTATGTCCCCTCCTCTACCAAAGGTTCCAAGATGGCCGACGTTAACACCGGATTCTACTTGTAGCTTTGGCGGCTTTGCGACCAAGTACATCAAGGGTAAATTCTTCATGGACGTCCACCCACCCTTGGCTAAGCTCCTCATCACTCTCTTCGGCTGGCTCGCCGGCTTCAATGGCGACTTCGACTTCAAGGAGATCGGCAAGGACTATCTAGAGCCGGGCGTCCCATACGTGGCCATGCGATTATACCCGGCCATCTGCGGCATCTTCTTAATCCCGACTGTTTTTCTGGCTCTGAAGGCTGCCGGTTGCCGCACGGCCACCGCCGCCCTCGGCGCCGCCTTTCTCATCTTTGGTACGCTCTCCTCGTCCCTATACTTAGCGTCGAACGCTCGCTTACACGTAATGCAGAGAATGGCCTTCTTACTCAAGCGCGCCTAATCCTCCTCGATTCTCCCCTGGTCGCCGCCACCGCGTTTACCGCCCTCGCGTTCACATCCTTTACCAACCAGCATGAACTGGGTCCTTCGAGGGCGTTCGATGCGAGCTGGTGGTTTTGGCTCGTCATGACCGGTGTGGGGTTAGGAATTACCTTCAGCATTAAATGGGTCGGCCTTTTCACGATCGCCTGGGTCGGCTCCTTGACCCTCATACAGTTGTGGGTGCTGCTCGGCGATACCAAGACCGTCACCATGCGCATCTTCGCGAAGCACTTTCTAGCCCGTGCCTTCTGCCTAATCATCATTCCTCTCACCATCTACATGGGCATATTTGCTATCCATTTCCTCTGCTTGGTAAACCCCGGCGACGGCGATGGATTCATGAGCTCGGAGTTCCAGGCCACTTTAAACAACAAGGGCATGCAAGACGTACCGGTCGATGTTGCCTTCGGTAGTCGTGTCACTATCCGCCACGTTAACACCCAGGGAGGCTACCTTCATTCTCATCCCCTGATGTACCCAACAGGCAGTCAGCAACAGCAGATCACCCTCTATCCCCATAAGGACGAAAACAACATATTCTTGTTCGAGAACCAGACCCAGCCGTTGGATGCTAACGGCGAGCCTATCAACGGGACCGCCGCCTGGGACAACGTCAAGAACATAACCGAGAACTACATCAAGGATGGTTCCGTAATCCGACTATACCACCTGGCTACTCACCGTCGTCTCCACTCCCACGATGTGCGGCCGCCTGTCACCGAGGCCGACTGGCAAAACGAAGTATCCGCCTACGGGTATGAAGGATTTCCTGGTGATGCCAACGACCTGTTCCGTGTTGAGATTGTGAAGAAGCATTCTCTCGGCCCCATCGCCAAGGAGCGTCTTCGAACTATCCAGACCAAGTTTAGGCTCGTTCACGTCATGACTGGCTGCGTCCTCTTCTCTCACAAGGTCAAGTTGCCGGATTGGGCGTCCGAACAGCAAGAAGTTACTTGCGCGAAAGGCGGCACCCTCCCCAACAGCTTATGGTACATCGAATCCAACTCGCACCCCCAGCTAGCCAGCGACGCTGAGAAGGTCAATTACGTTAACCCCGGTTTCTTCGGCAAGTTCTGGGAGCTGCAGAAGGTCATGTGGAAGACGAACGCGGGTCTGGTCGAGTCTCACGCTTGGGACTCCCGTCCCGAGTCTTGGCCGATTCTCCGCCGCGGCATAAACTTCTGGGGTAAAAACCACCGTCAGATTTATCTGATGGGCAACCCTATCGTCTGGTACACCTCGACCCTCGCGGTTGCTATCTACGTGCTTTTCAAGGGTATCGCGGTCCTCCGATGGCAGCGCAGCTGCAACGACTACTCGAACGCCACCTTCAAGCGGTTCGATTACGAGATCGGGACCTGGGTCCTGGGATGGGCTTTCCATTACTTCCCTTTCTTCCTAATGCAGCGTCAGCTTTTCTTACATCACTATTTCCCAGCGCTGATCTTCGCCGTCATGGCATTTTGCCAAACGTACGACTTCGTCACGGCTCGATTCTCTATCGGAGGCATCAGAGAGAACCCGATCATCAATAAGGCCGGTGCCATTGCGCTCTTGGCTATTTCCGGAATCGTTTTCGCCCTATACTCACCCCTAGCGTACGGAAATGCCTGGACAAAGGCCGAATGCAATCGTGTAAAGCTGTTCAGCACTTGGGATTGGGATTGCAATACCTTCTTGGACAGCGTAAGTTTTATTCCTACCCATGGTATACCGTCAAGAGGACGAGGTTAAGGCCTGACGGCACCCGTATGTTCCTGTCCCTCTCTGGACTTTCGAACACGGATATGAACCGCACATAGAAAGCTTTGCAAATTGTCAATTAGACAGTAGACTAATTGAAAAAACTCGTAGTACGATGCATACTCGGCACTCGCAAGCCCGAGCCCAATCTCTCAGACCGCACAACCCGTCGTAGACAACAAGAACCAGGCGCCGGTCCAGCCCGCTGCTGAGAACAACCCGGATGCCCCAAAAGCCGGTATCTCGGGGGCACCCAAGTTCGAGCCCCAGGGCCAAAAGGTGATCGGACGCGAAGAGCGAATCGAATATCGAGACCAGGACGGCAATATTCTCAACGAAGAGCAAGTCAAGGCCCTCGAAGGCAAAGTCGAATTCAAAACCAAGTACGAAACCAGAACGCGCGTCATCGACGGCAACGGCAACGAAGTAGAAATGCCGGTAGAAGAGCTGGCCGCCGCCGGCGTGGCGCCACCTCATCCTGATGTCCAAGGAGCGGACCAGGAGACTAAGAACTTAGTAAGGGATGATCCCATCCCCCAAGAAGCGTCTTCGAGCAAGGACGGCGAGAAGGAAGCCGAGAAGTCCGTTCCTAAGCCAGCCAGCGAGGGCAACGAGGCGACGGTCTAAACGGCTCGGTTCCTTCCGATAACTCCTAATCCGACCTCATCTTATAGCGTGCCAAATTCATAATGAAGAAAATCTCCACTGGTTTTGGTTCCCGAGTGTTAGGTAGCCGGCAGGATGGCGGCGTATCTGCTAGGCTCATGTATATCGCCATACTAATGAAGATCACGGAGGGGAAAAGTTGGGGAATGCGGAACGCAAACAAAAGATAAGGAGGGGATATTGGCGTGATTGTCTCGCAAAGACGAGTTAGAACCGTGTCAGTTACACCCGCTGATCACAACCTATTTCCTTTAATCTGAAGATTTTGCTGTGTTCATATGTGCCTTCCATTGGATAGTCGTCTTCCTACCAGCAGACAGGGAGCTCAAAGATGTTCCTCGTAGTCGTCTGGAGCGAGCGGGTTATCGTGCCTCCAGCCGCAATGCCTTGCTTTCGACGGGCCGGAACTCCGTCATGCTAACGTATGGAGCATACAACTTAGTCTATAATCGCAGCGGCTTGGTCTAGGCATCCAGAGATATCCACGTAGCAACTCCGGTTCCGGTCCAGCAAGTTCGAGCATTCAGGAGCCGTCCTATTATACTATTATTATATAGGCTAGCTCTCCGCCAGAGGTTTATACTAACCCCGCACGCAAGCCTCACTCAGATTGACCAGACTAGAGACTTCCGGACCGAACTTCTCGCCCCGATGGCCCAGATCGTCGAAGTTTCCATCTCCTGCCTTTGCGGCGCCGGAAAACAGACAGTGGCTTTACGCCGTCCGGACTCGCAAGCGACGCCGACCCCATTCGATATTGACCTATGCCACTGCCATGCCTGCCGCCACACCACGGGCCTGCTGTGCGTCTCGTACGCTCTTATCCAGACGCCGCGGTCTCTCGAGGGCCTTGTGGCATACCCTGATGAATCTACGCAGACGTCAGAGAGTACTCTCCGGCGTTACTTCTGCGGAACCTGCGGCTGCCACGTCTTCCGGCGCGAGGCGGACTCCACACTAGATCAGACAAGCACCGACGGGTCCTGGGCGGTAGCTACCGGCACCATCATCGGACAAGTCAGACCCAACGACGAGCCAGCGGGCGCGGCCGACGAGGGCGAAAAGCCGCTCCTAAGGTATGCCAGACACGTCAACACCGCCAGCACCCGGGACGGCAGCCTATCGCCCTTCATACCCGGCATTCCGGGCGCCACGCCACCTCCTCAAACAGATCCACCGGCGGCAAGCAAAATCCAACCCGAGACCGCCGAAGATATCCTACAAGCGCACTGCCACTGCCGCGCAATCCGCTTCCGCATCACGCGCCCCGACGCCTCGAGCCGGCTCCCGCGCTCCAACTTCCCGGACCTCACGACGCCGTACGCGACGTCCCCGCGCGAAGTCATCACTAACCCCGCCGACGAGAAGTGGTGGCTGCGCCCGCCCGGCGACCCGAGCCCGACGCGGTACTTGGCGGGGACGTGTGCGTGCCGCTCGTGCCGTCTGAGTTCTGGGTTTGAGGTGCAGACGTGGGCGTTCGTGCCGAGGGGGAATATCTTCTTTTTGCCGCCGTCTGTTCCTACTTCTTCCTCTTCTTCCTCGTCCGCCGCCCCCATCCCCCTAGACTTTGCGACCCTCCCGCGCCACGGCGTCCCGCTGCGCGGCTTCGAGAGCTCGCCGGGCGTGCTGCGGGAGTTCTGCGCGCGCTGCGGCGCCACGGTGTTCTGGCACGACCGCTGGCGCCCCGAGCTGGTCGACGTGAGCGTCGGGTTGCTGGCTGCTGACGAAGGGGCGCGCGCGGAGGGGTGGTTGGAGTGGTGGCGCGGGAGAGTCAGTTTCGAGGAGGATGCTGCGAATGGGAGGGAGGGGGGCGTGGCGAGCTGGGCGAGGGAGGGGGTGAGGGCTTTGGGGGAGGGGTTGAGGGGATGGGATGGTTAGTCGAGCGCTGCCTGCTATAGACGATGGGCTTGGTAGGGGTCGGGGGGAGGTGGACCGGCGGATATGGTACTCTGGGTGAAAGGGCATGGACCTGTTTTGTGTACAGATATCTCGGGGGTCCTATGGTTGAGAGCTTCCGATGATCATCTGGGAAGGGCTCTGCAAGAGTAGACAATAGTTTGCGCCACGTCCTTCTTTCGTTTATGGCGTTAGTTACACCCCAGGGAAAATAAGTAAATCGAGTTTTACTCTTGAAGAGGCTCTCAACTCTGTCCTATATACCTCTAAGTATATCCCCCCTAGCATGGAGGCCCGGTCTCCGGACTACGTGCTAGAGGCCTTCTACAGTATTCCTAATGGGATAGGAAACTATGATGAACTAAAGGAAACCACTTTGCTTCCCTATGCTAATGGAATAGTCCATAGATCTATGAAAAAGCGTGAAACGACTCGATACACAGACGAGAGCATAATGGTAACAGAGCTGCCATCCTAGTTGCGTCCATATAGAGTATCTCAACTTCACGTCCACCAGGACGACGTACGCCGAACGTACTAGCCTATATACCTTCCTGCTTCAACGAAAAAAAAAAAAAAATCACAAAGGGGAAGTTCCACACCAAGGCCAACCGACACCATCGAGCAAAAACTAGAGCCCCCCCAGTCGGACAGACAGATCCAGCAAAAAGGAGAATCGATGGTCCCAGGCGGGCTCGAACCGCCGGCCTTCGCATTTACTCGATACGGCGGGAAGCGCGGTATTAGTACGACGCTCTAACCAACTGAGCTATGGGACCGGGCCAGATCAGATGTCCTCCGATGAGATTCCGGGGAGATAATGGCGCTTAGATAGCAACCCTGAGTGAGTGTGTGTGAGAAGGAGGAAAAAAAAAATTCTTCAGCAAACGGGTCGGGATCCACCCGCGCTCGGGCCGAAAGGACGGCTCGGGGTTAGGGTAGGTACCTAGGTAGGTAGGTAGGTCGCTAGCATATCGCAAACTTTTGAAAGGTTAGTATATTATTAATATAGTAGGCTACAGGTGTCTTCTATGAGCAAACCTCGAACTTTGGGATTTCATACTTTTCTGGATCATTCTTTAGAGGTGGATGTAGTAAGTGAACTCACAGTCACCGAAATCTCCCCAACGCAGCCGCGAGCAATCGTAACGTAACCTTAAGCTCGCCTTCTCCTCCCTTTATTTTGATGGCGGCCACGCTTACCGTATGCCGCTCATCGAGCTGAGTCAGCTCAGAAATATGGCATACTCTGCGAGGTGGAATTTCCGCTAAGACATATACTACTAGCGGAGAATACACTAATCCTACGGGAGGATGTGGGAGTGACAAGACATGTCTTGAATAAGACACATCCAGCTCAGACAGATTCTGTAGGGTTGATCAGCTATTTGTAAAAAGACTAGATGTATGACAATGTTTCATAATACTTCGTCCTCCGAGAAGTCTATGGACGCTGAAACGAAGCTGCTCCTGCACTGCCTAGGTAGTGACGGCGCCGATGGAAACCCGACTGAGAAAGGGCTTATCGATGATTTAATCCTAATTCGTACTGCCTCTCTCCAAACATCGAATGGATGTAGACCTGGCATGATCTACTCAGGAGATAACTTATAGAAGCGTAGAAAACTAACCGGCACCCTATAATTAGCCATCTATCAACGTACTTCGTCTCCATTTTATTTCATGATGACCTATTTCGCAAATGTCTCAGCGCCAACTACTAAGGAGCAAGAAGCCATACTACAACAATCTACAATAGACTATATAGACAACCATAGATAACCCCCATATAAACTCCTAGCAACAACCCGCCTAGAATATCAAAATCCGAACCCGGGGAAGGAACGCCGTCCGGGTCTACGGCGCCGCCCCATTCCTCCGGAAGCCGCGAGGGAAGACACATCCGGGAGGACTCGGAAGGCGGCTCCTCCCCTGAACCGGGACGAGCCGGGCATAAGTCGGGACTCCGGTATCACCCGAGCACCGGGTCGATCCGGCAGCGCGGTCAGCGATCGGTGGTCGGCGGTCGGCGGTCGGTGAAGTCTGACCTCACCGCCGTTTGCTACGTGGCTTACCTGGAGCACAATTTACGAGAAGCGATGCAAGGGAGCAACACACGTTGACCCCACGCCGCCCAGGGCCAGGATTCCTACCTCCGCTCTTTTCCCCCTAAAATCAGGGGAATCACGCCTAACAAGCCGAGCCGGCAAAACCCAGGACGTCTCTGCTGGGAGGGTACCGGCGCGCTGTGTCCCCGAGCGCTCACCGTGACCTTTTTCGGGGAGGTAAGCAAAAGCCCGCCTCTCGTCACATGCCACTGAAGGAGCCCTGCCTGCTCGCCTTCTCGCCCCCATCCCCATCCCACGCGACTTCTCATCTGCCGAGCCCTGAAGAAGTCGCGGGATCTAGATAGGGCCGAAACACATGTGGTGAGAGATAACAAGCGGTATCAGCATCCCATCGTCATCGGCGTCATCGGCGATTGGAAAGGGGGAAAAGATAAATGAAAAGGAAAAAAAAGGAGAGAAGAGAAGGAAACCCCGCAAAGCCATCGCTAGCCGCGACCCCCGTCCCCTAGCAAACACCGTCTATCTCACTTTACTCTATCACTCGCTCGCCAACTCAATTACTCACATGCTTACCTACATACCTAATGTACGCCCTCCCAACAGCGTAGCAATAGGGGACGCGACCCTGCCTGCGCCTCTACTCCCTCGAAGCGTCGAGGAGCCCGGTGCAGGACGCGGACTCGCTTCCAACGTCGCGGGAGCAATAGCCAAGATGGAACAAGCTTTCTGCTTCGCGTGCATCGTCGAAGGGTTGCGCCGCGTGGCAGGGATAGAGGAATAGGTAGGTTAGGTACCTTTTGTAGGTAGATGAATGGACGAGATGGGATAGGATGGGCTGGCCGCTGCTACTTACGTAGGTAGGTAAGGTTGTAGTTAACTACCTAGCCGTATGTATATCTACCGGTCTACGGCCCTGCGAGGCAAGGCAATGTAGGCAGGTGCGTCTCCATGCAATGCTAATGGACGGTGGGCCATTTGACCCAAACCGCCAAACCGCCAAAACTCATGGTTTCATAGTCTGATTACACAGTAGGCCCGCACTATGCGCTATACTGTATTTTTTTAGGTGCTAAATCCACTATAATTATAGGGCACTCTAGGGCATTCAACGCCTTGTTACACCAAACCAATTTGACCAATCAAAATATATTCTTATACTTCACTAATTTCAAAGCTTCCAGCGCTCTATAGCTACTAAATTATAGCACACTTTCGTAAGCTATACGTACGCAAATAATATATTAAACGACAGCGACCTCAAACGCTATAAAACCTATATTTATAATAAGGCGATTAAGCCTAAAGGCCCTGTAATTATAATGGTGTCTATAGTGGTGTCTATAGTGGTATTTATAGTGGTATCTATAGTGGTGTTTATAATGGTGTTTATAGTGGTGTTTATAGCGGAATACAGTGTGTGCTTACAGTAGCTAGGAGATAGGAGCACTATATACGAAGGTACTATAGTAGAGCGCTAAGTGCGCTGTAATTATAGTGGACTTAGCACCTAAAAAAAATACAGTATAGCGCATAGTGCGGGCCTACTGTGTAATCAGACTATGAAACCATGAGTTTTGGCGGTTTGGCGGTTTCGGGCATTTGGACCAGGGTATAATGTGAGTATGTATATGCCAATGTAATGTGCGTATTTATGTATATGATATCTGTATGTGAGTCCATGTACATACTCAGATACCTAGGTGGTGGCACTGTAGCCCTGCATGATGACAGCAGTTGTGGTAGCGGTCGGAGTGGTGGTGGTGACACTTACAAGGGCTAATGTGTACCGCAGGCGAGGGGCGAGACATGTGCGAAAAGGAAGAGCCCAGAAACTAACAAAGCCCCGATGCGCCCAGCTCCAAACAGAAAAGAGGTTATATCCTGTCACACGCACCGGGCAGGCACACGACGTTTACTATACCGCATGACATCCACTCGCCGGATCCTTCCACACCCTCTTCGCCAAAGGAAGAAAGGAGGGAAAAGAGGAAGAAGGGGGGGAAAAGCCGATGGCGTTTGGCGATAATAGCTCAGGCCAATCAGTCGTTATACTATTATAACTCAGTCGGTAAGGGAGGGCAGGAGAAGACGCCCCGTCGGGTAAGATACCAGAGGCCAGGAGCTGGGTGATGCGATATCGCGGCAAAAGCATTCCGAAGGGGAAGTCTCGAGGAAGTATCGAAGACTTCGGCGAGACATCATGTCGAATATTCGACCCGCGCTAGAATGCACGGAATGGGAAGCATACCACTCGGCATTGCTCACTGCACGTAGGACTGTCAGTTCTCGCCTGCTCACGCTAGGCCATCTTTCGCCGGACCTGGCCAAAAGCCGAGGATCTTACGCGCATTGAGCACATCTAAGATGGAATGGCGTAGCGAAGCAGAGTGAGAAGAGGAGGCGAACCGGTTCGCAGCTCAGCCGTAGAGGCTTACTAACAATACATCCTCAACAAATCTCCCGTCTTACGGTACGCTCTCTCGCCCCCAACTCCGTGCCTATAGTAATGTGACCTACGTAGCCCCGAAGAAGCTCGTTGCTTACCCGTTTCAACTTTGAGATGCGGCTCGCTTGGCGTCTCGTTGCCAAGGCGGCCGGCATCTCGCCAACGGCCGTCTTGCAGGCTGGGCATTTGAGATTCCGGGGATCCAGGAGATGGGGACCTGACAAGCCGAGAGATGCTTCTCTAGGTGTTCTTCTCGTCGCTATGACGTCGCATCGAGCACTATGCATCGTTCGATTCCGTATGGCTTCGTACCGTATCGTACCGTCCTCGTAACCATGCATGATGTGCACATCTCGTAGACGCTGAGGGATATCTCATCGCATAGTAGGCTACGTGTGTATGGATCCCTCTGTACTATCGATTGATCGTGTGCGTTTGACAGCAGGGTCCCGAGTGGGCTGGCTATTCTGGCCGGAGGGAGATGACAGGTTCATCCTTACATACCGCAGCCTGCCGCACGAGCCCCTGCCCGGCCAGCTATCATGCATTTGTCTACCGCTCGAGGTAGACCAACAGCAGCATCGTACCGTGGTAGCGGAGCCGAGGACCCAGCAGGGGAAAACAAAACAAAAGGATACCTGACGTAACAAGAGCGATACTAGTTCAAGATTGGAAAGCCGGAGTAGAAGACCGGCAAATGGCCCAATTGCACATTTCAATCCCCCACGCAAGTGGGAAGGGTGCAATTGATGATCACCACAAGCCGGGATTGTGTGAATGTAAATATGGTCATCCGCCGATGTAAAGCTACAGGCCTTGCTCGGCGGGATCTGAAAGGGTTCTCGCAATAATGGGTACTGCGATGGACGTTCCATTCAGCGCGCTGGTAGCGGATGAAATGAGTCCGGCGGAATAAGATGGGCTAAGGCGAGAGACGTAATCCGCCTACGGACACTTTGATAAGTGCTGCGTAGGTAGGTATGTTACTAGCAGGTTAGCTGTCCACCATGACGGGTCGCCGCTTTTTGCTTATTTGAAATCCGGGCCGGTGAGCTGCACCAATATTTTTTTTTCTGTCGGTTTTACTCATATTCTTTTCTTCTTACCCTTTACCTTGTTTACCTCAGTATGTACAATACATTCGCTAGCCCTCCTTCGAACTTTTCGCGAATGTAGGTTGAATCCTATCGTCGCGGCGGGCACGAATCACAAAGGGCTGGCGCCCCTCCCGCCAACCGAGTCAGGATGAAGGCCGGCGATGCGGCAAAAGCGGCAACAAGCGCGGAAAAGGGATGGACCAGCCATCTGTATTGGCTAGTCCGAGAGCATCAGTCGCCTACACGTGCGCGCTGTTAGCCGGGGTCGGTACCGAGGAGGTGGGGGATCCCTATACAGTATGCTGGGTTTAGGTAGGTACTTAGAGTTAGCATTCTCAATAGTAAATAACGAATGGGTGTAGCAGATGGATATCCTTTCAATCAATCAACCTTGTCGACCATCGTATTTCCTCGGATGGACCACTTCGCTCTGCTTTGCTCAGGTGGCATACATCGAGTTACAGTGCTATTCGTCTCTGTAACCCCGTAACAGGCATTTTTGACGCGGCGGTGTTATTACCGCAGCAGATGATTGACATTGTCCATTTCGACCAGCGCCGGCGACTAGCTGAACAAGTGTTCCAATAGAAAGAGTGAAATATGTAAAAGTAAAAGTGGAAAAGGAAAAGAACTGCAGCGAGTGAAAACCTCCCCCACACGTGGTAGCACACGTTCCCAGTTCCTCCTTCCCCCTTCCCTCGCCCTGGCCGCTTCTGGTGTGGATTACCGTATCTGGATAGAGACCAAGCCAAACCGAGCAATGCGATTGGTTGATAGAGTTGGCAGGGGTCGAGGGGACTTTTCATCTACAATTCAATATGTACACTATATCTACACTTGTAGTGAGTACCTGGCCTAGGTAATATAGTACGTAGCACGTGTGCGCGGGTGTTATGTAGGTACTGTACCTGCTGTTGATGCGGTAATAGAGTGTACCTCGTCCAGGTCAAGGGCCCACGTACCAATCAATTGCGAGAGCCAGCAGAGGTAAGGAAGGTTGATGCACCATGCAGGTTCTGCATTTGCGAAAAGGCTTGTTTGTCCTTGGCTGCTACGCTAGAGACTTTGAAGGGGGCGAACCAGTTACCACAAGCAGATCAGGCGAGAGAATCCATTGGCCCAGGACGCACGGAAGAGAAGGAGAAAAAAAAAAGATTTTGATGGGGGTGGCCACTAAGAAATTCGTTTGGAAATCCGTAAGTCCGGGAACAATGACGACTTGCGCTAAGCTATCTCTATGTTAGTTTTGTTTTCAGAGCACCTTAGGTTCGAAGTCGCCTAGCTTTCTTACCTGCCGGCGTATTTCCAGCGCGAGACGCCGACACCGAATTGCGCGATGGCAGGCTCCATAGGGGGTACCTAAGGCATGTATTGTACAATACATACCTGTTTACACGCATCCAGAATAGTGGATTGGAAATCAATTGACCCTTTTGTGCACATGATTGTTGTTACCCAGCTTGACGTACCTAAGTACCCCCGTGTAAGTCTCACAAGATCTGGAGGCAAATCCAAGATCGTCAATTCCGCGTATCATGTTATCGCATCATCACGATCTTTCTTTCTAATACTCCGTGACAAACGCGAACCTCTGGTGCTGACAAAATAAATACACTGTCCAAGCACGAGATCGGATTTTATAAGCTACATATGTATTATATTACATACGTACATAATACCAAGTTCATGATTCCACGCATCCCTGGTGCCACAGCACATCAGCGCCCAGATGGTGGCGTTCGAATACAACCTATCCAGTCAGACGTTAAAAGCGCCACCTAAACCCTCCGTGCTTCTTGTGCTGCGCCGTACATGTTAGATGTCTGCGTGTATACCTAATATTATGCGGGGGACGAGATGTTTGTACATCTCGGGTTCTACTATCGTGTGTCCTTGACGTGCTACGTCGGCTGCTGACCATCACGCCCGGACTTACTGACTGCAGGTAATTTCTATCATTTTGGACAGGATGATCACATCAGGTTGCATATGTGAGATCTTAAGGATTTTTTATTTAATTTATTCTTTATTTGGCCTTGCTGCAGACGAAACTGCGTGCATGGCTTATGCTCTATCTTAATGGATGACCAATCCAGTACGGGGGTTCCTGTGAATAGGACCGTCTTGAGGTCGATTTCTATCATTAGGTGATTTGCTCTGCAACTCGTAAGGCTAAAGCTATGCCCTGTGCAATCCTTGCCTGCTTGCCCATTCAAATTTTGGGGTTTCAATCGTAGTACCGCCGCCCTGGATGCTTATGCTGCTAACCGTGAGTGCCACATGCCGGGCAACTCGAATGCTGACGCAAAAGGACATGATCGAAGAAAGGAAACTCGGTATGTACGGTGCTGGCACCAATACTTTATATGATCCATGACCGCGTTTGGAATGCTGACCGCCACGACAAAAACCCCTTGTCGCTCCCTAGTCCCTGGGATATCACCGTAAAACGCCCTTGTATCAACGCAAACCGTAGCCTAAAGTTTATGCAATAGAAACGAAAGCGGAAAAAGAGAGAAAGAAACAAGTCATGAGCCTTCGTATAGAGAGGCTGCTTAGTAGCCGGGTTTACCGGGCATCGGGGGCAAGCCATGTCCCGTGCTCGTGGGCGGCAGATGGTTGTGGCAGAAGATCTTATTGGGACCCGACTTCATCCAGTCCTTCTTGGAGGCATCAATAAATTTAGTGGGGTCTTCGTAGCTCTCCAGCTGACAACACTCGACGTTCTTCATCCACCTATTCGTGATGACGTCGTGGATCGTGATGCGTTTCGACGGGTCCGGATTGAGCATCTTCAGTAGAAGGCGTCGGAGAGGAGCCGGCTTGACGCACATCTCGAACGCCAAGACTTTGGGATAAGCATCCTGGCTCAGTTCGTCCGGGTTCGTCGCATTCTTCTCATTAATCTTCTCCCATCCAGCAACGAGGTCGTTGTAGGTCTTCTGGGTCGGCGACGTCAAACCGGCCTGGGCCTTCTCCCATAGGTTGGCGTTGAAAATGAGGTAGAGCATGACAATAGCAGAACTCCACACATCCAAAGCGCGCGGGTCGTAGTCCACCTTCTTACTGAGGACTTCGGGTGCGATATATGGGAGACTACCGCAGATGCCGGGTTTGCAGAGACGTACTTCGCCCATGCCGACACCGCATTGACCGCCGGCTTCCCGTAGACCAGGATGTATACCTGAGAAGACTTCGGAGACGCCAAAATCTGTGATCTTCAGCTTGCTGTCCTTTGTAATCAGCAGGTTCTCCAGTTTGATATCCCGGTGAGCGATGCCGTTCGAGTGCAGATAATTAATTCCTTGGCACAATTGCTTGAACAAGCAAAGACGATCAACGTCGCGGCTCTCCTCTCTGAGGTACTTCTTTGAGACCAGGGTGAAGAGGTCGCCTTCGGAACAGTACTCCATCACATGGTTCCAACGTCCGTGATCAGTGCATAGGCGGACTGTCTCGACGATGTTGGGGTGGTGCAGGCTCTTGGCAATACTGTACTCGGATTTGATCTTCTTCTCGTATTCGTCGGCGGTTTCGGACGAGCTCTTGGATCGGAACTCTTTCACGGCATATAGCTCACCGGGACTACCCTTGCGTACCATCAGAGTAACTTTGGAGGTCGCACCCTTGCCCAAATGCTTTCCGTGACGGCCTAGGAACTTGTGCTGATACTCGAACTCCTTGGTGAGGTCGGCGACGTCGACGGTGAAATCATCGGGGAGACTGAGACTGAGTCTCCTGGCCTTCATGCCAGTACCGGCGTCCGGGGGAATTGCCCATGGCTGCCTTGTCAATTCCTCTTCATTCTTCTTTTTTCGTTCTAAGCTCTTTGTGCGCCGATGCGAATGAGCCTTAGTCGCCGCAAAACCTACAACTCTGCTGCGGAAGGAAAGTCCAGTATTTGCCCTGTTCTTCTTGGTCTGATTTTCCAGGAAGTCGCGCGACGTGGGTATCGACACGCCATTCGGCTTGTCCTGTGAGTTCGGGGGCGTCTCTAAGGGCGAGGCAGGCGAGGGTGGGGAGTTGGATCTTGTCGTCGCAATTGACTTGTGATAGGAGAAACGACGGCGGCTCGTGTTAGGCGTGATCCTATTGGAAGAGGCCAGTGTGGACTCAGAGGCTGTCTCTGGGTTATAATTGGGGACTCTAAACTCCGCGGTTACACCACCACTGCCGTCCCCCACGTGGTAACTATTGCGCTTGAAAAGCGACGCCATTGTCCTGGACAGGGCAGACGACGAACGTCGCGCTATGAGTCTTACTGGGGTTGAAGTTGAAGGACGCCGGGATGACTTGGGCCGGTTATTGTCGGAATCCGTGGTGAGCAGTTTTGTCAACGGCTCATGAGGCGCAGTTGGCGTACTTGAAGTAGGCGAGGTTGCAGTATGCGATGGTGATGGTGGGGGTAGTAGAGTGGATGGAGGGAATAAATGATTTGGGTTCGCAACGTCTTTAGTAACAATGCTCAAGGAAACTTCGGCGCGGTCTGAAACACCTGACGAAGAGGAGGCGGCGACGGAATTTGCAAGAGAGTCACGACGGAGGTAAGTGTCGTTCTGATCGCAATATCGAAAATCCCGTGATTGTCTCCCGCTTACCGGCGTAACGGGTTCGTTGGAGAAAGATTCACTGCCGGTTTCCTCGTCACCCTCTTCGGGGATCGGAGTGGTCAGGTCCAGAGTGTAACGGCGAAGTGAGTCAATTGGCGTCTGACTAGCGCTGCAACAGACGGAAGAAGAACAGGTGGTGTTGGTAGTGTTGGTGGTATTGGTGGTATTGGTGGTGTTGGTGGTGTTAGTGGTATTAGTGGTATTGAGCGACGTGGTAGAAGGCGACGGAGATATGTCTGTAGGTTTGGAATGTTAATTAAATTTATTCGGCGGAAGTTAAAAAAGAAGAGGAAACAAATAAAAAAGAAGATTGAACTCTTGTACAAAAATGAAAAGAGTAAGAAAAAAGGTGGGTGTTGGGGAGGCTGAATATACCTAAAGGCGTTGTTGACGCGGATGACGAAAGTCGAGTAACGACAGTTGCAGCATCACCTGGTACCGTTGTTGCGGTGTCAGAGGAAGAGGGATGCTGCACAGGATGAGATGAGGCGGGTGAATGCGAGTAGCTGGAGGGCAATTGCGATGACATCGCCGGGGACAGGGTTTGGCACTGGGCTTGTGGGGCTGCCATCGTTATAAATTGATTGGTACGAGAGTACCGCCGTACCACCAGCGTAACAAAAAAAATAAAATAAAATAGGTAGGGGGAAAAAAGAGAAGTTGCAGTTGACCGCAGTGAACGTCGTCGACCTTGTTCAGGTAGGTAAGTAGCAAGAGCTATGTATATCAGTACTGATACAACCGATGCGACTGATACAGCTGATACAATCGATACGACAACCACGGCGGGGTTCGGGGGCCTGGCTGTGAGTGAGTATAGGTACTGTACCTGGTAGGCAAGTACGTATAGGGCGCTAGGGCTCAGGTCCCCAATTAAGGTCCAGTAGGCTCGGTGCGCTAGGCTTGCTTTGCCAGGTCAAGAGCTGGAGGGAAGCGTCGAGTGGGACACCCAGGGGGAAGGGTAGCGCTTCAGTTTAGGGTAATAGGCGTATTAATAGGCTAGCGACTTGGGTAGGTGGGAGGGTAGCAGATTAAGTGGAAAGTCCGCTGATAAAGGTTAGCTGGGACCTATGGCGGGACTTCGGCCGGTCGCTTTTGGTTGTCGTTCGAGCCCTTCGAGCCTTCCAGCCTTCGAGCGTTATTTTCCGTCCCGTTTCGAACTTGCGCCTGGAAGGGGCCGCGGCTTCTTGAGATATCTTGGATATCTTGGATATCTTGGATTCCTTGGATTCCTCGGATTCCCTGGATTCCCTGGATATCTTGGGAATCTTGTCCGAATGTGTAAGATTGTTCCGGGCCTGGCACACCAAGCTCACATCCTAGGGTATCCTAGGATTTGGTATCTCTGTCCCCCTTTTTATTTTTATTCTTCTACTTTTTTTATTCCCACTTCCTCCCTCTTTCTGTAATGGACTTCCGTAATCAAAGGATGTGTCAAGTCAAGCCCACCTCATCGGTGGTTTGGACACCACACTTTAAAAAACGCCAGAGAGGCAAACCCCGTTCTAAGTTCTAAGCCAATAGGCACGGTTAGATAGAACCAATTACTAGTACTATGCACTAGGTACTGACCAAGATTATTGGGGCCCCCCTCGGTAGTCGGTAGGTCGGAGTCGCTCGGTCGATTCGGGTTTCCGATGACGTTTTCTTTGTTGCTCTCGTAACTTAGTTAGTTGGTTGGCGAGACTCTCCCTAATTCTTTTTTTCCTTTTGGTAACGAACGGGCCCGTCTTTTCCTGAAGGCGGTTGGACGAAGACCTGCTAGAATAGATACGGCAGACTCGACAAGACGGCGAGAATGGCGACCGGTCCTTCTCGTCTTCGGAAATGCCGATTGGTCTTGTACATCTAACGAGATGGCGAGGTCGGGAAAAAAAAGAAACGAGCAGCAAAGGAAAAAAATTAAGGGCTGTCTGCAGAGTCGTCTTGGCTGTGCCCTTCTTCGAATGTTCGGTGCAGGTGTTGGACGGGTTGGTGGGTGGTGGTCCTTGATTTAATAATAAAAACCGTGGTAATGCTGCAATGCCGTGGTTGCACACAGCCTACGGCACCGCGGAAGTAGTATAAAAGTACCTAGGGACCGGAGATCTACGTTGCCTGAATGCCAAGGCAAGCGATGAGGAGGAAAGGAAGGGAAAGATGCGCCCAGGAGGGGATGGGAGCCGATATTATAGTGGTAATATCAGAGTTAAGGTTAGGGGCTTTGAAGGGTTTGACCTGGTAACCAGCGCATCGACTGCTATCTAAGTCGAAGCTTGTGGGCGACTCGTTGATCTTTGGCCCAAGTTGTAATGTGCATGCGAGCAATCCACAACTATGGTACCCTAGCACGCAGCAAAGTGCGAGGAGCGAGGCACAAAGTAATGCGTGGTAGGTAGGTATGGTATAGCACAATACGCGGAAACGATAAGCCCGTACCAGCTAGCTGCAGAGGACCCTGTGAAGAGGGGGGGCTAGAGGGAACGACCTGCAGGAAACGTGACGATGCGTGGCCCGGTCAGGATCAAACTCAGGTAGGTTTGAGATGGGGGGTGGTCGTGCTAGGGTGAGATATAGAAAGAGAGATGCTTTTGGGTGTATAGTAGAACGGCTGTAAGTGGTAGAGTGGGTAGCACGGCGGCATGGGGAGGGAATTTCTATAAGTCGTCGTCTTAAGAAATTACAGCTCAAAAACCCCCCCAAAGTGTGATGAGAGATAGCAGGGAATATAAGAGAAGTAGAAGATAAAAAAGGACTCAAAGCTCAATTCCGGGCGTAGGGGGGAGATCTGAGATACTAGTACCGCCTCGATATTCCAATCTCGGACCTTCGAGGTACTTGGCGTACATAGTTTCGACGGCATCATACATGGTGCTTTGTATTCCAATTGACTGTCGACTCTGACGCCCTGAGAATCTACTACGTGTATGTAAGTGGGACATGTGTGCGCAGTAATTGCGCGGCAAAATCCATGCGTGCCTTGGCAACGTTGAGCATCATCTAACCCACGGAATTACATACATAATAGCATTGTACAGCTATTCTCTATACAGTGCGGTCAACGAGGCGAGGTTGTGTAGCACTATGTAGGCAGGTAGGTATGTATGTATGTATAAATCGATGGGGCAAGCCAGAATGGAGAAGCGTGAGATTACGATATCTGCTAGTGACATGTAGTTGGTTTGGCATAACTGGCGTTCTACATTATACTGTACATAGCATCAAAGCCCGGTGTCGTAATACATGTAATCAAACAGCGATGGGGGAGCGAGGTACCTTAGCAGGTATCGTATACATCCGAGGGACACCACTGCGGCGAAACGGAAGTAATGTGGAGGGAGACGCTTGATAGCTTGTGTTACTACGGTGCTATTCGTTACTCTGAAAAGGCTCTAAGGTACCATTTAATCAAAGAAATAACTCTAGTCGCTTCTTGGGTCCTTGGAGACCCCAGAGGGCCCCCAGCTTAGAAGTGGGCGTATCGTCGTCTAAGTGGGCGGACAAGGGGACGCTATTCCCACATCTATCACCGGGAGCTCGAACTATTTTCATAATTTTATGCTAGATTACAATTCCGTAAAAGTAACAAGAACTGGTGGCATTGGCTAACGACGAAAGTTTGAGTTACATACCTGGGTTAGAACGTATGTGTGTATAAGGCTCCATCTAAAAGGTCCAGGTCACGAAACCGGACGTCGGACCAACGGTGAAAAACGTGTATATTTAGGTAGGTACCTGGGCAAGAAGCGAAGGCCGGGGCCGTATTATTACTTACTAATCGGTTACGTTACTCAAAAAGGAGTCAATGTTATAAGTCATGTTATCTTCAATTGAGCCAGCGTTCCTTTCTTAGGTCCGGTAACAAAATAACGTGGCCTATGCTGTATGCCTACCAAGAGAGAGCGGCAGCGACTATTGTAGGCTAAGTGTAGATCTCATGTATAATGATGTCCGTCGCCTTCGAACCCATCTTCTAGAAGACGTGAGGCCAGGTAGAATTCCCTCCCTCGTAGTCACTAGTACTTTCATTCATTGCCAAGGATACACGAAGGCGGCCGTGTTAGTTACATATTTGCGAGTGCGGGTTGTGTTCTGGTCAAAGACAATGGGCAAAGCAGGCGAAAGTGATTGCCGTTGTTGAGTTTCTTGGCTGTGTAAGTCGATCCTCAGTTGTGTTCGGGACCAGAAACAATTGGCAATACCAAGAAACCCTCATCTATTTGCTGGTTCAGACCAAGGCCTTGGCGGAGCTCGTCCAATCCAGCCACCACCCTTCGTCTTGCGCTTGCCAAGGGCCGAGGATTATTTTTGCATACTTCCACCACTGAAAGAATGAAGCGTGCGTCAATAACAATAACAGGGAAAAAAGGAAAAGAAGACAATAGATTCGCTCCCCGGATTCGACGCCCAGTCGCTGGCACGCTTTTACGGACAATCGCGATTGTCGACCGGGCTACGATACCTCGATCGAGATGATGTAAGAGCTTGAGTCCTTCAAGGCCACTAAAACACAGCAATATATAAAAATAATAGGCTGGGTACGATTACGAGAGCACCGGTTCATTCGCCCGGTCAGGTCTCATGTGCAACAAGAATAGGCGTCCGCGTAGCCATCCCCCTTCCACCGTTGGAATGGTGACACGAGCCGGTCTCTCTCTTCGAGGCCCGATCCCACATGCGTCATGTCCAATGTAAAGGCACCTATGTAGACGCTCGCTCCACGAGGAAGTATGATAACTATTATCCTGGGTCTATCGACAGTGTCTGCCGTACCAACTAATAATAGAAAGATCCATAGCTGTTCTCTTCCCCAAGCAATTGATCAAGGCCGTTGAAACTAAATTAGGGTGCTAAACTGTTAAACAGATGGAATCTGTCGACCTCGCTCGGTGGTAAGTTTCGAGCTCATGTTGTGAACTCCCTCGGCAACATTATCGTCGGTAGATATTCCGACGAACTCCTTTTTTATCAGCGAACCCGCCAAGGCCAAATGATCATCGTTTTGTCGACCTCTACCCTGCGCCGAGCATTGGCGGGCGTCGCCTCGTGAGGGATATTCTTAGATACATCCTCTCCCAAACAAATCACACTCGACAGCTGTCTCATTTAGCTCCTATTCATTGCGTACTCGACGGGGCTCATCACAGAGATGCGACATCATTCCGACACGCCTCCGGCGGTCGCAGTATGTGTCGTCGTCTGGTTGCGTGCCGCCGCATTTCCACCCTTTCGTGATTTGCCCACCCTGCCCGCCGGACCCTGTCGCCGGGTTTGGGTGCCCACTAGAGGATCTCTAGATCTACCCAAAGCAACGTAGATGAACGACCTACCCTTTTCCCGGCCGTTGAATTGGACATCATTGCAGTAATCGTGGTATCTAGCACATTAACGCCTATCTCGATTCTCTATTTAAACTCCGACAAATCATTATTAACCTATCATCCCAGCCACGAGCGGCTGCGCGCAGACTAGATTTGCCAGACGTTATCTAGTATGCCATGCCATTCGCCACAAAACCCTGGATGCTTCGTCAACTACCGACAGCAGCGGACCTTGTCTTCGTCGCTGTAGAGCGAGCAGATGGAAAGTCGGTCGTAAGAAATTTTCATCTCCCAAGTCTTTCTGTATGCGCTTGGCGAGAATGCACGCCCCTAGCCTAGTACAGAATTCACTGTCCACAGATGCATGACGTTATCCCTATCTGAACGGGGTGTTGAACGGCCCCCCCGGTGCTCTGATTGGCCGCCATCGTCGAATGTCTCAAGCCTTCTAGAGCGTGACTATTAACTTCCATCTCTTGGAAATATCATTTGGGAGAACATATGTTCTTGGCTCTTCCTGTCTCCGCGGCGGGTCCAAAGCTGGAGGAAGATGCGAATAATAGGCCTATCCCGCAGACCGAACGAAGGAATAGGTATCGGTCGAGATCTTCGCCTAGCATCGCAGCTGGCCAACAGGACGCCGGCTGAATCCATCCAAGACACCCTTCGCGGTGGCGGCGGCCAAGACTCAATTGCCCGTCAACCGAGCAAGCATCTTGGTACCGCGATGCGTCTCGATCGTGCATCTAGCTTTTCCGCGTCGCTTTCCCCATAAGTTAGTCCAACTCCATCCCGATTCATCGTGATATCTCCTGGAACCCAGAGTCGACACCCAGCTCATATGTACGTAAGTTACAGAGAAGGACGCCAGGGCAGGCATCTCGAATTCCTATTACTTATACTGTTACATTCGTAACAAGGCCGGCTTTGTCAAAAGAGGCATTCCGCCAAGTTTCTTACAGGGCTGTTTCTTTTTTCCTTGCCCCTAAGCAGTAAACTCGATGGAGCGTTGTATTTTCCCCCACGCAACCGAGGCCGGTGATTGGGCCGCTTGGCCTCGTCCCAAAAGAGGAGACTTGTGCAGCCTTCGTTACGCGTGGTACTTACTACATCGTAACGAATCAGGGGACCTTCTGCGGATCAGAATCTTCACCTCTCGTGACCTACGGATTGCATTTCGCGCTTGCATTAGCTGGTGTCAATTCGATGCGAAAACTAGATAATTTGGTTGAAATGTGCTAGGCCGTCTTGGCTCCCCTATCCTCTTCTACGATGAAATAAGTCGACCTCAATCATTCTTTCTTTTTTGGCATCATGTCTCTCTGTCTCTCTGTCTCTCTCTGTAAGCATTAGAAATAGACGGCCAAGATGAGAAGCCATCTAAGGTTTGTGGCATTCGTGAGAGCCTAGCGTATGGCAATTCTCAAGCTTGGCGAAGCAGTCAGCCTTTTGAGGCTCTTGGCTAGACACAAGATCGGCAAGTTGTTTCGCCATTTAAACATGATTATCCACTTTCCTTTGCTGACTACCGAAATCAGAGTCGCAAAGCAAATGTGTTAGCGAGATCCAGACCTGACGCCTCGTGTTGTCCATATCCCCGTTGGTGGGAGCGCTTTATTATCACCAAAAAGGGGCTGTCCGCGTACTAGAGCGTTTTGCGGGATTTATTTTACACCCCTCGACACCCACATATGGACATGGTTACCCACGGGGTATGGCTCGGGAGAAAAGAGAACCAACGTTGAGAGTTTCCCGGGCAGGCAATCAGCGGCGTCTATTTACTTGAATTACCGTCAATGATATTGAAATGATGGCACCCATGAAACCCCGACTAACGCAACCGAGCCGCCATGATTATTGCGATAGGACGGTCCGTGGCTTCTAAGTGGCTGCCCTCTTGTTATTCCTGAGCCTCGGCCGTGGCGTCTCACCCCCTTGCCATGCTAAGAAACGTTCCCAGCCTACCGTAACCGTCAGCTTCAGTTTGACTAAAGCGGAAGTGGCGGTGAATAAGCTTTTTCCGGCCATGAATCATGAACCCATCTCAACTTGCCGGCGGAAAACTGAGTAAGTTCCAGTCTTGGGAGATGCCAGCAAAAACTCATTCGTATAAAACAATTCCATCCGCAAGGAACGCACCCCTGTGCGAAAAGCTATCATTAGCATGCAGCAGTCATGACGGGCAGGGAAAGTGTCAGCAAAAGAATCCAAGCTAACATAATTGGTGAGATTCTCTCCGTCTCCAGGTTTTTCCCCACGCTAGCGAGAGACCTCCCTTGCTTTTGAACCTGCTCACCGTCGTGTGTCGTCTTACCTTCTTCGGGGTCAAGGGATATCCCCAGTTATTCGTCATTTACGAAGCTTGTTTTTCTTTTGATTACCGCGTACATAACTATTAGCGTATGAAATACATGGTACCGTATGAAGGTCGACATGCGAAAGCGAAATTAGTCCTTCGACGACGGCACAGACCATGATACCCATCGCGAGCCAAGACGGGTACTAAGGAATAGTGCGTGACCATTGCCATTATCCCTGCTCTACGGCCTCATTCCGTCTATTGGTATCTTCCAAAAAAGGCCCCCAGAGGAGACACGCCAAGTCTAATCTCAAAGCGCCCCCTTTTCTTTCGACGCATTCTTTCGTGCAGAATCGCCGGTTACCCTCGATGGGGTAGTATGCGTGAGACATGCGTTTGCTTGCTGCTGCTTGCTTGCTTCGCTCGCCTCTTACCCACGCGCGAGATAAATCCCATATCTAAACTATCTCCTGAAACATGCGGGCGTAAATACCTCATGCTGACGCTTCTAGACCAATATGTATGTTGTTTCTACATACAAAGACGGCGGGTTTACCGCCTCCCATGTTTTCCAATGTGCTCGGGAAGTGCCGCACACCTGGCCGTCCGGGGTGCCAAATGGGTGTAAAATGGGTGTATCATATTTCGCGAAGTCCTTCGTCAAGGATGGCAACGGCGCCGGGAACGGCACTGTGAGGGTTGCTAATTGTCTAGTACGAACATAGTAAGTCCGGCACGCCTCACTGTTGGTTGCGTGACTCGTAATCAGTTCCACTGCCGTCCCTGCCAAGTCGATTGTGCGCAGATCGAATCTCTTGGTATCTAAAAAAAGGGACTGGCTACACGTCGGTCCGACCGTACTTGGCGGCTTCTAAGGAATCGAACACCAGGCGGATCGTGTCATTCGCAATCTCTAGAGGCGAGACGGGACAAATTACTTCCTAGGATATCCCAACACCCCCCCCTTAGTATAAGGGGGGGTTGCCCACCGTCGCCGCCATGGCGTCCGTCCCTCTCGGAGATTCGTTAACGGGGCCAAGGTGGCTTCGGTCGGTCTGCATATCGGAGCGCGAAAGGTGTAAAGCCCTACTTAAGCTTGACTAGCTTCCGGCGCGCGGCTTGCAGAAGGGTGGCCCCGGGTATGTGCGACGATTATGCACATCAGCTTAGAGGATCTCTGGGAAGTAGTGCAGTGTTGCAAAATAGGCATGGCGTGGGTGGTGTGTGTGCTTCCTCGACGAAGCGAGCTTCCGCAGTTGCGTCTCGTCCGACGCAGGCAGGTTTCGCAAGCGACCGCTCTTCGAGACAAGATGCGTTTCCCGCCAAGGGGAGGAGTGCAACGTATCGCCAAGTCGAAAGGAGACGATTTTGTCTCGCATAGCGGCCCCCGCGCCTCTGTTCTGTTTTTGCCCCAGTTCCCCGACAATTCGGCTTGCTCGCCGGCTTCAAGTTAATCAAAAGATAGATCTTCCAGTTCGCAAATCGATGGCTAGAGGGAATGCATGCGCCAAGCTTCAGACTAACTCCTACGGCTAGGTGACGTGTCAATGATATCCACTCGTTACGAGAGAAGCCTCATATACGCTGTGCTTTCTCTCGACCATTTCTCATCCTTGCCTGCCTGCTTTGTTTAACCACGTATCGTACCTATCGTAGCTCTTCAATACATACTAATGCCGAGGCAATGTTCAGCAACAGGTAACACTAAGCCCTGCGCGCATGGCCACGAACCCTATGGCTAGGCGAAGCAAACCCCGTGCTCCGAAGCGCTCCGGCACCGCCCATCGCGGCAGAAAGACGTCGCTAATTGATCGTACACGATTTCACGAACTACGAAGCCAAGAGCGGCCTTCCATATCCGTTAAACTCAATTCCCATTTCGAAGAATAGCGCAACGGCGTCTCTAGCCGCCACGTGGTTATTTTCGGATAGACCGACCAAGTAGTTGACATTTTGAGGATCGCGCCGTTTCGACGTCCGGGTTTCGCCACAATAAAGGTGATACCAGCTAATTCCTCCTCGATAGTAGTTGCACGTCGAGACGAGGCGTGACGTTGCCTCAATAACGGCGTCTGGTGCTTGTTACACCTTTTAGATAGCTAATGCACCAAACGCTCTCAACCTTGC
Organism: Pyrenopolyporus hunteri; assembly: GCA_902806595.1. Classification (NCBI taxonomy): domain Eukaryota; kingdom Fungi; phylum Ascomycota; class Sordariomycetes; order Xylariales; family Hypoxylaceae; genus Pyrenopolyporus; species Pyrenopolyporus hunteri. Next base: position 668,656 of record CADCXC010000035.1, on the reverse strand, counting down.
TTGTCTCATGCCCTGAAATTCGTCAATACGTACAAGGTGCAGCATCCGGTTTTATATTCGCAAGCCTCTTACGTCTTTGTATGCAGTTTTACGATTTAGATTGACCAAGACGGAGGCAAACCTCTCCATAGAGAAGTGATAGACAAGCGTCATCGTACACTTCGGAAACGAGTCGACTATCGAGTATGACCGGTAAAAGAGTCGCGTCGCCTACGCCAGCGTCGGTGGTCAATCGAAGAGCACATAATAACGAGTCATAACGGTACGACTAGTGGATAGTGATGGTGATATTTTCCCTCCCTCCGAGTCGCATACCACACCAACTGCGAAACAGAGACAATCTTTATCTGTTAGCATGTTATGATCCATACATATTCAATCACAGAGTCTCTTCATATACATAGGTAAACATAAGTTAGCGGCCTCGTCAGGGCCATATTTCGAGGAGCTAGTGGCAGATGCGCTCGCGTTTGAGAACGGAAACGAAGGCCGAAAGATAGAGGCTATCCGTTCCACCCCTACTAGCCATCAATCTCTCTGAATATCGTGGGGTGCTGCCAAACTACAGCACACCACACTCCAAATCATTACTCGAGCATATTCATACTAAGATTGGAACGTTCTCGTCAATATAAAGTTTAGGCGCCTATAAGACGATGGGTTCTGCCCACCAAGCACGATTCAAGCTCCCGGGACAGTTCCGCGCCAGTAAAGGAACTAGAAAGGCTATCACATAAGTGTCGCTTGTGTTTACCATTGATCCACAGTGATAGCAAATATGAGGCGCCGAGTAAGGGGCATCTTCTTATCCATCAAACTTCGCTTGTCTAGCCTAATCATATACCTAAACCCATCAAATCTACAACCCCAATTATCGATAGAAAGAGACCTGCGCCAGCTCGTAATATCCAACACCGTAATTCGTATGCCAAAAGCCCTATCGCCGCTCTATCTACTCAACAGTTAAGTGACACTACAAAGCGACACCTTTCCACCGCATCTCCCCCACGAGAAGCCACCCAACGCAGCCTCAAAATGTGGCGCGTCGCTACCCCAGAAACCACCAGCCCTACAAGCCTCCGTATCATGTCGGCCCCATACGATCGGGGCTTCTATCTTACATATCGGACATATATGCTTACTACACGTATCTGCTTTACGTACGTAGGGGCTTACGCATGCGCATATGTAGATAGGGTCTCGCCACGCACGCCGCTTCGCGGTCGTCCGCCCTACGCCATGCGTTTTTCCGGCGCCGGGCTTAAGCACGCTCGTATTAGTGGCCATTAGGAAAATAGACCGGTGTCGTGGCCGGTTCCGAGATCCGCCCCGTGTAAGCTGACTAATGTGTCGTTGCGAGAATCGCAAAGACCGCGGCGTGCGTGGAGGGTATGGAGTATGGATCGTAAGTAGGCTATCTGGGACGGCTTACTGGTTATCCTCTGTACCAGGTCCTCGTTATTTTACACAGGGCTACCCGTGAAGGCATTCGTCAAGGCTGGTTCAACGCTTTACTAACTACCAGTTGGTAGATTTTACGACGTGGCTACCGAGAAGCGCCAGCACTGATAGACCCTCTTAGAAGTATACCGTGTATACAGCTTCACGCACCAAGTAATCGAAATCCAACTCACAGAGTAACCCCGATACTTCATACAACTCCGACCCAGTAGCGGATATACCATCTCAGCCGTCCCGATCAGCCCCATCGAGTAAGCCCGCGTACAGCGTACGCGTCCTCCGGTCCACTCTTCGGGGTGCCTGCGTTTCGCCTCACTTCCGTCCGACGTCAAGTTTACTCCTCGGCCGAGGACGAGCGAGCTCTAAAGGTCACGCTATCGGGATACACATTCAGAACAAGCGGTGGGATCCCTCTACAGGGCTCGTTAGTATAAGCCCCTCTAGCCAAGAGGAAGAAACTATCCGTCGTACTACTTCCGGTGTCTCAAATATGATATTGGTACTCCGCTGGGGTACCTCGTATATACGAATCTTACCATCACCGCACGGAGCGCCTAAACTCTAGTAAGTATTATCTTACGGGGGCAGCTGTGGATCGAGAGGAAGGATTAGGTTTGTATAACGCAGTCGATTCCTTTAGGTGTAACGGGCTTGCTTATAGGGCGAGGACGGGATCTACGAAGGCAGGAACACACGGGCGTAATCAATACTCTATTCTCTAGCGCTCTGCGAAGCGCAAAGTCTCCTTGCTATGGTTCACTAGCTGATTCGCTTCGCACCCGACGGGGTGCGCTGCAAAGTCCGGTATGATCGGTGATGTCCGTCCCATCTAGGGGTTTATCTCTGCGTCCCTTAGCCTGTTGCTCACTTCGGGGGCGGGAATGTAGAGGAGTCTAAGTTAGTACCTTCTATTTGGCTCTTCTCGGCAGCTTGGTTGTTCTGACGGCGTCCACGGAGGTCCCGTGCGATACTAGCGTCCGATAGGCTCTATCTAGAGCTTTCGCAGACGATGGAGGAAAGTTAGGCTTTAGGGGTCAACATATTCATTCCATCAACTAATTCCCCCTTTTCCCTTGTTCAATGTTCTCTCGTTCATACCTGCTAACCCGCGCTCCCAGGCTCATCCGGCAAACTGCCATCGCTCGTGGAGGAAGCAAAGGAGTGCTGCCTCTGTTGGGCCGAGACTGAATCCTGGCGTACCCCTATTATTTCGTTCTTTCCTCTCTTCTCCAGCTCGCTACCGGATTGGGGTGGCGTGAAGAGTATGGGACATTGCTGGCAACGGGGGAGCCCCCGATGCGGACAGTCTGGCCTGTCCGGATTTGAGCAGAAGCTACCGCTGCTGCAGTACCGGCAGTGGCAGCAAACGAAGCCGATGGGCTGGTGGTGTTGCTTGGTGGACATTGAATGACAATTGTACCGCGGCCGCGCAGTGGCCTAACTCCTGAGCGCCCTGGGAGGCAGCCAGGGGGCGTGGGATAGGGGCTCTGGAATACAGTTGAGATAGGGAGAATGTGGCCAATGAGGCAATTCCCGTAGCGTAGAGATCGCCTCAGGTAGGTTCGTTATGCGTATCTTATGTAAACACTCGGGGCTACTAGGTATTCGCGGCTTAATATGTTTCGAAAGCGGTATTCATGTATGAGGCTACTATCTACGTAGTCCGGTAATCGTTATATATCATTAAAGTTCTTATAGGGATCTGAATCAGAATACATTCTGTCGCACGCCCCTTTCTTTATATAAAGAAATGTCTTGAGGATCCTAAAAGTGTTATGCCTTTCTCATAGGCCTTGGTAGAATCACCTGCTACTTGTCTTAGATGTAACGACAAGTCACTAGGCTGGTAGTTAAAGAGGCTTCCAAGGGAAATAGACAACCCTGGCTAATCTATACAGACGCGTTATTAGCACTGTAGCTGCGTAAAATATCCAAGCCTTTACATGTATATCCCGATTTCCATGGAAGAGAGGAAAAGGTACTCATAATCTCACGAATCCTTCTGGAAGTCGGCGGCAGGTCCCCTTTAGCTGAACTCTTGTCGGGTTCTTTATCTCCTAGATTTTGGGTAGGAGACATACTCTGCGACTTTCCTTCTTGGCCTGCTTCGATCCTTTCCTATCTGCTTAACTGTGTCGATGGAATTCAATATTCAATGTGGGACGTCCGCATGCTAGATGGCTAACGGCGGGTGAAGACAACATTGGTGCCAGGGCCTAGCTCGATTTGCGTCTCCTTTCTAGTCCCCGTAACCGTAAGTCCGCCTATAGATCATGCTCGTGTAATATCATAAGGCGCTGTATGCTTGCCCGCCACTTTCAGTGTATGGACCTTGTCGCCATACTATTATCACAAGGACATAGTGATGCTGCTAAGGATCTCGGCGGCCAAAAAGGGGAGCTCATCAATATATGAAGCGATGGTTTCGAAACCTTGGAAAATATGATGGTTCACTCTTGTAGTAGATGCCTGGTGTGTCTCACGGGCCCATCTCCTTAATTGGAGGAACGTCTACTCCACGATAGAGCAACATTGGGGTTTGTAGTTGTTCTAGGGACGATTAGAAGCTGTTGAGGAACATGCTTCTCGGGGTTCGACTTGTTCATTGTATGCTTTAGGCATCTAATGCTAACTTTTCTTTTAGACTGTCTCGAGCCTAGGCGTATAAGCTAGAGCCGTACCTTAGGCTAGTATTCCGCAGGTTTCCCAATAAACGGACCGGATGATAGAGAGGGGCAATGAAGCGAAGACAATGAGCCAAGGAACACTCAGTCGTTGTTCGCAGTAACCTATTCGTGGTACATTTGGCTTCCCGATGCCGACTAAGATAATATAAGATAGTCGACCCTGGGTGGCGGGAGAGGACGACCTTGTTACGAGACTATGATTATAAGAACATGACGGTGCATGAATGGTGCCAGCCTAAGGAAGACGCCTCCGGGAGGATATGGATTACGGAATGATGGGAATAGGGGTATATATTGGGTGTGTCTTATGACAGGTCACAGAAATCATATTGGTGTGAGACTTACCTCTCATTGAGGGTCTCGTGCTTGCCAGACAGCTAGTTAAATCTCCTTGGCTCCTATACGTTCTGTGATACCTAAGCATACGTAATTACGATCCTACTGGCTGTGTCAAGTCTGTTTATCCGAGCCCGTACCTTTGACCAACGGCTCGGCATCACTGAGACTCGGGGATCCGTAGCCACGGTGGCCTTTGGATCGAGCCTCCCGACTACGGCAGAGGAATGGTGACATCGGGATTGGGCCTCAGACAGTCCGGTAGATCCGGCTAGCCAAAGTACTAGAGGCAGCATGGTACATGAGGCTACGTGAGGTACTAGTGTAGAGGCCAGGCTTGACCCACGACTCCGAGGAAGGGCCATGTTTACTCCGTTGTATCTCGTTAAGTCAGCGTTCTGGAATCCGGATCGCCTGACATGCTCCATCGTGGTGGAAAACCATGAGCTTCGGTGCGGGAAGAAGAGCTTTTCCATATTCGCCCGTAGCCTTCTTTCCGCTAGCACCGTAGGCGCCCATGACCCACACTGGGCTATCGGATCCGATGATTTAAAAGGCAATTTTCAGGATGTTGTGATATGGCAAAGGCCTCTGGATCAATAGTTTCCGTTCACCGACGAATATGCTCCATTTCGAGCGGATACTGATGGCCAGAGCTTTTTGCGGTGAGAGCTGTAACAAGTCGGGCCATTGGATAACACCCATGCCTATTTGTGGTGACGTGTATGGATCTTTGGCTGCAGCATTATCAGACTAGGCGTCAGAAAATTGGACCGATAACATATCGCTAGCGATAGCAGTGGCTGCCTGACGATGCCTGACTATTCGTCTCTTCACATGCCTTAGGCACATGGATTTAAGGTACTTATCTATGAAGCTTCGATTGAGTTCTGATATACGGGGCTTTGCTGCAACGCATGTAATTGAAGGGCCGATGATGGAAGATGACCGTTATACCGGAATTATGCTGTGGTGTTTTGAAGAGGACGGTAGCATGTGCCAAGGCCTAGTCGCCGGACTTATGGAGTCGCAGGCGAAAAAGAACATGCTCACGAGCGTGAAGATCGCTCCCATTTGTGATCGCTTCCGTTTGTCTATTGTCCATTTGGAAAGCTGCCGGTGCCTGGCAGGCTCAAGGACTGACTGTGTGTATTGTATTGTACTAACCTAACCCTCTCCACAGCAGAGGTCCCTTGACCATTCGGTAATCTGGCCGCAGAGTCTGGTACGTTGGCCCCAATTCGGAAACGGGTATCAATTCTTGCCAAGTTGGTCTTGGAATTTATTGTAAGCCCTTTAAGCGGTGTGTACATAAATCGGGAGGTGATGAGACTGGTATGACCGACGATCGAAAGCGCCGCACGGATTGTAATGCGGTGAATGGCGCCATAATAATTTCGGTGTTAATCAAAAACCCTTCGACTGAAGCCGGGCGAAAGCCGGCGAAATACATCGGTGGACAATCCAGGCACTCGCAAGCCTCGACGTGCCTATCTTGTTCCATACCAACCTCGTTGCTTTTCCGACTCTGATCGCGAGCGACGGCCAACAATTGCTGAGCCAGTTCCTCAGTTTAGGCATTGTTGCTATTAGTCCGTGGTCTGGTCTAGAACCCACGGAGCTTGGAGTAATTGAGTAGTGTACAAGTCAGCTGGTCTTGTTGCACTGAGAGGTGAAATGAAATTAAGTGAAGACTACGCAGGCTATTGGTCAGGCCCAGTGTACGAAGCTAACGAATGCGGTGTTATTTCGCCATGTGAATCGAGACAAATTAGGATCCCTCGTGACCCTTAAAATTAGCCTCGAATATGGCTCCAGCGGGATCCAGAATATATCTGCTAAAAGTTTTATTAGTAGAGGGGAAATCCAGGGTCCTAACCTAGGTCCTCAGCCCTATGGTTACTGGGAATCCCTAACAGATGGAGACAACTCTTTCTAGAATTGTTCTAACCTGTATGATTCCAGTTAGAAAAATCGTACGATAACTCCCCACAAGCGGTAAATTACACTGTGAGAAGGAAGTCCGCGCCGAGATTTGAATGCTCGTCATCGTGATCCATCTATTTGGGGTAGGTGAAGATGCCCGAGCATCGGCCAAGAGGATATCATATCCGAAAAACCTTGCAAATATCACACTTTTGGGCCTGCTTTCAATTGATTTGAATCGGGGACCCCATGAATCTCGTTCACGTGGTCCTCTAGCATACGGGGTTACTCGTATTGATGGAATTGACCATGATTAGGTAAAATAATGGTCGATAGCAGAAATCCCATCGTGTGGGAGAGCGAAGTTTGCATGGAAAAAAAACTCGCGCGGAAGAACATCCTGTGCTTAAACGGGCCCTATCAAGGAGTGAAAGTCGTATTTGACATTACCGCTAGGGTCCTAAAAAGAGGCCCTTTGGACGCGGTACCTGAGAGACATATATTGAGGGCAATCTAATTCGGGTAAGGAGCAAACGCCTCCGGGTACTATGGAAAGGGGGCCCCTAGCTCGATATAAGCAAAGAGTCAGACAAGGAGGTCGTCAGCACGACAACATTTTCAGCGGGCGGGAGGCCCGGCAAAAAAGAAACAACCTAACGGTGAATCCCCCAGAGGGAATAAAGTGTGTGGGGTTGGAAAGGGGGAGTGAGCAGCTGAACGCAATGCCAGCCATTCTGCGAGTAAGACGTCGCCGTTGGGAGGATTCTGATTGGCGGGCTCAGGCCGTTTCGTAACTTGGGGATTCGATGTATTCGAAGCTCCCGCGGGCCGTTCCCCTGCGGTCAGACAGGCCATTCATTGGTAGGTTCTGGGCGTTGGTAGATTGACGACCAGTCGCCGCGTTGGCACAGGACCATTGGGCAACAGCAACGCGGTTGACTCAGATCTGTGCGATGCGCGGCCGTAATGGGTGACTGGGCTTTCACATGGCTGGCTGAGAAAGAATATTGGTGGAAGAGCAGCAGGAATGGCATGCTCATATACGTCAGAAATTGGAATGTGACCCAAACAATATTTGGTAGGTCTCTTCATAGAAGGAGGCGAATTTTATCTACATACGTATTGCGTACATCTGTCTGTCGCCTAACAGATCGAAGGGTCTTAGAAGCCAGGTAATAAGAGGCAATTGGGGACGAATATCTGGGGGAATTATCAGATGGGAAAAGGATCTGAAGGGAGAATGGGAGATTGGCAGAAGATTGGGATTGAAATTGGAGAAAGCCGAGCTGTGGTTGGACGAGGCGGGTGGGATGAACTACCGAGCTAGGCTTTATCAGGGAGAGTGGGTAGAGTGGATGTGTGGAGAAGGGAACAAGGACGTGGCAGACGAGGAAAAGATGTCTCACGGCTCCGCTGTCTCCACCTCAGGAACCCCACCGTCCCCTGGCAGCGGGCACTGGCAGCCCTGGCAAAGCCTGGCAGATTCGCTCCGACAGGCCGGTTGCTGTTCCATCTCCATCATTCGCGGCGGGTGACAATCATGAGAATTGGCACTGGAGAATTGGAGATGCCTATCGCACTGTCCTAAAGCAGGAACGGGCACCACCAAGACCCTCTCTGCCTCCAGTCCCTTTACCTCGGTACGTAGGTACATAGGTACACAGTTACGCAGTTACACGAGTACATAGATACATAGATACATATACCTGCATCGGAAGGAGAGCTACCATGTAGCAGACCAGAGCAGAAGCAAGACCACAGCTTTCCCACTCAGCCCGACCCCCTGTGAGACCCGCATTAAATTGGATCCCGTCTTCCCATTTTCTCAAATCCCTCCCACCATCGACGTATGCGCGTACCTAATGTATGTACGTATGCTGCCTACCTACATCCTGTACTACATGTATGTAGGTATGAATGTACCATGTATGTATGTATATACGTACATACATGATGTACGCTATTTTTCTTTAACCTACCCGGTACCTTACCTACATTTGGCATTGCTTGTCTTTGTGCGCCCCCGTCCAACTTTCACCTTTTTAACAATACACCTCTCCCACAACCTTCGCCCAACCAGTATCGTCCAAGCAAATGCAAAGACCAAACCCGACCAGCAAGCAAGCAAGCAAACAATAGAATTTGATTCCTACATAGTACATACGGATATCCACCCGCTCACCTCGCGGCAGATGCCCTAGACGCCAGCCGACGCTTCGTATCGCGAATCGGGGAGCCTTGCAGTGCATTGGGTACCCTTGGGTTGGGCCTTACCTCGGCACTTCCACGCCACCAGTTTGAGAAACGTCCCATTCCATAACAAACCTCTCACGAAATTATCGAATCGAACCGAAATCGAGACTCGAGACTCGAAACTCGGAACTCGAAACCACGAATCAAGCCTGTTGCGACTCGGGTTACTGCAGGTTGTTGCTATTGTCGCCGTCGTCGTAGTAGTAATAATAGTAGTTGTTTCGTCATCTTGTATCCGCATCATACAAACGGGCAGCGCGCACACAAACTCGAGAATCTGTCTGCCAGGTGGTCGCACATCAGAGGCTCGCTAGGAGTGAATCTTACGCTACTCCTCCCCCCCTCCCTCGATTGGATGCAATTGAGTTTATGCTAGTATTCGTGGATCGGGTCTTCGTCAGTTGCCCGTTGCATGAAGAAGTGCTTGATGCTGGTTCGTTTACGACTTCGCAACCATCAAGAACCTGGCCCTGGCCCCTGGATTTCTGGAAATCCCATAACCTTACGCCCTTAGGAAATCTGGACCCCGCGGACTGCCTGATCGTCTAGCCGGCCTTTCGACTCGACACCGTCCCCCGTCGGCAACATACTCACCCTGCCTTTCTTTGCGACTCGTCCGCAGCTGTCTTAACCATGCTTACTATGACGAGAATACCGTCCGACTCTTTCTTACCGTCGGGCGCCATGCTGGATCCCAGCCAGCGCCCGATGCCATTCGCTTCCCACCTTACCAACCATTCCTCAACATCGGTCATCTCTCCCCTATCCTTGCCACGTGCCGTGAACCATCTATCATACATGGACGAGTCAAATCTTACCAACTTACCTCCTTCCGGTTATTCACACTCCTCACCAGGTTCCGAGGCTCCACGGTCCCAGCAGCAACATCTTTCACCACATCCGGCCCCCCAGTACCTTCGCGGGGACGGTTCGGACACCCTGTCACCGTCGAGACACCAAATTGGGTCCGGTGTGGCGTCTCCATCCATGGTACCTAGTGTATCGGCACCCTTCCAAAACATGAGTACCCAATCTCTAGTCAACCTGCTGCAACGTAGGGAGGACCAGAACCGAAGATTACTCGAGAACTGGCGTGCCGAGCGCGCTCATCTTGAGGCTAGCCGCGCGCGAGCTGAAGAAGTCTACCGAGAGGAGCGTGCCATAATGGACGACGAGCGCATACTGTGGGCCGAGGAGAAGGCGAAGCTCGAGAGGGATCTATGCGAGTGGAAGAAGAAGGCGGAGCTGGTTGAGAAGGAGAGAGATCAGTTTGCTAGCCTAGTCCAGAGCATGCAAGGTAAGGCCGGCCACGCGAGCAAGTCCTTTGACGGCGCTACCGAAACTTCTATGGGCTCTATTAGAGGCGGTGGTCTCAGTAGCCCTGGGGCCCACTCGCAGTCAACTGGCAGGTTTTGGAGCTCAACGGACAGCACATCCACGGGAAGCCTTCTACCCGATGGGTTCCACGGATCGACAATGCCGGAGTCGCAGCCATTCGTACCTTTGGATCCGCGTATGCAGGGCCTATCGCCAAGGGCGGGATCGCCAAAGCCCGAGCAAGACCAAATTCCCTCGATCGACATCCAAGAGGTAATCCCCGGGCTAGAAGGAATTCGCGTGCGGCCGAATATCGTCCAGAAGGTTACCTTCTCCGACGGCAACTCGCTGTCTCCGTCTTCCGCGCCGCAATCTTCCGCGCCGCATTGGGCTCCCGCGCCGCATTGGGCTCCCGCGCCAATGGCTAAGCCGGAATTACCTCGCGCGCGTACGATGCCGGCTGACTTGACCAAGGAGGCACTCCTGGCTCCCGAATCCGATAGGCTTACCATGCACGCTGGACACACGCCCAATCACTCTATGTCACTGTCTCGACTCCACACGGTTGAATCTACGAAGACGAACAACACGGCGGATAGTTCCGGCTCGTCTACCCCTAAGTGTGGTATGCCGAAGAGTGAACAGAGCAAGACGTCGGAGCACACCGCCCAGAACCAAATGATTGGTGCTAGTGGTGCCTCTGAGACCTTGAGGGACATCGAGGTTCAGGAGAAATTGGAAGCCGAGAGAGACCAAGACCCGGAGTTGAAAGGACCGTTGCACCTTAGAAATCTCCCGGCAGCCGACGAGCCGTTCCTTCAGGCTCTGGCTGATAAGCTCACACATGCCGCTACCAACGATCCTACTCCGACTGTTTTAAAGAACGAGCATTCTGTTGAACCATCAGAAGCCGAGGCGGTAGCTAAAGCTGATGGCGATGGCGCACAGGGTGCTAGCGAGGAGCCTGCTGAGATAGAGGAGGACATCCCCCTTAAGCTAAAGCAATCCAGCAACTTTGGCGCGCCTCTTGGGCAATTTTGGAAGTCGTCTCGATTCTAAGCACGCTCTGATCTTTGTCGCTATCGGCGCAGCTGACCTCATTCGCACGCTACTCTTTTCTTTTTGTCTGCGTCTTGCCCAGCGCACTTTAAATACGGATGATGTGGACCGTTTGACAACCTTCGATTGCGCTCAGGGCAGGCTTCGTAGATATTTTCTTTGCTTGCATCAACTTTGGAATACCCCAATACCCCACGGAAACTTCTTATTCTTTCTTTTACGCATAGGACCTTGTCGGTTGGTTTAATCTCACGGTGTTCGGGCTATGGAAGATGACGAAATTGGCATAGGAAAGGGTGCATGTAGGGGGGCGGGATTATCCCTGAGGGTCAGCGTTTTGTATTTCGACTTTGTTGCGTCGGCAGGTTTCTCTGCTTCTGGAAGCATATAGAAATGGGCCGGTGGGTTTGATTGGCATTTTTTGGGCGGAGCAGACAAAATCGTGACGGCGAGGACGTTGCACATTACATTTAGATGATTGTACCTGGGCGGTAAAGCTTGTCTTCAACGAGGAAAAACGGAGATACGAAAAAAAAGGAGGTTGTCCGAAGAGGAGGTTTATTGGTGAGCGGAGGCAGGTTCTAAGCCTCGCGACTGGGCAACCGGTCTACTGAATCAATGCGAGTACCGGCACTTTCCTCGCATACACGCAGTCCGACTTCGTCTCGGTTCTTTTTTGAAGGATCTTTGGACGGTTGGGTTATGGCCTCTAATGGGATACGCTGAAGTTCTTATTCATACCGGCTTAACACACCTAATGTATGTGGGAAATAGTGATACAGAAATATTTAGTGGCACCCAATAATGTCACGTGTCTAGAGGCAGTCTGCTTGACTGTATCTAACACGATCACCTATCGGCGGAGTTGATATTGTTGACATACGTGATTGGAGAGTCTTTATCTCGCAGGTTTTCCGTGTTGTCCCTCATCGCGGTTGTACTTCGATTTCAACATGATAACGTAGGCTCGATGAAGGTACTTAGCCTGGCTGCTCGCGCCATCATCCGGAACGAGATCGTTCTATTAAACCTATTCTACGCCTTTTGGTTAGGTTGAACGACTACGATGGCGTTATGCCTATGACTTGGATGACTTCAATCTTCCTTGCATGATAGCTCGATTCGCTACTGGCAAGCAACCAAGTATTATAAATAATACTATAGGTCCTATACCTATCATGGGTAATTGATAACACCTTGGGAACTCAATTGATATCGAGTAGCTATTGCATGGATAATATGCCTTATGTAAGTCTGCAGAACCGCCTTCTATGACGATGATTAGCCAGTAAATTGTGTAGGTAGGTAGGTAGCTTTTCCTTTTGTTCCTCCAAGGAAGTCCCCAAAAATAGTCCGTCCGCGCATACGGTACCAAACGCCAAACATGCCTTCCTGATCAGCGAAACGAATATCATTCCAATCGCATCGCATTCTTCTTTGCCCTCTTCTATCGTCCCTTCGTGGCTGTCAATTACTACCCATGGTCGTTGCTCGGCTCGACTTAACTTCTCAGCCCCTCCCTGTTTCGAAACTCAACTCAGCTTCTTGCCCATAAAGTCGGCCAGCTCATCCAACAACTCGACGGTCTCGGCGGGGCTCGCGATCCACGCGGTGGTGGACACGCTGCGGGCCTTGAAGTCGTTGCTGCCGGCGCTCAGGAACTGGTCGCCGACGTGCAGGGTCTGCTCGGGGCGGATGCGCGGGCCGCCGGTGCCGTCGCCGCCGAACCACTGCTGGCAGACGGCGACGCCCCAGCTCTTGTCGCCGATGTCGACGAAGACGTCGCGGCCGCCGTTGAAGGCGCAGAAGGGCACGACCTTGTTGTCCTGGTCGCGGCCGCCGACGCTCAGCTCGAGGATCTTCTGGACCACGAGCACGGTCTCCTCGAGCGACTCGCGCGGGATGCGCACGCTCGGCTCGCTCGGCACGATGCCCACGGCCCGGTCCTTGCGCATCAGCGTCGCCGGCAGGTTCAGGTTCTTGATGCAGTCGCGCAGCGCCGCCTCGGCCACGTCCAGCAGCGCCGCGATGCTCGCGTCCGACCACGAGGCCATCTCCGCCGTCAGCCAGCGCTCGCGCGGCACGGGCGCCAGGAGGTGCGGCGACGTCGCGCTGAACTCGAACAGGTAGTTGGCCTCGCCGCCCATGATGACGATGTTCTGGCGCTGCTGCGGCGTGAGCGCGGGGGACCCGGCGACGGCGTCCAGCAGCCCGTGCAGGCGGGCGTAGTAGGCGTCGGCGGTGGTGTACCCGGCGGCGGTGACGATGCCGATCCGGACGTTCTTGCGCAGCAGGTCGATCATGCGCGGGATCACGGGGCTGCTGGGCTCCAGGCTCTGCCCGTCGTCGTACAGCGTCACGTCGCCGTCGAAGGTGGCCAGCCGTAGGGTGCCGTGGGTGGCGACGGCCATGAGCTGCGCCGAGTTGAGGATCAGCCGCACGTCGTTGAAGGACGGCGAGACGAAGCGCCGCGACGAGATGTACCGCTTGCGGTCCTGGAACTTGAAGGCCGCCTCGAGCGGCAGCCGCGTGAAGAAGTTGCCTATGGTCGGCACGAGCAGCTTGAGCTTGGACGGGATTTTGTTGGCGTCTAATTGGTGCGTTACTGGAAGGAGAAAACAGAATGTACGTCAATCAATCACTGGTCCTGGAAGTTTGGTTCCGGGGGGCGGGGAAGCCGGCCGTGAGTGGACGACGTACTGTGATCATCGATCATCACCTCGATGTCCCTCATGATCTCGGCATAACGCCTGTGCGCCTCCTCGGACATCTGCGTCACGTTGAACCCATTTGTCTCAAATACGCCCGTGGGTTGGGAGTATAATACGAATGGGACAGCCAGCAATCCCTTGATCCATTCTAGGTAGATGAGTTAGCTGTGACGGAACCACTAGAATAGAGGCGTGGAGAATTGGTTCGTGATTGTGAGTACATAAGAGTAGGTGAGGTTAGATAGGTAAGGTAGTTTGTATAAACGAGGAATTGGGGATATCCGGTACTCGAAAGCCCGCTCTAGACGATAGTTGATAACTTGTGAACGTGTATAGTGATGAGAGCTAGTAGAGAACCATGAGATTGAGCTGATACCTATGAATTGATCTCTCCTGTGCGTCTTCAACGCATCTATAGAAGCGTTCCTGTTAGTCGCCGAATGGGTGTGTATATGCGTGTTGGTGTAAGCTTATGAGGAGAAAGCTGATGGGTTCGTGGTACTCACACTCGACCCTGTATCGTGTAGTCATGTTGATCCGAACTCTCAGTGAACTTTTGGTATGCTGGCAGGTAAATCTGATTATGTATAATCTCAGCTCGAAGGGACGACGATGTAAACAAGAAACAAGGGAAAGAATGAAGCAGAGTATGCAAAAGAGTCTAAGTTAAGGGGTATTTTGCTTTTGAATGCGTTCCATTAATTGGTTGTACCAGACGAAGAGAGGTACATCCCCAATATCGTGATCACGAGGTTCACTAAATGGAGGCTCGGGGTGGGCTGTGGGGCCCCGACGTAGCGGGGTCTAGACGTCCAATGCCCTGGAAGGGGCTGGGAAGCCACCAAGCCACAGCTGACACCGGCGCTACGAGTTTATAGGGCTATAGCGTCATTCCAGTGGTAGATTAGCGCATGCCCGTGCCAGGGGCGCGTGCCTGACAGCCTTAGGTTCCTTACTTAAACGCGTCGACGTTCCGAGCTTCTGCTTAGTTCAAACCGAAATCTAGACGACAACATTTGTCCGTCAGGAGAAGAATGCCAAAATCAGATTGAGAATCGAATCTCCTTATCGAAATCTGCTAACGTACAAGATATCCATCCGTATATCTTTTTTTTTCTGAAAATAAAATACGAAGCTATTTCCTGCTAACAAACACAAAATCCTACTAGGACTGACCACCTCTTCTAGATCTTTTTTTCCTCGATTCTATCTCATCAAAGCGCCGGAGTCTGAGTCGCGCAAGCCGCGGTGACCGTCCTGAGCCTTGTTATGCAGCCCTCGGGGCAGGCGGTCTGGCAGCCGTCGACGAAGAGAGCAGTCTTCACGCCAGCGCAGCCGCAGGGGACGAGCAGCTCTCTCTGGAATGTGCAGCCGGGCACAGGGCACAGCATCGGCTCGCAGTTGCTGGGCCGAGTCGTGTGCGTCACGGTCGGGCAAACAACAGGGAGCGGCGTGGTAGGCTTGACCGGCAGCGTGGTGATGCTGATCTCAAAGGTCGTCGTCGTCGAAGCGCTTGACGGGGTTACCGTCTCGGTCACCGTCTTTGTTGGCCGCGGGGGCCAGGGGCGCTCGCTATCCGTGTGCTCGGGGAGAACCGTAACGTCGATGATGGGGCTGACGGCCGCGGCGTTGATAATGCTACGCCGTTATTCTGTTAGCATTATACGACTTACGACTCCTTGGGCATCAAGAAGGAAGCGTGCGCTCTCTTACCCAGCCAGCGCGGCGACGACACCGACGATGAGCATCTTCATCTTGGATGTTTGATATTTGACTGCTTCCTTTATTAGTCGACTTTGTTCAGCTTGCTGCGATGTCGATGTCTACTGACAAGTTTTCGAAGTAGTTATTCCTGATAATTATAGTTATCGGCCTTCGCTGGGGAAGAATGGACTGACGATGGGACGAGACTATACGATTAACTTAAACGCGGAAAACGAAGCCATTATATACACGCGCGTCTTATCACTATACTCCATCCCTCCCGTCTTTAAATAGCCTTAGCCCTGCATGATTGGAGACTCACGACTGTCACCCGTTCCAGTAGTCGTTCCGGGTGAGCTACCATCGTTGTTCTCGTCCTTTCCATCCTTCCGGGGGCGCGTCGTATTCTCACTGCGCTAGTCACTGCAGAAGGAAAGACGACGGTTTCCGAGGTGCACCTTCGGGGGTCGGTTTCGCGGTGCGGTTATATTACATGGCAACCCGGGCCATCACCCTGTGTAGGTCCCGTCCTATTTTTGGAGTAACCTTACTTTTATATTAGGCTTAGGTCCGGAGCCTTGTTCACGTTACAGCATACCTGAGAGCCGTCGAGAGAGTTGGTTGCTCCTCCAACGTATGTAAGGGATGACAACGCAAGCCTGGAGCGTGAGATCTCCGTCGAACCACTTTGACGCCAAATAGAGCCATGCTCGAAACGTGTTTTTCGTCAAAGAAATACAAAACTCATGACATAGAGACCACCTGAGCACCTGAGTTTACTGCGTCGTGGCATGATGCCTCACCTACAGGTTCGTCATGTCGCGGGTACTCCTATCTGTGTTGACAGGGAGCCCGAAGTGAGCCGAATATCTTGATATCGACCCCTTTCGCTAGCGACACAAGAATCACAAGAGAAAACGACCTTCCTCTTCAAGATCCTTCCGACGAGCGTATTTTGACCAAGCGCCGTTGGATATAGTTGGAAATCACGAAGTTTCCGCAAAGTGACGGCATGTGTTCCTCCTGGGGACGAGTTCTAGGCTCGTAGTTCCCGCGGCACGCATATTGCTGTAGGCGAGATGCGATACGATGCCGTCGACGAACCTAAGAGTTCTCAGACATTCTAATTTACGATTTAAAGGAGTCTAGACAGGCTACGCCTCATGATTGGCGATTACTGCCCGACTCGAGCATTGTGGTGCCCCACAATAACTGACGAGGTTATTCAGCCTCTTTAGCCTGGATGACGGGACAATATCCGATGGCAGAAGACTTCATATAACTTCATCTCCAAGGCCCAGCAATCGCCGATTCGGGCTACAATTTCGACGTAGCTAATTTATCTTTGATGAAGACAAGTGACTCGTAACGAGTACCCGCATGATTCGCTTCACCAAGGCTGCGAGATAACAAAACGGCCAAGGCCGCTCTCCCTAAACGCCAATGCTATCTATCGTATGCGCGGTCTAGCCCGCAGCTTACGCAAACCAAAAAGGACTTTTGGGTTTTGGTAGTCGGGTGATCTTCACGATTGTTTAGACTCGACCCAACACCTTAAGCTGCGCCGCAGAGCGTGCATGTGGAGATTCACGTTGTTCAAGGATCCCTCGCCCAGGTTACTCGCCTTAAGGAACCAGTGTCCTGGTCTCGAAGACTTCGAGGTAGATCACCTTGCCGATCGCAAAACGTGGTTTTACAGCTCTCTCGGATACTCCTGGCTCTCCCGAAGAGGGCAGCAAGCTAGCTATCTAAGGATTGACGAGGATCCCTAGCAAGCTGTCTCGATTAGAATATCCCGGCGGGAACCTGGCTCTTGAGAAACACCGGTGCTATTCCAGTATTGTATCTTCGAATCTTCTAGCTACACTAGGTGGGTAATTAGACTTAACCGCTTTTGACGAGAGCTGCATGTTTACAGCGCGTTAGGCTTGCTCGCCCTTCCGACCAGATATGTTCAGAGCCCGGTCACCGGTCCTGTTTTGACTGCCTAGGGGTTCCCATCACAAGTAGCTCTACTCACATGATGAAGTGGTCATATTCACTCACCACCAGCAGTGGTCTGAATCCTGCCGGCTTCTTATTGGATGGATGGTCCTAACCCTCCGTGTACATCTAGGATTACCTAGGCGGTAAGTAATAGCGACTGAGTAGGCGAAGCTCGAGGCGTATGCTTCAGTAAGGTCTCTTGATGCTCAAAGGCGATGTCGTGGATATCGCCTTCTAGTCTTCTCAACCTCTCCATCTGTTAATATGCGCAATGTAGCTTCTTACCTGGTTTCGTTATATCAAAGGTAGCGTAGGTGGATACTTATCGCGTCGGCATACACCACGCCTCTGACGGAGTGCATTAGCCAACGTTCGTGATCACTTGTTATAAGCCTAGGATGTCTCAATGAATGCCTAGATACCGTACTACTTACCTTCTCCACTCATACGTACCGTATAGAGAAGATTGGGTCTTTCAGGATACATACCTATCTATCCCGGATCGACATTACTGTAGCCTGTCTTGGAGAACGCGATCCAAGGATAGTGTACCAATAATCTGGAACGGAAAATTTCCATTTATACCACTAACTATTATCGTGGGACGGAGTATCTCGTCTAGGTATACGTAAATACCTGGTATAGCATAGGCAGGCCACTAATACTGGAGCAGTACGTACTCGAAGAAACTGGGCCGTAAAGTGAAATACTTTCTAGCCATCTATCTCCCCTACAGCCGGCTATTGGTATTAAGTGGATATCATAATCGCTTCAGGGAATTTCTGCGTAGATCTGATGAGAGAATCGCTCCGTAGTCTCTGTATATTTGTTCATATATTTATTTTTCACAACTTTCTCTAAGGTCTTCTAAGGTCTCGGAATCCGAGGTGTATCTTTAAGTTCTGTCTACAAGCACCTGTATATCTATATGTAAATCGTCAACCCCGGCTAGTAAAGAATAGGTATGAATTCCAAACAGCGGACCAAATTAAGGCTACACGCGCATATCTAAAGCCGATATAAAAAGGGGCGGGGGTTATGCCCGTTAGAGTAGCCACGTCCCAACGTCAAGCTTTAGCCAACATACTACCCGTACCCAAACCGCAAATAGGCCAATATCAGATCTCAACCTAGTCTTGCAGGACGCGTACGCAGAGTCGTAGAGAAGTGGGACGTATGTCGTGCTCACACGGGCAGTCCCGAATGGCAACCTGTTTACATGAGTGCATATATGCTTGCTCGCTACCGGGAAGAGCTGCTATAGCTAACTATGACCCTGTTCATATTTCGGGTCACTAGCCGTACGCCAGTGTATACTTCCCGCCCGGCCGGTGGATCGACCGGGGAAAGCCGTGAAACTGGGCGGTCACGTAGTATAGCTGATGGCCAATGGCCTATTCCCTCATGTCGTGCGAGCCTCGCTTGGGGATGCTGAGGTATTCGAGTTACGCGACGTGGCGATTCTTAGACAGCCAGCCGAGATCTTGATCGGAACGATACTACTGGGAGCAAGGATAGGGATGCCACATATACTTATGTATGTCTAGGCCTCGAGATACAGAGTGCAATTAGTTCCGAAAAGCGACTGATTCTGGGGATTAAAGATTAAGTGTTATATGACTAGTAACGTAGTTCATCTCGGACGACGTATATTAATACCATACGTACAAATCGTACCGCAATACTTGCTCGCCGGGGCCATTTCAAGCACCTAATATATGAGCACTAAACCTATAAACATAAAGCGGCCCTACGCCCTTTATTAAGCTCCTAGACGCTCGACCTCGAGGGACGCGAGGACGTATGCCGCGGCTCCGAGTACGTTATTATAACTGATGGGCTGCTTGACATAATACTATCACGAAGGGTTAGCCTCATCGTTCAAAAGAAAAAGAACCGGGAGCACATATTAGCAAGAGCAGTCACTCACCTCATAACTCGCTGTCGAGTTCAGACTGCACACCGACACCGTGCCATTATACCCCAGCGTACCATTCGCCTCCCTCACCACAAACGCCCGTGTCAAATACCCATGCCCGCGAACCCCCGCCGCCGCCGCGGCCTCCGCGAGCGTGGCGTTCCCGCCGAGGTACCCGAGCCTCGCGCCCTTGAGCAGGGCGTACGCGAACATGGCGCTGCCGCTGGACTCGAGGTAGTTGGCCTCCTTCGCGGGCTCGTCGAGGAGCTGCCACCAGGCGCCGGTGGCGGGGTCGGCGGCGCGCACGAGGGCGGCGGCGAGCGCGCGGTACTTGGCCAGCAGGGCGCCGCGCAGGCGGCACGCGCCGCCGCGCGGCAGCGCCTCGAGCGTGTCCACCACCGCCATCGCGTACCACCCCAGGCTGCGGCCCCAGACGTGCGGGCTCGCCCCCGTGTCCGGGTCCGCCCAGACCGCCGTCCGCGAGGCGTCGTACCCGTGCACGAGGAGGCCCGTCGCCGCGTGCTGCGTCCGGTTCCAGAGCAGGTCCAGCTGGAAGTACATGTCGTTGAGGGCGGCGGTGGTGGCGGAGGGAGAGGAGGAGGAGGAAAGTGAGTACAGGGTGTAGAAGGGTGCGAGCGAGTACATCCCGTCGAGGTAGCTCCACTCCGGGTACACGAAGTACCACAGCCCGCCCTCGGGGTTGCGCCGGTTGAGATCGATGCTCTGGCGCAGGGCGTCGGCGGCCGCGCGGAACGATGCCGTCTGGTTGTCGTTGCTGTTATCGGTCGCTGATCCCTGTTGCAGGGCCAGCAGCGCGTTTCCGTTCGACAGCCGGTCGAGCGGGTACGACAGCGCGTCGTGCGTGGCGTTCAGGGTGAAGGGCACGACGGACGCGGCGCTCGCGCGGATGTACGCGCGCACCTCGGCCGCGAACGCGTCGTCTGGGTACTGCGCGGCGAGGGCGGTGAGGGCCTTCTGCGTCACGCCGGCTTGTAGTAGTTCCGACGAGCCGCCCTTGCCCGTCATGATGCCCTGGCGCCGCGACATGATGCTCGATGCCATCCATGTCGATTGCTTGCTCTGCACCGCTGGTGACGGTTCCCCTGCTATCGCTGGGTTGGCGAGGAGGGCGAGTGCGAGTGTTGCGCCTGCTGCCAGACGAGATGGTGTTGGTGCGAGCATCGTGGTGTCTGTCTGTCCGTCTCTTCCTCCCCTCTTGATGCAACCGGCCCCTCCCTCTCACAAATCTAAGTCGGGATCCCCGTGTGTTTGCTGCTAATGGGCGACCACAACAACTGACCTCGTGGACCTTCGATTAGGCCGGATACATGTGTGTGTGTGTGTGTACGCGTCTGTGTGATGGTGATGGTGACGAAGAATAGGAGGGCGAAGATGGTTGGGAAAGGAGGATGGGAAAAAGAAGTGGACGAAGCGAATTAGAAATCCTTCTCAAAGAGAGCGGTTTCCTGCACGAGGTCTGATTGCTTTGATCGGAACTGGCGACCCGGACCCTTGGGAAATTGACCGCGGCAGACGTTACCGAACCGGCGGATGCTTCGCCTCAGGTATATACGTGGTAGGTATGGTATCGATGATGTTCTGCAGGTTGCATGGCAACAAGGGGGTCCGTACAAAGAAGGATCCGTGGACATCCCGCTTTGTTGGGACGCCGCGATCGGTGCCGACGTTTGCTCGGCTCAGTTTAATGATTTCATGCTATCTCTCTACCTATCCTATACGTTTTTAATCCAATTTTGATTAAGGAGTAAATTTGAGAAGATATCAGAGGTAACACGACTTATATAATAGCTCATCGTCGTTTGTATTAATGAATTTTGAGTGTTGGATAAAGCATTTAAAAATAGCGGTATAACACAAACGCGGATGCCATCCGGAAATACCCTCGTATCCATCCCTTCTCGGATGGCGTTTTCCAATCGGCACTAGTCCCCATTAGACTTGAATGGGGAACTCATTTGTTGCGCCTCTTGATGCCCTGCCTGGCGTCGGGGCGTGGGCGTTATCAAAAATCGGGTGTTTAAAACACACCATCTTCCCCTCCGACAGCGTGCCGCCTTATGAGGTACCTGTTTCTCCATCATTTTGAAGAACTAATAATCATAATATATATATTAAGCTATTTGATAAAGTAGGGCTCCGTTTGACCAAAGGTTGAATCTCTACCGACACGCAAATAAAGGCCAATTACCGCGACTTCTCATAGTAGCGGTGGACGTCGACCCCATTTTCCTATTACTGTATTCTTTCCTAATGCCAATCCTAATCTTGCGGGCGGGCAGGCTTGGGTAAAATACTAGTGCCGTAACTTGCGTTGGTACAGGGGTAAACAAGTGCTTTTTATAAGTGTTAACGGGTCAAGTCTCGCACCCGCCACATGAGCAGAGGTAGGGTGCCTAAAAGATCGGAGTCCTATTGTTCCGTCATGTAAGACAAGGACGGGATTCCGGGTTGTGCTCAGAGGTAGGGTGGTATTTCGAAGGCTTCCATGCAATAGAATGTTTTCTATAAGGAACCCCTCACATGGGATCCCAGCGAGCTGACGAATAGCATTGGATTGGGATCATGATATAGGTATTCTATAGAACACAGGTTTGATGAAGGATGGGTTTGCTCTCCCGCCTACCACCCAATGGCATCAGGCTTCCATGACAGGAAACGAGAACGTCCGGCATGGTTGCACCGCCCAATTATACGTGGTTGGTTTGTTGCTTCAGTGTCTTTGAAACTTCGTGTGACTTTGATTCCACATTTTCTTCCTCTTTACGCCACCAATATCCACCCGGGCATATTTTAATTGGCGTTAGCCAGCCTGCCTCACACTCGAACAAATATAGGAAGCACCTTAAGGGCACGCGATGAGCGCCTTGTCACTTAGCTGTCCCCTAGGTCGATGGCCCTACGAGCGGGGGGATCAGCTACGATCGCTCATTTCCATTAGCAATGGGGCAACCTTATTCAAACCACTTACATTCTGTGACGGACTATAACACCGTTCGAGCAGGAAGGACGAACCTCCCAAATCGAGAGCCGAGTGTTACATTGTCACACGAAATAGATGAGTTGCAGAAGATAGGGTTACACTGCGCTTTCAGCTCCCGCTGTGGAAGCCCTGTCCGTCCCTCTCCGCCTGCGGAGCCAGCACACAACATAGCTGTATTCGCTAGCGACCGCGGCCGGCTCGTGAAGATCGTATGAATAACAGGTAATATGAATGATAGGTAAGACATGGGGGTTTCGGTCACCAAGCTGACGAGCCCGGCGGCCGTCTGGGGCGCTTTTCCACCTCTCCCATTATGTTTTTCCGTGTTTCCTCTCTCTCTCCTCAAATCCTACGCACCCCCAATGATGCAGGCAATCATGCGTACTTACTATACACATATTCGCCATACTACCACAAGCTGGACTTTCGTTTTACGCATGTGGTGGCTATGCGCTGAAGTAGCCGTGATTCCCCGGAATATATGTTGCATCTACAGAGATGTAAGATTCTAAGTAGGTAAGTCAGTACCAGGTAGGACCAATAGTACCGTCTCATGATCGCTGCCCTCTCTCAGCTCGACCCCTTTAGGTCCGTCAGTCATATACCAGGCTGGCCACTGTCCGTCTCCCATCTAGAGCCTCCTAAGTTCCCCGCGCATTCGAGTATCCAAAGTTCTCTATTCCCCATATATCGTAGATGCCGTTCCGCGCCGTCGAAAATATTCGGAGCTTAGCTCACTAAGTCACGAAGCCGCTAGGCCGCGGTTGACTTCAAACCGCCACTATGGGACATCGGGACGATCTGATAGCGGCTATGGTGGTGTTCTTGGTCGTGGATAGTATCGCCTTGGCCGCCCGCATCTACGTTCGAACAAAGATGCTCACACGCGGATTCGGCTTGGACGATGTGGTTCTCATCTTGACATATGTAAGTCCGCCTATGCTATAATACCCAAATATAGAGATTGCGTTAAGAATATCACACTGACACGACTGCGTCCGTTAGATCGGTTATATCATCTCGTGTGGTATGGGCTTCACGTCCATGCGGTACGGCTACGCTGCTACGGATAAGCAGCCACAATACGACAAAACCAAGGCCACACGTGTGGGTGAAGTCTTTATATTATTCGTCTCAAGTGGAATTCTCTTCCCTCGTCTGAGCATATTATTAGCCAGAAGACTAACGGCGGTGCGTCTGCTCTTAGTTCCTATTCGCCAACCAGTTGACACTCTACATCAGCGCCGGCCTGGTCAAACTGGCTGTAGCGCTCGTTCTCTACCGCCTGGCATCGACCAAGCGGTTACGTTGGATTCTGATCGGGTCCATGGGCGTTGTAGCTGCGTGGACCATTATAATGACGCTGTTTGCGGCGTGGCCTTGCGCCCAGAATGGCGCGTCCAATTGGGCCGGCAGCAAGGCTTGCACTCAAGTAGGGTACTTCCGCACCATCACCAATATCTTCATCGACTACTTCTACGCACTACTGCCGATTATCATACTCAGGAAGGTTCATATGAGCACCAGGTTGAAGGTGTCCGTCTTATTACTCCTGGGATTAGGCGCATTGTAGGTCCATGCTTTGATTTCTTATCAGAGACAGCAAAGGATAATCCGAATAATAACGGATACTAATTCTCGCATAGTGCAAGCTCCGCCACCATCGTCAAACTCGTCATCATCGTCAGACTATCGACCGCCAAGGGGGAGGTGGCCGAAGGACTCCACTACGAATTACTCCTATGGGCCGACATCGAGCTGGGAATGGCCACATTCGCCGCATCGGCGGCAGCTCTACGACCCCTACTCAAACACATACCAGCCATCTGGGGGCGATCCCAGGCTCCAACTAGCCACAATACAAGCGAGGCAGTCGGACCCTACCGCTCACTCGGCGCCAGCAACGAGATGCATCCTGTAAACAGACAGGAGACTAAAGCACCTATCAGGGACGAATCCGACGAGCAGATACTCGAGGTTTAAGCAACTGAAAAACACGGTTGGGGTTATACAATGGCTAGAGATTCTAGAAAGGGGAACCGAGATACCCATTCCTCCCCAATAACGAGGTAACGAGGTTAGGATTATGTATAATATTAGGTAGGTATTAGTGGACGAGCTTGCTTGGAGTTCTATGTTTAGGGGGCGTATATAGTCGGTACGCAAGTGAGTTGCACGCGTGTATTATTATCTAGTGTGTATTACAGAGCGTATAGACTAACGTACGGCTTCGCGATAACCCTTTAGTCGTGGCTCATTTTTCTTTCTCGTCTCCTGTCAGCTGACAATGTGAGTGTCATGTTGCGTATTACGATGGAGTAACGTAGATGCGAAAGGATTCGGCGCCCGCTTCCACAGCGAATGAATTTTCCATATATCCCGAGGGACCCTAGACGGTATTCAGGGGCCGGGCGCGGGATAGGGGCTTTCCGCGGGCTGGGTAAGAGATCTAAGTCTATTGTCTAAGATCTAATATCTAATATCTACCTCTAGACATAAGGTCATACCCAACCAAACCACAAGTTAGAAATCAAAGACAATCTCTGTTTTACTAAACAAACTCCAGTTCCGCCACAAAGCAAACCCCAGACAGATGGGTAGGTAAGTACCTATCCATAGAAATCACCGACTTCCCTTTCAGAGCCCTACGCCCTATGCCCTTTACCGCCTGACCCTACAACCACCAGTAACACCATCAACGACCCGGCTTAAACACATCATCACTATCATCACTAGCCGCCTTAGCCTCGCCTCTCTCCTCAGCATTACCATCGGCACCAGCACTAGCGGCAGCACCACCACCACCACCACTACCAGTAGCACCAGGCATAACAACAGGATACCGACCAATCTGCCCAACAACCGCCCGCCCTGCCCGCCCCACCCGCCCCGCCTGGCCCGCAGCGCCATCCAGCACCAGCCGCGGCGCAAAAGACGGCAACCGCAGCTGCGGCGGGGGTTCCTGCCTCCGGATCAGCGACGGCGCCCTAGCCACGGTCCCGCCCCCGCTCCCGGAGCGCAGGTTATACCGGAGGCGGCGGCGCGGCGTCGTCAGGCTCTGCCGGGGCCGGGGCCGGGGCTCCGCGAACCGCACGCGCTTCGCGGAGGCCGGCGTGCCTGGGCCGGTTGGGGTGGCGCGTGCGGCGCGCCTGGGGGTGGTGGGGGTGATGGGCGCGGTGTTGGTGCTGTTGTTGGTGGTGGTTGTGGTGCGGGTGGCGGATCTGGTGGTTGGGGTAGGGGCTCGGCTTGTGTTCCGGCTTCGGGTGCGGTTGTTGCGGTTGCGGTTGCGGTTGCGGCTCCGATCGGTGCTGATGCGCACGTTAAAGGTTAGGTCGATGTCGCCGTCGCTGTCGTACTCGTAGTCCTCATCATCATCATTATCGTTATCATCATCATTATCATCATCGTCGTCGTCGTCGCCGAAGTCGAAGTCGTCGTCGAGGCGGTCCCCGATATACATTCTTGCGATGCGCGGGCGTAGAGCCTCCACCGAGCCGGGAGACGATAAGGACGGGGTTGGAGTCGGAGTCTGAGGCGGGGACGAGGGGTACGGGTCCCGGGGTAAATACGGGGCCTTATCGCTAACCTCTGCGGCGCGGTCGAGGATGCTTTTCTTGACGACGGAGGTCTTGAGACGAGCTTCGGAGACGAGGTCCCGCCGCATCTCGTTGTAGTACTTGTTCACAAAGCGTACGTAACGCCGGGTCCAGGCCTCGAGCATGGCGCGTTCGACATCGTCGGCTATCGTCTCCAGCGAGGACGTCGGCTTCATGGCCTCGGAGCGGATGTGGCCGACGTCTGGCTCGAAGCGCATATGGAACGGCCCCCTGCTTCCGAGGATCATGCCGCAGTTCTCCAGGACTTCCTTCAACGCTATCTTGAGGCCGCGGATCAGGTTCCGGAAGACGAATTCTCGTTGCATCGCTCGTATGACTACCGACTCGCTACTGAGACCCGCTGAAGCTGCCGCGTCGCTGCTGGGGTCGGCCGAAGGGGGTGTAGCGCTCCGAGGTCTTTTAGGCGCTGTGACGAACCCTACGTCCCCCACTCCCTGGCACCCAGTAGACCCTTCGACGTAACGCCAGGTACGCTGGGACGTCTTGTCTATTGGGGAGGGGGTGGATACGGCAGCCGGCAAACTTCTGCTACTCACCCGCGCCCTTCGCGGTGCAGATGGATTTTCTTCTGTCTGATCCTTTAGGGGTGTTATGGGATTCATCACATCCAAGTCTCTAGGGATATTGATGGCAGTACTCAACTGAGGAGTATGGGGAGTGGGAGTCGACAAGACCTCACCACCCCTTGTGTCTTTTCGGGGTGTGGAGGGAGGTTCCGTGGTAGGCAGTTCTTCTAACGCTGGCTCTTCTGTAGTGGATACATTACTGGAGTCTTCGGATGCCGTGCTGGGATGAAGAGTCGCTGCGTCACGACTATGTTGGGGCCCATCAAGCGAGCTTGGACTTGGCTTAGGGATGGGAGCCATATTAACAGGTAAACTGAGTGGAGAATCTATGGTGTCCCCTCGGTAGCTACCTAAGGGTGAAGTAGGTTTGGTTGATGGCAAGACTTAGAAAGGCCTTGAGGTTATCCGATGTGGATGGATGGAATGGCTTGTCCAGACGTCGGGGGTAAGAATTTATAGGAAAACAATCTCCCTAGACCTATGGAAATGAGGATTATTTGAAGGAGTTGAGGCCGTTGCTATAGCATTATGAAGGCACCTACGAGCTATCCTAGGCGACGACGCTTAGAGGGTCGTATAATGGCGTTGGATTATACAGTTCCTCAGGCAGCTCCGCCCCTATAGGCAATCCCGGGCAAATGTTAGCGAGAAAATAATAGGTTGAAGGTTAAAGCCCCTATTACAGTATATATTTGAATACAATTACTTAGAATTTGTTGAATTCCGCTATCCATAGACCATTATGATGAGATTACGTTCTCCATTATAAAATATTTATCTGACCTCTAGTATATCTAGTTAGATGAGCATATATCGTCTTCCAGCACATCCAGAGTCATCGAGCATATGTTATTCATCGACCGTTATCACAAGTAGGTATATTATACGCCAACTAGCGGGATAACTCTGATTTTATTCACTCAAATTATCTACTCCCTATTTATACAAGCCCAAGATCTCACCGATAATACTCTTGAAAATTCCCTGAGGATCAAACTTCTCCCTTACAGCCTTGAATCTCGCCAGGTGGTCCGGATCGAGGTTCTTGGTAGCGTTACCGAACACCTCGCGCGTATTCTTCGTCCAGTGCGGCCTGGCCGGGAACTCGTCGATGAGTGTCTTGGCGAGCCTGGGGTCTGTTACGATTTTGATTAGCCATCTGTATGAAGAATATCCGGGCGCCTAGGCAGAGCTGTGTGGAAGAAAATCGCTTACAGAAGTCCTCGTTGAAGCGCTTCCCGTCGCCGATGGTGGGCTTGAACGACGGGAAATCGAACATGATGGCGCCTTTGGTCCAGTCGGCGCCGTCGGACGTGTTGTACGTGACCTGGCCCAACAAGTCGTAGTAGGGCCTAGATCATCGGTCAGCATACGAGTAGGAAATTGCTCTATAAAACCGGGTATACATACCTTCCGAACTTAATATTAATGCCACTGCGGTAGGTACTTGTCATGATAATCCCCTTCTTGGCCTCGTCGTCAAACGCCTGCCTGACACGCTTGAGCATCTGGTTGGCTAGGGTGATGGGGAACGCGAGCTCGAGGGTGGCGCCGTGCAGGCCGTACTCCCACTCGGGCTTCTGGTCGGGATATAGTCCACCGATCAGGACGTCGTAGTTCCAGCCGTAGACGGGCCACTCGGTGATGGACTCCTGCGTCGTCTTCTCGCGGAAGTTGGGCGCCGACCACAGCGCGAACGCGGTCGTCTCGAAGAACATGTTCGAGGTGGCTAGGTATTTTCCGCTCTCGAGGGTGGTTTTCGCAACGGTGGCTTCGAGGTCGGTGATCGAGAAGGTGTTCTGGAAGCCTTCCTGGTTGCTGAGCGTGAGCGGCACCTTGTCGTAGTATCGCCAGTGGAATTTCTTCATGTACGGCCACCACTACGGAGTGTCAGATGATTAAGCGCGCTCGCTACATCCGACGAGGGACTATCTTACCCAGAAATTTGCGGTGGCGTATGGTGCAATTAAGCCATAGATATCACCATTAAGCACATCGTCCTCTTCTAGGCTAAATATTCTATTAGATTATGAATTGAAGATGTTTAGGGGGGTAGCACTTACATTTCTTGCTTGGCGAACACCTTGAAATCCGGGTAGATCTTGAACTTCATACGAATAATAACACCCAACAGGCCTAGGGACGTCGAAGCGGCAAGCCAATCATCGTTACTCTCGTCACGCTCGATTGTCACAACCTCCCCGTTCCCATTAACGATATCCAGCGATAGCACGCCAGCAGCTACCATCGAGTCCTCTCGGATAGCAGAACGATGTCCGCCCATTGCTACGGCGCCAGCCATGGTAATGTTCCAGTTGACGAGCGTGTAGCCCATGGAGGCATTATTTTGGTGAAGGTATTCGGCGAGTTGGAGGAACGTTACACCAGCCTCAATGTCCACCGTCCCTGACTCGGCGCCCTCCTCGAGCACCAGATTCGAGATCTTATTTACGTTCTCTGTGCGGATGATGATCGTATCCGGGTTGTCCGAACACATTGTATCGTACCTTTGCGGTATCCCACATCAGAATTTGCTTCCCTGCACGTTCCGCTAAGGGCATTGTAGTATATAGAATAGGATCGAGTTCGGTAGAACCGCCATAAAGTGCACCAACAAAGGTAAAAGGGGCTTTCACTCTCTTGGTCTTACTCACCACATATGGCCCTTTCCCGAGGCTCTGACCGGCGTGCCATTCGCGGCCGCATTCTTCACAAGTTCAACGATCTCGTCGACGCTCGAAGCATTATGGACCTGGGCGACATCGTGGCAGGCGGCAAACCCCTCGCCGTCGAACGTATTATACGGGATGGCCGCGACACCGCTTGCGCCCGCAACAGCGAGGACGGTCAGAACGGTGCGACTGAGAATCGGCATCGTGGGCGAAACCGCAGCTATTCACACCCGTAGACTCCTTAGCAGTAGTGGTTGGAACAAGCTCGGGCGTAATAACCAACCAAGAACCTCAGTTCCTGGTAACCGGGGGTGAGAGGTAAATCGAAACGGGTAGCACCTGCGGGAAAGCAAGGGATTTGTATGTCTAGGTATTTACCTCTTGTCACGGATTGGGGAGGAGGCATGACGCGCTCCACATGCGAATCAGAAAGGGAAACCCAAAAACAATTCTCAAATAAATTCCTCGTGATCGTCCTAGCTGCTTCTTCCCTTTCTAACCTCATCTCCAAGTTTTACTGCGTCTCCAATCTCATGGGTACCAGGGTTCCCCGGCCAAATTTCTCGATGCTGGCATATCAGATCAGAGGAACAGGGCAGCGTTCCTATAGCATCACTTACAACCTACGCGCGACGGGGCCTTGTGGTTCTCTTCTGGATGGTGGTATGCCTCGGATGTGACGTGCATCGTCGGCGGTACACAGGGGCGCCCGTGATAGCTACGACCGCCACCGACGTAACGAGACACTTGCCCTGGCAGGCCCATGACTGCGATTGCGTGGTAGAGAATGGCATTGGTTGTCGGCGAGATATCCAGCGATGCCAAGGAGGTGAACAGGACCGCAAAGGCAGCTGGGCCGGGGCGAACGAGTCTGGCTGGTCGGTTGCCAGTCCCCAATCCATCCTCGAGACTGGGCCCCCGGACTATAAACCTATATAAACGTCAAGGGGTCACGTCTGCATCGATGTAACACCCCGCCAATCACGGCAATGGGTGACATAAGAATAATCGCGGGGAGCAGCAGTCTTCTTGGGCTGGGGTAACATCCTTCGTCCGCCTTGTCGATCACCAGGAGATGGTGCATATGGTATGCGGGCGTGACGAGGGCTCTCCGAGTACGTCGGTTCACGATAAAACGAAGGGGCCTAATGTGGAGGGAGAGATGCGGCAACGTCAACTGCAAAAAGTATGCGCGAATGAACCGCGTCCGTGTTACGTCGGGTTTTCGTTCCTTGATTGATGGCTGGTGACGGTGAATAGCGAGCTTCTATGTTATGTATACTATATGCCGGGCTCATTTCATGAAGTATAGTAGGAGACCAGGGTTGATGATTGACCTGCCAAGCAGGGCAAAGAAGCATCCACATGAGGTACCGAGGAACCCCCCGTTTGTCGTTATTGGTTTGTTGGTGGCAGAGTGGATTTAATTAAAAATTAAGTTAATGGTCATCCTACCTTATATAAATTTATTTAATGATGCTAAGCTTCATGATGGTAGCAGTCGTTCGGTTCGACCATCTGCCAAAATTCTACCGTAAGCTATACCATGTTTAGTGTGAACTAAGAGGGAAAATACCGGGGGGTAAAGAGCTTGTTTGACTTATCCATTGTCCTCTTGATATTATTCGGGTATCACTATGGATGGTGCTCTGCCGAACCTATATTAACTCCCACTTCGCAAGCCAGCCGACGTTCTGGCCTGCGTTTCTGATGACGCATAGCCTCGCGGCAGGGTCATTCTGATTTTTATATCGTCTCAGTTCTTCTAGCGCTTTGACGGCCGACAGATTTCCTATGGCGTCTCCTCTTCCGTCTCTA
Source organism: Pyrenopolyporus hunteri (assembly GCA_902806595.1). NCBI lineage: Eukaryota > Fungi > Ascomycota > Sordariomycetes > Xylariales > Hypoxylaceae > Pyrenopolyporus > Pyrenopolyporus hunteri. The sequence continues at coordinate 637,624 of CADCXC010000035.1, read as the reverse complement.
AGATTAAAGCTTCCGGTCGTTACGAATCCAATCAGGTCTTCTTCGTTCGGGCACAAGGGATGACCGTTGATGCTCTCCGAGTTAGGAGGCGGCGGCGGGTATTGCGTTGGCGGAGCAATCAGCTGCTGTGCGAGTAACTGTTGCCGCGTCTCTTGATCTAGACTCGGCTTTGCCGTGGGTTTCTTGGAGTTACCGCTTCGGGGCGGCTTCCGGGCCAACCACTGGTCACGAAGGTTGGGTGGCAGCGTGCCCTTAGTCTTCAAATGGGGAGGGGGCTCGGTGGCTGGTACTTCGGCTTGCGTCGAGGTAGCCTTAGTTTTGACATTTGGTAGTCGATAGATCCTGGCACACGTAGTTGCTATACCACGCGCTAGCATCTTGATATTTGCCGTTACCAAGGAGGTTGAGGGAGGAGGCTCGGACATTAGCGACTGGTAAGTAGTAAACGTGGACTTGGAAAGGTGCGTGATGTCTTCTAAGGGGTTTGTAAGCTCCGCTCGAACCTCGTTATGAGATTCTTCTTTTGACTCTTTATCTCCTTCTTTCCCGTCTACTACCATCTCGTCTGAGTTGTCCGGTTTTGTTAGACCGAGAAGCATTTCGTAGTCGCAGTTCCATCCTACTCCGACCTCGCCTTTCCGTCCCGCTCCGAGGTCGAGCGAGTCCCAGTTAACTCGCTTTCCTTTGGGCATACGATCCCACGCTTTGCGCCTCACCTTTCGTTCTTCTAACTCCCAAGCTTTACCCGCATTTGTGCCGGGCAGATCGCCGGGGAACCAAGGAAGGCCTCGCTCGAACGTAACATGTCTGATCTCGTCTAAACCTCCAAACCAAGGGTTTCCACCGGTTGACAAAGGATAATGCATCAGACTGTACCATACCGGAAGAACGCATTTCCAAGGCAGCATCAACGTCCACGTACCAGATGACTGTGAATCTGTGGAATGGCGAGAAGCCAATAATATTATGGGGATGGGAGGGTCCACATTGGTTGGTTCGAGTACCGCTCCCGACGCGCCTTTCCTGCGTCGGCGATTAAGAGACTGCTGGGATGGAAGTTTAGAAGCTATAAACCGTGCGTCCCTATCAAATAGCTGATGGGGATTGGTCGCTTCTTCTTTACGAAATTCCGATATTGTTTCTAGAAGCGTTACTTGTGCGTTCTGATCGTTGCTCTTTGGAAGGGCCACTTGTCGTGGGGGGTAGCGAAGACGAGGATCTGAGATAGAGAAGGCCAGGATACACCCAAGCGGCAAAGCACCTGGGTCTTTTAAGCCGACGAGCGACTCGAACCTCGAAACGTGCGGCTCTTTCGACTCGGGCTTTAAAGTGTAAGGTTTGAGCACCCCGAGCAGAGCTTCAGTCGAGTCAGGACCGATGATATCGATGCTTCCAATCTCGAATCTTAAATCTTCTATATACGGCCGAGGATTCTGCATCTTGGCAAGCCGTAAAAGCTCGTTAAATGTTTCCAAAAACGTAGAAGGATGGACGCGGATGTAGAGTTGTCTGAACTGTTTTCGTTGCTCCGTATTGGCTTCCTGTTTTTCCGGATTCCAGATTATAGTCGCTGGGCCGATAGCTTGCACTTTATCGGCGCTCTTCCTGCTCAACATCCCGGACCAGTGCATGCTACCAGATCTCCAACGCTTCGCCTTGTCACTCCAAAGAGCTTCCTGGGTAAGCCCTAAGGATTTGAGGACATTTTGGACGCTGTTTTGGGGCCCGGACAAGCCAATTGTACTCATGTAGCTCATATCCCAAGCCATTGCGCCCTTTTCCCATTGAATGCGATGGGTCGGCCGGTAGACTTTCTGCGTCGGGGTAAGCGGAAGTGCAAACCTCCATAAGGGTTGCGAGGGAGGCGTCATCCTCGCCCGCTTTGCATGCCACAGGTGAGTAGGTAGCCACATTTTCGAAAGCTGTCGCTTCCTGAACTTCCTAGCTATAATAATGGGAGTATTGAGTGCATTCCTTTGTATTTTAGGTCTGGCAGCTCTTATGGATATAGTTTCGGCGTCAGCACCGGAGTTCTTCAGTTTCTGCAGCTTCTTCCGTCTTGCAAGGCGTTCTAGCTTCCGGGCCATATCAGCTCGTAATCTTGACCTAGTGGTTTTCGGCTTCCTGGTCTTGGAGTTGACGGCCGGGGTGTTATCCTCTACCATCTCTCTCTTGGCCCTCCCCCGTAGACGCCTCGGGACCTTCTTGTGGTTATGGGCTGCGGCCCTACGTCTCATTCTAAATGGAACACGTTGAAATGCTCGACTAGTTTGAGAAGTCCTGGTCCGTCTCATGCTCTCGTCGAGGGCATTTATCTCGAAGGAGAGAGACCCAACGAAAGACTGAACGTTAAGTTCGCCATCTTTCAAAGCGGCGTGAGACTTTTGAGCGGCAATGCTCCTGACTTCGTGGATCTTCGCACGCTTTGCATCTCGGGTCCTAGGGTCAGAGCCCTTCCCCTGATTTCTGGAGCCCGCATCTTGCTGTGGAGGGTCCTTCCTCTTGTTAGACTTGGACTGCGTTGGGTTTCCGGGAGCTTGAGAGCCGGATTTTGACCTATTCGCCGGAGCAGACTTCCCAGTTGACAGACCGGCAGGCTTTGCCTGCGATGCCTGGTTAGGAGGCATCTTGTTATCATAGAACGGAAAATAAAGCCATGCGAATCAACACGCAAAAATGGCGAGCCTTCGACCCGATAGTGTTTGAAAGAGCAAACAAGGGTGCTCGTTCCAAGCTGGAATATAATTGACGATTTTCAGGCAGCTAATTGGAAAGTTGACATTGAATTAATACGGATGACTAAGTTCGACGAGGACTTCAAAATTCAGAATAAGGTCATCTAAGGGTATTGGAGGTACCTAAGGCACGTCGATGCCAGTCATAGCCACTGCATTGTGGGTATTCTTTCCTCAGATGCTTCATACACGAGAATTGGGCAGTTTCGAGTTGGCAAACGCGTGTGGCTTTGCGCGTGGACATGTGCTAGCTTAGAGATTTAGTGAGGAGCGAGGGTGCAATTTTTCTCCTTAAGCCCACTGTACGACCTTCTGTAGCATTTACCTTAGCGCCTGCATAGGTACCTACCCACCGCCAAGCTTTTTAATACGTCGACGCGTAATAAAAAAAAGAGGCGTTCCGGCTGGCAGAAATTCCGCTGGGTTTCAAGGTCGTACAAGGTACCGCCATTTCGATGTATACGCCGTATTTGGTACTTATGGACCCCCTGGGTTAAGCCCTAAACTCAGCCCCGATGAGATGACGTCGTCAGGTCATGGATACATGTCACCAAGTACACGCTTCACGGGCCCCCCTCTGTCAAATATCCGAGCTGAAATCGACAGGTCCGGAACGTTTCCACCTTCAGCGAGGCGTAAAACTAAAGGGCGGCATTAGTGACCGTCCTTTTTTTTCTCATCCCATTTTCTACTAGGCTTTTCATCCCATCTCGACGTCGCCCTACAGTAATATCTACGTAACCCGCTGTATAGGGCTATCTGTTAGGATGACGAGCTAGGGTATCCCCTCCCCCTAAATTCGATCCCTCCTTTACGTTATCCCGAACTTCGCCTTAAACCCCCTTCGTACGAATCCCGCCCCGGTGCTGCCGAGAAGAAGAGAGAAGGACGGGGAGAGATCTAGACGTTATCTAGTACCATACCTACCGGTACCTAAGCAGACGCTACGGCTACCCTCATTCGACGCTCGCTCCAAATCATGACTACTACATCTTATCAGTCCACCAACCGTCTCGTCCACATTTGCTGCTAGCTAGCATGTGCAGTCCTTCTGCCGCTGGGGTGAATGCGGCTTTAATAAGATTATGGCGTCCTTGAGTATGTAAGACCGCGTATTCCAACCCCATCCAGCCGCCGCAGCAGTCCTTTCCTTGCCCATCTAGATCAATACCATGTAACCTACTCAGGGTATTATTGTCTTACTATCTCGTGTACTATCAATATTCCTGAGCCGCATTCCAGCTTGTATTGCCATCACTACATATTCATTGGTCTTCCCACTCACTCCCCTATCCTATCTATCTATCCATCCATCCATCTATCCCTCCCTCCCTCCAATAAGCGAAGATGTAACTCTGCGCGCTTTCGGCAACTTGTCATTGTCAGTGTGTGTGTATTAGCCAGCGTGCTTGTGTTTGCCCTTCATCTCATTCATTCACAATCAATCGTCCTTTGTTGTATTTGTCTTCGTTCGATTCAATCGGGAGGAGCTACAACAAGAATGTCTCCTGCCTTCGCTGCAACACCAATTGCTATGCGCCAAAATCGTCACTTATTAAAGCTAACATGCGTGTTCTACCCATAGTCAATAAGGCGCGGAAGGTATATATATCCACACGTATTAATATTATCGATTTCCCGTTATATTGCAATGCTAATGCGTGAACCCGTATTGCCCTCGTATAGCCGAAATTCGAGCTTCATCTCACCATCTATGACCTTAACAATGTCCCGCTGGTCGCCGGCACCTCCACCATAAAATGGCACCTGCCGAACTCGATGCACGGCGAGCACCGCGGCCGGACGGCCAAGTGCTCCATCGACAAGATCAACCACCGTGTCGTCTATAATTATTCCAAGATCGTGCCCCTGCGCATATCCATCGATCGCAATAATAACCTTACCGACTGCCCCATCGAATTCGAGGTCCTGCAAGAATTCCCCATGGTCCCTGGGGGCCGCGACGAGAAGATCACCCTCGGCGTCGTCAGGCTAAACCTGAGCGAATATGTCGAGGAGAGCGAGAACTTCCCCCGACGGAGCATGGGCGCGCGCGCCAGCACGAGCTTCGACCACCCACAAAACAAGATCGGCCAGGGCCTCTCGCACCGGCGACAAAGCAGCAGCAAATCGGGAACTAGCCCGACGAGCACAACAGCGCCGCCTCTACCGCACCCGGAAGAAAACGACGTCGTGGACGAGGAGGCTGAGGAAGGCATCGTGCGGCGGTACCTGATGCAGGAGAGCAAGATCAACAGCACCCTGAAGATCGGCATTCTAATGGTGCAAGTCGACGGCGAGCGGAACTACGTCGCGCCGCCGCTCAAGACCGCCCCTATGTTCGGCGGTATCGCGGGCATCATGGCCGGCGGCGAGCCCATCCAAATGGACGCCTCGGACGACGGCCCCGGCGCGCGCAGCAACGACCCCCACTCCAACTCCAACCCCAACCCGAACGCGACCTCGACCACCACCGCCGGCTCTGCGTTCAACAGCAAGGCCCGCGACGCCTCCGAGCTGCAGGACATGTACCGCCGCGCTCTAGCCGCCAGCTGGGCCTCCCAACCCGGCGAGCTGCCCGCCGACGAGTGCATCGAGGATATATTCTCCGGCGGCGACGGGTGGAGCGATTCCACGCGGCCCGGCGCCTCGTCGCTCAGCGGCGGCTCTTACGCTTCTTCGTCGTCTACTAATGCTACGGCGGCGTCAGCCCGTCGCCGCAGCGGCTTGTCGCATGCCGAGTCCATAGGAAGTAGTAATAGCGGCAGCGCGAGCGGCGACGAGGCGGCCGCCGGGACGCTGAGGCCGAGCGATGTTAGGCGCATGCGCCAGCACTTGCGCACGAGGAGCGGCGGGAGCGAGAATGGGTTTCCGGCGTTGGGAGGGGATGGGGGACGTGGTGGTGGTGGTAATAGTAGTAATATTAATAACAGCGCTAGTTCCGGCGGTGGCGGCGGTCGTCATACTCGGGGCTCTAAGGCAGGTGGAGGTGGCGGCAAGCCGCATAAGGAAGACCACGGCGATAACCTAGACGGTGCCGCGGAAGGAAGAGGAGGTGGGGGATTACGGAGCCGCAGCGGGAGCCTGACGAGTCTGGCGACGACGCTAGGCAGCGACCGCGGCCGCGAGGGGTTCCGCCGCCCGAAGGAGGTGGACGAGTTTGAGGAGCGCGAGGACCTGATTGCGTGGAAATTACCCGAGTCCGTGGCGTAGGGTGCATATACATATATGAAGGGGGGTTGGAGGCTCGGGCTCAGGCTCTGACGCAGGGGAGGAGGAATGATGCCGTGCGTGCCGAGTTCCATCCATGCGTCGTGTTGTGTAGCGTTGCGCCGCGTTGGGTGGGTGGGTGCCTTGACGCCTAGGCACTTAAGGCACCTACTTGCTTACCTACCTAGGTCTCTTATGCTTGGGTATATATATATATAAATACCTATATGTATGTAGCTACCTACTTACCTGGTAGCTACTTGTTTCTAGTAAATACCTACTGATAGCGGGAGAAATGGAGGTGGGTATAGAATGGGAATACTTAATACCGCTAATACCAATAACAATACATAGCGATAGCGATTCTGGCTTTGCCAAGTTGGATGCGCATGTGAATATAGATAGAGAGGCCGGGACGGAAATAAGAATGCGAATGGTGTTATACATAGGTAAAGGCATCTTTTGTACCACCCACCCAACTCTATACGGTGTACAACAGAGTTAAGCTATTAAAAGGTAAAGAACCATCGCTTTAGAGTTCGACTACGCGGGACCCTTGCAAAGAGAAGACAGACCAGACGAAACGAAACGAAACGAGACAAGACGAGACGAGACGGAACCCTAATCTCAACATGATCAGATTAATACGTGAATGCGTAAGTTTGCGTAGCGTAAATGCGTATAGGTCCCATGTAATGTAGTGTATGTAGCGCAGATGCCTCTGTTCCACTGTCTATTCCCTAAGCCTAAAGCCTGCGCCTATTCTGCCTATCGAATCGATAGTGCCAGCCGACCCCCTTACCGAGCGAGTTATGGCGACACCTCCCCTCCCCTCCTCTCCTTATAAACTATACTAGACTAGACTGGGCCGATGCCGAGACGTCAAAGAGCAGCTACCATACCATTGTTTAGGTAGGTAGGTAGGGGTGCGTCTTATTTCACGGAGCCTTCAGGGTGCCCCTGACGCCGCCTTTGCCGCCGACTTCTCTCGTCGTGATGGTGACTGAGAGGTCGCCCATGACGTTGATCGTGACCTCGACCTTGCCGCCCTTCTTTACGCCGCGGATGGCCGCCTCGGCTAGGGTGCTGCCGATCTTCCACACCTTTTCTCGGTGCTCCTCTTCCTCCTCTTCGGAGTCGAAGTCGCTGTCGTCTTCGTCTTCGTCTTCATCTTCCTTCTTGCCGTTTTCCTTCGGCTTCGGTTCGGGCTTCGTCACCTTGATGTGAGTATTACCCTCGACCACCTTTACCAGCACGTCGCCTCCGTTCTCGGGAGCCGCAATGTGAACTGTACGGCGGGCCGGCACGGCGGTCTCCGGTGCGATGATTGGTGTGAAAATCTCCTCGCCTTCATTGGATAATGAGATAACGCCAATTGCATTAGTAATGTGCTTGACCGTCGTGACCGCAGGGTGCGTCGACTGCTCAATATCATCCGATTCATATTCTTGGATTAAAGAAGCCTGAAGGGCAGCGCCGCGGGCTTGAAGCTCTGAGGGGTTGATAGCAGTAGCGCTCGTTGCGGGAGCCTGGATCGTTGTGGTTTCCGGGAATATCGCGCGGAAATTGTGTGCGATCCTGGGCGTGTGGGATGTACCGCCAGACAGGATCACCTCGTCGATATCGAGCACATCTAACCCGGCCTTCTTTATGACACCCTCGACCAAGCGGTTAAAGCCTTCAAATACCTTCCGCGCGATCGTCTCGTATCTCAGCCTGTTAATAGTTGTCTGGAAATCGATGCCGTCCGCCAAGCTCTCGACGCTGAAGCTGGCGTTGGTACCAATGCTGAGAGCTTTCTTGGCAGCCTCGGATTCGGCCTTGAGCTTCGCTAGGCTCCTCGCGTTCCCTCGAGGGTCGACGTTAGGGTTCTTCTTCATAAACTCCTTCGCAAAATGGTCCATAAGCACATTATCCAGATGCACGCCGGAAAACTCGTAGTCGTGAGCCGTCGCAAGAATTGTGTATAAGCCACCTCTTGATGCTACCACAGCGACATCCGAGCGGGTACCACCGAGGTCAGCCACCACGATCATCTTGTCTTCTAAATTGGCTTCGGGCCTTGCATCGTAGGCGAGAACCGAAGCAATGGGCTCGTTGATCAATTGGAGCACCTCCAGCTCGGCATCGTTTGCAGACTGGATCAAAGCTTCCCTCTGGGCTTCCGAGAAGTTTGTAGGGACCGTTATTACTGCAGAGGTAACCTTCTTTCCCAAGTAGTCCGAAGCAGATTGTACGAGGCGGCGTAGATATCGGGTAGAGACTTCCTTTACGGAGAGGGTGGACGGCTCGCCTTCTGCCTTGTCTTGTATGGTAAACGAAACTATTCCGTTGACATCCTGGGGATGGGCAGCGGCGTGGCAATGAGTAGGGTCGATAGACTTGAACCTGTTGCAAGTGTGAGTGCTGAGTAGATAGCAAAGATCGCCAGGAACACGTACTCTTGGCCAAGGAAATCCTTAAAGGAAATGACTGTGTTCTTTGGGTTTCGGATCAACAGGGCCTTTGCCTGGTTTCCGGTGTATTCTTCTCCATCGACGTAGGATAAGATGGTGGGGATCTGTCGGTCTATTACGGAATCAGTAAGTGAGTTGTTGCAAATCTAGAGGCTAAGTCACCTACCTCCGTCTTCGTTCGCAATTACTACGGGACTGTCGTCAGTTGTGCAGGCAATAGAGCTGTACGAATTGCCAAAGGATATGCCAATGGCACATCGATCACTCGGCGAAACGCCGAGTTGGCTGGCTGCCTTCTCGGTCATGGGTGCAATCTTCCCTGGGTCTGTAAGTGCCGGATTTATTTGCTGAAAAACTCAACGCTGAGAAGAGAGACCTAATAGAGCCCAAGTGAAATATATTCGAGGTGGGGGGAATATAGAATGGTATCAAGTTCGGCGACTGGCCAAAATTTTGTTCTTAGACGAGAAAAAGAAAAAAAAAAAAATTATAAGGTTCATGGCAGCAACGGTCCCCTGCCCGCCTTACTCCCATACCCCCACATATGCCAACCAATTCTATATTGTGAATAAGCACTAGCCACGATTGCCCCTCCATAGCGTTTGCACCAGCCACAAGCATAGCTAGGAGCAAGCTGCTCATATCCTTAAAGCTCAGCCACTAAATTTTCAAGACATTCACACTACAAACACCATATATTCAAGATGGCTGTCGATCAGAGTGAGAGGATATTCGTCCTCCCAGGCGACCGATTAGATCCCTCCGTAATCCCGTCACATCCCAAACGAGCATTACGGCTCGGCCCCGGTCTTCGGCACATTCCTCCAAACGAACTAGTGCCCACCGTCGCCGGCCAGCTCATCACAGACCGCAAGAAGAACTCGATATGGGTTGAGTACAACGGAGGACGAGTAAGCCCCTGACCAGCCTACCTCATTTTTAGAGCCCGTATACTAAAAACCTCGGCAGTACATGCCGACGGTCGGTGACCTGGTCATCGGAACCGTCCACCACTCGGCCACTGACTACTTCTACGTCATGCTGTCGAGCTATACCTCCAACGCCGTGCTGCCGCAGCTCGCGTTCGAGATGGCGACCAAGAAGACGCGGCCCAACTTAAGCCCCGGCGCCCCGGTCTACGCGAGGGTCTGCCTTGCAAACCGCCACATGGACCCGGAGCTCGAGTGCGTGTCGCCGAGCACGGGGAAGGCGGACGGCCTGGGTCCGTTGAACGGCGGCATGCTGTTTGACATCTCCTTGGGCATGGCGAGGCGGCTTCTGATGCGCAAGTCCGCCGAGGAGGGCAAGGTTGTTGTCCTCGAGGAGCTCGGGTCCGCGGGCCTAGCGTTTGAGACTGCGGTTGGTAGGAATGGGAAGATATGGGTCAACAGCGACAAAACTAAGACCGTGCTAGCGGTCGGGAGGGCGGTGAAGGAGACAGATGAGAAGAGCCTCGGGGTCGAGCAGCAGAAGAAGCTAGTGCGGAAGTTGATTAAGGAGATGAGTTAGGTTGGTTCTCGAGCAGCTTGAACATAGGTTAGGGCTGCTTTTCTTAATACTTCAATGATACCCGAGTTCTTTTGGTTGGATTCCACATTCGCGCTCCGAACACTCCGAAAGATTCTGTTGGTTATTTAGTAGAGTTTATGGCCCAGTATCCCTAAAATTATTTAATGGTATGTTCACACTTTTTGCCCTCCCACGACCTAATACTTTAACTAATAAAGCAACAAGCTTTTAAATATCTGTACACCTTATTGGGAAGAGCAACTCGAACACATATATCTTCTCACAGATTCACTCAAAATAGCAGACGAACAACAATCGAAACGAAGAGTCCTAATTAACGCGCCTAATGGTGCTCCGCGAATTATAACTTGATTACGTAGGCTACGAACTCGATTCTAGACCTACCTCGCTACGAACCACAGTACGGCAAGATCCAAGACCCCACCCCTTGACTAAATTCAGCATGATCCCCTTACCAAGGCTCGATACCGAATGAAGCCAATGGATGGAGGCAACAAGAATACCTACCTCGCACCCCCAAAGCCACGGGACGCCTCAAAGAGCGCAAAAATTGGACAAGGCAAAAAGCCGCATCCACCAGCAGTGCAACTAAAGTCCCTCTCACACACACACCTACCTTTCCCCTTATCAGATCAGATCAGATCAGATCAGCTCGGACCCCGTCAAGACGCTATCAAATCCACTCCATCTGCAACTCGCGCTCCAGCCGCCTGCGTTCGCGGCAGCTCGGGCACACCATGTCGTCCTTGTCCTCGGGCTCGCAGAAGCACGACTGCACGGCGCACGAGAAGGCCGGCGACGGCGTGCTGACGGAGACCAGCATCAGCGGCGACGGCCGCTCGTGCTGCTCCTCCAGCTCCTTCTCCTCCAGGTACGCGACCGACGGGATCCCGTGCTCGTGGTACAGCCGCGCGCTGGCGGGCGCGCGGACGCCGGCGTGGCGGCGTGGTGGGACTGTAGGGGGAGGTGGGTTAGTAGCTCTTTGTGGGGGTGGTGGTGGTGGTGGTGGTGGTGGGAGGGTGGGGAGGGGGTAGATATGTGTTGTGCAGCAGGTTAGGGGGACGTAGTCTAGTCGATCAGCGGTTGCAATGACCTCCCATTGGTTCTTAAGGCCAGCCTACGATGGCTTGGGAAAGCGAATGCTTATGTTGGGGTTTAAGAGTTACATACCAGGAACGATATCCTGCGAAGGGGTACGCGAGCGCGCTGCCGCCGATAGCGTCTCTGTAGAGTGCACACCCCGCACGAACCTCGCCGGCGCGGTGCGAGGCGCCGAGAGATCTCCCCCGCGCGAGCCGAGGACCGGGTCGCAGCTCTTGGCTCGCTGTTCTACGCCCAGGCCGAACACGGGATGGGCCGCGTTCACATTGTTCACGTCCACACGCCAGGCGGGGACTTTGGGCGCTTTCCCGAGCTTCGGAACGCTAGGCAGCTCCTTGTCTAGGTTAGGGTAGCCCTTGATCTCGGTCTTCTCGGCCACCTTAGTAATCCGCTCGACGAGAGAGGACTCGGAAGGCTCTCGTTTTACCGTGCTGGAAGGCCCAATTGAAGGAATGGGAAGTGGCTGGATAGGCTTGCGGTTAGCCGACCTACCGCGACTATAGTAGTCGTCGTCGCTGTCGTCGTCGACTAGATCCGAGAGGTCGATGGGCTCGTTGGTCCCGTGTTCCCGGACCGGGTGATGGACTCTCGTCGGCCCAGCTTGGCGAGTAGGTATAGGCTTCCGGGGGATCTCGAACTCGGGCCGCGATAGGGCTTCGAAATGCTCCGGTTGGATATCGTCATGAGGGAACGCGAGGCGGCTCGCGTCCATCGGGCTTTTCGGCCGGAACGGCTGGCTGCTCCGAACGGCGCCACCTAATCGAGCCAGCTCGGTCGGGTGAATGTAAGCGTCGCGTGGGACTATTCTAGGATCGACAGCCTGGCCAGAGAGGCCACTACGCTCCTTAAACTCGAGGAATTTCTGACTTACTTGGTAAGCGGCGCTGTGGCCGAATTCCTTAACAAAGTGATCAAAGCACTCATTACACACTCGCCCAAGCCTGGTCTTGCTGTAGACGGGGCTGCAATTCGAGACGAGAGGGCTTACGCAGAAGAATCTTTTCTTCAGGCTATACCGCCAGCACCTATAGAACTCTCTCTCCTTATGGCGGCAAGCATAGCGAAACGTATGGCGTTTACAGTCGCACGGCATGGTGAATCGGGGTAGACTTACCTAGATGCCAACGGCGTAATACGGTGGCGGTATAAGCGATGTGTTACTACGCGGTCAGGTATCCAGGAAGAAAAGATGATATGAACGAATCTTCTTCCTATGCGAGTGAATCAACTTAGTCGATGGGTTTTCTTAAGAGAAACAGACTGAAAGGAGCCGACGACGGACGCCCGGGTGTATTTGTAGAGAAGTGCGTGGGACTTGAATGCTATTGTTCAGTGGCATTGTGTTCTGAAGCAAGATCAAAACAACGTCCTTCTTTTCTAAAGAGCTTGCTGTTCCGAAAATCCTATCGTGTCTTTGTATAATCAACAAAAGAAGCGGCTTCGGTGACGCAATGGGTGTTATGAGACAGCTAGGTTAAACTATTAAATATACCTCTAAACCTACCAGCCCTTGTCCGTTCATCATGTGTACGGTCGTGATGCCAGAGACAAAGCGATCGGTGAATACCTTAGTTCTAGTAGGGTTTGTCTTCAATAGAGGCGAACATCGCTACAAGGTAGGGATCAACTAATTCGAGGTTATCTGACCAGTCTCATTTCTTTTCAAAGGCGAGAACCTAACCCTAGCCTTAGCAAAGCGGCGTTTCCACCGGCATTACTCAGAGAGAGGCTGTGTAATGCGAAGTGCCTAGGAGTATTGGAGTCTTTACACTCATAACGATGTTCTTACAAGTGAAGATGATTGTGAAGATGATTTTGAAAGTCTTATGGTTTGGCCGGTTGACTCACAACTTGCGCTAGGTTGAGATTAGATGCATGTACCCTAGGTACCCCCGATAATGAGTATATGGGATGTTAAGAGTATACCTACGACTCTGGTGGTCCCCCTATGCAAGATCAAGTACCCCTTAGCAACAAGCTACCCCGCCAAGCCGTGCTTAACTCATCCCACTTTCGTCATAAGTGAACGATAAGAAGTGCGACAGAGACCTGCGAAAAAGTATTGTATTGTACCTAACCTTATAACGTCCCGGGGCCGCAGAGAGTTGCGTTCCGAGCCTTTGCAACAGCATCATCAATACCAATTATACTCCCTTTTCTTTATAATTCCTCCTACTCCGCGATCCGCCCTCCCGCCCTTTCCCCTTTGTCTCAACATCCTTAGATTTTCGAGAAGTACTACGCCTGGTCGGAGTCGCAACCATGGACCAAGAGACAAACGACCTGTTACGAAGGCCGCTCTATGGTGGGTTCATATTCTGCCCATCCAACGCCGTGAAATAAATGCTATGATAGTATACCTTCTAACTCGATACCTACTACCAATAATAGTCTACGATCTGCCTGAAGAGGTCCTCAGTAGCCTCTCCCTAAAACGAGACGCCGCCGTCGAACCGCAAGACACGGCCACGGAACAAGATTCGCCGCCTGACAGCTCGTTGGCTGTAACAGGCTCGCACTCATGCTCGCTATGCGGCCTCCCGTTTACCAATGTGCAAGATCAGCGCAGCCACCTAAAATCAGACCTACACCACTACAATTTGAAACAGAAGCTACTTGGGAGGAGCCCCGTTTCCGAGGCCGAATTCGAGGAGCTGATCGTGGACCTCAACGAGAGCATATCTGGCTCTGAATCAGATGATTCTGAGGAGAACGAAGGCGACGGTGACAAGGAGAACAACCTTCTTGCGGCGCTATTGAAAAAACAGGCTACGCTGGCTGATGAGAAGAGTTATAATTATTCGACTGATAACCAAGAGGATGGCGGCGGATATTCGAGAAAGAAACAGAGGGGTGGCGGCGCCCAGCCGCTTCTATGGTTCAGCTCGACCCTACTACCTCAGAATACCTATTTTGGTATCTACCGTGCCATTTTCACGCCGGCAGAATCTAACGACGAGAGCACGATCGTCGAGACAATCAAGAAGAAGCAACTCGAGCCGGTAGCCGTGCCGAAGCCAGGACCTGATGGCAGTTTCGCCCCCTCGGTATACAAAGGACCCCATATTTTCCTCTGCATGATCGGGGGCGGCCACTTCGCTGCCATGGTAGTGTCATTGGTGCCGCTACGGACGAAGCACGGATCGGTAGGGCCCATGAATAAAGACGCAACTATACTAGCACATAAGACGTTTCACAGATACACCACCAGGAGAAAGCAAGGTGGATCGCAATCGGCAAACGATAACGCTAAAGGCAATGCGCATTCGGCCGGGTCAAGCATACGTCGGTATAACGAGCAGGCACTGACCGATGAGGTCCGGCTACTTCTGCAGGATTGGAAGGGCCTCCTTGATACCTCAGAGTTACTGTTCATTCGGGCGACGGGCTCTATGAACCGAAAAACACTCTTCGGTCCCTACGACGGCCAAGTCCTACGGGCGAACGACCCGCGCATACGAGGTTTCCCATTCAGCACGCGGAGAGCAACACATAGCGAACTTGTGCGATCGTTCATCGAGCTTACACGGTTAAAAGTTCGCGAGATCGTCCCTTCTCAAATCGAAGGGGCGCAGGAGAAGTCGTCGACAAAAGCGACGTCCAAACCGGTAAAACCAGTCGCGCCGAAGTTGTCGGAAGAGGAAGAGACGGCGCTGCTGCATACATCGCAGCTGCAGGCGTTTGTCCGAAGATCCAAACTGCCTGCTTTACTATCATACCTCAAGAGCAATAACATATCCGCCGACTTCCTCTTCCAACCAACCGACTCGCCGCAGAACTACCACGCACCAACCCCCTTACACCTAGCAGCGAACCAGAACTCCGCACATATAGTCCTCGGCCTCCTCACAAAAGCGGGCGCAGACCCGACGGTCAAAAACGGGGAAGGCAAGACGGCGTTCGAGCTCGCCGGCGACCGAGCCACAAGAGACGCGTTCCGCGTCGCGCGCGACGAGCTCGGCGAAGGCAAGTGGGACTGGGACGCCGCGCGCGTGCCGCCGGCCCTGACGAAAGAGGAGGCCGACCAGCGCAACGAGCGCGAGCGCAAGGAGGCCGAGAGGAAGGAAGCGGAGCGTCGGAAGGTAGAGGAGCAGCGGCTTAGGACCGAGGGGCCGCAGGTCCCCGATTCGGCGAATGGGAAAACTCGCGGGAAGAGTCTGCTTAGCGCCGCCGCGAAGAAGTCCGCTCAGGAGGTGCGCGAGGAGGAGGCCCGCGGCTTGACTCCCGAGCAGAGGGTTAGGCTCGAGCGGGAGCGTAGGGCGCGCGCGGCTGAGGAGAGGTTGCGTAGGATGCGGGCTGGGTAGGTGCATGGTGATGGTGGTGGTGGTGGCTGGTCTAGGCCATCGTCTAGGCTATGGTATGTGTTACTATTGTTTACGTGGTAAGACAAAGCAAGGCAAGACGGGACGGGACAGGACTCGGGAAGAAGAAGGGGCAGGGAATAGAAGCGGGATTTCAAGGTCCCGCGATGGCTAAGGGCCGAGGCGAGGTTCTGTGGAATTGGCGTACCTGGCGTAACTTAACCTAACGAGGTACGAGTGCATGACTTGGACTTGGACTTGGACTTGGACTTGGCTTAATAGCGCCTACATACGTGTAGGTACGTAGGGGGTAGCCTAGCGTTTAGCGGTAATTGGATTTATTACTGCTGGTTCACCGATATATGGATAGGTATTTCGTATACTGGTACATGGCAACTCTAGAGCTGTGCAGATCAATAACCTATTTACATATATCCCTCGATGTGGTGATAATAGTAATAGTGGTGATACTGGTGGGGGCAATGTGCAGGTAGGTAGGTACGCGGCGAAACGCCCTGTAAGCGCCACTAATATCCCGAGAGTCCAATAGCTGGCATAGAAGGGATGTCTTTCTTCTTGTGGCGGCGGCTCGGATCTTGGGTCTGAGAATCTACCTATAAGGTATCTATACGCTCTATCCTGGGTCTAGGGCTTTTTTGGCTGTTGCAGGTTGCGGGAATAGAGGTAGCTACCGAGCACCTAAGGATGGCGAAGCATGGGGAGGCGAATACCTACAATCTACTTACCTAGTGGCTTGCAGGTAAATAGGTCAGATTGTAACTGATATCGTACGTATGCTACATCTTGGCGCCTACAATCTATCCTACCTATCCTATACATACCACAAATATCCATATGATGTAGACATTGGGCGTTATATTAGGGGATCGTTGGGAATCGACTATAAGTAGGCGTAAACATTCGTTCTGGTCCTTCTGTTCGGTCCCGAATGATATAGTCGCCTACCTACCATAGCGACTACCTACCTATTTAACTAACGCAGCCGATATTTAAAATCATGGCGGCCACTTTACTCACAACATACACAACCACAGTAGGTACCTAAGCAAGAGGTATGTATGTATGTAAGAAATATGTAGGCAGTGAGATGAAAGGGGGAACAGCCATTCGGGAATCCTGCTCGCCCTTTTATTTTGCACGGCTGGCGTGCTGTGCTCTTTCGGGCAGGAGGCGGAGGCAGGATTCCCGCTGTGGCTCACCTACATACGTGAGCTGTGTTCGACTTGCCCTTTAGCTACCCACCAACTTCTATTTACCTACCCGTGCGGTAGAAGAGTTTACGAGAGCTCTCGATGATGATGTGAGAAGAGTTACGCGTCGAGGATGTTGATGTAAGAATGTGTTTCACGTATGTATTCCATGCTGTGGGTGATGATGGGTTATAGTCATGGTTATCGGGTTATTCTCCGCACCTACTGTTTCTGAGTTGCTTAATTGCCGATACATAGCCACCTCCTAATAAAATTTACACACTGAAATCGTTGTACCGGATGGCCCGGACCAATGCCGTTTGTTCTATGCAGCCACTAATCTCTAACCACTAACTGAATCAGCTAAACCCATCATATTTGTTTTTCTATCTTGCACAACTGGTGTCTGTGTCTGGCCGTTTGAGTGCATAATGCCGTCAGACTTATTAGAACTAGATACGGCGTTTGTGTTTTATGGCGTTTATGCTATACCTAATCTGACAGCGTTGTAAAACCTGCTGCAACAGTACCGTAGGAAGCTCGGCGCGACACTTAATTCTTCAATGATCATGAACAATTGATCTCTAAAGCATCGGGCTGGAGCTGCGAGTGCAAGGCTGCGGCCTGGGGAATAGTGTGGAGTTGAGGGTCGTCAATTAATCGGAGGGATCTCGAACAGATCGATCTTCTTTTCTACATGACTTGCCTCGCTGGGTCCGATTAGGCTCTGTTCCTGCAGGATCTCTGTCGTCAAAGTTTAGCTCCCGCGGATCAACAGTAGGGTTGGTAAATAGGGATCAGCAAACACATCCCGCAACCGAGAGAATGGGACTGGAGTGGTTTTGCGTGCTCGCAGCAGCGCTGATCACGGCACATCGCGGCTATTAATAGTTGAATCAAGTTCTGACAGCACATCTTAACGCATTCCTTAAGTCCAACCGACAATCTACACGGCGATAATTCGAATGATGAATTTTTAGCCGCGGGAGCTTCGGAGGGCATCCGTTGTGAGGCCACGCCACGTGAAGTCGATAACACCGTAGCGCCAGTTAATCTCGCCTACCTGCAGCACGCAGCATGCAGCGCAATAGATGCTACCTTAGATACTGCAGCGTTGGAGGGGGAAAATTGCCTAAACTTTTAGAGTAGTAGGTTCCGTGCGTGGTTTATTTATCGGAAGGTCGCCTCGAGAATGGGGGTGGGAGTTTTCGAACCCCTCAGCTGAGAGATTCTAAGCTTGATCATTCGACAATCCCCCATCCTATTTAGATCAACTTGGATTTAAAGCTACTTAGATGTTAATGTTAGGTCTTTTCGCATGCCTCTGAACGTTATATCGAATTTCGGGGAAGCCTGGCCAGAATTAGTTTAAATCCTATCACATATATCCGCTGCATATTATATGCTGCATGCCTAGGTAGATTCCGGGAAGCGAGCTCCCTAGTAAGGAATCGATTTCGCGCCGAAGAGAGGCGAAAGAGGCCTTTTAGTATGTGTTATGCAGGAATTTAGAAGCTTCGGTGCGAGCTTCTTTGGTTCTAGGCATTAGTCCGCAGGCCTATATCCTCTTGTTAGGTAATTGATATCCGACTTATGGGAAACTATTGGGGCTCGGACCACGGAATGGGAGCTTCTGTGTCCGTGGGTCCCGATAGACGTTACCTAGTCGACTTCCTAAAGTGGTCGCTGTACCTGACTATGCCTCCCTGGTTCTAGGCACGTCGCTTAAAGTGATCTGATGGGTTTGGTCGCATAGTCCGTGATATGATCAGAGACGCGCCCGTAGCTCTCGTAGCCTTTTTCTTTAACGAGATGAAGAAGCCGCAAGTTTAACCAATCTATCGGAATCGGACGCTTTGACGATCGTATTCCTACCTCTAAACGAAATTGAGCCGTGTTCCGCCAAGAAACATCTTTGCTTCAGGAATTTGACTGAACAACAGGTGATGGTTGGGAACTTTGCGGGAACATAAGTGCGGACGACTCTCGCTGAGCGCAAAGAATAGGATATACTGTAAGTAGGGAAATGTGAGTAGTAGATAACATGATCCGTAACGATGCGATTTCCGAGAAGGGACTAGCAACCGAACGTTGAACGATACTGTAACGGTCAATAACGTCGCATCGACCCAGGGTAGGTCTCAGGTAATGCTGAGGGCTCGTATTCACATCCCCTGGTGGACCGCCTGTCTAGACTAGGGGAATTTAGCAAATGGTGGAGAGCTGCTAGACTCTCGGTATCAAGCGACCGATCAAGGGGCGTCCCTTGTCTAAATCATATAGCCAGACTAGAATATTGGTGGATATCGTCAATAAATCGTATATACTGGCTGTATACTGGCTGGAGGAAAGGGCTCGGAGAACAGAAATCTTGGAAGTTTAGTTGGGCTGTGGCTCATCTAGGTCATCGATGTACCTGACCTATAGGCTACGGCGACGGCTAGAAAAAGCAGAATATGTGACGGCGGACTCAAAGCTGGCGACTGTTGGGAGTTGTTACTGGTTGGAAAGTGAAACCTGAAGCAGGGCTCGAGAACTCCTCATGGAGTGCAGCGAGCTAAGCCAGAAAGGGGACTAACAGAGTGCTCTGGCAAGTCTTTTAAGTCTTTTAGGTCTTTTACCCCTCGCCATTGCCCTGTTAAGCCATACACTTGGGCAACTGCTAGGCACTCGGATGGCTGCCTAACACTAGAGTTCAGTTGACAGGTACCTAAGTCAACTTGTAAAAGCACCGGAATATTCTACCAATCCGTACCTCCATAGGCACCTTATGTGTACCTACCTAGGCAAGTACCACCTAAATAAATCTACCTACATGTGGTACGGGCATGAAAATGTACAATACAAAGAGGTACGAAGTATGCCCAGTGTACATGTACCTATGTATTTGTTTTCCGTGCCGCTCGGCTCCTATTCCATACAGCGATGGAGCAAAATGGACCTCGGTCTCCTTAGGTCATTATTGGTTTCTCTTTTCCTCTCACATTTACGCCTAGATCACTCAGTAAACAGTCTAGCGGAGGTCCGATGTGCCCGTACGGAATCCACTTCTACGCGAGTAACCGAGGGTCAGTGCTAGAACACTAACATAGGTGTACCACCTAGCGACCTCTTATATGTATAGAGTAATTGGGTAAGGGGAAGAATAATCGGGCTTCTATCTACTAAGAGGTGCGTATGAGACTACGCAGGTATAGTATTTGACATACGGTAGGGCTCGACGAGGCGACGTGTAAATCCCATTGGCGATGGATGGATCATTGCAGGTGGGCCGACGCATTACTGGTAGAAAAAGACCGATCACTCCAGGGAATCCAGCAGATCTCGTCGTCCGAAAACAAGGCAGCCAAAAAAGAAAGAAAGAAAGAAAGAAAAAAAAAAGCCAACTTCTCTTTTGATCAAATCGGTGGCCCCACGATGTCACCCTGGGCTGCATCTGCAACTCATCGATGGTGCCGTACCTGCATTAGGCTCAACTCCTCTAGCCATACGTGAAGGCGGCTATGCTCGTTTCAAGTTGACCAAAACCGCCATCGCTCTTTTAGTAAAAGGGGTTCTCCAGAGTTTTGGCCTGGTCTCGCTTTACTTTTCTTAGTTCCCTAAAGTTAGGTAGATATCGTACCTGAATTAACCTGATCTGATATTAGGGGCGTCGGGTCGTTATGCTCTGACTGATCTATGTAACAAAATAATACAAGATTAAACAGAGTCGATGTTCCACGGCCGTCATCCTTCAAGCCGTCTTTGGAGATAATCGGAAAAGGCGTCAGCTAGTTTTATTTCTGGCGGTATGGTGGGCCATTCCCCTAAAACCGCCAACCCGCCAAAACCACTGAAAATTAATGATATAAGCCGTAATGGAATTTTTTTAAGAAGATGACATAATCAAATATTGCTTTTAAAGAGATAATATAATATGACATAAGCATTTAATCGATTTCGTTTTATATTCGAATTTATATTAATTTGAATGTAAATTATTTAAATAAATAAATAGGTAAGTATTTAAATATTTACTTATTTATTTTTATTTATTAATTTATTTAAATGTTTATTTATTTATTTTAAAATTTTTATTTTTATTTTTTATTATTTTAACGATATTTTTATCGCGAAATTAATACGTTATAACGTTTAAACGGTTTTTTTCGTTTATTAAATTTTTTATCGATAAAAATAAATATATTTTCTTTAAATATTTTAACGTTTATTATTTTATTTATTTCGATTTAAATCCGTTATTTAATTTTTAAATATTCGATAATAAAGGTATTTTTTATAAAGTCGTATATTATATTTATTATATTATAACTAAAAATATTTAAATAAATAACGAAAAAAAAAGTCGCGCGTATAAATTTCGTCCGTTAAATAATTAATTATTTTTATTAATATTTCGTAATTTTAAAAACGCGGCGGTAAATATATTCGACGATAATATTTTACTTTATAAAAAATATTATTTTTATATTTTAAATTAAAACGACGGTAAATTTATTTTTACTTTAATATAATTAATATTAATTTAATAAATTATTACGTTATAACTTTAAATTTTTACTATTAAATATTTTCGAAATAAATTTTAAAGTTTTAAATGTTTTTTAACCTTTTAAACGTTAATAAATCGTTTAACGACATTTTTAATAATGTCGTTAAATCGCCGTTTAATAAATCGAAATCGTTAAATTAATTAATTCGATAAAATTTTTTTTCGATTATTTATTATTATAATAAATTTTATCGTATTACGAATATATTATATAAATTATAAATCTATTATATAATATTAAAAAAAACGAATAAATAATTCATTAAAAATTATATATATAAATACGTAAAAGTTTTATATCGAAAAAATAATTTTTTAAATAATTATTATAATATATTATTTTTTCGAATAAACTTTTATACATTTTTTAATATAAACTACTTAATTTTTTTTTTTAAAAAAAAATCCGACCCTTATAATCGTAGTAAATATAAGTTAAATATACATATATTAATAATATCGAATAAATCGAACGAAAGTAACCTCGAAATAATTTTTCGATATTATAACTAATTTTATTTTTTTTTCTAAAAAATTCTACGAAAATATTTTTTCGCGCGTTTCGTATAATTATTTTTTATTAACATTATTATATTATTTCTAAACTAAAAAAAAAAAATTTTTAAATTTCGTTTCGTTTAAAACGCGCGAAGGGGCGGTTATAAAATAACGACGATTTTTATAACGAAATTATTTTCTACATTACGAAATACGAAACGTAAATACGGAGAAAATATTAATAAACGCGATTATAACGAATTCGAAAAAAATAATAATAAAATTTATTATTTTTACGATAATACCTTACTAAATTTATTTAATTTTAATTATTATAATAATATTTTCGAAGATATATATAATTAATACGACGACGATAATAATTCGAATTAATCGAAAAAACGACGCTTTTTTTTTATAAATTATATTAAAATTAATATTATTTTAAAAAATAATAAAAAATAAAGGTTTTATTTTTTAATTAATATTAATAAACTCGTAATTAATTTTTTTTATACGTTAAATATTAAAAATAATCAATATAAAATAATTAATATTAATACATTTAAAAGTTTAATTATATTTTTAAAAGTTAATAAAATAAATATAAAAGCTTTAATTAATATTATAAAATAATATTATATATTATATATACATTAAAATTAAAAAAATTAATAATCGATTTTAATAAAAGTTTATTAATTATTAATTTTTTTTTTCTTTTATTACGACTCGATATAATAATTTAATTTTATTAAATAATCGATATTAAAACTTCGATTAATTTCGCCGTCGAAACGTATATTTAAAACCGCGGTTTATCGAACGTATAACAAAAAATACGAATTAAAAAATAAAAATTAAAAGAAATTAAAATTAAATGGAGCGAAAATTAAAAAAAATAAAAACTAAAAAAAGTAAAAACGAAAAAAAATAAAAACTTAAAAACGAAAACGAAAAGCGATACAAATTACGAAACGAAAACGAAAAAAAATAAAAATAAAAAGAAATAAAAATAAAAAGAAATAAAAATAAAAGGAAATAAAAATAAAAAAAAATAAAAATAAAAGAAAATAAAAATAAAAGGAAATAAAAATAAAAAAAAATAAAAATAAAAAAAAACAAAAATAAAAAAAAATAAAAATAAAAAGAAATAAAAATAAAAAAAATATAAAAATAAAAATAAATAAAATAAAAATAAATAAAAATAAAATAAAAATAAAAGGATTTTTTTTTAATTATAATAAGTTATTTTTTATTTATAATAAAAAATAATAAATTTATAAAAAAAGAATATATTTAATATAACGCGTAATATTAAAAATTAAAAATTAAATTTTATTAATATTATAAAAAAAAAAAAAAAAAAAAATTAAACCGCGGTTTTATATATAAGTTTCGAAGGCGTAACCGGTCGAAGTTTCGATATCGGTTACTTAATAAAGTTAAATTAATCGTATCGAATCGTAATAATATTAAAATGATTTTTATAATTTTTAAAACTATAAAATTTAATATATTTATTTAAATAAAACGATAAAATCGTTTTAATTTTATTATTAATCGTTTAACGTCGTTAAATAATCGCATAACATCGTAATAAAAATTATATATACGATATATATTTTTTGTAACGAATAAAATAAAATAAAAAGTAATTATTATAAAATGAATTATATAATACGAAAATAATTACATTAATATACGAATGTTTAATTAATTAAACCTTCGATTTAAATATATATTAAATAAAAAAAAAAAATATATGTTTTATCTACTTATAATATAATAATAGTTAAATTTATAAAATTTTCATAAAAATATAAAATTTTAAATATTCTTTATATATTTAATTATAATTATTTATTTATATATTTAATTATATATTATATTTATCTTCATTTATTTTTATCCCCCTTTTCGTTTTTAATATATTAAATAAATATTTTTATAAGTTTTATAATTATCGACGATATTATAATAAACCGTCCCGTGGAAATTTATTATAATTTAATTTAAATTATTTCGCCTTTTTTTCGTATATTTTTAAAAAATTTTTTAAGTTTTTATAAGTGTCGAAATATAGTTATACTCGATTATTTTAAAAATTTTCGAATAAATATTAAGTCAATTATTTGTTATAAAAACGTTACGTTTTCGACGATAAAAAATTATCGAAATTATAATAATTAATTAACTTTAAAAATTTATATATTTTAATTAACAATAATAAATTATTCGATATTTTTACATTTTAATTTTAAACATTAATTTAATTATAACCTTTTTATAATATTTTGATATAACTAAAAATCGTATAATTTTTACGTGGTTAATATTTAATTTTATAATTATTTTATTATTTTATAAATTTTTTAACATCGTATCGTATAATTTCTCTATATATAATATATAAAGTAATTTAATTAACTATATTTTTTTTAATAAATCAACTCGAAGATTTTAAATTTTTAAAATATAACTATATAAAATTAATATTAAATTAATAAATTAAGTTTTTATATACGTATAATCCATTAATTTATTACGCCTTCGCGTAATTATCGTTATTATTATTCGATTTTTTTATTTTTTTTATTCGCTCTTTAAATATAAAAATCTAAGATATGATAACTTTATTTTTATATACGCCGGGTACCATTCGAGTGTATTATTTTTATCGTAAATTCGATAACTTTAATTAAATTAAATTAAACTCGAATTATAAAAAGTAATTCGATTTTATAATTCGTTCGAATATATTAAAGTCGAAATCTTAATTCGATTATAATAATAAAATATTATTTTAAAATATTTATTAATAAAAAAATAAATCGATATATTTTATATTATATAATACATCGAAAAAATATATCGATTACGACGTATATTTTAAAGTTAACGAATTAAAACTTTTAATAATTATTTATAAACTATATATAATTCGACTCGAAAACGATAAATTTTTTTTTTTTTTTTACGTATAATTTAATCTTCCCTTATTATCGTATTATTTTTAAGTATCGTCGATAATATATTTTTTAAATTATCTATTTTAATATAATAAATTTTACGTTTTTATAAACGAACTTATAGATATAATTTTTACCGTAATTATTTAACGCATTCGAATATTTTTAATATTTATCGAAAAAATTTTCCAATAAATTTATAAACTTAACTCGATTTTTTTTAATTAAAATTTTTTTATTTATATTATTTTCGAAACGAATCTAAATTAAAAAAATATAAAATATATTAATTTTATGTTAATATCGTAACCGAGTTAATATTTCGTCGTTTTTTAAATATTTCGTAAAAAAATAATATTATATAAATAATAATAATATAAAAGTATATATTATATAATTATAATAATATAATTTTTATTATTTGATTCGACGTTTAATAAATCGTAATTTTATTTTAATTTCGAATCGTTTTATTTTAAAATAATAAATTATAATAATTATTTATAACTCGACTTCGAATAAAACGCGAAATTTCGTTTTAATAATATTAATATATTATTTATTTTTATAAAAGTGTTAACTTTCGATGGTTTATTAAAAAAATCGTTTTAATATTTAAAAATTAAATATTTTTCGAAATTTATTAACGATTTACTTCTAAAAAAGTCTATTATATAAATATTAATAAATAATTTCGACTTTATAAATTTTTATATTATTTCGTAATTATAATATAACGAATTAAAATTATAACGTATTTAATTTTAAACCATTATATTAATTTATAATATAAAAGTTAAAAAAAAATAAAATATATAAAAGCATTAAAATAAAGTAAATTTTTTAATTTTCGTTTTATTCTTTTATAATATTTACGTTAATATTTATTATTAAAATATTTAAATAAAAAGTATTTATTTATTTCGAAAATTCCCGAATTTAATTACCCGTTTATAAAAATAAATAAAAACTTTTTATAAAAATAACGTTTTTAAACGGATAAATTAAGTGTAAAAATGTATATAATTAAATAAATATTTAATATTTTTATTAAAACTCGAAACTATACGCTTATTTATTTCGTAGGTAAATATTTAACCGTTTACGATAAACGTTTATATGTTTTAAAAATGATAAAAGTTTTCGTTTTTTTTTATATTCGAAATAATTAATATTTTTTTTTTTTTCTTTTAATGTTTATATTAATTAAATAATATAAATAAACGTTTATATATAAAATTATTTTTTTTTTTTTTAACTTTTTTTATTTAATCTTTTTAATTAATTAAAAAATTTCGAAATTATTTAAAATTTTTTTATAATTTATTATAACTTTTTTATAATAAACGTAAAAATATAAAAAAAAATGTTTAAACGCGTTTAATTAATTAAGAAATTTTTAAAAAATTATAAAAAAAAACTTCGTAATTATTTCGAATATTAAGGGGGTAAAATAAAAAAATTAATTTTTAATATAAATTTTTTTCACGTATTTACGCGCGAATAATAGGCTTTAATCGACTTCGATATAATTAATATCGAAGAAATAATATAAGTTTATATTAATTACGTAAATAAAATTAATACGTTTACGAAGTAATACGTTAATTTTTTATAAGTTTATAAAAAAAATTTCGAAGTTTATAATAAAAGTTTTAAAGTTTAAGTTTTTTTAAATGAATTTATCGATTAAATAAAATAAAAAAATATATTACGCGATTTTTAAGGAATTAAAACTCGGGTTTTTTATTTTTAAATTATTTTTTTTATTTTTATCGATTATTTTTATATTATTATAAATGTAACTTAAAAATTAAACGAACGGGGGGCGGAGTATTTTTACCGATTATTATTTTAAATTAAAAAGGAATTTCTCGTGTTTTTTTATTAATAAATTTAAATGGTAAGTTCGTTATTTTAATTATTAATAATCGAAATAATATTAAAATTAAAAATTTTTTAAAATTAAAATAAATACGATATTCGATTTATTTTCGAATAAATAATAAATAATATTTTATTTACGAAAAAATAAAATTTCGAAGCGTATATAAACGTATATTTAATTAAAAAAATCGAAGTTAAGTTCGTTTTAATTATAATTAATCGATTTATAATAATGGCGGGGATAGCCGTAAACGTAAACGTAATAATAAATAAAAGTAGATTTAAATTTTAATTATAAATTTTATATCGACGCGAATTATTTTTTTTATATTTTTAAATTTTAAATAAATTAAATTAAATATCGTTTTAAATGTATAGTTTTATATAAATTAATTAATTAATTAATATTATTACGTTAATTTAAATAAACTTTTTTTTTAATTATATTTAAAATTAAATATTTAAGTAAATATTATTAATATTATTATAAATTTAATTATAATATTTTAAATTATAAAAACGTAAAAAATTTATAAAATTATTATTAATATATAATATAAATATTTTTTATGTAAATATATTTATAAAAGTTCG
This sequence comes from Pyrenopolyporus hunteri, assembly GCA_902806595.1. Lineage (NCBI taxonomy): Eukaryota > Fungi > Ascomycota > Sordariomycetes > Xylariales > Hypoxylaceae > Pyrenopolyporus > Pyrenopolyporus hunteri. The sequence continues at coordinate 610,577 of CADCXC010000035.1, read as the reverse complement.
AATATTAACGTTAAAACGTTTTTTTATCGGCTTTTAATTATTTTAAATTAATAATTCGTTTATATAATTCGTAACTTATTAAAATAAAAATAACTAAAAATATAATTTAATTTTAAATATTTAATAATAAAATAAAAAACGGGAAAATAAAATTATTTAAATTATAAAAATTCGATTTTAAAGCGTTTAATATAATTAACGTAATTAATAAATAAAAAATATTATATTTAAAAAAAAATAAATCGTTTATATTTAAAAGTAATATAAATTCGTTTTTTATTTCGAATATTATTTTTTTTTAAGTAATTTTTAAAATTTATTCGATTAAAAAAGATTTTTTTTATTTTTTTTATATTTTATTACGTAATTATAAATAAATATTTAAAAGATTAAAAGTTTACGTTTTCGAAAGAATGTTTTCGTATCGAAAAGTTAATATTTTTATATAAAAAAGTTTATTAAAAAAATAATAATAAATATTATAATTATTATAATAAATTATTTTTTAATATTATTATACGTTATATCGAACGAAAAAAATAAATATTATAAAATCGGAAAATATAATTATAAAAAATAAAATAAACGTAATAAATATAATATATATAATAAATATTATAAGGTTATTAAAGGGGTATCGTATATATAATAAATTTTAATTTAAAAAATCCTCGGTAAATATTTTAACTTTTAATTAATTTTATCGATAATAAATTTATTATATAAAAATCAAATATAATTATATCTATACGAAGTGAAAATTTCTTTAATCGATAATAGTAAAAATTTAAATTTAAGTTAATCGAATTCGAATTTAATAACTTTCGTTTTAACGTTCGTAATTTAAATTTAATAAATATAAAAACTTTAAATAAATATTAATAAACGAAATAAAAATATATTAAAATACGAACATTAAATTTTTTTTTTTTTAATCGATTTAATAATTTAAAATATTTTAAATTATTTATTATTATTTATAAATTTTATTTCGTAAACGAATCGAACGAAAAAATATATAAATTAATCGAAAAAGTTTTTAAATGTACGTGTTAATTATATATATTTATTTAAATATTTATTAAATAAAATTAATTTATATATAATAACGATTTTATTTATTTAAATTTTTATAAACTTTTATATTTTTTTTTTATAATAATTTCTCGTCGAATATATTATTAAAAAGTGTTAATATAACTTGCGAAAAGCTTTCGAAAAGGTTTGTTTTTATAAATTTATTTAATATATTCGAAAGATAAAAATTTTTATTAACGTAATTAATATTAAATTTTATAAATTATTAACGGTTAACGATTTTTACGACCTTAAAATATTTTAATAAAAAACGAAAATTATTACGTTACGTAAAACGTATAAAGCTTACGTAATAATTTATCGATGCGAAGTTAATAATTTAATATCGATAATATCGATAAAAAAAGTATTTATATTTTTACTTTTTATTATATCGATATCGCAAAAAACGATCGATTCTTTTTTTACGGCGTTTTTATAAACGAAGATTTTTTTTTTTAAGGTACCTCCGTCGGTGGAGGATTATCTTTTTATAGGTTTTTTACTAGTAAAGACATTTATTTTTTTTTCTATGGTATTTTTACTTATAAAAATATTCGTTTTTTTTTTCGCGGCGTTTTTATTTATAAAAACGCGTTTTTTTTTTTTCGCGGCGTTTACCCCGCGGGTTCCGGTTAATTAATAACTTATAGATGCAAGTGATAATATTTAGTTTTACGATTTATCGTTTTTTAAATTTTAAATAATATTACGTGTATTAATGGACTTTTTTATTACGTATAAATTTTAAAAAAAACCGTTAAAATATTTCGCGTCGAAGGTATTTATTTTTTTTTCGAAGGGATATATTATACGTTTTAATAATATAAAAAATAATATATTAAAAAAATAAATAAAAATTCCGTATTTTTATATTATTTAAATATAATTTAATATAATTTAAAAAAATATCGTATTTATTTAACGTTCGATTATATTAATATTAAACGACGACGTAAATTTTAAAAAAATTAAATAAAATAACGACGATTTTCCTTTTATTAAAAAAGTTATTTTTTTAAAATCGAGTTAAACGTATTTAAAAAATAATTAGTTAACGCTTTTATCGTCGTAATCGAATTCGATTACGATTTAAAAAAAAATTTTACTCGTATTTAACGTTTTTATTTATAAATCGATTAAATCGTTAATATCGTTTATCGTAACGTTTTCGTTCGAATTTAACGGGTAAAATATAAATATAATAAAACTTATTTTTATTTTTTTATTTTATTCGAATTATAACGTTTTATAAAAAATTATAAATTAAAAGGTATAAAACGGAAATTTAATTTTTTTAACGTAATTATAATCACTTTAAAAAAACTTAATATCGAATATTAAAAAGGATATATCGTTAATTATAACGGTAAATATCGAAAATAAATAATCGACGGTGTTTAAAAATAACTTTTTTAACGTAAAAACTCCTTTAAAACCTCGATTAAAACGCGTACTTTATATTACCATTAAGAAATGTAAAGTTAAATAAATATTAAATGAATATAATACTTTCGATTTACTTATTAATATTAACTTTATAATTTAAAATAAAGTTAAAGTTACTCGTTTTATTTAATATATTTAAATACGTACGCGTATATTTAATTTATTAAAAATATAATTTTAATTTTTATTTTTAAAAAGTACGTTAATCGAAAATTTATTTATTATAATATATAAAAATTTATTAAGATGTATTATTTTTCGATTATTTATTTAATAATTAATTATTTTACGTATTATTTTATAAATAATTTTTAAAAGTATATTATTTAAAATAATTATTTATTTTTAACGAATTGATTTATTATTAAATTATAAAAATAAATAATTTAAATATCGATTTATTTACCGTTTTTAATTTTTTATAAATTTTTAATAATATTATTTTTATTACGGCGAATAATTTAAATTAGATGGGTTATTTTATTATTTTATATATTATTATTTTATATGTTGTTATTTTATGTATTATTGTTAAACGATTTAACGGATATTATTTAATTAATTTTAAATACGTAACTTTCGAAAGGAATTTATCGAATTTAATTTCTTCGATATCGTAAATGTGTTTACGTATAATTTATAAGCGTTATTATTATAAATATAAGAATTTTTCCTACTTTAAACGTAATTAACATACTTATTTTTATATTGTTTTTTTAAGTTAATATATTTAAAAAACGGTTATATAATCGAAGTAGAAAAGTTAAAATTTAACCCGTTTATCGTATTACGATATCGTTTATCGCACTTTTAATACGGGATCGCGTTACGTCGTTTTTTACTTACGATTAATAAATTTTAAAAACGGTAAAAGTTATATGATAATTAATATATATAATAATTAAACGAATAATTTCGAATCGTTTCGACGTATATTTAACGTATTTATTTCGAGTGTTTTAATAAAACGTTTTTTATTTTCGAATTTAAGTTAATTATTTTTTAAAACGCATTTTTTTAACTTAAGTCGATTTTTCATTCGTAATATACATTTTAACTTTTCCCTTCGAATTTATATACGTAAATAACGTAATAAAACTTTTTATTTAACGATGCGTAATTATAAAATAACTAATAAAAAAATTTATAATAACTTAAATTATATTAAACTCGAATTTATAACTTTTAAGTTTTAAGATTTCTTAATTTAATTAAATTAAAAGTTAACTCGTTAACGCGTTTTTCGAAGGTTATTTATATGAAAAAAATATGTATTTTTTTCCTCGTTTAAATAATTAAAACGACGTTATATTAATGAAGTGGATAATATATTAAATTAATTTTAATTTTATTATAAATTCGAATAAGATAAAAATTACGAGGAATTATAAGCTTTTTTTAATATAATTATTTATTTAACTCGATTTTTTTTTTTTTCGATACGTATAATAAGTAAATATTCGAAATATTTAAGTATTTAATTCGTACGTTTATATATAACTTTTAATTCATTTATATACGTAACGTTTTTAATTATTTTAATACTTTAAATAATTAATAATTTACGTCGATACGATTTGATTAATCGTTATTTTAAATATAATTTAATTTTAATAAAATATTTAATATATGTATATATATATAAAAAATACATAAATTTAAATTATAATTATATTAACGAAGGTTTTAAAAAAGTATATTAATAAAAAAAAGGGGTTTTTTAATTAAAGTGTAAATTATTAAATGGCGATTGTAAACTAAATTAACCGTTTAATAAAACATCGTTATTATACGGGGTAATATCGTAATAATTATATTAAAAATTAAAAACTATATTACGTTTTTTACTTTTATATTTTAAAAGTATATCGTAAATTACGCGTAATAAATTAAATAATATTATATTATATTAAAAATATTCGAATTTTTAATAATTATATATATAATATTTATATTATAATTAATTAAAACGTTAATATATATTAATTAACTTTTTTTTAATCGATGTAAATAATTAAATATTTATATATATAAAAAATACCCAAATTTTTATATTATCGCTTTATATTAATATTATTTAATTTATTCGTTTATTATTAATGTAAATTAAATTTATTTTCGTTTTAATTAATTAAACTTATATTTTATATTTTATTTTTTATTTATTATAATAAAAAGTATAATTAATTTTTTAAAAAAAATTTAAAAAATAAATTTATATAAATATTTATTTTTATATATAAGTAAATATTTATTTAAGTAAAAAGGTAAATAAGTAAGTATTTATCTAAATATTTATTTATTTATTTATAATATAATAAATACGAGCGATATATATTTCGATTTAAAACTTTATTTAAAAACTTATATAACGAGTAAAAAGTAAAATCCGTTTTACGATGTAGTATTAAATTTAACGGTTTTTATATAAATTTAATAATAAATTAAAAAAAACCGTTTAATAATAAAATAAATTTTAACGCGATACGAAAAAAAAAATTTAAACTTTTTTTATTATAATTATTTCGAACGTTACCCCTTTTATAAAGTAAATTATATAACGTTTATTATTCGAAACATCCCATTTTTTTATAAACGTTTTCTAATATTTTAAAGTAAAAGTCGATCGTATAACCCGACCATTTTATACGTAATCGTTTAACGTTTTTTTCTTTCGATAATATAAATTATATTAAAATACGAAAATACTTTTCATTAAATAAATTTAAGTTACGTTCGAATATATTATTAAAAGCGTAGTAAAATCGTTTAATAATTTATTATAATATAATAAAAAAAATTAATAAAAAAAAATATTTATTCGATTTTAATTTTCGGTTATTTTTTTAAATAATTTAAAAAAATATATAATATTAATATAATTTTTTTTAAACCTTAAATTACGTTATATTTAATCGAAACGTCGTATCGTTTTTATTTAAAAAAAATAAAAATACGGTATTAAATATAAAATTAATAATATATTTAATTTAATTTACGAATATAAATAATTATTTCGTAATTTTAATTTATAATTATCGCCGCCGACGTTAAATTTTCGCCGATTTATAATTTTATAATTACGAAATTCGATTTAACGTCGCGTTTTAACGTTTATAACGATAATTAATCGAAAATAAGTTAACTTTATTTATAATTAATAATAAAAACGTTTAAAAACGTAATATTTTTTATTATATTATAAAATAATTAAATTTTTAAATTTATAATTTAATAATTATCGATTTCGTTCGAACGTTTATAAAAGAAAAATTTAATAATTAAATTAATTAAAATAACGATATAAATGTAAAAAAAAATATAATTTAACGGTAGTTAAATTAATTACGTAACGAATTAAATTACGCACTTAATATAAATGTACGTATTTTATGGGCCTTAAAGTTATTTTATTACGACTTCGTTCGAAAAAAATAACCGTATACGAAAATACCACTATTATTCGATAATTAATTAAATAAATTTCGATATATTTTAATAAAATTATCGTCTTCGATTTCGTTTTAATTCGTAAAAACTCGAAATATATTAATTAAATTATCGAACGGCTTATAATAATTACGGTTTTTTATAAAAAAATTTTAAAATACGATAAAAAATTTATTAAATCGACGGGTTTGAATCGAAACTTTTAACGAAATAATTAATTTATCGAATATTAAACCGATTAAACCTTTGAAGTATAACGGGGATAAACATATTAATTAACGCGGCGAATGCGTTAATATTTTAAAATTAAATGTCGATTAAATAATATTTTTAACCGGTTTCGAATTACGAAATACGTTTTATCGACACTTTGTAACGTCGAAACTTTAAATTTATACCGATTTACGAAATCGCTTATTACCGTCGCATTTTTTAAATTAATAAAATTAAAATATAAAGGAAAATAACGAATTTAACGTCGATAATAAAAATTTAAAAGTTTTTTTATAAAATAAAAACTTATTAAAAAATAAAAAATTATATAATTTATAATATATTTTATATCGTTATATTAAATAAAAAATAAATAAATTTATAACTTTAATTTAAAAAAAATATTAAAATTAAAACGAAAATACGAGTGTTTTTATTTTAAGTTATAACTTTAATTAAATTCGAATTCGTAACTATTTTTTTATTAAATATAGTTTTGTAAATTTTATATAAACTTTTAAAACCGTTATATTTTATTAACTTATTTAAAAACGCGGTAACTTTTTATTATTAACTTTACGTTTTTATATTTTATTATTTTTTAAGCGGGATATATCGTTTAAAAAATGTATGAATTGTATTAAAAGTTTAAAATAATTTAACGATATATTTAAAGTCGGTCGCTTTAAACTTAACGAATTTTCCCGGTTTATTACATTATTATCGTCTAAAGCCGGTTACTTTAAATTCGATAAACTTTTCGAATTTATTACGTTATTATCGTTTAAAGTTAATTATTTCGAATTCGACGAACTTTTTAAATTTATTACGTTATTATCGTTTAAAGTTAATTATTTCGAGTTCGACGAACTTTTCGGATTTATTACGTTATCGTTATTTATATTTATTATTTTTATTATCGTGTTTAAAAGTAAGTTAAAACGAAATAATATAATTATAATATTTAACATATCTTTTTTTTTTTTTTTCGTTTACATAAATATATTAATAATATATATACGTAATTATTTATATTATTTTATTTTTAATAATATAAAAATATCGACGAAATAAATAATAAAATATTTATTACGAGTTTTATTCGAGTTTCGTTAAAATATATAAAATCGTATTTTCGTATTATTTGATATAATATTAAAAATAATAGTAATAAATAATAAAAAATAACGGTTTTTTTTTATATATTAATATAATTTCTAAATAATATTAAAATAAATAATACATTTTAAAATAATTTAATTTTAAACGATCGATAAAAGTTAAAAAATATTAATATCGAAATTTTTATATTTAATAATTAAAAATAAAAAGTTGATGGTAATATGGGTTTTAATTAACTTATTTATATATTTAGGAAATTAAAGTCGTTCGAATTATATAAGTATATTATTTTAAAGCGTATTAAATTTCGGGTAAAGGAGTTTTATCGATGTTAATAATTTTAAAGGGACGATTTCGTAGTAAATAAATGTTTCGTTAAAGCGTTTAAATCGACGATTTATAAACTCTTATGCCTTTTCGAATAAATAATCGTCGAAGGTTTTTTTTATTTTTTTTTTCGTTAATATAATATTAAGTATAAACTTCGACGATATTTTCGTTAATTATAATGTTTTTATACGACTTTCGTTTAATTTAACCGCTTAAAAATAAAATTTTTTTTACTTCGATTTATTCGAAAGTTTATTTTTTATCGGACTTTTTAAATCGATTAATAATAACCGTAAAAATTAAATTTTTTTTTACGGCGGCGAAAAATAAAGATATTTTTTTTTAACTTTATTAATAATCGTAGTAATATTAATTAAAATATCGCGAAATACGTTATTAAAAAAAATATTATTAAATTTAAAGTAAAAAATATAAAATTTTAAATTCGAAATAATTTACACATATTTTTTTAATTTTATTTACGTTATTATAGTTCGAATGGATTTTTAAAACTTAGTAATTTCGTTTATTTCGTATATCGACGACGTAAGTATTTTATTAATAAAATTTATAAACGATATTTTTAAAATTTTATAATTATTCGAAGTTTTTTTAAGTTTTTTTAATAAAAGTAAATCGAGGTTTAAATAATAATTTATAAGGTTAAAGCGGTCGATATTAAAGTTTTTAATTAAAACGAGGGGATTTTTTAACTTTTTTTAATTAATATTAAAACGCATAAACTATATAAAAACGATTTAAAAAATTAATTTAAAAATGTCGTTAAAAACGTAATTTTATAATAATAAAATAAAAATATATTTAAATGTAATTAAAGTTAATTATTATTAAATATTTTATATAAATATATAAGGTTAAATTTTAAATTATAATAATTTTATTATTTATTATATTTTAATTAATAATTTCGTCCTTTAAAACGTAATACGTTTATAATTAAAATTAAAGTTTTCGACGTCGAATTACGTCGAATCGAATTTAAATTTAATTAATCGAAGCTTTTTTATAAAAACCGAATGAATTTTATTAATTAAATCGCGCCGTTTTTTCGAAAATAAACGTTTTATAAATAATAAAAAAATTTTAATTTATAAATATTTTATAAAAATAAAAAAAAGTTTTTTGCGATTATTAAATAAATCGAAAAATATATTTATATTTATATAAGTATATATAAAAGAAAAGGCGGTATTTTAAATTAAATATTAAATAAAATAAATCGTAATAAAACAATAAATACTTTTTTTCGTAATATTTATTATCGTTATAATATAAATTTAATAATTTCGAAAAGTCGATTTCGAAAAATTATTTATTATATGTAAACGATATATTATAAATTATATTAAAAAGTGTTAATAATATTATATATTAAAAAAAATATAAATATTTCGAAAGTTTTATTAAAAAGCGTTTTTAATATTTTTAAGTTAATTAAAAATTAATAATTAAATTAAAAATAAGATAAAATTATAAATCGAGATGTAAAAAAATAAAAAAAAAAATACGAAATAAAATAAACGCGTTAAAAATAATAAATTAAACGAATAACGTTAAAAAAAAAAATAAAATAAAGTTTAATAAAAATATTTAATTAATCGTTTTATAAATTATATAAAATTAAATAAAAGCGAAAAATGAATTTTAATAAAGTAATCGTATAATAAAATTACGTATCGACGATTAAACGTAAAATTTTATTATTATTAATCGAAATTTATTATAAAGTTATATTGTTAATACGTTATTAATACGAATCGATATTTAAAAAATCGTAAATAAAACATAAGAAACCGTAACTTAAAAAATAATATAACGAATAAAATAATAAAATCGTTTTAAATTTTATTATCGAATATTTAAACGGTTAAATAATCGTATAATATTAAAATTAAAAAAGTTAATATTAAAAAAATTAATAATAAAATAAAATTTTATTTTATATCGTTTCGTGTTTATAATAATTTTATTAATTTATAAAAATACATAAATTTTAAAAAGTCGGTAATAATAATAAATATTTAAGTATATAATAACGTTTTTTATAATTAAAATTATAAAACGTTATAATAAAATACGGTACGTAACGTAATAAATTACGATTTTATAAAAACGTATCGACGATAAAAACGTTCGATATTTCGAAATTTATTAAACGGATAAAAAGTCGTTAATTAATAACCGGTTAATTATTATACGATCGTATAATAAAAAGTACGAAATAAATGAAATAAATTAAATTATATATATATAAAAATTATAAACGATTTAATTTCGCATTAATCGATAAATATATTATTTTTAAAAATTATATTTTAAATATTCGTTACGTAGGGCGACGAAACATTTAATAAAGGTATATTTATTTTTATTATCGTTATAATAAATATTTTAATACGAAGCTATATTACTATAATATCGATTATTTAATAAGGTTAAACTATTATATTAATTTAAATATTTTTAATATTATGTTTTTTTTTTTCGTATTATATTAGTTATATTAATTTAAATATGCGATTATGTCATTTTTTTTTTCTAGTCGTTTATCGCATATATGGCTTATGTCATCTTTTTTTCCAACGTTTTAACGGGTTGGCGGTTTCATGGCAAATGGCCAGCCGTCGGCGGCTTACTCAAACAAAATACCAGAAACAGCAGCCTATCCCTTTCTGGCAGTAACCAGAGCAGAGGAGTAGGTACCCGGATGTGCGATTCGTGAGGAGAATCTGTAAAAGCTGTGACGGTTCTTGGCCAAATCTATAAGCGACAGGGGCTGCTATTGGCCGAAAGGGGCACATCGGGGCCGACTTGACTGGCCAGGAACGGCGGATAGATTGCAGCAGATCCTTGACCAAAACCCCCTGAAAATACCACTCCAGAATCTAAGACGCCCCCAGCCAACAGCCGCGCGCTCTGTGCTCTCGACTCGGTCTATTACATAGTAACTATTACTGTGGAGCTCAAGACAACTTTCGACTTCACGCGGACCCCTAGTGTACATACGGTCGAGAATCCGACCTCCACGAGACAGCCATGCCATACCACTTTCGGTTATCTTCCTCCTAGTCAGAGGCCACCCTGCGGGCCAGGTCTCGCTCGATCCTGGAACAGGGGACGAAAGCCCACAGTCCCTACTATGTAGCATGGCTTGCTTGGAATAAACCGGCCAATCCTGGACCCCGGTTGAGCAGGGTCGGTTCCTCTATCTGCACGATGTCTCGACCTCCTCGCCAAACGAATGGCTCGCCACGGCCGGTTGAGATGTGGTATATAGCTCGGGGGCTCTCTGCCTCATCTGTTCCAAGATCTCCTTTCCCCATCATCACTTTCTTTTCCTAAGGGTAGACATAGCTGTCGCTTCTTTCCTTTTTGGAAGTCAAGGTCATTCGTTTGCTTGCTTCCACCCGTCATTTTAGTTTCCTGTTCTATACAGTCGTTATAAGAATAATATTCATTCGCTCACACAGCAGGAATATACCACAGCAGTCACCTTATCGAGGGTTAAGATAATCAAAATGAAGAACTCCTTACCGCTTGTTACCTTGGCTGCTGGCATCAGCCAGGTTACTGCCACAGGTTTCTTCGGATTCCACAATGCTCCCAAGTTCACCTGCCCGGACAACACGGACAACGTGTGTATCCCCGACATCGTTCCCGGCATCGACTGGTCCGACCTCCCCTTCGGTGGATTCGACTCGTACAAGGGATTCAAGTGGAGCGGCTTCACCTGCTCCGAGAAGTTTGGCAAGCGTGATGAGTTGACCGCCCGAACTTTCCAGAGCAAGTGCATCACCGGCAAGGCTCACCAGGACAAGGACAAGAGCCCCAAGATCAGCTGCGACAAGAGCAAGGGTGTCAACAAGACTTCCATCAAGAAGTTCCAGGTCTCGCCCGAGTTCGACTGCGATCTCGAGTTCCACTACACCATGCCTGACGGATCTGCTTGCAAGCACCGATCTCCTTGCAAGGCCTCCGGTACCATCGTCGAGAACACCCAGTGCGGTGGTGCTACCGACGTCACCGTCGTCTACCCCAAGCAGCCCTCCAAGCCTAAGGACAGCTGCGACTTCGGCATCCACCACATCGACTTCGACTGCGAGGGCCCCAAGCCCCCTAGGCCTTCTCCCTCTAAGCCTTCTCAGCCCGACACTTCTTCCAGCACCGAAGTTGCCAGCAGTTCTAGCACTGAGATCGTCAGCTCCAGCACCGAGATCGTCAGCAGCTCCAGCACTGAGGTTGTCAGCAGCTCTAGCACCGAGGCCTCGAGCAGCTCCAGCACCGTCAGCGTTCCCCTGTCCACTGGCCCGGCCGAGACCCCTAGCGTCCCGACTCCCAGCAACCCGTACCCCATTATCAACAGCACCACCTCCGCGACCGAGGCTACCAGCTCTCCTACTGAGTCTGCTGAGACCTCTTTCTCCGTCACCAGCTACCTGAGCACCTCTACCGTCTTCACCACCTCGGTCTCCACCATCACCAGCTGCGGTGCCGAAGTTACCAACTGCCCTGCTGGCTCTAACGCTGTTGTCACCGTCACCATCCCTCTCTCGACCACCGTCTGCCCCGTTACCGAGACCCTCAGCATCACCACCCCGGGTAGCAAGCCCACCGAGTCCGCCTCCAACCCTACGCCTACCGGCCCTACTGCGACTCCCAGCTCCGCCTCTCCCCCTGGACCTGTTGAGACTCTTCCTTGCCCCAACGTCGTCCCGTCTTGCCTGAACACCTGGATGTTCATGGTTGGCTGCAAGGACAACACCGACTCCGCCTGCTACTGCCCTGACGCCGACTTCGTCAAGAACATCTTCACCTGCCTGTACGCCTATGGTGAGTCCGACGAGATTATCTCCGAGGCCATCAGCTACTTCCAGGGTATCTGCGCTCCTTTCGCTCCCAGCAACCCCGGCATCGCCACTGGCGCTGAGACCATCACCACCATCCTCACTGCCACGCCCACTGCTCCCCCCGTCGCTGTTACCACCATCGAGGTTGCTACCACCGTCGTTGTTCCTTGCACCAACGAGGCCGGCGAGACCATCCCTAGCTCCAGCAGCACCGTGACCGTCAGCACCAGCCTCACCGTCCCCGGTGTCGTCTTCAGCACCGTCACCTCCGGCCCCAGCTCCACCGGCGTCGCCGTCGTGCCCGGCACCTACTCTGCCGTCCCGGCCCCGACTCCTAGCCCTGAGGCCCCGGCCTCCACCCCCGTCCCCGAGGCTCCCGCTTCTACTCCTGCTGTCGAGGTTCCTCCTTATCCCACCGCCGGTGCTTCCACCTTCTCCACTGCTGCTCCTTCCGGCACCGGTGCTCTGTACCCGTCGGCCAGCTCCACGCCGATCGTCACCGCCGGTGCCGCTCACGTCGGTGCTGGCATGGGCTTCCTCGGCTTCGCCGGTGTGATGGCTGCCGCCCTCCTATAAGCAAATTAGCAGAAAAGCCTCTCAGGCTTAGCTGCCTACCTACCAACCTAGGTGCTTTTTTTTTCTTTTCCCTTTCCTCTGTGTGTATAACATGACCGTCGCCGTCACAACATAAGATTCTTACGATCCTTACGAATGAAACTTGCATATTTTTTTTTCGGGAACCTGGCACAAAAGAAAAGGGGTTTCATCTTTTTTATCTAATCTGACAATCCGGCAACACGCAAGGTCATATTTGTTTTGCTGTGGCGGCTCGGTAGGGGGAGAAGACTAGGAGTGAGGGGAATGGAGGGGGACATGCCTTCCTTGCCTCGATGACGGGACTGGGGATGAGGATATAAGTGATCGTGATCGTGATCGTGGAGTGTGTATAAAGAAAGGACCGGGCGGATGGACTTGTAGTAATATTAATACCCCCCCAAAATAAAAGACAGCTGAGCTTACACGTCGTTATATTGTCGTCCTTGGATTTTTTTTTGTGATTGGTCTTTCTATTGACACGACTCGTTTGTTGGTCGATGCCCTGTAACTAAGCACCCGGGGCATCCCGTATATGGACAGTACATATACCTAAGCTCACATATTATAGTATCGTCAACTATGTCGTCGATTGAGGGGTAATATCAGCTCACTCGTCTTTCGTTTTCCCCTCCCCCCCAGTCTCTGCCTCCCTCCCCTCTGCCTCTCTCTCTCTCCCCTCTCTCCCTTCCTCCCTCTCTCTCTCTCTCTCTTTTTTTTTCCCCTCTCCTCCTTCCCTTCCCTTCTCTCTCTTTTCACTACACCCGCCTAGCAAATCTGATCTACTGAGTAAACAACCGGACAATAGATGCCATGTAGTATCTATCACCGGTTAGCCACTGGGTCAATTCTGACCCTAATAACCCTACCTCAGCAACTACGCGGGTGGAAAATTTTCTACCTTCTCATCCTTCTCACGCATAGTCCCTACCCTACCGTCTACTATTGGGGCAGAAGGGACTGCGTATTTCTACCCATCTTCATAATTTCAGTCCTTCGTGACACTTTTTCTCCTTCTTTTCCTTTTTCATACCCTTCCCGACGCGTCGTCAATTCAGACCGTTTCCCTACGGCGTCAGCCAATCTCTACATTACCGTCGCCGCGTTTCCGCCTCTAGACACGGTAATCTTCGGGGTTTCCTTCTTCTACACTTTCTTTCTCGCGGGCAACTAGTTACCTTGCCAGTTTATATCTTATGAACACGCCATCATGCCTCCCACCATGACGGACGACACCGACTTGGATGACATCAGTCATCCCAACTATGAACTCACTCTGGCGAACAAGTCGTCGCCGCTTCTTTCAATCCCTCGAGAAGTAAGTATCTCACTCTCATTCTCATCTTCGACCACTGTTAGCGATCTTAACTAACATCTTCTCTAAGGTCCGACTCATGATATACGAGTTGGCGGTTTACGTTGACGGGCCAATCAAGCCAATGCAAGTCTTGCAGCGCTCGAATAAGTTCGTCTGGGGCCGATATGTCTGGTCTCTTTTCAACGCCCCTGGCCACGATTGCCTCTATAGGTGCGGGGATTGTGACTATAAGTATACGCCAGTCGGGGAGGCGCTAACCGTCGCTCAACTCACCCTCACATGCCGTGCGATGTACGACGAGCTTGAATACTGGTGTCCCTTCTACAAAGTCAACACCTTCGAGTTTACAGAGCTGGAGATGATCCACACGTTCATGGCGGCCATCACGCCGCGACGTCGAGCGGCGATCCGTTGGGTCAACCTTATCCAATACACCTACATGCCCGACATTTACAGGATTCGCCCGGCCCACTTCAACGGATGGGCGATGCTCACTCAGTGCAACATCAAGGAGCTGCGTGTGGTATTCAGCGAGACCGACGCGCAGGACTACTCGGTCCGGCTATTGCGCGAACACTTGGAAGCTGCCGAGAACGCGGACGCCGAAACCGTCTCCGCGTGGACTCTGCCTTTCATCCGAATCGAGAAGCGCAACTCGGCCGATGGCATCCGCCGAGGCCCCCCAGGCTCCCCCGGCCCTCTGGGCGAAGTTATTGAGAAGTTGGTGTAGGACATCAACGAGACAAGTAAGTTCCTTTTCCCACTTCCCTTGATTTCCTTTCGGATGATAATTCATCGGGGGAAACCAGCGTAGCCCTTTTACATAATAAGTAGGTAGTTGCTAATAATTTGTGTCTGTAGTCTGTACTCGTCCACGATACAGTGGCACCGACACCCCCGAGTGGTTTAATGCCTTGAAGAGCCCTCTGCGAATCCAGAAGGCTCTCGAGGCCGCTGGAATCGACATGCCGGGTGAGCATCGCAAGGCCCACGACAAGTGGAACAGCTCCATCGGCCCCGTGGCCTCCCGAACCCGAGCGAAATGCCGGCCGACGGGCCCTGAAGGTCGGATCGACCGCGAGGTGCCTAGGTACAGCGCGGACGGCATCCTCACCCGGCACGTCCACCACATCGCGGGATTCCGCTGGAACGGCGGGGAGATCGAGTGCAACACGGAGCGGCCGGACGGCGGGAAGCCGGAGCGCTGGGAGAACGTCTTCTCCATCCTGATCCCGCACAACGTGAGCTACTTCATCGACGCCTTCACGATGCTGCTGCGCAGGTACAGCCGGAGGATGCAGCACCTGGAGGAGATGCGGGCGGCGCCGTCGCCCAACGCCATACTCAAGCACATCGGCGGCCTCGTCTTCGTCAAGGAGGTCGAGCCGCCGAAGCGCATGGACGACATCATGCGGGGCCGCCGACTGGACAAGGAGAAGGCGTCGTGGGCCCACCTGGCGCGCTCGTGGGACGAGTGCCTGGTCGACCTCGAGGCCCGCGCGGCCCACGCGCAGGCGCTGAAGGAGGAGAAGATGCGCGCGAGGGAGGAGAAGAAGGCGGCCAGGCTGGCGGCCAGGAAGCAGAAGGCCGAGCAGGTGAGGCAGGAGAGGAAGCGGAAGGCCGAAGAGGCGAAGCAGGCGAGAATGGCGGAGAAGATGAACAAGACCCGCGTGACTAAGTCGTAAAGAAGTCACCCGGAAAGAACCCCAGGAGAAAAAAAAAGAAGCTGGGTATTTGATGATGGCAGGCAGTGGTAATGCGGCAATGGCGCAGCTCTGAGCAGTGACTACGGATGCTCGGGGGCGGTGCGCTCTATGACACGAACTTTCACATTTCAACTTTCATGGCCCGGGACGGGGACACTCGTGCAATTCAACTTGCGTTATTCGGGGGAGGAACATGGTTGCGATTCAACTCGCTTGATCCAGGACAAGAACATCTTTGCAAATCAACTTGCATAACTCAGAGGCGTGGATATGCGGCGGAGGAGCTTTTGCAGATATTCTCTTCTCATTTCCGGCGATACTTGTCGTCGGCCGTTTGATATATTTCATGAGGTATTCCTCGTGAAGCTTCTTTTTTTCTCATATGCTCACACGTTCTCTCTGGCCCGGTAGGGTTTGGGGGCTACGGGGTGTTTCTTCCTTGTTCACACGTACTTTCTGGTCTAATAGGACCCGAGGGCGACGGGGTGTTTTTTTTTTCTCTTGTTCACACGTTCTCCCTAGCCTGATAGGGCTTGGGGGTAACGGGGTGTTTTTTTACTTTCATTTGGCATTTTCAGTTTGCCCTTTTAATATGGCCATAGGTAGCCTAGTACCTAGATATAGATGCGGAACTGAATTCATTAGTGGTTCTCGCGAACTCTGTGCGTGGAATACGCAAGACTTCTGCTTGTGCATGGCCTTTTTAACTTGGCCCGTAGTATTGTAATGCGACTATGAAGCATCTTCGGACGCCGCCGTATATGATAGCATAGTAAGGTGGAACCCTTGTTCTTAAAGCTCAGGAGGTTCCTATACCGGATCATTACTAAATGCCGTAGAATTCTGAACCTTAAGTGGTACCTAACCTTAGGTACCGCCTTCCTACTACCTATGATCAAAAAGCCATTCCGACCTATCCTCCCTGGCCCTCTTGACCCCCTTGCCTTTCCTGCCCATTCTGCCCCATCGGTTGCTGCTGCTGCTGCTGCTGCTGCGGATGCTGCCAAAATCCCCCTTCTCCACCTCCTCCTCCTTGCTGTCCCCCTTGCTGTCCCACCTGCTGTCCATGCTGTTGCCCCGGCCCTTGCGGTTGCGGTTGCGGCTGCCCCGGCGGGATAGCAAGCACGGGTTGCCGCCCGCGGCCGCGCCTCCTGGCCCGTCCACACCTCCGCACGCATTGGGTCGGAATGCGCGTCCGGAACCCGTGGACTTTCCGCGGCAGCTGCGCAACGTCGACGCTCGAGCGGAAGGCTAGGGCCCAGTGATCCTGGATTTTCTGGGGGTGGTTAGAGACTTGGTAAGGTAGGTAAGTAATTTAGTTTTTTATGTACGTCATGTAGGCGGTATGGGTGTATCTATGTGCCTGCGGTATAAAGGTTTACTCTTTGTCTTTGAGGGCGGTGGATAGGTACGCATGGAAAGGGGTAGAACATACACAACCTTTCCTCCTCACATACCCCATAGCCGAGCCTCCCCAACCCGAAGCGCGTCGATGTCGGCGGCTAGAGGAGCCGCAGCCCCATGGGCAGCAGCACAGCTGCCACAGGAATTTCCGGCAGTCGTACGGCGCGTAGTCCTCGTCGTCGCTTGTGCTGTCATCGTCGTCGTCGTCGTCGTCGACGTCTAAGGAAGAGGAGGACGAAGACGAAGGCGAAGGATCCCGGATCCTTTCGAGGCCGATGTAGAAGATTTGCCGGTTGCTTAGGATGTTGCCCATTTTATTCGGGGGTCTGGCGGTTGGAAGATTGATGGCGGGCTGGGCCGTTAATGGAGTAGTTGGCGTGACGGAATGTGTGCAATATATATAATCAAGGGACGACCCAACAACTTCCCCGTGTCGAGGCATTAAGCATACAAGGTACACATACACATACACATACCACTATCACTCCCTAAAACTCTCCGGGCCGTAGGACCCTTCCACAGTCCCTCAGTTTTTTAAGACTCACCTACTTACCTAGTACGTGGGCGAGCAAGCGTATAAGTAAAAAGACTCTAGACCTACATTAAGCAAACAGCAAAACCGCCCATCTCATGAGGCTGAAGCCGTTACGTGCGACTTCCACGACAGGACTCGGCTGCTTACTTCACATAACCTCCTGCCTGCCTGCCTATCTACCACCTACCTACATGTAACTCTCTCAGAAAACGTCACCTCGCATCGACCTCGGCAGCATCGCCCGAGAGACGCGCGAGAGACGCAGTACGAAAGACGAACGACGAGCGATAGGAAGAAGCAGCAAGGACAGACGGACGGCGCAAAAGTCATACGAGACATGTCGCACGCCAGGCGGACAAGGTTACCCACTGTGCCGCTGGGTGCGACGTCGAGGGTAATTGCATGTCTGGGTATCGTGTCGGTCTATGTCTTGCTCCTAAATCCCGCTGTTGCGCTGTCGGGATATACATTGTGCTAAGCTTAGGTTGTGTGCTGTACTGTGTTGTGATAGAGAAGGCTCTGATTTACGTGTGTCGTGAGAGAAGATAGGGGGTGGATATTGCAACTGGGAAGCGGAAAGGGGTGAGCTATCAATATCAAAATAGGGGGAAGAAGAGGTCAGGCCATCGATTCTCCTAAAGCACCGTAGGCCACAACTAGAAATACAGAAACAAATTAAAAACTAATAAGAGGAAAGCAAGCGCATGCCATAGCATTATCCTACCCTCCGCCTCATTTCGATGCATTATCATGATTAATACACGTGTAGTTTCGTAAGATAGACACAACGCCACCTGCACTCAATCATCGATACATTAACAATACCCCTTAGAATGCTTGCCCCCCCTTATCCTTCCGTGCCTCACAAAAAGCCTTTCGTCAGGCTCGGCGTTCGGCCGATGCTGCTTTTCCGTTTGGGAACCTCTATGCCGGTTCCGCTGAGACTACCCGTTTCGTCCGCGTCACCGCTTCCGTTGCGCCACCCGCTGAGCCGCCGCCCTTCTAGTCCGGGCGTGCTCAGCCGTACGCTACCATTCACGCTCCCCTTTTCCATCCGTAGGTGCTTCCAACCCTCCAACTCACGCTCCAGGCGTAGAGACTTCTCCTTCTCCTCCCTTAGCTCCCGTTCGGCCCGACGGGCCGATAACTGGTTCTCGCTCTCGCTAGCCTGGAGCTCGTCAATGGTCTTGAGGAGCTTATCTACCCTGTCGCGCAGCCGCGTCACGTCGTCGTTGAGTTGCACCGCCTGCTTATCCTTGCGCTCTATCTGTGACTGGAGGTCCTTCACGATCCTATCTACGTTGCGGACGGACCGCTGCGACTTTGACCGCTCGGTTTCTTGAGCTTCGAGCTGTGATTCAAGCTATTGCGGTAACGGAGCATTAGCGACACGCCTTGTAAGCCTGCGGAACAGAGACGATAGGGGTCTTGTTGGAAGTTGAGGTTGGGACATGTTGGGACGTTCGGGTATGGGTTCTGGCTGTGTACTAACCTCCTGGATACGCTTGTGCAAGAACTTGATATCCTGGCTGCCGCTCGAATATCCCTTAGTTTCTAGGTCGACGAGTTTCACTTGCACTTCGCTAAGACTCTTCTCGAGAGCCGCCTTCTGTTTGGATAGTTCCGCACTGAGCTCGCGCTCGGCGGCAATCTCTTTTTGCACCTCAGTGGCGAGAGACTCGGCTCGTCGCATCTTTTCTACTGCGGCAGCAGCAATATCTTCCTGCTGGGCCAGGCTGGACTTCAATTCCAGAATTTCCTTGTCAGTATTCGCAGCGTTGCGCATCGCTGGACTCTCGCTCTTGGCCAAATCCTCGAGATTCGCCTTGGCTTCCTTGAGCCTCGCTTCGATGCTGGATTTCTCTCGCATTAGAGCATCGCGTTCCGCAGTGATGTCGTCGACGGAGGTACGAAGGGTCCGGACCTGAGAAAGGAGGGACACCACCTTGCTTTGAGCTTCGTTATGGGCGCTGACAGCTTCGTCACGCGAGGCCACGACGTCGGCAAGCGTCGTCTCGAGGCGAGCCTTTTCTTTTGACCACGTTGTGCTATTTAGCACCTCGTCGTCCCATTTCGAGCGGAGGTCGTCAAGTTCTTCACGCAACCGGACAATTTCGGACTGCTTGAAGAGCTTCTCTTCCCGCGCTATATCGAGTTCCTTTGTAAGGGTAGCAAATTCTGCCTGGTACTTCTTGCGCGTCTGCTCCATGCTCGACTCTTTCTCCTCGAGGTCGATAGCCCTCTGGTTCCTGTAGTCTTCTAGCTCGTGCTGGAGACGCTTCTTCGCTTGTAGAGCAGCCTCGAGGTCTGTTGAGATATCCTCCAGCTTCTCCTCCAGACGTTGGTTTTGGCGTACCAAATCCTCCATGCTTCCATCCGACTTGTTTCGCTGGGACATGATCTCGGCGTAAGCCTCTTCTGCTTCTTTGGCCTGGGACTTGGCGAATTGTTCGGCTCGCGTCGCCTTCAGGACAGCGATCTCGGCCTGCTCCAGCTTGCTGAAGTATTCGTCCGCACGGCTCTTATACATCTCGAGGCTCGAAGTCACATCCGCCAACTGCGAACTTTCAGCATCTAGCCGTATCTGTAGATCAGCAAACTCCTGAAGTAGTTGGCTGCGGCTAGTGGCTTCTTGCTCTCGGGCGACGGCCATCTCTTGCAGGTCCGACTTCGTATCTCGGAGCTCAACTTCCAACCTCGCACGCTCGTGTCTCATTTTCTCGAAGTGTTCTTTGACGTCAGCTAGCTCTGCAATCGCGTCGTTGTGGTTGTGGAGAAGCGCGCGTCTAGAATCCTCTTGGCTATTGAGCAAGTCAAGGATCTCCTCGTGCGATTTTGTCTGGATGTCTCGCACAGATAGCTCGCCGCTTCGGATCGCCTTCTCTAGTTGGGATACTTTCTTTGTCGAGTCGTCGAGCATGTCGTGCAAGCGGCTATTGGCTTTCTCTAGCTTCTTCATTCTGCGGACGGAGGGGCTATCGTCGACGCTCGTCTCCCGCGTCGGTGTGGCTCGTTCGAGTTGGCTCTGGAGATGGCGGTTCTGCATCTGCGATATCTGAAGCTGATTTTGTAACTCTTCAAGTTCCGTCTTCAGATCCTGTCGGTTGTTGAAGCTAAGAATGTCTGCGGTACGATCTGATCTACCAGAATCCGGAATCACATCATTCTCGTTGGCGGCCCGGCGAGTAGGCGTAGAAGCATTGGAGTACCGACGTCCGTTGGGCTTGCTTCGCCTTTGCGGGGAGCCGTTGAAAGGCGCCTCGTTAGGGTGGATCTCCTCTAGTTTAGGCCTCGCCGGCGAGTCCGCTCGGTTCGCGCGCAGCTCGGCTAGCTGTGCATCCGCATTAGCACGCGCAGCGGTTTGTATGCGGAGGTTTTGCTGCAACTCTTCGATCTTTCTAAGCATATCGAAGTTTTTGCTCATGATCTTATCATGGCTAGCGTCGCCCTGGGCGGGGATCGAGACTTCTGGATCAACGGCCTTCAAAACGCGAAGCATCTGTGCTCGGAGCTCCTCTAATTCGGAACTCCGGGAGTCTAGGGTTACTTGCATAGCGCGTATGGTAGACTGAGCCTGGGTCCGTAGCTGACGCTCGGACTCGATGGTTCGGTTCGCCTCGGCGAGCTGAATCGTGTAGTTGGATGAAGCTTTCTCGGCATTGCGGCTAGTCTTGACCTCGCGCGCAATCTCGTGGTTGAGATCTTCCACATTAAGTTGCAGTTTCTCAACCTTCTTCTCGAGGCCAGCTATAGTCAAGGAGGCGTCCCCAAGCTGTTTGTTAAGTTGCGCATTCTGCTCCTCCATCCTTGCCTTTTCGCGCTGGAGACTCAGAATCTGTCCCCTCGAAGCTTCACTAGCTCTCGAGGTGGATCGCGCGATTTCGAGCCCCTTCTGCTGGAGCTTGTTGAGCAAGGCACGGTTGTCATTTTCGGATGCGGTTAGGCGGCCCTTCACCGTGACCAGTTCGCGTTCTAGGCGTTCTTTGGCTTGATCGTTTTTGAGACCGTATTCTCCGGAGGAGATCATGTACTTCTTCAGGTCTTCTATCTCGCGATTTAGCTTCTCACACTCGCCCTCAAACCACGTGAGCCGCTGTTGAGTCGCATCGAGATCTTTCTGTAGACTGGCCTCTCGTTCGCGGGCCGCGCGGGTGGCATTGCGTTCGCCCGCTTCCTCCGCGTTAATCCGCGCTTCTTCGGCTTGGCTCTTCGCTATTCGTAAACGCCTTATTTCATCGCGTGCTTCATCCCGTTCCTTTTCGGCTGTTGCTCGAGCCTCCATTGTGCGTCGCAGAGTGTCTTGCTGTAGATAGAGCTCCTTTTCAATTGTTATTTTAGATTCTTTAAGTCGCTCATGTTCTTCTTGCAAGGCCTGATATTTGTGTTCAGAAAGGAGGGCCACGTCGTCCCGAGATTGGCGCTCTCGACTCAAGTCCATCTGAACTTTGTATAGTTCATTTTTCAGGTCTTTAATTTGAGACTCTAGAACTTCCCGGTTTTGGTTCGCTTGGGCGTCCTCGGAGAGCCGCGCCTGGAGCAACTGTTTGGCGTCTTCGGCCTCACGCTGAAGCTGTGAATGCTGCGACTTCATAGCAACCATTTCAGCTTGGACATCACGCAAACGACTGGCCATCTTCTCCTTCTCGGAAGCCAATGCCTTCTTCTGGTCATCGAAGCTACGCTGCTCCATCTGAAATTTCTTGTTATCTGAGCGGAGGATAGCAAGTTCGCTCTCTTTCTTCCTTACGAGCTCCTCGTAGTCCGTGGAGGTCTTGGATAATTCAGAAAGTTGCTGTTGCGTCTCACGGTTTTCTTTTGTCAGGCGCTGCTCTCGCGACCTTAGGGACTGCAATTCCTTTTGAGAAGCGGCGAGCTTAACATCCGTATCCTGCTCCGTCTTGAGTAGCTTCCCCTCAACATCCCGTAGCTTACGTTCTTTTAGTGACAGCTGGCTCTGAAGCATCTTAACCTCATCCTCGAGGGCGGCTTCTTGTACGCTTCTGTCCGCCTGCTTCCGGGCGAGTGCTTCGATCTCCGTTTCGAGGTCGGCCACTCGAATATCGAGCTCCGACTTCTCTTCCTCGAGTCGAGCGATGAGGGCGGCCGCCTGCTCGAGCTGAGCCCGGTATTTATCCACCTCCTGCTCAGCTCTCTTCTTCGCGATGAGGAGATCGTCGAGCTGACCCTCAAGCTTCTCCTGGTCTTCAATTGCGCCCTTTAGTTCTTCTTCGAGCTGAGACTCGCGCAGCTGCAACCGCTTGAATATCTCCTCCTTATCCAACGCCAATGCCCGTTCACTCTCGAGGACTTGTTGCGTACGCATCAACTCTGCGTGGCAGTTCCGTCTCTCTTCTTCTAGTCGTGCACGATTCTCGGCTTCTTGCCGCATTTTATCATTCAGCTGTCGGATCTTCTCGTCACGCCTCTTCACCTCGATGGCCGTCCGCGTAGCGCCTAATAGTGGCTTCATCTTAATAAGAAGTTGCCACCAAGGATTCTCGCAAAGGTGGAGATAGGTATTGAAGTTCCTCTGGATGACTCGAGTGGCTTCCGTGCGGTATAACCTTTTGAAGGCCATACGCCGTTGGATATAGCCGCGAGCAAGTGATTGAAAACGGGACATGATCTCGGTGATTAAGGCGTCGCGTTGCTCTTCCAGCTCGGCAAGTACGCCAGCTCGGAAAAACACCTTCGTGAGGCCGACACGGTAAAGGGACCTGTCTATCCCCAGCCTGTCTAGCATCAAGGCCGCTGCTGTTTGCCCATCTAAGTGACCTTTTAGCACATCTCTGCAGAGAACCTCGTATCGCTGTCGGAATTCTGCGAACGAAAGTCGGTTGGGAAAGCCGGTCCTCGCGATTCTTATGCCTTCGAGGACACCGTTGCATCTCAACTGATCGAGAACTAGAAGCGCGTTGAATTGCTTAGGGCGTTTCTTGTGGTTCGGAAGAATGCAGCGAACGAAATGGGGATGAGTGCAGTTTAGCTGAGCCATGAGACTGGTTAGTTGCTCCTTGTGCCTTTGCGCGACGGTCCGGAATAGGCCCTTTTTCACTCTACTCCGGGATGCGATGCTATCATCGTCGGACTCGGCACAGTCGGCGAATAGATTCGCGATGTGGCCATCCGTAGAGGCGGCTAGTAATCGGGTGACATTGTCATTCAGGGGATCCTTGTTCTTTTCTAACCAACCCTCGGTTGAGTACTCGACTTCGGCCGCGTAGTGAGTGAGGATAAAACCTTGTCGAGCGCCGGGACGGGACGGGCGATATTTATTGGACTTCTTGTCCCATAATGAGTTTAGTTTCTCCGTAAAAGATTTGTCAGTCGCTTTGGGCATGACGCTATCCTCATCAAGACAGGAGAAAATGCCGATGGGGTTCGATACCTCAATAAGATCGATGGTCGGCTGTAAGTCTCGGCCAAAATCGATAAATTTCCACTCAATCTGTTCTCTAGCGTACTCTTCCTGCTCCAGGACAAACATGTGATGGTTGAAGAACTGCTGGAGCTTTTCGTTGGTGTAGTTAATACAGAGCTGCTCGAAGCTATTTTCTTCGAAAATCTCGAATCCTGCAATGTCAAGCACGCCAATGAAATGCGAGTCGTCAATACCAAGCCCGGTACGGTCGAGCTGACGGTTAATTCTCGTGACGAGGTCCCCAAAGCCGCGCTCATATATACCCTTGGCGAGAGCGTCGATACCCAATCGTACCTGCTCGGGGGTTTGAACCTTCTCTACCCACTCACGGCCTGCTTTGACCTTGGGATGAAGCAGTCCTTGCAAGAAGGGTTCCAAAGGGATACCTAACAGATTGCATACTCTGGCCGCTACCTCCTTGGCGTCCGGAGTGAGGCGTGCTTGATCAGCCATTCGACTTTCTTTGACCACGGTTATATTTCCCAGGTGTAAAACCGCGGCAACGGTACGCAGAATAGACTTCTGCTCACTTTCGGAGAACCCCATTACGTCGAAAGCCTCGAGCAAGGATTCCCATTCGTCGAGATCGGAGACGCCAGAAATTGTATCATGACCCTCGCGGGTATAAGTGAAGTCCTCGACTTGGAATCCGTCGAGGAGAAACTCTCTCTTCATCTGGCGGTCAGCACCTTTTAGGAGCTGATAAAACACGTGGTAGTTCCGTTCTTGCGAATTAATCCGAACCACCCTCGACTTCTCCAGGAGATACCAATCGATAAACGCGCCAGCAATCGCTCCATTTCGGGTGAACTCGATGCGAATAAACTTTCCGAACCGGGACGAGTTGTTGTTCCGAACAGTTTGGGCGTTCCCGAAAGCTTCGAGGATAGGGTTGGCCCGCAGGATCTGCTGCGAGAGGGTAGAGTGCTGCACCCTGCCCTTCGCTGGAGACTCCGAGTGAGCTACTGCGGCGAGATACTGGATAACCTTCTTCGTATTCTCCGTCTTCCCGGCACCGGATTCGCCGGTTACCAATATACTTTGGTTCTCCCCTTCGTCGACCAGATTCCGAAATGCTTGGTCGGCCATAGCAAAAATGTGTGGTCTCGTATCCTCTCGGCTGCGGCCCATGTACCGATTGATGTACTCATTCGTATAGATCGGCAGGGGGCAGTAAGGGTTTACTGTGACTAAGAAAAGCCCCGAGTAGGTGTATATTAAATCAGCTTGGTATCTCATATGAAGGTTATGCACGACGGACGCTTCGTTCAGGTGAGTTAGCTCCGCCATGTCGTTCGCTTTGTCGAATTTGGCCGGGTTGACCTTATCTACACTCTCGCTATCAACCTCGCGTTGCTGCCAGGTTCGAGTCAGCACACTCAGCTGGGAATACGTAGGGCAACGGGATGAGACTTACGCTACCATCGTCACACTGGACCAGTATGCGGCCCTCCTCGAGTTCGTCGACTATCCAGCCTTTGACAAAGGCGGCTTGCGGATCCTTAAGCCAGACATATCTTTTGCCGGAGAAGTCGTTCTCGCCTTCGATCCCTTTAACGGCGTCCGAGTTCCTCCGCACTTCTTCGGTTTTGATAAATGAGGGTGCAAATGTTGTCGAATTGGAGCCATTGTTCTTGGAATCGGCTCGATGCTGTCGGGGGCCGTTCGTGCCAACGGGTAGAAGATTGACAGAAGCTGCTGATGCCTGCGACTGCGTACGGGCATGGGTGGGCGGTGTTGCCGCTCTGGTCAATAGAGTAGATTGGGAGGGGAATATAGCTGATTTTGGCCTACCCACACCGCTCGGACCCGGCGAGGGCGAAGGTGAGGCTCTGCGAGCGAAAGGGTTATTGCGTTGCGACATGTTGAGTACGTTCAACGCCGGATTAGGGGTCCAGAGGTATCATGAGCTCTAAATTGGTTTCATTGGCAAGGAATTCTTGCGGCTGGTCTCGGTAGTCGTTCTCCAGAAGCTACTCCGCTCATGAGACAAGATGCCATAGAAGAGTAGGAAAGAGAATAGATCCGAGACAAGAACAAATGTCGGTATTTCACCAACGAAGCCGATCCCAAGTCTTAACCTCTGTAAATCCGGTCAGAGCAAGTTTCGCCCAAAAGCCCCAATTACTTCTGTGGTGAAAGTGGTCGTGATGGCAATGCTACAAAATGAGGGATTCAATTGTTGACATAGAAAAGCACATGGCAACGAGTGTGCGGGATGTAAACAGTGCTCGGGCTTGGCGGAGCTTGGTATAGCGTTGGGTGAGCTTAGCGTTGGGTATCCAAGTACCCACGCTGCCACCCACGCCGCCAAGGTAAGGTACCTAGACCTAGCTGGTTTGATACATAAAGTATGGACGGCTGGCCATTTGCCATGAAACCGCCAACCCGCCAAAACGTTGGAAAAAAAGATGACATAAGCCATATATGCGATAAACGACTAGAAAAAAAAGATGACATAATCGCATATTTAGGTTAATATAGCTGATATAATACGAAAAAAAAAGACATAATATTAAAAATATTTAAATTAATATAATAGCTTAACCTTATTAAGTAATCGGTACTGTAGCAATGTAGCTTCGTACTAAAGTATCCACTGCAGCGACAGCAAAGGTGGATATGCCCTCATCAAGTGCCTCGTCGCCCTACGCAACGGGCACCTAGGGCATAGCTCCCAAAGGTAGTATATCTACCGATCAGTGCGAAGCTAGACCGTTCATAATTCCTACACATACATAGCTCAATTCATTTCATCTATTTCGTACTTCCTATTATGCGATCGCATGATAATCAACCGGTCACCAATTGACGACCCCTTGTCCGCCCAACAGGTTCCGAAACATCGAACGCTTTTACCGCCGGCACGTTTTTATAAAACCGCAGCTCATCGCGCTACGTGCCGTACTTTACTATAACGTTTTACAACTTCAGTTGTAAAAGGCGCTACTACATACCTAAGTACTTACCACTGTTACCGACTTTTTAAGACTCGTGTACTTTTATGGATTAGTGGGATTACTATAAACGCGGGGCGGTGTAAGGTGAAACTTTATCTCACCACTAACCCCTTCAACACTAACCCCTTCAACCTTAGTGTTATGCGGTTATCTAGCCGCCTAAGCACTCGACAGCGAGACTTGAGACGGTTTTACCACCCTACCCGCTATACTGCCTCTTGAGCCGCGGTTTCTCATGTTTCATTCACGGTTTCTTAAACATCGACCCGTATTAATAACGTGCCAACGACATAACCCTGTAATGGGTTTCGGTTAATAGTAGTAGAATCCTACGCTTAATCGTCGATACGTGATTTTATTATGCGACTACCTTGTTAAAATTCATCCTTCGCTTCTATCTAATTCTATGTGGCTTATGAAGCGACCAATTAAATATCTTCGCTAAACTTTGTCTTACCTTTTTTCTTAACGCTGTTCGTTCAATTCATTATCCTTAACGCGTCTGTTTTACCTCGTATTTTTTTTTTTACTTTTCTACATCTCGGTTCATAGCCTTGTCCCATTTTTAACCCAATTATCAATTTTTGATTGGCTCGGGGATATTAGAAACGCTTCCTGATGAAGCCTTCGAAGTACTTGCATTTTCCTCAACATACAATGCTGTTAACGCTTTCTGACACAACTTATAATATATCGTTTGCATACAACAAGCAGCCTTCCGAGATCGACCTTTCGAGATCATTAGATCTACACTATGGCGACAACAGGTACTACGGGAAAGGGCATTCGCTGTCTTACTGCGATTCATCCTACTCAACATTCAACCCAAGATACCGCCCTTCCCTCCACATACACCCATATAAACACAAGTATGTTTTCCGATTTACTTAATGATCGCGAAGAACCTCTTCTTATTCCCATAGGATATCCACAAACTAAAGCTTTCTCACTACCTACAAAGCGTCTACCTTCGAAGAAACGGCGCGGTTTGATCGATAAAGCTCATTCGGCTCCCACAAAGAGGCTTCGGTTGACTAAGTCTGGGTCCGACTCGGCGCGATTCGGCGTCGAAAGCTCCAGTCTTGATCATAAACGCACCACGTCTCAAGGGACGAAACTGTCAGCTAAGGTATGATAAACAGCAGAACCGCCATGGCTTAGGATTTAACCTCACATATTTACATAGGATATTCAACAACAGCCAGCTCCAGTCGCATCTAAACATACTTCCGCTCCATTATTACGAGACCGCGTTCCCAACGACACTCCTGAATCAACTCTTCAAACCGTCTCTGCATGGTTTGCGCGTCTTGATACTGATCAAGAAGAGTTAGAAGATCCCCCCGTCCCAACCGAAGACCTTGATACCGACCGCCCTGACCCTACAAACTGCTGTCCAAACCCCGACCTGCTTTTATCGAAGAGGCTTGAAGAGGCTCCGGACGACTATAAAGCTTTAAGGATATCGCCTGTGGACTCTATTAATAGGACGCCCACGCCGTCGATATACGAAATGGACGAAGTTGCCAAGTCTCAGAGATCCGCCCGAACCACGACAACGCAAGTAGAACTAAAAAAATATGTGCAAACTGTTTCGGATCCAAAGTTTCATATCTTCTACCTCAGGCCCAACAATATCTTTTTTGATGACGTATTCCGCGATGCCCCAGCTGATGTCACTGCGGTCGTTAATAGGGTTAAAAAGAAACATCCCTACCCCCCGCCGCCGCAGAAGAAAATTCAATCTCTACGGTCATTATTAACCGGTCTGAAGAGTCCGGTGAAAGATAAACCTTCGGATAAGCCGGAGTGGAGAGAGTTCTATCTTCAAGCGGCCAAGTTAGGCGAGAGCCGTATAAAGACATCGCGGCTGGCGGAGGTGTCGCCGAGGTTTATGCCTGGTGTTATGCTGACGGAGAAAGAGGTGAAAGAAACCCTCGACGACTGCTTATTCGAAGAGGCATGGGAGCTTATAGGTCGCCGATTCAGACGCTCCAGCGAGACATCTGTCTACCGCGAGGTCGTCCCTTCAAAGTCATCAGCATCGGTGAAGCTCCCCTGCCCGAGGCCCGATACGCTCTGGGGTAGTATACCCACACAGTTCGAACGGCTTCAATTTCCTGGATACACAAGCAGGTTGGCTGAAGCCCATGCTACCATCAACTTCCCATTCCTAACTGTTGAGTACAAAAGTTCCGGTACTAATACTTCCCAACCTTTATCGGTCGCTCAAAATCAAGTCATTTTGGGATGCATCACTTGTTCCAATATTGCTTGGAGATTACATCAACATGCAAAAGAAGGCCGTCATCCCTTGTTACCTACTACTACTGCTTTTGGTATTGCATCGAATGGTACGGAAGCGCGGCTCTATGTATCCTGGCGAGACTCGAATAAAGCCCGTGGTGAATATTTTGTTGTTTGCCTCGTCGACATTTTTATATTGTCGAAAGTAGAGCAGTATAAGCGGTTGCGCATGTATATTATCAACATATTCATGTGGGCGAAGGAAAGAGAGAAGGACATGTTGGATGCTATGACTGTATTACTCCGCCCTGACTTGCTTTTAAGCACGACAGCAGAAGCAATGGATATGGACAACGACAGCGCAGCAGATCCGGGAGGTCCGTCGGACTCGGAACAGCTGGCTCTGGACGATGACAGCGCAGCAGATCCGGGAGGTCCGTCGGACTCGGAACAGCTGGCTCTGGACGATGACAGCGCAGCAGATCCGGGAGGTCCGTCGGACTTGGAGCAGCCGGCTCTGGACGATGACAGTGCAGCAGGCCGGGGAGGTCCGTCAGGCTTGGAGCGGCCGGCTCTGGATGTGTCGTTAAGTCATCCTAGACCTCTGACACGATCCACACATTCCTCAAACGGTGCATCCCGCTTAGAGAGTGGTGGAATACAGAAACGTAAGGCTGGTGGTAGGAGGTTGCCGCGTTCCTAGACAGGTTGGCAGAATATAACGGCCTCAAGGGTTCACATAAGATCTACGAAACTATATTTGGTAAGGGGGTAGCTACGGATTCGGGTTCAACTAGGGCTGTGGCCTAAGATGAGGGCACTCGTATTCTCGTTCTGATTTTAGTATTTTCCTTAGACTAAGGTTATGAATTCATTTATCTTCTATTCGGTATAACGATATAAAGCATGTTATGAATTATACAATTCCCTGTTCCTTGATAAGTCCTTATCCTGTAGGAAAACTCTTAAACCCTTACTACCGACGTCAAGCCCGCTACTTTCCTCCATACCCCAGCCTCGCCAACCTGGAGGATGCGACGGTGACAGGCGATCCCGTGGATCGGTATAAATCTGAGGTTCCGGCGTCACGGAGTGTCGGTAAGGCGTATCTCGTAGCTCGAGGCCGGCCGAGGATATTGCTTGACCGGCATTCGGTTTCAAAATATTGACGCGTTCGCCGCGTTGGTCAGTGTGCTTATCCCCGCCATGCTCCGAAGGTTTAACCGGCCTAATATTCGATAGATCAATTATTTCGCTAGGGGTCTCGATTCGGACCCGCCGACTTAATGAACCTTTCATCGCATCCCGAAATTTCCTTATAGGAGGCCGCAATTGTTGTAAGCCGTTCGATAGCTTAGTTGATGTGTTCCGAGTTTCTGCGGGCTGAGGCGAAATCGGAGACGACAATTCTATTGGAGTATGTCGAGATCTGCCTGATTGACTACCGGATGGTGGTGGTGTTCTCGTGTGCGGCCACTTTTCTCGAACGAAGTCGTGATGAGACAACTTTGAGGCCCGTGGGATACGTACATCTGTATTAGGTGCGTGGCCTAATTCGCCACGTAGCCAGTCTGACCACCGTTGAATCATGTCTCCTTCTGCATTTATACCGTTATCCTGACTGGCCCAATCGTCAAGCCCTTCCCTCATAAACGCTCGAACGAAATCGATAGCCACTAGACCACAAGTCCAGGGGCTCGACTGCTTTGTAATATGATGAAGAGTACCACGCTTTCGAACGTCTCTGTCATTAACTGTAGATGGGGCTAGCCCACTCTCGACCAACCATCGTTGTAGACGTTGGGACGCGACGTCAAACCGAGCTTCGCAATCATAAGACCATGAGTCGGCGAAAATCCAACGCCGGCGGCGATGACTATAAATTAGGACTGCGAAATGACCATCTGCATCCGTAAATCGAATTAAATGTACCACTAGCCCTACGCTTAGTACCGCATCCTTATCTCTTCTAGGTAAAGGCGATACGACGTCTCGATCAAGCATGGCGTAGCTTGGGGTCCAGAAAAGGCCATGTTGATATTGCACATCTTCTTGGATTACCTGGAGGAACAGCCGAAGATCAAAATCGGATAGATATTCCCCCCTATCAATCCTTCCTATCATATTATAGCAAGCCACCAAACGATCCCACCACGCCTCCAGTGGCATGTCCGGGCGTGGCTTAAGCTTGTCCGGTGGGAAGTGTTTTCGTATCTCAGCATAACCTATGTCACCGAGAGGGAGGAACGCTGGGCGGTTGCGTACAAAGTGGTCGGGCCATGCGACCGGCTCTTGCTTTGAAATACCGGGAAACGCTTGTAAAGGGGTGGGATGTCTCGGGTGATGGACGCCATGTAGTTCACCCCATGAGGGGGGTGACGCTCGAGATGGTTGTGGTGGAGGAAGTTCAGACTCTTTTCCTCGCATCGCGTTAGAATCCATTTTATTGCCAGACGGTTTCCCTTGACTCATCATTAGATTCATATAAGAACCGTTAGATCTAATACCACATCGTGGGACGGATTTTGCCTCCTACCCGTCATACAGGTCTTCAAACAAGGTCTCGGACCGGAACATATATCGCCCGTGTTTACCACATCACAGGTAGGTAGGTAGGTACCTAGATAAGTACCTACCTACTTACCTCCCTACCTAGGTAGGTACCTACCTACATGTAGGGGTAGGTACTTACATAAATCTACTTCCTAAGTTTTTTCTAGAAGATTAATTATACCTTTTATTATAACAAGTAAAAGGTAAAGTATAGGGTATAAGTTTAATTAATTAAAACGAAGATGAATTCAATTCACATTAATAATAGGCGAATAAATCAGACAGTGTCAGTATGAAGCGGTAGCATAGAAGTCTGGGTATCTTTCATGTATATGGGTACCTGATTACTTACATCGGCTGAAAGGGGGTTGGTTGACATATGTCAACGCTTCAGTCAGTTACAACATAAGTACCACATATGTAGCTATCAAAAACTCGAATATCCTTAATATAGTATAATATCATTTGATTTACTACGCGCAGTCCGCGATATGCCTTCAAGGTGTAAGAGTAAAAAGCGTGGTGTAGTCTTCAATTCCTAACATAGTCACCACGGTATTACCCCGCGCAATGACGATGTTCCACTGGACGGCCAACCCAGTCCACGATCGCCATCTGACAATCCACACCTTAATTAGGAAACCCCCCTCTCTTGCTAATGTACCTTCTTAAAGCCTTCGCTAATACGACTATAATTCAAACCTACGCATTTTCTATACATGTATACATATATCGAGTATTTTATTGAGATTGAGTTGTATTTAGAATGACGGCTGACCGAGCCGTGTCGACGTGAGTTACTAATTACCTGAGGTATTAAAATAGTTAAGAGCGCTACGTACATAGGTGAATTGAAAGTCATATGTGGGCGCGCGGGCTAGATACTTGGGTATTTCGGGTATCTGCCTACTGTACGTATCGGAAAGAGAAGGAATCGAGTCAGGTAGATAGCTGTGTTGAAAAAGGCTTGTAATCCCTCGTAGTTCTTATCCTACCCGAATTTATAACAAAGCTAAAATCAATCCAACATATCATCCACCTCATTAATATGGCGTCGCTTCAACCACCCAAACGAGGAGAAAAGTACACATCTCTTCCACATAAACAGCCTTCGAGAAGCGCGCCAACGGGCCAGCTCTCGGTTTGGTTAGATTGGGAAATCCCAAAGCCTAAAGGCTACGAATTCGAGTTTAATATGGTCTGGGCCGCTGTAAGTCTTTCTACTAGTTACCTTACAATTACGCATCGCTAAATGAAAAGTTCTATCACGCTATCCACGTATATGAACTCGAGGGGAAAGGCCAGAATGTATATTACGAATGGGAGATCGACCCAAGCCGAGAAGATGCGTTTTGGAGGGCAATCAACCCAAGTCCGGAGATAAGAGACGTCCTACTAGAACACCCGAGACAAACACGTCGAATATACGTCGAAGCGACCCGAGGTCATCCGCTTGGTTACTATATGTACCAGTTATCATGTGACCCTCACCGTCTCTGGAGTTTGTTGATCGCAAGTAGAGGACGACGTAACGCGATCCCGTGTCAGAGGTGCGATAAACGGTATCGCAGTGCGGTGGGCGGGTTAAATCCCAACTCTCCCACCTCGGTTATGTGGCCGTTCTTCGAGTGTATCAGCCTAAAAGGGCAATGTAGAGATGGGTGTGCCAATTGCGTCTGGGGTGGGGAGAATTCTTGTACCTACAATAGTAGCGCCTATAAACCATACGTAGGCACATCCACGATGCCGGAGAAGTTAGATTCGGTAAATTCCCCCCGGGGGCTGCGTATCCAGGACCAGTTAGGTAACATCCGCCAAATCGTCCAACAGCAACACATGGGACAACAACACATGGGACAGCAACACATGGGACAGCAAAGTAGCCCATCCAGTTCAAGTTGTTCGCCGCAATGAGAGTGGTGCTATCAAGGATCTATAAGAAATTAGGGACGGTGAATAAACCGATGTTCAAATTATTCATCTTCATGGTTTAGTAATAAATCAACTCGCTAAGAGTGAATGACTATTTTAAGCAGCATACCTTTAAGGGTTATTCATGGAATAACACGCAAAACAACCAATTACCAAGTAGGTAATCGGGAAATGATACATCTTGATGGGTTCTTATATGTTATAGTAGATAGATTCCCGATTAACGTACCTCCTAAAAGTAAGAGTTAGGATTGTATCCTCAATGAGTTAGATACACGCGTACGTACCTAGACATATTAAATGAGACGAGCAGCTTTGACTTTACTTCGAGTCATGGGGCCAGTGTTAGTAGGTAGATCGAAAGTATTGTGTTCATCTAGTGTTTGCTTGGCCTTGCGTTTCCTAGTGGTAGTATGGGGTGCGCGTCTTGGCCGAGGCTCTAAGGGGGCTTCTACGTTAGAAGGGCTGTCCTCAGACACCGCCGACTGTTTACTTTCGGTGTTTGCCGTTATAATTGGCGGCATATCCCCCTCAATGCTCGGTACCAGGTTCCCTTGGGGTGATTGCAATTGCGTTAGGGGGGTCAAATCTCCGCCTTGCGCCCCCTGATCTATGGCCTCTTGTAGAACGTTGTAATCCGGGCAGGATGAAGGGACAAAGATAGGTTCTGCTATATCCACATCTTGCCCGTCAAATTCGGGCGAAGACGCCACGACGGACGGTACCGGCGACTTAGTCGATCCGCGAATAGAGACGCCAGATGCGAGCAGGATTCCCTCTTGGGTCGTAATCGGATTCGGTTGCGACGATGGGGGCGTTGGCTGGCTGTTCTTTAGATGCGTTTGGCTCGATTTTGGAAAAATAGCTTCTTCAATGGGGGGGAGGTCGTCGTCATCCCATTTAATCTCTTTAAAGTCCACGTCGTCGCCTAGTGTTGGTATGATCGGACGCCGGGTAGATGCGATATTTCCCTAGGCTATATTAAGTTATGCCTAAACAATATAGAAATACGGGATTCTTACCCATTCTTTCAATGTACCACCTCTTGTATCATTAGAACGTACAGTATATCCCTTCGGGGAGGAAACAGATACCTTCGACGCGGAATGTTCTAGCGGTCCTTCCCGGGACTTGTGCGTAGTAGGGGGGTCCACTGGTGCACGTGGTGTTGTTTGAGATCCAGGAGACGATGGATCGTGGAACCAAGCATCATCACCTGCATCTACAGGTTGCCAACTGGCCGGAACCCGCGGGGTAGACGCCGCGGAGGAAAGAGGGCGCGTCTTCATGGGCGAGGACGCCGCGGAGGAAGAAGCGAGTGTCTTCACAGGTGAGGGTACCGCAGAGGAAGAAGTGAGTGTCTTCACTGGTGAGGAACCTATAAAAGGATAGTCCTCCACCGGCGGGGGCACCTTGAAAGAAGAAGTCTTCGCTTGTGGGGGCGCCGTAGAGGAGGAACCGATCGTCTTTCGCGATGCCGATATAATAGGGGGCAAGGGTATAGATGCCTCTTCTACCGGTATTGCCGATATTGGATTGTTGACTTCGCATCGGTAAATTATTGCGTAAGCCCTATACGTTTCACGCGACGTAATAGTTTTCGCTCTTTGCCAAGGCATCTTGGGGCCGTAGAGGTCGCCAACCGTCAGTGATTCATAGGACTCAATGTCAGTTACGCTGACGGAGGTTTTCATCTTCCGAATATGCTGGGCAAATTTATAAAAACGAGCCCTCTCGAAGGCCCTCCGCAGGCCATGTTGGCACCTTCCAATGACATACTCGGCGAGAAATTGTTGTAGGGAGAGAGTGTGGAGGTTTATAGGGATTTGAATAGATAGAGTCGCTATTATATATAAATTAGCTTCATCTAGTAAGTATTTAGATAAACATATATAGTTAACACGTACATTCAGAGACTTTCTCGACTGGCTCATACACCTCCTCGCCCGGCTCGCCCACGGAATAAAATTTGCAAGTGACAATGAGTAACTTGAGATATCTCAAGCCATCAGATCGGTCGAAGGAGGGAAGATTTGATGTCCGTGTCCTGGCGTACTTCTGTCTCGCCTGCTGATACCCATCCAGAGTTTCTGTACTCACTGGATCCGGGTCACGGACGCCAGGGCGAAGGCTATTAGACTCGAACTCGGCCAGCTCAAACCTGGGTTCTTGCTGTCGTCGACCAAGGAAGTTCTCACTTCGTGTAGATACAATCATGTCCGGTCTCTGTGTGATGGGCTTGTTATCGGTGGAATTGATTAGGGGTTGGAATACCTGCCGAGGATTTTCTGAATTGGGGTTTATTGTATGCACGATGCCCCCCTGGTAGCCCTGTGGTGTTTGTTGTATATGCTGTGCCTGCTGCGTCTGCTCTACTTCCTGTGACTGCATTCTCCGGCTCTGTAGTATTTGTTTTCTTCGTTCGACATAGCGTATGACAGTATCAGAGAATGGCTTACTACAATGGCTACAGTATTTACCACTATTTTCCCAATAAACCTCCTCATGTGAGAATGCCAACTTCCCGGCACGGGGACATTCCCCCGGAAGCGCAAACTTCTGATCTTCTGGATATCTATCCATAATCACGCAACAGAATATAAAGGAGGTGAAAAAGATCTTCTCTGATCGAGTAGGTTTCAGGAATTACCTAGGGAGAGATAATATTCGAAATGAGAGGCGAGTTCATATTGCCTCTGGATGCAGGCGATCTGTTTTCCTTTGAATATGGTGTTTTCTGTTTGCTGATTACGCTAGTCATATTAAGCGCCTTGAAATCGGGTCCTCATAACTTAGGTAGTTTCATCCTCCCGTCCCTTGTCCCGCTACTAGGTGCTCAAAATCAGATTGTATCTTTAGCCGCTCTTATTTTGATGAGTTACGGGTTATGCAAACGAGTTATCAATTTGGGGTAATCAGAGGCCGGTAGAAAAACGTTTCAACGTCAATGTTCGGACTTTCACAGATATACTCACACAGAGAATGCTTGCATTATATGTTAATAATAACCCTATGAACTTTCTACGTCTTTATGATTTAAGATACCGTAATTGAATTTATAATAGTGTTGACAATATTTACCTAAGTACTTAGTTCCAAGCATAGCTAAAAGAGAGGTCTATCTGGGTCAACGTAATAATATTGATTGATTGACTGATTCATGTGAAACTACACACTCAAAACGGTACCTAACCTAATCCATCCAGAACTCAAAGGCATAAGGAAAGTGATTCGCGCCGACATGGGATCTGTGACCAGAACTCAGATCCACTCCCATTCATTGTTGCGTTTGCGTTTGCGGCTATCCCCGCCATTGTCATGAATCGACCAATCATAATCAAGACGAACCCAACCCCGACCCTTCTAACTAAATACGCGCCTGTGTGCGCCTCGAAATTCTACTCTTCCGTAGGTAAGGTGTCATCCACTGCCCACTCGGAAACAAGCCGAGTATCGTACCCATCCCAATCTTGGAAAGCTTTCAACTCCAACATCATCTCGACTGCCAATAGCTGAGACGGCGGGCTTGCCACCCAAACTCGTTGACAGAAAAACACGAGGAATTCCTCCCTAGCCCGAAATGACAATCGGCAAAAATGCTCCGCCCCCCGTTCGTTCAATTCCCAGGTCACATTCATGATAGTGCGGAAATGGTCGGTGAAAGCAGGGAAAGTAATCTGGGAACAGAAAGCCCGAGCTCTAATTCCCCAGAAGTCGCGTGGCACACTTTTCTGCTCCACCTGGTCGATAAGCTCATTCAAGGAAGCCTGGGCTCTGGAACTTCTGCTGTGGACTCCGAAACCTCTTCTGTGGGCTTGTAGGAAACTGGCGTACTGCTTCGCAAGCGCACTGGCCTTATCCGCGTAATTGGTGCAGGCCTGTGCCATCTCTTCGATATTGGCCACATCGGGGTCGACTAGGGCCCATTGTTCGCGCGCAAATGCGTGAAAGGAATTTATATTAGAGATCAATTTCTCTATTTCACCCCCTTGGTGTTCGAGGTAATCACGGAGCTTCTCCCTACAACTCTCTAGGAGTTCCTTAGCCAGCTGGGCGCGCTCGAGCACCCTTTTTTGTGTCTCCACGTTCATTATGAGAAGGTTGTAGTAAGTTGCAAAAGAATTCTAAGTAATTTCGGAGTCTTTTAGTTGACTAGGAGGGCTAGACAGGAAGAGTTGAAGAAAAAAAAGATAGTTTCACGCATGAGCGTTTGCTTATATTACTCAATTGGCATAGGCATCAAGGGAAAGGAGAGAGAATGCCAACCACCTCGGATATGAAAAGAAGCGGAGACCCTTACCATTCTTGGAACATACAAACGCCTGCCGTAGACGGCTAGATACTTACCCACGAAGCAGATAGGCGTACAGTCCCGAGCCTCAGCAAAGATATTGAATATCTGCCTAGCCATATACATCTTTACACTTGACTTGTCCGTTTAAGGACGTCATCTTTGTAAGAGGTTTCTATTCGTTTCTATGGGCGGGTAGTTAGGTCCGGGAATTCTCGGAGTAAGTAGGTACTCCTTACTTAGATACTTTGATGATGAGTATTGACGTAGGTATCATAGGGGAGTGAGACGAAAATCAAAGAATTTACTTCATTTTAATGCCCCTATGTGTTTTATCTTCCTTCAACCCCTATACCATAGATCAGTATAATGGTCCAAGGTTAGATACGTCATAACTTTAGCTCGTCATGCCACGGCCACGGGGCAACATAGGAGTTCACAGAGCCGAAATTACTCATTGGTATCTACATGACAGACTTTCTCAGAAGCAAATCGTCAACAAGCTTCGAGAAGTGTTTGGCTTCCAGACATCAGAGCGATCTCTTCAACGAGCCATCGAGGGCTGGCACCTCCATAAGAATGAACAACATATTGATGCTGTTGAAGCGGAATTCCGCGCCTTGTTCGAAGCCGGGTTACAGATAGCCACCATAATTCATTACTTTGAGACAGAACGACCCGAAATCAAGATAAGATTGCGATCCATTGAACGTCGAGCCGGACAATGGGGATTATATCGCTACAACCATGTGACATATACCCCTGTGCTATTGTCACTTGTACAGTATTATTTCTTTACGGAGTGTCTGAAGGACGACGAGATACTAACCCGGTTACGATGTCAACATAGAATTGATATATCTTACGCCCTCCTAGTTCGGATTCGTCTCGAGAATAATATGAGTAGGAAGATTCTAACTGAAGAGGACCGAGTTGAGCTTATGAATTTGCTGGAGAATTTCTTCGACAGATACCAAAGACATTCGGATGCGTTGGGTGACTACGGCAAAGATCATGTCTATGGGCTCGTTCGTAGGAGCGCAGGGCTTGCTGTACCAAGGCAGATGATCTGGGAAGCATATTGTCGGCGGTACCCAGAAGCAGTACGACAGCGGGGGGAGACTAGACTATACGTGAGAAAGGAGAAGAAGTTCATCGTTCCCGGGCCGAACTATATGTGGTCTATGGATGGTTACCAGAAGCTTCGGTTCGCTGGCCTCGAAATATACGCCGCAATCGACGCATTTTCTCGGCGTATTATATGGTGTAAAGTATGCCGGTCTACCTCTTTACCAGCGAACATCTTAAAACAATACCTCACCACCGTAATCGAGCTGGGATTCCGACCCTGGTATACCCGGACGGATCACGGAGTCGAATCACCCCTTGCAGCTCGAGCCCAATTTGACTTGGCTAAGGTCACCGAGCCTACGATAGAGATAATACACCCGGATGGTACCCGGCGTATACAGAGACAAGGTCACCGTATCTCGGATTCTCATATCTGGGGGGCGAGTAAGGGGAACAGGAAGATCGAGCAGTGGTGGCGACAGTTACGCGGGGGCGCAACAGACCGGTGGATCGTACGTATATAAGGACCCAGCCTATTAGTTCAATATTAACCTTATACAGTCATACTTCAAAGATCTAGAATCTTCGGGCTGGTTTATTAGAGAGAACATAGTTGATCAAGTTGCTCTATATGCTATATATGGAGAAATTATACGGCACGATGTCAAGGAATTCGTAGAACAGTGGAATAACCACAGGATTAGATATCAGCCACGTAAGAACCACACGATTTCTGGCCATGTCGAAACATTGTGGAGGGGTTATGGTCAAACTGATGTCCAAAATTGGGGTGTGAAGATATCGGACAACCCACTACTGCTGGCTAAAGCACATGAACTCCTAGAGCCAGTCAGCCACTATGATTTCGACAGTCTTTTGTCGCCGGAAACGCAACGTCTCTGTGACGAATGGCTGGCTCAACATCCACCCGGAGATCTTCAAGGCAATCGAGCACAGCCATACTTCGACACCTATAGAGGCTTGAAGGACTTTCTGGAGACATACGAGGAAGAGGCGAGACAACCTAAATTAAGTTGTAATGAACTTCCACGGGGCGGTCTACTATGGTATCGTCGGCAGTTACAGGGCCTACAAGAGTGTCTACCTGATATATCAGAAGCGAGGAGGGGGATAGAAATAGATGGAGATGAATATGGTGCATGGCTAGATATGCAAATAGATAATCATAACTAAACATGTAGGGAATATTTGAAATCTTATACTTTTATGAAAATCTTATAAATTTAACCACTGTCATATTGTGGGCAGATGAGGCATATGTTCTTTTTTCTTCATTCAGCATATACCTAGGTCGAAGGCCTAGTTAATTAGACACTCGTATATTAATGTAGCTGTTCTCGCATTATATGGTTCGCCTCATGATAATCACTTCTCGTTTTGCCTTGTTCGTTACGGAAAACATGCGTCGTATATACAGTTTTTACTACGATGTTATGCGATCGCTCAGCGACGCTAAGCGGCCGGCAGCAAGGTTGGGACGGCTTTACCGCTTTACTTAGGTAAGTACATCAAATCTTACAGTTTTGAAAACTACGAAAGTCATTCTAATGCTGTCACGGTTCGATACGGTTGACCTAGCTCTGTTGGGCAACCGGCACCGAGGCTCCGGCCGGCTACGCCTCCGGAACCTATATATAAAACCGCGGTTTAGTTTTCTCTTCTTTTCCTTTTCATAACATCAACAAGATTCAATTCCTAGTCCTTAGTATTACGCGCCGTGTCAAATATGTTCTTTTTTTATAAGCTTACTATTTTTTACTATAAGTAAAAGACAACTCGTTGTAATTAAAGGAAAATCCTCTTATCCCTGTTTTGTTTCTATCTACTTTTATTCTATCTGTTTTTATCCTTATGTCTCTTCTGTTCTTGTTCCCTCCTGTTCTTGTTCCCTCCTGTTCTTGTTCCCTCCTGTTCTTGTTCCCTCCTGTTCTTGTTCCCTCCTGTTCTTGTTCCCTCCTGTTCTTGTTCCCTCCTGTTCTTGTTCCCTCCTGTTCTTGTTCCCTCCTGTTCTTGTTCCCTCCCGCTCCCGTCCCGCAGTTCGTGTCGCTTCCCGTTCCCGTTTCCGAGTTCTTATCCCCTCCCGTTCTTACCCCCTCTGGTTCTCGTCCTTCCTAGTTCTCGCCCCACCTAGTTTTAATTTCCTCTGATTTTCATTTTTTAGTTCGTATCTCCCGTCACGCGCCCGATAAGCCGCGGTTTTAGATATACGCTCCGGCGGCGAAACTAACCGAAGCTTTAGTGTCGATTGCTTAGTAGGGCTGGGCTACCGCACCGAGCCGTGATAGAGGGGAAAAAAGACTAGTAGTTAATAAACTTTCATTGAAACCGACTACTAATTCTTTCAATTCTAGTGTGTATACAATATATGATATTGCTTCGTAGCATCAGTCAAAGCTCTTATACCCATTCTACTAACCTCTGAAGGTATGGTCAAACCTTCAGGTGTGCCAACACTGATCACTTTATGCTGATTACTTTCAACACTTGGCGTGTAAGAGGAACTGGTTGCGGGTTTGTTGATATCAGCTGAAGGATAAAGCCCTCGCTCCTCACTATTTTCCGAGATGATACTAGCTTCAATATGGTTTGTAAAGGAAAGGCGTCGCTTTTTCGGCTGGCTCGAATCGTCATCGTCGCCGTACTGACTATGTATATCTTCGAAAATATCATCGTAATAGTCAGGATCAAACGAATCTAGTGAGGTATCATCGCAAGAATAATAAGCTTCATTATCACCTTCCTCGAACTCGTCGTAGTCGCGTTTATTGGTGTTCTCTCCGTATTCGCGTCTCGCATTTCGTGGCGTAGGGAATGACTTCGTTATGAGAGTCGTCGTTACTTCATGGCCGCCCCCTCGCGCGTCCTGGACGAGACGAAGCTTAAAAGTTTCTTTTTTTTGGTTTAGAAGTAATATGATGGTGTTAGTAAAGAGTGACCATGCGAAACGCGCGAAGAAATATTCCCGTGGAATCCCTTGGAGAGAAAAACAAGGCTGGTTATGGTATCGAAGAATCATTTCGAGGTCACCCTCGTCCGATTTGCCCGGTGTCATTAGTATGTGTGTATTCAACCTATATCTGCCGCGATTATGAGGGCCGGGTTTTTCTTTAGGGAAGAAAACTAAGTAGCTTGCATCAAAGAATGTGTGGAGGTCCATCCGAAGAGGTAATGTATTGCAATAACCATCTAAAGGATTGTTTCTTCGGTATAGAGCCTTTGCGTATTCACGCATATGGTTCCTAGTGAACCACTTGTTCGCCTTTTTTGGTATTATATGGCAGATCTGTAATCCACATAATGTACCCGTAATACGACAGGATTCATTGTGGTAGCGGACGGCCGGGGGGGAGTTTTGTCGAACTAGTTGATTTGACGATCCCGGTTCGTTGGGCGGCGGTTCAGCGACATTACCAGAAGTGTCGCCGGACGATTCGTCAGCGCTTGAAAGGTCAAGAGACATCCAAGGCTCTGGGATTTGTTTCGGAAACACCCAGTGGTAGAAATTTGGGGTTACAGCGTAATGGCCTATTAAGTTAGTATTGATTACGTCAAGGTAGGGATAGATTTACCGTCGTCTTGGTTTGGGACATGGAAATAGTATTCCTTGCAAGGCAAGATATCGTCGTCGGGTATATTCACCGCCGCGTCTTCGGGATTACGAGATACTGATAGAAATGGTTGATTATTTGGCGGACGAGATCCATGCGCGCGGCTTCTCCCTTCGTCATCTGTCCAGACGTTCCCAGCTATGATACAACAGGCATAATATACGACCCTATAGAGAACACCCCCATTGTCGGATGCTTGGAGACTAAGCAGCGGATCTAGGTCGGGATAAGCAGGATGATAAACGTCAAG
Source organism: Pyrenopolyporus hunteri (assembly GCA_902806595.1). NCBI lineage: Eukaryota > Fungi > Ascomycota > Sordariomycetes > Xylariales > Hypoxylaceae > Pyrenopolyporus > Pyrenopolyporus hunteri. The sequence continues at coordinate 567,157 of CADCXC010000035.1, read as the reverse complement.
GTGTCTGAGGAGAGCATATTTATCTTTATCGGCAGGGAGTTCAATAAACGAAGGAAGCCGCTTAGACGCCATAGCGCATTAGTTTCGCGATAGAAATATCGCTAGAATAATGGAAGATGGGAATGAAGATTCTAAGGTAGGTAGATAGGCACCTAAATGGATTAATAGGTAAAGGTAGGTAGGTAGGTACTTAAGTACCTACCTACCTACCTACTTAAACAACTCGCATTCGGATTAACATAAACCCGGGTATGAAACGGAACCGGTTGGGTGCTTATGTCATATTATGTCATCTCTTTAAAAGCAATATTTGATTATGTCATCTTCCTAAAAAAATTCCATTACGGCTTATGTCATCAATTTTCAGTGGTTTTGGCGGGTTGGCGGTTTTGGGGGAATGGCCCACCATAGTATGGTGGGCCATTCCCCCCAAACCGCCAACCCGTTAAAACAACTGAAAATTGATGACATAAACCGTAAAAGAATTCTTAGATGATAAAAACCTATAATTAATTAAATAAAATATGTAGAGATATATAGTTTAAAGATTTAAATATTTCGAAAATTAATTAATTTTATTAAAATTTTTAATTATTTTATTTATTTTTTTAATTTTTTATTTTTTATTTTTAAAAATATTAGTTATTTTATATATACGTAACTACCCTAAATAGGTATTTTTTACCCGTATATCTATTCGATAAATATGTAAATATTTTTAAAAAAATATTATAATTTTAAAATTATCAATATATAATATATTTTTCTTACTTTTAAAATAATATAATTATACGATTATAAACTTTAAATATATAAGAATACTTTTATTATTATAACGATACGTATAATAAAGTTTTTTTAAAAACTCGTTAGTCGTATATTATGTCATTTTTTCTTATATTATATCATCTTTGTTAATGCCAGATATGTGATTATATCATCTTTTTTTTAATCGTTTATACGCATATATATGGCTTATGTCATCTTTTTTTCAACGTTTTAGCGGGTTGGCGGTTTCATGGCAAATGGCCAGCCGTCTAAAGTTGCATATATCCGATCTTGCAGCTTGCGTCCGACCAGGGCAACGCCAAGCCCCACCTCCGTCGCGGACACCTCCAATGACATCGACTGTCACAATGCCATGGATACCAGGTACCCAGGTACATCTTCGGGTGGTTCAGAACACAAATCTGCACGGCTCGAAGTCGTAGAAAAACTTATGGGTACCTGCCTTGGTACCTTAGGTACCTTAGGTAAGCGGTGCATGCCACGCTTGGGCTTTATTCTGATGATCGGATCGACGAACAATAATCTAAATTCCGTCCAACGTTTCCCGCCTTTGAGGAAAATACTTCGAACGAAGCAACACTCCAAGATCACTTTTTCTTTCGCATTTTGCTGAAAGAAATTTTGCGTCTTGCATTACCCATCTTTGATATCGGTCATCCGAAGCTGCCTTGACATCTATCATCTTTTGCGGTGCTTAGATTCAATCGTCATACTGCTGTCGATTCGTCTATTACCCTGAAGTCCACGCGTCTCTTTAAGGTTCCTTGCGATGCCAATCCATCTGTCCGTCCGGCATACTCGTCCGTTCGTATATCTAACGATTCATTGACCGATATAGGGACCTACCTGCACATACCTAAGACGTGACACTATATAATTCATCGTTGGTGGCCTGTCCGTCTTACTGAGCCATCACTCGACTCCCGCCGCGGGCTTCCTCATGCGTCGCGTCTGCTTCTTCCAATATGTCGGAGCATCCTTATAGGTACGGACCCTATCCGGGTCAGCCACCTCACGCCCAATTTCAGTCACCATTCACTCAACCCCCATCCTTAAATACTCAACCGCCCTATTACGGGGCTTACCAGCAGCCTACCGCTGCCGCCACTGCAGGCAACTATGCGACCGTTCATAATTCGTTCCAATTTAATGCTAGCAATATACCTGGCTTGGGCATGAGCAGCTCCCTGCCCACTACGCCCTATAGGTCTGAGAATAACGGAACCTATCAACCGCGGTCAGATGCCTCACGACATCCTCTCCTCCCTATTCAAAAGCCCGCGAACCCCCCTGCTACCACATCCGGACAAACCAATTCCTACAAAAATTCCACCAAACAACGAGGCGCCCTCGCGCCACCAGAGGTACGAGAAAAGGAAATGCTCGAAGAAGGAGAGCTTAGCGAGGGGGAGTTTGAGGATTTATACGAGCCTAAGGATACGGTTGATGTGACGGTGCCAACCCCTCCAACCCTTAGACCGCCTAGCGTGATGGAGAATCAAAATGGAAGTGTGGGCGACGCGGATGAATCCTCCATATATGATGGCGCGACACCTCAAGGTGAAACTGCCATTAATAGCACATCAACGTCGCTTCCTGCTGCCGAACGAGAATATTCTCCAGATGGGGATTGGGAACCTTCGTATCAAGAACGTGAGAGGTCCGGCTCGTACTCTCCTTATTTATCGCCGAGGGAAATCCAGCGCAGGGCATCAGTGAGCAAGCCCACTACTCACAGTGAGAGACGTAAGTCGTGATGAATACTCTAATTTTCTTTCAAAGTGCCGGCCTAATCTAACCCTAAGTAGAAATCACTAGCACTCATCCTGCGTTGCAGTCTTTGCCGGGAATACATACAACAACCACGGCTCGACCACCCGTCGACGCCCCGTTATCAAACGGCGCACCCGCTGTTCCAACGCAAAGCCCCGCAACTGCAGCTACCCACTCTTTCCGTTCCGTCGCTGAGGCCAAAAAGAAGGCGCAGGAGGCTATCCTTGGTTTGTGGCCCTTGAAGGTCCGATACCAAGATTACATCGAAGAGGGGTTTGACGAAAAACTCATCAAAGGCCTATTCACGGACTTGGGCCTAGAAGCTTCAATACCTAAAGCTCCTGCAGTCCACAAAGCTCCCGGTAATTCACAGGTTTCAGCTAAGCCGTCTGATCCTTCTCAACCTGCGTCCGAAACACATGACGCCAAAGACCAGTCCTCGAGTACGTCAAAGCCAAAGCAGCCCACCATGGCTGAGCCTCCGAAGGACACAAACAACACGGGTGGCGCCAAGGCAACTGAAAAGACAGCTGCCGAGGAGCGTAAGGACAAGATTGCCCGCAAATTAGCGGCGAAGGCGCAGAAGACTGCGACTGCGACTGCGACTGCGACCGCGACTGCTCCCAAGCCTTCAGTACCAACGCCGACTTCCCAAGCAGCTCCGGCCCATGTGAGCATTCCAGCCTCCGCAACCGCATCCCCAGCAATAGCAAAACCGAAAACGCGAGCCGAGAATAATGCGATTCTCCACCAAAAACTCGCGGCACTGAAGAAGGCACAAGAAAAAGCCGACGCCGAAAGAAAGTTGCAGGCTGAGAATTCCGCCAAACCAATGACACCCCCAGCCAATATTAGAAGTAACTCGGCGACACTTGCCGATGCGAGAAAGGATGGAGATTCATCTACCAAGTCACCCACGGCCACACTACCAGCTCCAGAGACGGGTCGACGTTCAGTATCAACGGAAAAGAGTCTGCCTAGGGACGGTGGTATCCCAGGCTTGTTCCTAACAACGCAACCAATACAGCCACCCACCCGCAGCTTAAAGCGGCCCGTGGCTTCGGATTTCGATAACTACTCTACCCCCACTAGCACACTTAAGCGAACTCGCACCCAGGAGACGTTAATCATTGATGTCAGCGATGACGAAGACGTTGAAATGGACATTGCTTCGCCTACTGATGAACCCACTTCATCAAATGAGATAATTAACCCACTTTCTCGACAACCTTCCCTGAAGACATTCCCACCATTATCCGACCCCTTGAACCAGAAACAGCGCTCAAGCCCCGCCTCAAGCGCAGCACCAACTCCACCAGTACACGGGGCCAAGCTTGACCTGTTACATAAACGAATTGAAGAGACGAAGCGACTGATTGCCGAGGCTGAGGCAAAAAAAGCTGCCAAAAGGGTGAATAGTCCTCAGTCGCCTCAGCCTCAGCCTCAGCCTCAGCCTTCGGCCACAGAATCTACGGCATCTCCAAAGGCCCCAGAAGCACCCATAGTGCCCCAAGTACCCAAAGAAGTGAAGACGGCGAACGAAGTGAGACGCGAGAGAATAGTAAGTTTCGAGCTGCCGATCGTGGATGCCACCTTGAAGGAGAAGCGGGATAGGCTTAAGGAGGCTGTTGCGCAAGCAGCCCAGCTCCAACTCGAGATTCAAGCGGACACGATTAAACGGGACAGACTAACCAAAGAGGTGGAACAGTTAGCTGCAGAAACAGGGATGCAAGCCGAGGTCCCCCCTGATAGTGAGTGAAATCATAAGTTTTATTGTTACGCGCTCGACTTGCGGCGTCCTGTTATATGATGCTGATATATGTGTGCTACAGGAGCCGGCGCATCGCAGCCGAATCACGTCGAATCCCAGAGCTCCAGTGAGCAGCAAGATAATTCCGGAAAAGTTGAGGATGTGGTGATGTCTGAGGGAGAAGATGTGATCAACCACAACCAGCCTACCGTCTTCACTGAAACAACGCCCAGTCTGGATCAGTCACAGCCCAATCTCTCAATAGGCGACAAACTCGCTACTACTCCGGTTCGGTCGCCGCAGAATGTTACTCCGGCCTATGAGGAACCGCATGTTGAGGCCAGCAATGGGAATGTATCGCTTGAGACTACCTCTACGGATACTCCCGCCGATGAGAACGAGGCCAATTTCAGCACCGCAACCGACGCGTCGGAAGCTCAAGTCAAAAAACAAACCCAGCCTCAGCTGAACGTCCCGGATCAATTACCCCAAGTACCTTCTCCAAGCACCCAGGGTTCATACCTATTGCAATCGACGCCAGCCTCACCGATGCGTGATACTTCCTCGGGACCTGAGGTTGACTCACCGAAGTCTTTTTCGCCGCAGGTCCAGGACAATTCATTTATTGACGAGCAGCCTAGCGGCGAGGTATTAAACGAGGCTAGCCCGCCGCGACCGGCTGACGAACTGACCGTGTCCGCGCCCGAACACCCGACCGGAGAAGTACAGAACAGCTCATCTCACGAGCACCCCTTACTGACTTCTGAACAGGAAGAGCCTGAGCAACGGACCCAAGTAGAGGACCTGCTATCTTATCACAGTCCTCTTGGGTATTTCCGTGCTTACAGATTCCACCCCAAATACTTCGACGAAGTGCGAGGCGGTCTCAAGTCGATGACGTATAGCTCTAAAATCGATCCTATGCGCCCAGTTTGCCCACGCGCCTTGGCTGGAGAACAGTGCCCCAATGGTAATGCTTGCGAGTTTCAGCACTTTGAAGATATGGTGCTTCCTGGTGAGTTCTCGGAAAGACGTTCTCCGTCCCTTCAACCCTTTCTGCGAAACAACCCCCCCTTTGGATAACTGACTTCATGGCGCCACGATTTAGATGCGGAGATCATCACACAGCTCGGCTCCGCCGACATGTTCACCGGAGAAACAAGGATCAAGTTCATTGAAGGCCTAAGGAAGGTACTCAACGATCTGAAGGCCAACAAAGTTAAGGATTTCGACCGGATCACGAAAGCAATCATTAAGCACAGACAAGAATTCCTCGAGGACAAGTCTAAAATACTACCCCTCGACGCTGGTACTACCTAAGGAACCTCGTAGCTCACTTTACCCAGCAACTCACCATTGATTCAACCCCCGTAGAGTTTTATTCCCCTCGTCTCTTTGCATCAGCTTTTTCGTGTTGCGTTAGCTAAGGCAGGCTGTGCCCTTCAAGGCCACGGCTCTTTTAGCCGACTTATTTTTCTCCATGAGAGATCCCATAGCAGTGCCCACCCTCATGATAAGGGATTCGGTAACCTCTTATGGGCTGGGGCATCTGCTTATGGGCTATTGACGTTGGTAATTACTCCGGCCAAGGGCCGGAATACCAGAGACAAGATCTACTAGACCGATATGTCTATGAGGCAACTTTAAGAGGTGGATCTGAGGCCTTGTAATGGCCAGGAAATGGAAGAAAAAAGCAAAGAATATGAGCAGAACGTCGGGATAGTCCCTTACAACATAGTAATAGGAGTCGAGTGGCTAGCGGGGAAAGCATATTACATGCGTTTTGCTACTCGTCCAGGTGCAAAGAACGCCCTCGGAAGACAGCTACGCGAACCCGCAGAGCCATGTTGAAGAGCATTCGCAGTCCATGCTAGACGCTCGCGGACTAGTTTAATAAATGCATTCAGTATTCCTCATGATTAACGGCCTTAAATGACTTGGATTTCGTGATTCTAATTCCTTGAAGAGTACTTTTTGGTAGCCTGGATCGTTACGACTACCTACGTTTAAACATTTTATATTAGCCAGCGTCGCGTCGTCCATCTAATGAAACGAACGTCTAATACCCAGATATTCCCTCATCTTACCAGTTTATAGAACGCCGCAATTTCATACCCAAGCTCATTAATCGCACTCAAGATCCTCGTTCAACGTCACTCGTGCTCGAGCCGCTCCCCCCTCTGTCCAATATACTCGTAGCAGCACTCGGCTTCGCCGCAGCGAGCATCTCGGGCTCCAGCCGGCCCTCCTTCTCCTCCCCCTGCCCCTTCCGCTCACCAGCACTACCATCCCCATCCTCGAAATCCCTCTCCATCAGCTCGCCGAAACACACGCTCGGATGGAAAACATTCAGCGCCCACACCGCCACGGTGATCACGACGCCCTCGAAGCCGACGAACAGGTCCTGGCGGCCCATCAGCGGGCCGGTCCACCCGGCGCCCAGCTCGGCGACGCGGAAGGCGCTGCGCCAGAAGACGCAGGCGGCGCTCAGCGCCAGCGCGGCCAGGCAGGCGCCGGACGCGCCGGAAGCGCGCGCGCGCACGAGCGCCGGGTCCCGCCGCACGGCGCTCGCTAGGAAGTCCGCGGAGAGCAGCAGGAAGACGAGCAGCGTGAAGACTTGCAGGGCTAGGCCCGCGATCATGATGTTGTCCCCCGTCGTAGTCGGCGAGCCCCGGTGGAAGGACGAGGAGGCGAGGGCCCCGCCGACGGCTTGCAGGATTAGGGAGGTTATGTCGCAGGGGATGAACTGGGTGCGGTGATTAGTAGGTAAATAGTGGGAGCCTTTGATTTTTTTAGGGGGCTTTTCATGTTGAGTGTATGGTAAAGGGGAGGAGGCGAGGGGATGCGACTTACGATGCGCGTGTAGTACTTGGGCGGGATCCGCGAGTTCTCGGGTCCGAAGGCGGATACGACTTTCCGGATGCAGAGGTATATGCCGGCGGCGAAGAAGGCCGGGCCGATGGTTAGACACTTGATAGTAAGAGTCAGTTAGTACTGTTTTCGAGACGGGTTTGCATCTGAGCGTGTCCTCGCGGCGCAAAACCTCAATGAAATTGGCGATGAATCTCCTATTTATGAGAGACAACAGACACAGGATTTCAGGGGGTGTCCTTTTAGTGCCACATACGCAGATCTGCATGAGAAACCCGTTCTCAGACCATTGGTTCTTCCAGCTCATGATCCGGCCTACGTACCCAAGGATCTCGCAGATAAGGCCCAGAACCATGGCGACGGAAAAGAGGCCGCCGCGCCGCGTGAAGGCGAAGACGGCGAGGAAGCCGAGCAGGGAGAGCGAGAACAAGGCTAAGAAGGCGACGTTGGCTGCTATGCTGATCCGATACTGGTAGAAGGACTTGTCGTAGGGGCATATCGCCGGCGTGCAGTCCTTGAAGGAGATTGCGGCAGCGCCGTCTCCGACGTGGTCGCTCATCGTGTCTACGAGATGCCGGGCGGATCGAGGTCAGTCTGTGTAAGTGGTTATGCTGAGACAGACAGATACAAGGGAGCTCCAGAACCAGGAGTATCAAGCGTATTTATCAACGAAGGGAATACCATTAGTGGCGGGAACCTCGGGACGGGGTAGCAAGGCTACGAACTATAGGGGGGGCGTGTTACAACGCTTTGGAAGCTCGCTTCCTATTGTTTTAGTCACTGCTAGACATAAAAATAGACGAGGCTGTAGGTTAACTACTAGATGCCGAGGTCTCACGAGTAGATATTTAGCTTAAACTGCTAGATATCTACATGCTGGCTAGCTAGCACTAGCCAGACATGTATTGTACGAGTACTCCTCGGCATGGCGTATTAATTAGCGAAACGGCAGGCAGGTAATTAACAGTTCGTCCTAACCAATGGAGATCAATGGGATTCCATGAATCACCTCTATAATAGTAAGCATGCTACGCACATTTACCCACCTATGCCAATGCTTAGAGGTTCTTATTATATTCTCAAGTGGAAAATTTGGTGCCTGGAGGGCGAGTAGTTGCGTTGACTACCCCAAGTGTATATATGTCCTAGGACGGATCTTCTAAACGACCCCTTATCTTGCAAATATGGGGGCGCTTTCTAAAAATTCCCAGGCATATTATTCGCGAAGATATCACTGCGTACCGACTTATGCAACCCAAAGGCCATGGAAGGATTCTTTAGTCCTACCTACATATCGGATCCGTCCACGACCGAACGGGGGCCGCGGACCTGCGAGGGGCCACGGTCGTACGGTGTGGGTATGACTTCGTCCAGCCTACGATAGTCTGCCGAATACGGCCATCGATTGCTGTCGGGTTACGCGGCATAAATATAATACAAAAGTGAACCCAGTTCCAGTCCAGGACTAGAAGCCCGATGGGTACATATCTAGGTACCTGGCCCAGATACTGGGACACATTTGTCGAGAAGCTCGAGAAGTTTGACTGGCCCGTATAGTGTAATCGAGTCTCTGGCGTATGAGCCGTCGTGGTTGGGTGTCTACTTCAGCCTCACTGCGTAGACGAACCAAATTCCCGGTAGGTAGTCCTTCCCACGGGAGCCTAAGTGAAATCGTAGCTGCACACGCTGGAACTAGGTCGACTCGTCGGTAGCATCCGCGCTACATTACCACGTCGCATTCACGGCTACCTCAAATATACATCCGAAATCTGCGAACGAGGCTATAGGGGCCGAATAATTGGGATAACCGGGATATGCTCTAACTCGTAGAGCCTTTCCTAGGTAGCTACCTACCTATTTTATGTGTCTCGGAAAGGATTCCCGGTAGCACGACCGATAACGTTAACAGATTAGAATACTACGACGTATCCAGATGGATTGGCTCGGACGTTGTCCTCGTCGAGTCGATTCTAACGCAATGAGGAAACCGGGAATAACACAACGTAGTGTAACCGTTTACCGTATGTATTGACTCAGTAAAATTTAGACGGGACGCTTCGTATAAAACGCAACATTGGAAGAATCTTAGGATCGAATGGCCCATCATAACAACTTGTCTCGGATGAGGGAAGAAAGGGAGAAGGTTGGTTGCCAACTACTATGTAGGTACCTAGATACATAGGTATGTAGTAGATAGCGTAGATAAGATAACGGTCGTCTTGGCTTGCATTATCTAAGCGCCTATTAGGCTTAGGCAAGGGATCGGGAAAATCGCGGGTCATCTCCCCCATATAATCCCTGAGCCAGCTCAAAAGCCAAAGCTCCCCACGTAGACGTCATTCATTCGTCAAGACTTGCCCGTTACATACTTTGCTTTCGTTTGCTTTCGAGAGCTCCCAGCCATGTGTTCCAACGCATTCCCATCCCCGTCGGGACGAAAACGAAAAGAGAGGAGGACCTTTCATCCACAGGAGCGCGTCTAGGTTTATTATCCAAGGTAGAAGAGAGGGTAGAAGGCAAAAGGCAGAAGGCAGTGACAATGCTGTCCTCGTGCTTTGGACTACGGAAAAAGAGCTCGGATCCAGAGAGGGAACCGTTGCTCCCTCAATATGAGCAGGACACTCACCTGCAGCGGGAGCTGTACCGGAAGCTCCATAGCTATCAGATGCTGAGGGCGCTAACCAAGGGATACATGCCCTCCACAGAACAGATCATTGTCAATCTGCGAACCCTCCTGGCGAGCGACATATTGAATCCCGACAACCCCGATCTATCCAACAGCGGCCGTCGCTTGGTGCGTCTAACCAAGCTATGGATCCAACAATTCATCACCCTCCTCCAACATAAGAACGGACAAGACCAACTCCAGGATCTTATCTGGTTCCTAACTAAGAGCCGCATCTCGATCGACGTAGACGACCTTAGCTCCAGAGCCAAGAAGACCAAAACCAGGGCCGACATCGCCGCCGCTTACCAAAGTGTGCGCACCGTTGGCTCGCTTCTGCTCACGAACCCCGAATTCCGGACGTTCCTCAACGACCTCAACACGGTCGGCCGCGAGATCTTCAGAGACTCGGCCTTCGCCTTGAGTAGCGCTGCCAAGGAAGCGGGCAAACAATTGGACCCGTCCGCGGAGGATCAGCAAAGCATAGCCGAGTCCGCAAAAGACACCGATAGCCAACCCCCGACGGTACAGAACCTCGAAGACGAATTCGAGGATGCCGGTAGAATCGTTGCGAGCCATACCGCCGAAGTTGCGGGCGCCACCGTCGAGAGCGCCAAGGATAAGCTTACCGGCGACGAAGGTCGGACGCTCTTAAAGCGGCTGCAGCAAGTCGTGACCAACCTTCGGAAACGCAAAGACTATTCGGACTCGGTATCGACACTTTCGCTTCTCATCAAGCGCTATGCCATGGTCTACTCGCGAGCTGCCGAGCAGATAGTCGAAGTCGCCCAGAACGATGTCCAGGAAAACCGAGAGACGGACCGCGCCCTCGCCAATCTCTGGGAGTTCGTCAAGAGCTTCGGCGACAGGGACGAATGGGAGAAGTGCGAAGAACTCCTCAAGAAGGTCATGAGTCATAAAGATAAGGATCCGGAATTTGAGAACTTGTTACAGGAGATTGGCGATAGCCTGCAGAAACTCTTAATGGATCCGGAATTCTTCACCGACGCCGACCGGAAACTTAGCGAGTTAAGAGAAAAGAGTAAACAAGTTGGGTCGGAGAGTAGTTTAAGGCAAGATATCGATGAGCTCCTGCAGCAGTTGTCCGTTACGTTCCAGAGCGTAGCAAGAGACGAAGACATTCATAATCTCACAACAACTACGCTCCGTATATTCGGAGTGCTTTCTCCTACCGACTCCGCCACCAACTCCGAATTGATCCATGACGCGCTCAACGTCTTCATTCCTCTCGTCATCTCCGCCGTCCAGCACGTACCGATCCCACGTCTCGAGATCAGCACGCCGGCTATAGACCTTCTGTTGGAAAATCTCATCATTGAGCCAGGCACCACTGTGAACCAGACATCATTCCTTCCTTACAGGCTGAAGATCGAGACTTATAACGACGTCGAGATCCGTAAAGCCCGGTTTAGGACCAGCGCCAGCACAAAGCACCTCATGCTTATCAAGATAGACGGCCTCTCTGCTCGTGCAGATGAGGTCGGCTTCTGGCTGCGTGCTCATAGCGGCTTATTCCGTCTAGCCGACGAGGGCATCGCGAGTTTCGCGCTAGACGAGCGCGGCATTGACATTCACTTGGAAGTTGAGATATGCCGCGAACGCCTAGAGCAGATCTTAACCCTGCGCGGCGTACGCGTAAGGGTACACAAACTCAACTACAAGCTTCGAAAGAGCAAGTTTTCTTGGCTGAGCTGGCTCATCAAGCCGGTGCTCCGCCCCATCCTCAAGGCGACGATGGAAGCTCAGCTCGCCGCAGCCATCAGCGACCTCCTCCACGCTGCTAATCGCGAGCTATTGTTTGCTCGGGAGCGACTGCGCGCAACGCGGATCGCTAACCCCAAGGATCTGTGGACCTTTATCAGGGCCGTCGCGGCGCGTCTGATGCCCGAAGAGGACCCCGACCTCTACACGAGGGTGGGCATCGAGCAGCCTGGTAAGGGCGTCTTCAAAGGCGTCTACGCCCCGGGGAGTGTCGTCAAGATCTGGCACGAGGAAGCCTCCCGAGCCGGCGATCGCATCGAACAATTCGAAGCGGGTGGTTGGAGAAACGACGTGTTCAACACGCACGTGCGTAATCTTACATGATGCCTTCGCCGGGGCAGATCCCGTTGTTTGGACTAGTGTGATGGCGTTTTGGGATTGCGTTGGGTAGCAAGCCGGGCATCAGTCTCTGCTGCGTTATACGTCTCCGGCAGCGTTACCCTGCTTATTATAATATAAGGCTTGCTCCTGTGGGAATGCTGCAGATTGAGAATGTTGGGACTTCATTTGGGCATATGGTTCAAGTAGTGCCTACATAAAACGAGATTGAGGTTACTGACTTTTGTTAAACTCGAAAGGACATTTCGAACTAACAATCTCGAGATTAGAATGTACTACTCACGTGGATATAGTAACCCAGTCTCTTTATATATATACCTAATGTATAACGCAATCTATATGAATCCCAGCAAATCCTTACGTTGCCTATCGACTAGTACCCATCCATCCTGTTCATCCGCCTTCCCATCATCAGCAGATACAACAATATCACCACTCTCCTTTCCATCTCCGCCCTCGCCCCCGTCCCCATCCTTCCCCTTCCCAGGCTCCGGGTACTTCCTCAGATGTTCGATAGCCCAAACCAACTCCTTCGTCAGCGGCGGCGGTATCCTGCCCTCGCCCTTCAACGTGCCCAACCCAGCGATCCTAAACAACCCCTCCAGCCACTCCACCGTCTCCCCGCTCTCCCACTGCACATCGTGGAACTTCCTCCCCTCCCTCCTCGTCCTCTCCTCCCTCTCCCTCTCCCACCTCTCCTGCTCCTCCGCGCTCGGAAGCTCCACCGCGTTGCGCCCCGCGAACAGCCGCGCCAGCGCCACCGCCTGGTACTCGAAGCTCCGGAACGTCAGGACCCGCGGCTGGCCGACGACGCCGAGCGTGCGGTGCGCGCGGAAGAAGGTGTGCCAGTAATTGCCCAGCAGCCGATCCTTCTCGTAGTCCCACAACGGCGCGCCGCCCGCCGCGGCGTTCCAGAACGGGAACGACGCCTTGTACCCGGTGCAGTAGACGACGGCGTCGACCCCGGCCTCGCGCGTGCCGTCCGCGAACAGGATGCTGCCGTCCCCCGCGTCGTACGCCCGCACCACGGGCTTCCACGCGATGCCCGGCGGCGCCGCCGGCCCGTCCCACCGCGACCGCGACCGCCGCGACTGCAGCACGGGCGTGCGCGCCGTGGCCACGAGATCCGCGGCCACGTCGTGCCCGGAGGCGGAGTTGCCGATCACGAGGACGCGCTGCGCGGCGTAGGCCTGCGGCGACCGGTAGTACTTCGAGTGCGTCACGCGCCCCGGGAATTTGCGCATGTAGGATTCTAGGCCTTGGACGGGCGGGATCTGGGGGGTGGTGAGTGGTTGGGTTGGGCTGGTTGATCGGGGGAGGGGTAGGTTGGGATGAATGAGTGAATGGGATGGGATTTTTATGAAGGGTAGATAGATGAAAATGGGAATAAGAACGACGGTGAGAATGGAAAGACTTACGTAAGGCACGGAGTAATGCCCGTTCGCCAGGATCAGCGCGTCGAACGTCTCCTCCCACCAGACGTCGACGTGGCGGGCCGGGTCGTACTTCCGGAGAGTCAGTTTCCACCTGTCGAGACCGTGCTCCGCGGTCGGCTTCAGCTTGGACACGTCCTCGACGGTGGTGTTGAGGCTCAACAGCTCGTCCGTCTTGTGGATCGAGAAGTAATTCTCGATGTACTGCCGCGGCACGTGGTGCGGCGGGAAGGGCCCGTAGGCGAACCGCCGGTCGGAAAAGCACATGGCGATGTCAGGTACGTTCGTTCTATAATACGCCCCTAGTCAACACGACGACCCTTAGATTTTCACAGAGAAAGGTTGCGGGAAGTTGGAGGCCCCACGTAAGAGAGTCGTAGATCGGCGTCTTGGAGAACCGCTCTTGCCGGTTAGGCGGCGTGACCCGCGGCAGCCCCTCGGGGATCTCCAGGGGCGGGTCGAGGTCCGGCGGGAGTTTCCCCGGCCGGATCTCTAGCGCCGGCTGCGGGTCCGAGTCGTATATCCTGGGCGCTGTGAGCGGTTGCGAGTACGGGTATGGATGAGAGTGTGGCGGGTGCGAGTTACCATGTCCCACCAGCTGTCTCTCGCCTCTCGAAGACCCGGATTCGCTCAAAGTAGTTTTCGGCTTTCAACGCTGCTGCTGTGATGGCCCCTGGGATAAGTGTTAGTGAATGACACATTGCTCATCGGTATATATGAGGTTTTGGATATTAATATACCTGCTGCACCTGCGCCAACAACGGCTACAGACTTAATTCTATGTGTCTCACTCATGATATCCGTGGATTAAGTACATTAAATGTTGTGGTAGCTAAACTACACCTACGATTGAATTAGACGTGTAACGACCTTCCGGAGGGGCCGCAGGGGCCCGCACGGGCAGACTGGTAACACGTATAATATTCGCCATAGTCGAGCAGTATGTCGCCATCGTCACGTGAGGCTGTGCTTGCTGTATTGTCTCATTTAACGGTAGATCTTGGAGTGACTACATAAATAGGGATATGAGAGGGTTATAGGTAGGTCAGCACGGTCAGATTACGTTCATTTGTTGTGATACTATGAGGGTCTGTATACCGGGCGGTAAGTCGACCCAGACTTCATACATATTTATACCAGGTGAGTTGCTAAGCGAAGGCTTATTGATCATTGGCTGTGAGACTTCAGGCGGAAGCTAAATATCAGGTAAGTCTTAAAGGGTTAAGACCATTTAGGATTTTTAGGATTGTTAGAATATATATACTTGTATAGGCCTCACAATATGTTTCGTGAAGTTCCGATCGACCCCTCTTTCAGCTGAGGTTGGTGAATGAGCGCTGTGTGGCGACCCTGTAACGGGGTCATGCTACCAAGCTGGACCTCCACCGCTTAACAGTTTCAATTTCATCATCCCAATTTCAATCTTCCGGCACGTCCTATAGATTAGGAAATAGGAAATGGGGCCCTACAAGTACCAACGCCTTAAGTCAGGCTCACACGAAATCCGTATGCTACAGATCCACCCAACCTGGCGGCCTTCTTCGACGATCAAGTGCAGTCTCGTCATCGCGAATCTTGATGATCTGGACGACGACGCGGTGCCTTTCAGCTTCTACGAAGCGTTATCGTATACGTGGGACGACCGGGCGGGAAAGGTTACGATTAAGCTAGACGGGCGTCCGTTTGAGGTGACACGGAATCTCGCCGCGGCACTCCGACGTCTCCGAGCTAGGGATGGGTATCGATACCTCTGGGTAGACGCGATATGCATAAACCAAGCCGATGAGCAAGAGCGAAATAGCCAAGTCACCTTGATGAGACTGATATACCGGAAGGCCGAGCAAGTCCTTATTTGGCTTGGCGAGGAGGCCGACGGCAGCGGAAGGGCGATGGAGCTTATCGATCGCATCTCCGACGTCGACGTCGACCGAACGGAAGTAGCGCGCTCATTGACCAATGAGGCCCACCGCGCAATATGGCAGGACGTGGTCCGACTATTCGATAGATCGTATTGGCGGCGTGTATGGGTCAGGCAAGAGATTGCCCTAGCTAAAGAGATCCTCGTCCTTTGCGGTGATTACATCATGAGCTGGGATGCGCTCAACGAAGCGGCCGTCTTCTTGAATGAAAATGGGGTAGACTTCGAGCCGATAGCAGCAGAACTTACCCGATATACCAGCGGATACCATGATATTATCGGAATGGACATCCTGCGAGAAACGGTTCGAAAAACTGACAAGGTCTCCTTAGAAGATGTCATGTTGCACCTTCGCCAGTGTGAGTGTACTGACCAGCGGGATAAAGTCTACGGGGCCCTCGGTCTAGTTGGTCCCGAAGTTGATATTCCCATTGATTATGGGTCGGATAAGATTACGATATACACAAACGCCGCCATCGCCGCCATCAAGTCTAGCAACTCTCTGAACACGGTTTGCGCATGCCGGGATCCAAATCGGAGTTCAGGGCTTCCCTCGTGGGTTCCCGATCTAGAGGCCGACTGGACGGCCCGTAAGCTAAGAGGTACCGAAAATATCAATGCGTTAGGCTCTGCTGGGGGCTTTGCGGCACCTGCTTATTCGTTCTATCATAGGGAGAACGGGCTTTGGGCCCTGCAGGCCCGAGGTGTCGTTGTTGACGTGATATCAAGTGTCTGTGCCGCATACGATAATGACAAGACGCTTTTCGATGTACTGGAGGAATGGCGTTCTTTAGCTATTAAAACGCTATCGATATTAGATCCCCCGCTATCAAATGACGAGATGCGTTCGCGCTTCTGGCGCACTATTACGGCAAACGAAGAGCTTCGGGGATTAGCAGCCTCTAACGATTTTATCGCACAAGCTTTGGAACATGTAGTTGAAGGCTCTTCAGACGCGATACCTCCAATAGACTTGCGGTATGGTCAAACTGCTTTCAGAGAGAGATTCCGCGAAGACGCTTTACATCGTCGGTTTTACGCCACAAAGAGGGGTTATGCACGCCGGACCATAAGCAATTTTTCCGCCAAACCGCCAATTCAAAGAATTTCCAGATGTCAGACCCACTTTAGTTACAGGGGTACGCTAAAGTTATAGGGCTTACAGCGCTATTCTCCCCTTACCTTCAGGGCATCTCATTGTACCTAGGTACCTCGCGATTATGTAATCCAGTATTCAAAAAAGTACGTACCGAAGCATTACTCAATTACCTACCCACGTACGCATTATTCAATTACAACCTGTCGAATAGCGACAATCCTATGCGATTAAATATAGTAATCGCTTCAATTAATAATTAATCCTATTTAGAAAGAGGTAGGTTTTAAATGGCTTAGTGGTGCTGCGTAAGTGTAATAAGTGTGTAAAGCGCGTAAGGTTGAAAGATTTGTATGTGGCAGGCTTATAGTGGTATCAAGCGCTATAAGCCCTATATTTACAGGGAGATTTAGTGGTTGTATGCGCTGTAAGCCCTATAGCTTTAGCGCACCCCTGTAATTAAAGTGGGTCTTCAACTTGAATTTCTGGAAATTCTTTGAATTGGCGGTTTGGCGGAAAAATTGCTTATGGTCCGGCGTGGTTATGTCGGACTCGGGCCCTCCGAATCAGAGATAGGAGATATGGTAGTGGTCCTTCTAGGAAATGCATTGCCTCTGGTTTTCAGGGAAGAAGGGGATCATTACATCGTAGTTGGAGAGACTTGTGAGCAAAGTTTCTTACATCCGATAGCGTCCATGCTAACTCCTGTGCAGATACACATGGGATTATGGACGGCGAAATAGCCCCAGAGCTGGAAAACGGGTCTCTCGTCGTAGGTAACTTTGAGATTCATTAAATTTCTAAATTCTAGGTAGAATATGAGTTGTGAGACATAAAATTCCACGGACAAGGCCTGACTCAGTGGGTAGCCAATCGAAAAGGGGGGAAGGGCGCCGATGGATCGAGCTTCGGAGTAATTCGGATTCACTCCGACGTAACCTCCCCCGGTTGTCATATATAGTCGAAGGAGTATTCCCATACACATGAGGTTCCCTTCCATGAGACCCTGACCTCACCGTCAAAGCTTTGCTGTATAGGCACCACGCGACAGCACGATACCTATACGACATTATGAGGAATACGAATACTTCACAATTTCCGACGAGTCTAGTATTCAATAGTCTCACGGATATACGTAGAGAACTTGGAGTCTATATGTAAATAACGCATTCATGTTGCATAATGTTACTGGGTAACAGTAACATACAACACACTTCGCGCAGAGGCTAAAGTCTATGCGTAATTCAAAAAACGAACTCTAGCAATAACCCGAGGAGCCAAAGGAACCGAAGGAACTACAAGATTCAGCCCATATCTGCGCATTCAAGTTTTAGGAATCATAATTCGACCTTACTATGAGGGAAATCTAACAAGTATCACTCCAAGTCGTTTGCTTGACCCCAGGGGAGCGGGCGCTGGGGGTAAGAATCTTCATGGGCCAAAGGATATCATAAGTAGCACGCATCTGGTACGCTGAGAAGTTAAAACTCATGGGTTATAACAGGTAAGTTATATCTCCTAGATTCAAAGTATCCTATAGGATGCATAATGGATTACTTACCTAAAGCAGACGTATATCACGAACGGTGGGCACTCGTATGCCGGCCACGGCCTGTTAATGCCTTATACACCCGGTGGAATATTGCCTCAATGCACAAAGTCCGATTTGAAAACGCCACGATATAACCCTGCATGACACTAACGATTAGTGTAACGGTTACTGCAGACCGTTAGAAGCTGAGGCCGAATAGAATATCTTACGCAGCCGGAACGGTCCGTCAGGGGAATAAAAAAGCAAGTTGCTGCCAGTGACTTCGCTATATACCTAGTACCAAGGTAGGTACCTACCTAGGTACCTATATAATAGGTGGTAGGTATAGCTTCAGCGTAAGCTGCCTACCTACATGAGACGAATGATACCATATTAGGGTTCAAGAAGACAATATGCATCAAATAGAATGGAGTAGTAATTATTCACTATCGTACCAATCCATTAGGTGAGTAGTCGATGAGGGTAGAGCGATCTTTCTTATCATCGGACTCATACGGAAATATAATACGAATCCTACTTTGGCCGGGGCTCTTAGTGGGAACGTACGAGCAAGCAAGTGTTAAGGGGGTTATAAGTGACCCTGCTATTGGCGCCGCTAAGCTTTGAGGGTGCTGGTCTATGATATGACGAAGCTCATGGCATGATTAGAGGATCGTGGCTTGCAAGGGTTGCGATATTTATATGTGATGGTAGTCGATTGGATGACTACGAAACTTACCAAAGGTAAATAGTTAAATATCGGGCCTGCCATTTCGAATCCTTCTTCAGCCGTGACGCGAATCGACACATTCGGGCCCGAAAGTTGCCCCACCCGATCCCGATACCTCCGGACCCGAGACGGTTCAAACATGGTAAGTAGAGGAATTACGTGATTAGATGAAACTTTCGATCTACCAATCGATAGGTCATCGAAGAGAAAGCATCCGTTCCCTATTATATTCAACCTAAGTACCTAGGTTGGCAATACTACTAGCGCTAACCGTGCCTATGTTTACAGACTCAAGTGTATCAATATGCCCGCCATCATATGGCACCAATTTCAGTTACTTCCCGATCACCTCGTACAGAAACGGCGAGAGTCCTGTACCTCACGTATGCTCTCCGTCGTTCTACATAGATTATGTAAATTATGTAAATATGAGTGTATTATACATGTGTTACACTGATTCCGTCTCCCTGTGCGCCACCCATCTTATACCTGGTACGTTTGTGGCTACCAACTGCCCACATGACAAATAAGACTTCAATTAACAGTTGAATCGACGGATCCTACTAGGATGGAGGCTAATATACTTAGAAAGGCAACGCCCCCACGGGAACCTCGTAGATTCTCTATCTATAAGTGGGCTACAGACTTTATATCCCCTTCAGTGCCATCAACGCTCCCCCAGTGCGGCCACCACCCACGCCGCAGTCATGTCTTCGCCTTTTGCCCAAGCTATACAAGTTATCATTAGAGCTCTCGGCCCTCTCCCCAAGTACCAATTCACTCCGGGGAACGATGACAACCCTAAGGAAACAGGTCTACTCCAGGACTTGCAGCACTTGAACATTGATGACTACAAGACGCTCAAAGATGTTTTGGACGCCACCGTTTCTGGTGTGGAGGATGATAATGAGCTCTTACAGGAGCGTGTGGTCACACTGCTCGCCAAACTACCTCCTAATTCCAAGGAAGGCAAGCTAGCTACTGACGCGTTCATCAACACACTCTGGGGCGCGCTCGAGCACCCCCCTACTCCGCTAAGAACAGGAGAATCTCGCTATCGTGAAGCAGATGGCGCCTACAACAACCTCGAATATCCTAGCATGGGAGCTGCGAATACGCCTTACGCACGAACTACCCCCGCTATGGTGTTCCAGGGGCCCAACCTGCCGGACCCGGGACTTATCTTTGACAGCGTCATGGCCAGAGAGGAATCGTCGTTCCGCGAGCATCCGAACAGGATATCCAGCATGCTGTTTTATCTCGCCACGCTCATTACCCACGATATCTTCCAGACCGTAAGTTTCACGAATTCGCTTTGCTCAACGGCTTCTTACTTGAATTGACAACAGGATTCCCGAGACGCAAACGTTAACTTGACGTCGTCGTATCTTGATCTCTCACCACTCTATGGCCGGAACGCCGAGGAGCAAAAGGCCATGCGAACGTTCAAAGACGGGCTTCTGAAGCCGGATTGCTTCTCATCAAAAAATCTTCTTAATTTCCCACCGGGTGTCGGGGTGTTTCTGATCGTTAGTAATATATTTCTTTTTATTTCTTTTCAAACGCTGTCTCGGAGTTTACCTAGGTATCATACCAGAAATGACGACGTATAGGAATGCTTCACTCCGACACTTTAAATACTATGAACATTATCTTAGGTGTATCGTCAACTAACTTCAACCGTCCCTAGATGTTCAATCGCTTTCACAACTACGTCGTAACTCAACTAGCCGGGTAAGACCCCTCGACCGCGGCAACGAACTACACAGACATAGCAGATGTACTGACATAACCCCTGGTTCAAAAGTATCAACGAGGGCGACCGCTTCGCGAAGCCAGCATCCGCAAACGACGGCGGTAGCTGGGAGGCCTGGGAGAAATACGACAACGACCTATTCCAGACAGGGCGCCTCATCACCTGCGGGCTGTACGTCAACATCATCCTCAAGGACTACGTGCGGACGATCCTGAACGTGAACCGGTCCAGCTCGACGTGGGACCTGGACCCGCGGACGAAGGAGCACAAGAGCATGTTCAACAGCAGCCCGGCCGCCGAGGCCACGGGCAACCAGGTCTCGGTCGAGTTCAACCTGGTGTACCGCTGGCACAGCGCGCTCTCGGCGCGCGACGAGAAGTGGGTCGCCGAGGACCTGCGGAAGCAGCTCGGGGGCGCGGACCCGGCCACCGCGAGCGTCGACGAGATGCTGCAGGCGCTGGCCCGGACGCGGCGCGGCGTCCCGCACGACCCGGCGGAGCGCGACTTCGCGGGCCTGCGCCGCGGCGACGACGGCACGTACTCGGACGACGACCTCGTGGAGATCCTGACGGGCTCGATCGAGGACGTGGCCGGCGCGTTCGGCGCCAACCAGGTGCCCGGCGCGCTGCGCGTGATCGAGATCCTGGGTATCACGCAGGCGAGAGAATGGCACGTCGCTACGCTGAATGAGTTCAGGCAGCACTTCGGCTTGAAGAAGCATGATACGTTCGAGGATATCAATCCCGACCCGGAGGTCGCGGGGAAATTGATGGCGCTGTATGACTCGCCTGACGCGGTTGAGTTGTACCCGGGACGTAAGTGACATTCGATTCTTACTTCCTGATGTCCTTAATTAGAGAAGCGGGTATTGACATTCTTTCGCAGTTGTATCCGAGAAACCCAAGCCCCCTATGTCTGGTAGTGGGCTCTGCGTCAACGTCACAACAAGCCGAGCCATCCTCTCCGACGCCGTAGCTCTAGTCCGCGGGGATCGGTTCTACACCACTGATTATACTCCAGCAAACTTGACGAATTGGGGGTACGTCTAGCTCTGCGTTGTGATGCAATACTCTCCCCCTATTTTGAGAATGAGAACAGTAACTGACCGTTTTCAGATTCAACGAGGCCAACTTCGACCTGAAAGTCAACCAGGGGCAAGTAATGCACAAGCTGATCTTCCGCGCGTTCCCGTTCCATTTCGCAAAGAACAGCATCCATGCGCACTTCCCTTTCGTCGTTCCCCCTGAGAATAAAATCATTCACGATGCTCTAGGCACATCCGAATTATACTCGGTGAGACAACTCCCCTTTCCCTTCCCTGTTTTTAACCCCTATAGCAAAGCTACAAGTTCAGATTCCAGTCCTTTAAAGTGATCTCCCGTCTTATTCGTTAAAAGTAACTAACGCTATCCTGGCCATAGTGGGAGAAACCTACCAGACAAATCGACCCCGTCGTAATCAAGTCCCACAAAGCCGTCACCCAAATCCTAAGCAACAACAAGGACTTCTACGTGCCCTGGGGGGAGAGCATATCCTACCTCGTCAGCCCCCCAGGCAAGACCTTCGCAAAGGACTTCTGCCTCGCAGGCGACGGCCCCGCCAACCACCGCAGCCGGAGCCACGTCGACCGCTGCCTGTACCAGCCGAAAGAATGGGAGTCCGAAATCACGCGCTTCTTCGCTCACACCACCGCTCTGCTGCTCAAGAAGGCGCGACAAGCGCTCCCCCGCGGCCCCCTTTCGGCTCCGGGCGCGGCTAGGGAGTACGAGGTGGACGTGGTGCGGGACGTGATCGTGCCGCTGAACACGCGGTTCGTGGCCGCCTTCTTCGGGCTGCCGATCAAGACGGCGGAGACGGCGCCGCACGGCGTGTACGCGGAGCACGAGCTGTACGGGCTGCTGACGGCCATGTTCGCCGCCGTCTTCTTCGACAGCGACCCCGCGGGCTCGTTCAGGCTGCGCACGCTATCGCGCGAGCTCGCGCTCGGCCTCGAGACCCTCGTGCGCCTCGAGGTCGAGGCTGACGCGAGGACGGGATGGGTCGCGGGTGTGGCTGCTCGACTGGGCTTTGGGTCCGCTGCAAAGGGGAAGGATAAGGGTAAGGAGGGTGAAGAGGATTGGCCGGGGCTCCCGCATTATGGGAGGCAGTTGCTCTCGAGGATGATGGAGACGGGGAAGACGATTGAAGAGTGTGTTGCGGGCACTGTTATGCCTATTAGGTGAGCTTTCTTCTTTCTAAGATGTGCTTTTCCGGCTATGGGTATTGGGGTGGTGAGTTCATAAGCAGTATGCCATACTAACACCACATTCCGCAGTGCCGCCGGAACCACCATCATGTCCGGTCTGCTCTCCCAGTGCCTAGACTACTTCCTAGGGACCGGAAGCCAGTATCTTCCCGAACTACATCGCCTCGCCCACGAAGATACGCCGGAAGCAGACGAGAAGCTGATGCACTAGTAAGTCCTCCCTTCTCGGCCCCTTTCCCTACCCCCTCGCCTTTCTATCTCCCTACCACTAACACCCCCCAGCCTGCTAGAAGGCATCCGCCTGCGCGGCACCGTAGTCGTCGCACGCTCCGCAGCGCCGACCAGCGCGCCCCAAACCATCATCGACGACACCCCCTGCCTCGCCAACCCCACCTCGCCCTCCTCCCCGTCCCCCATCCCCAACCCGCCTTCCTCGCGGCCCTCCTCCCAGCGCACGTACACCCTGCGGCCCACGCAACGCGCCGTCATCGACCTCGTGACGGCCTCCCACGACAGCGACGCGTTCCCGGACCCGGAGACCCTGCGCCTCGACCGGCCGGTGGGCGCGTACCTGGCCTGGGGCGCGGGGCCGCACAAGTGTCTGGGGGAGCGGGCGACGCGGGCAGCGCTGGCGAGCGCGTTCAAGGTGTTGCTGCGGGATATGCCGGGGTTGAGGCGGGCGGAAGGGCCGCGGGGCGAGTGTCGGAGCTTGGAGTTTAAGGAGTGGCGGGGACAGGTTGGGAGGGCGGCGGTGAGGGGGGGAGGCGAGGAGTGGACGGGGTTGAGGGTGTATTTGACGCCGGATCAGAGCGCGTTTTCGCCTGTGCCGACGACGATGAGGGTTCGTTGGGACGTGCTGGTTTCGGCTTCGGCTGCAACTGCCCCGGGGGAAACAGGATGGGTTGATGTTAGGGGGAAGTAGGTTACATGTGGAGCGATGAATAGAAGTCGTTGGCTAGTTGGCTAGGTAGTTATAGTTTCCTGGTTTGGATTTCGGTTCGCATTTACACTCGCTTAGGCTAGGGGATGATTTATAGGGATTGCGCATCGAAGTGAAATATGAGACTAAATCATATGCGGTCACTCGACCATGAAGCATACATTTAGGTATTGAGGTATCTAGGTATGTATTCAAATTTATACTCTCGTTTCGTTATAACACTACGGCGTGGGCCTCTGGTGTTTCGAGCCCCTTGATAGGTTATTGTGACCAAATTTATAGCCAAGATCTCGACTAGGTATATACCTAAGTAGGTAAGATCAGTTGTACTTAACGCCCTCGCCTCTTTTACCGCGCTGCCATTCTATCCGCGTGCCCGAAATATATACACCAGCATCTAGGCATATGAATTACTGTTCGTTATGCCGAGAGAATCTCCGACCCTCATCGCTGCTGCTGCCGGTGGTAGGCTTCGCGGCACCAATCCTGATGCCGCGGCCATCTCTCATCGAGTCGAAACTGAGATTGCTGGCACCGCTATTGCGTCTACGAAATCGTTTGCTTTGGCCCGATGGGCTGAGCGCTGCGAGGCTAGGTGATTCACCGGTACCGTCATGACCTCCCGTTGAGTTGGATCTCTCTGGCGAGGTCGAGGATACCATATTTTCATCGATTGTCGTGATGGAGTTAGAGTTGATGTGAAGGTGAGCTTTTGGAGTGTTGATGGGCTCCGTCGTTTCCGGCGTGAACGAAGAATGATTAATAGGATCCTCGCGCGGCTTGTGTTGCAAGTTCCATACGGGTTCGCCACCGTTCTCCTGCCGCCCGTTGGATAGAGTCGAGTCGGATTCTATTGTGTCGCTATTACGATGCGTACTGTGCGTAAACATTTAGCGACCGAATCTCCATTACAGGTAGGGGTGGGTTTGGAACGTTAACATCGTGGTAGACTTACTGCTTGAAAGAATTAGAGGCCGATAGGCTGACGTTGCGCGCCCGCTGATAGCTCTCGAACTCTTCTAGGGAATGCTCCGTGCCCTTGAAATTTTCCAACGCGTCAAATACGTGCTGAAAGACTTGGACATCAACATCACGTGCCCAGAGGAAGTCCAAATGCTCATAATGGGGGATTTCGGTAGCAACCGTTCGATTAGGCAACTCTTTCATCATGACCTTGATATCGACTAGAGAGTCGCTCCCCCCGTATACTAGAACAATAGGCGTCTTAATATTGCGGGTCGGATACTTAGCGACCTTCGTATATTTGCTCGAGGTATTGATAGATAGGGGCGTCTGGACATCGTCGTCGTACATTTGGAACGACTGGTTTCGAATGATCTGGAACCAATGGACGACCGATTTAGTACTGGTGAACGAATACAAGTGCGGGTACGCGGCAAGCTTCTGGCTGACTGAGATATTTTGAGTTTTCCAGCCAAACAGAAAAGATAAGCCCATATCGATGAGCCTGATGAAGATGGGCGGGTACAGAATAGATTGCCACATAGTAGCGGAACTGAGAATCGACCGTCTCCCAAAGAGGAGGAAGAGGACCTGGGGGGAGGCCTTGATAAGAGCATCGACGATACCATTGTTCAGGCCAGCAGGAGACATTGCCGGAGCCAGCGCTATGAAGACGTTGATCTGCTCGTTTAATTTGGGGTGTACTGCCAAGCTGGCGAAGGCCTGAGCAGTCCCCTGAGAAAAGCCAATGTAGGATAAGGACGGCTGTCTTGTGGTTTCCAGTATATAGTTGATAGTGTCGGGGATATCGTGAAAAGCGAATTCGTCGATCGAAAAGTTCCAGAACTCGATGGAAGTAGGAGGGTATTTGATCGACTTCTTGGAGTATTTGTTCCCGCGGTTGTTACCCAGCTGAGGTCCAATTGTTAGTATGGGTACGCAATGTTATCATTACTCGGGAAGTATATTCTTAAGCGTACCCAAACATCGAAGCCCCTTTCCACCAATACGAAGGGGAGTGACCTCTGGGCGTCGGTAAGACAAACCCAAACCTCGCTGTTCATTAAGAGGCCATGGTGGAGATATACAACAGGCTTCCTCTTACTATTGGGCCCATCGTTTACTTTCATATCTTCTTCACCTTTTCTCCAAGCCAGGCGGTGTATTCCGAGCAGGTACCCGTCTTTTGTTTGTAGGACATGTTCCTCGGCCGTGTAGCCAAACATGGCGCAGAGATCGACGAAATCGGAGGCATTTCGAACGGATTCGGAGATGGCTGGGTGGGACGAGTTAGTGTTGGCGAATGCTAGGAGGATAGGCGAGTCCTACACTTTCTTCTCTGTTCGGCTCTTTTCTGCGCCGGCGTGGTAAATCTATTAAACAACCGCCGCGATGCTCGGTAGAAAAGGTTCAACAACGAGGATGCTAGATTTGGAAATGTCAATATCGGATAATCGATGAGCGGAATACGGTTCGCATACGTAACGCTAGCGTTAATACTCGGACGAGGGCTTCGAGACCGACAAGAAAGAATGAGCCAACCAGGGCAAAGTATTCGACGCTATGTTGTTAGAGGTGTTAGTATATTGTTGGTGTGGTGTCTAGTTCCCCATTTACAAGAAAATACGAACATGTCCAATCGACCAAGAAACGGTAAAGGCATTTTGGCGTTGTTATATTCTGGTACGACAACGGCGACACTTGGCTCAAGTCGGTATAGAAGACAGTCGATATAAGTCTAGCGCTACGCTATCGCCACAGGCTGTTCATTTTCTTAATATCTAACCCGGATCTTCGTTGTAAGGGTGATCTCAGAGGGTACAGAATTGTGAGTATCGAGGAAGAATTAAGAATTAGGACTTTGTTATCGAGGAGCTAGCTGTCGCGGTGTAGATAGGTAGGTAAGGTAGCTATCGGTGATGTCACATGTGAAATAGGATGCAGAGAGCTAAGCTCAATGAAGACAGAGAACGGCTGTTCCGACACCCATAATGGTTAGAGTCTAACAGGAGAGAATTGAAGGTAAATTGAACGAAATTGAAGGACGTAAGGGAGGTATTTCGATACGGAAGTCTTGAACTTAAAGAAACTTGAAGGGGATTATTATGAAAATTTAGGAATTTAAATTATAGGAATTTAAAACTCTGAGAAGACATAAGACCGAAATCATTTTAAAGTTTCCCCCTTCATTTCAGACCGCATTGAGAAGAAGAAGCGCCTTCCCGCGCGACGCCCTTGCTATTCCCCACCTGCGATAAAATTGGATGACGGAAAGAATGAACGACCTTTGCCGCTAACACTGAAGATAGGAAGTTATGCTGATTCTAGGCCAAGATAGTCGAGGTATAACGTGGGCCAGGTACATGTGCCTACCCCTGCGTCGAAGAAGCATGCGCCAGCTGCTCGTGGTCCACCAATTAGCTTACTTGTATATTGTATCTTTGAGCTTGGGCCAACCAACTTTTCGCAACTTTCGCGATAGAAACCATATGATCGATCTTATCTCGTGTGATGTGATCTGGTGGGAGCCATCGATCTTATTTCCTCTTCACACCTTCGTCTGTTTGCACGTATCCCTCACTCTACCAGGATGCCGAGCTCGTGTAAAGAAATAAGTACGCACAAGCCTATGCAAATACCTAGCGCTACCTATTTTCGAATGTGTGAGTCTCCAAGTACTTCGCTAACGACGTACTCACTACAGGAGCCGCGCTGGCGGAATGCCTGCAAGAGTCAGACTGCGTGATGGTACAACGACATACGGCTGCCGAGTGCCTGCGTTCCCCCCTAGCCGAGACCCTCCCTACGAAGTGCCAACAACTCAAGAAGGGCTTCGGCGAGTGTAGGAGAGGTATGATCGACATGCGCAAGCGCTTCCGCGGTAACCAGCCCATCACCTTCAAGAGCCTCGAGGCGACCGAGCGGTCCGGTGAGGGGTACCAGCTTTACGCCGGACGAGCCGCCTTCGCCGGCTCTGCTCGGAGGACGGACGGCAACGAACCGGAACCCAAGGACTGGCGAGAAGTAGAAAACGAGAAATACAGAAAAGAGCAAGAAGCGCAAAAGAAGTAGCTGTGACTCGTACCATACAAGAGGGGCGGGCGGATGTATTACAAGAAGCATTTGGGCGGCGTCGGAGTTGGGATTGGCATATTTGAGCGTCTCTCCATAGGGCTGCTTATTACCTGCAGGTACGGCTTGCTATGGTTGGCCGACGATTCTCAAACGACGAAATCACATCGTACATCTCCATTCTAGCGTTCCGTCTGGGACCATTCGAGCCCCAAGTACCTACAAATTCATCTCCGATCCTAGGTAGTTATCTTGAGGTCCACCGAGCCCGGCGAACGCTCCACGGTCGAGCAATTATCCATCCAATTACTCAATACAACGCAACTTAGTCTCTATAATATTAAGAGACAAGACAATTCAACTTTAAGCACAAAGCGGAAGAACCGTCGGTTTAATGTCCCCATATTACCACAAGTTTAACTCCAAGGTTGTATAGGGCCATCGCCAATGCAATTATCCAACACCAACACCTCTTACAACGGTCAAGGGACCCTAGATTGGTCTTGGCAGAAATGCAAGATATGACGAACATCCACCCGCCTGCTCATTACTTATTCTCGCCCCTGAACGACCTTCACGAAGCACAATGTCATACCTGAGAGGACAATTCGTGAAACGTCCGTAGTCCTATGATGGGAATTATACCCCGCATGATAGTAGAATTTTTCAGGCACTCATGTAGAATCAAATTTTAGTAGGTTATCCACTGCTAACTTGCGTTTGGCATCCTATCCGGGTGGATGTTGAACGATACATCCCAGTAAAAGGAGTGACGACGTCATACTGGCCTAGAACACAAACTCGGCTCTCTCGTAATGGGTCGCCCCGAACCGCCACCACCACAACTCCCGCCGTCCCGGACGCAGCGGCGGAAGCGACGGATACTCCCCTTAACCATCACCGGCATCGTATTTACGGTCTTTCTCGTTTTCCTACTGTGCCGTGCGCGCTGCTACGACTATCTTTCTATAGACGTCGCTCCTTCGATGGCGTACGACAGCCATGTCCGTCCTAAACCCGACCTTACGTCCCCGACCCTCGTTGCTTCGCTCCCGTCCTCCGCTCTACCCCAACCCCACGGCGGCCCCGACTCACCGCGACTCATCGTGATCGGCGATGTGCACGGTCAACTTGACGCGCTAGACGCGCTGCTCAAGAAGGCCGGGTATTCGCGCGCGCGGGGCGACCACGTCCTCTTCACCGGTGACATGGTGAACAAGGGCCCGGACAGCGGCGGCGTCGTCGACCGCGCCGTGGAGATTGGTGCCTGGGGCGTGCGCGGGAACCACGAAGACCGCGTGCTGAAGGCTTGGGCAGAGATGGTAGAGAAAGGGGATACAGAGGCAACAGCAGATACAGAAGAAGAATTAGAATCGGAGAAGGAAGAGGCAGAGGAGGAGGAGGAGGAAATTGACGCAGAGGGAAAGAAGAAAAAGAAGAACAAGGGCAAGCACAAGCATAAGCACAAGTACAAGTCCTCGGCTCGAGACCGCGCCACGGCCGCGAGCCTCACCCCCGCCCAGCGGACCTGGCTCGCCCGGCTGCCCGTGATCCTGCACGTAGGCGTCGTGTCGCCGTACTACGGGGACGTGGTGGTCGTGCACGCAGGGCTGATCCCCGGGGTGCCGCTCGAGAAGCAAGACGCCTGGGCCGTGATGAACATGCGCACGCTTCTTCGAGACTCATCACTCGATTCCGCCTCCCCCGACTCCCTCCTCGACTCCTTCCCCAAGCTCTCCCTCGACACGACGTCGCACCACCACCGCCTGAAGCCGAGCGAAGGCCGCGAAGGCCGCCCCTGGTCCGCCGTCTGGAACGAGGCGCAGAAGGCGCTGCGGAAACACGGGCAGCAACCGACGACCGTGGTCTACGGGCACGACGCCAAGACCGGGCTGAGTATCCGGCGGTACGCGTTCGGCCTCGATACCGGGTGCGTCCGGGGAGGGAAGCTGACGGCGCTCGTGTTTGAGCCTACCGCTGCCCCTGACCCCGGGTTAGGCGATGAGGAAAAAGAGAAGTGGGAACATGAAAACGAGGGCGGAGATGAAGATGATGAAGAGTACGAAGAAGAATACGACAACGACGATGACGAAGAAGAGCTAGAGAATGGAGAAGATGAGGAAGCTACGACTACGAAGAAAAAGAAACACAAGGATAAGAGCAAGAACAAGCATAAACATAAACAGGCAAAATACGGTATAACCCACAGACTCGTCAGCGTCTCCTGCGAGCCCGGCGACGGGAAAGGGAGAGGGCACGACAACAAGAAGGATAAAGATAAGAAAGAGTAAGGGAGAATAAGTAACATAAAGCTCATAATGCCATAGAAGCAACAAGAAAAGGGCTCAGGAGCATTAGATATCTACCTACCCATCGAAGAAAAAAACATCAGAGCTAAAGACGGCAGAGGAAAGAGGATAAATAGAAAAGGAGGAGAGGGATAGAAGGGTAGTGAGTTTGCATATTCCTTGACATTCACATGCGCCCTTAGATAGAGGGAAGGGCTAGATGGGGTGGTTGGTAGATCGCGTACCTACCTAGGGGCGGGAGACGGAAGATCATGCACTTACTCATTAGAGAAGAAGTTTCAAAGGTCATGCTGGAGCGGAGCTGTATACCTAGGTACATTAGGTTCCTGGCATGGAGGCATATGGTATGGCATGGCATGGTCTATTGGTCTATAAGTGAGCAAGCATAACGATGGTGTTTCTACGCTGCTTTAATACAATACGACGTATCTTCTTTAGGAGTTACCTCCTTCTATAATATCCCCTCTCCCACACGAAAGCGTTCAACATATAAAAACTAATCACTCATTCTTCACACCCTTTCGGAAAAAGAAAAAGGTCTTGATACCGGAAAGATAGGTGAGGGTGGTAGATAATATATATTATAATCCAATAACGAGCATCGATCAACCATCTACATACCTAGGTAGGTAGATACTGTTTTTTAGGTAGTAGTTCCGCGACCGCAAGCACCCAGCCAGCAGAAACCCAAGCAGGCATATAATATACCTATGTCTGCTCTCGTCCCCCGCCCCTTTCAATCGAAGCCCCGTACATACATATTATCCCAGAACAGACCCGGGAGGCCGAATTCATTACGCTTTTCATGGCATTCTAGAGAACTAGAAACTCCTCAATTGAAACGAACGATTCGCCTGATGTATTTTTTTTCTCTTTTCCTTTTTTCCCCCCTTATTGACGTCCTAGTTTTTACCTAGACAGAGAGTCACCTCCACAGCCACTTACCCGCCTACCTACGGTAGGTAGATAAATGAGGTGAGGTAAGGTAAGGTAAGGCGCGCGGGATGTTTACGCAGAGATCTTCTGCTTGAGGATATCCTTGAGAGTAACGGCGTCGGCGGCGAACTTGCTGATGCCCTCGCGCAGCTTTTCGACGGCCATCTGCTCCTCGTTGAAGTCGAAGCGGAACAGCGGCTCGTCGTTGATGTACGACTTCCTAGCGATGTCGAGCGTCGCCGCCGCCGCCGCGTCCAGCTTCTTGGGCACCGGCGTCGTCGAGTTGAGGAGCTCCTCGAGGAGGTTGGGCTTCACGATGAAGTCATCACGTCAGTCCACTTACTCTATACACTAGACGTGGTGAAGTGGTGCTTGGGGTGGGGGGAGGAGGGGGGAATGAGACTTACAGAGATGGTCAGGTAGTCGCAGCCAGCGAGCTCGGTGATCTCGCCGGTGTTTCGGAAGGAGGCGCCCATGACGATGGTCTTGTAGCCGAACTTCTTGTAGTAGTTGAAGATGGCCTGGACGGACTTGACGCCGGGGTCGTCCTCCTTGGCGTACTCCTTCTTCGTCGCGGCCTTGTACCAGTCGAGGATGCGGCCGACGAAGGGCGAGATCAGGAAGGCGCCGGCCTCGGCGGCGGCGATGGCCTGGACGAGCGAGAACATGAGCGTCAGGTTGCAGTTGACGCCGTGGTCACGCTGCAGGATCTCGGCGGCCTTGATGCCCTCCCACGTCGACGCGATCTTGATTAGGATGCGGTCCTTGGAGATGCCTTGCTCCTTGTACAGCTATAATTCGTCGCGTTAGTATACATAGGCACGTACTTGATTAGTTGTCATTTTTCGCTTATAAGGGGGTACGTACGTCGATAATGTGCAGAGCCTTGTCAACCGAAGCCTTGGTGTCGAAGGAGAAGCGGGCGTCAACCTCGGTCGAGACCTTGCCGGGGATGATCTTTAGGATCTCCTTGCCGAACTCGACCAGAAGTCTGTCGAGAGCGGCATCGACTTGGCTGTCGAGGTCGCCACCCTTGCCCTTTGCATATTGGACGGCAGCGTCGATCAATTGGGCGTACTCGGGCTTCTTGGACGCGGCGAGGATGAGAGAAGGGTTGGTGGTGGCATCTTGCGGCTTGTACTTGCCGATGGCTGAAGGGTGCTGTTAGTTACTGTAGAAAGATAAAATTATAGCCCGGTCGGATCGACCTGGTTGTTGCCGTCGCGAGGTCGGACCCGGGCTTATAATGCGGGATATACTAACTTGCAAAGTCACCTAGGAGTACGTTAGTTAGCGCCACTATTACTTTGGTTGTGAAAGGATCAAGTGGGATATAGCTTACCAGAGTCGCAGACAACGACCTAATTGACAGAAATCAGGTGTTAGTTAACCAATTGCAAATATAAAATGGGTGTATAGTACGAGATGACCGTTTAGTCTAGTCGTGGCGTGGCTCTGAATAAGACGCCAGCCAGCTTCTCCGCCAGCTCGCAACATAAAAAACTCACGATGGAGGGGCAATGTCGATTGAGGGGTAAGCGGAACTCACCGTGCCAGTGCTCTTCAGCTGGTCTAGAGAGTTAGACATGTTGGAAACTGGCGATGGTAGGGTTAATCTAAACTAATACGTATTCGATGAGATGGTCGTGGGAAGAGTAGTGGCGATACGAGCACAGGTAAACGTAGTGGTTATAGTTGTTTTAAAGATGAAGTAGCAGATTGTTAGAAGAGAGACGGGACGTCCGCTATGCATTACTTTATGTATGGTCATTATTTTGCCCGTGACGGCGACGGCGGGGCAATATCTATGGGACAAGCGTCATATGTCCACAGTACTGCGCGGTACATTAGCTGATAGCTAACTCAGCTACCTCCTACGTTAGACTATAAGTAGCGGCCGGTACCGCTCGCCCCGGTAAAGCACCTGATTTTCCGTCGAGGATTTTTCTTTTCTCTTCGACCTGAAGCTCATGTAATGTATTTTAGGTACCCGAATGTACGTATATATTGTACTCTATACCCCTCCGGTCCCTCCGGCCCCTCCATCGCCATCGGCCGATTTGTCCAATTCGCTATCGCCCCTCCGTCCTACATCACATACAAAGACATCAAGGTGGCGTCGTAGCCTATAGATCGTAGCCTCGAATCTCAATGGTTTAAGGGAGTGTTAACAGCCCAACTATACTCGCGTTAGATGCGCGTAATTTTCTTTCTATAATTTTGCAAGTCCCGCCTTGGCCTCTTGGATGAGCAGAGTACCTAATCGGGCCTTGACAACTACAAGTTAAAAGACTTTCGATAGGTAGGTAGGTAGGTAGCAAACGTATTCCCGCTTGCCGAGGATCTCAGGCTCACCGCCGAGATTAATAAAAAAGCCCCGACCGAATCACGATAAGTCAAGTAAGTCGCACATATTGCGTCAATGTGTATTACCGAGTTTCAAATGATACCGTACATATAATGGAAGGGTTCTTACTCAGCCAACCACCTTGCCATGTGGACGCCGTCGACCCTCCACGTGGGGTCTTCGTTGACTCCTGGGTTGCCGCATAGGTACATGCCCTATAGGTACCTAGGTACCTAGGTATGTATGTACCTATGTGCCTTCAGCTTCGTCCGTCAGCTTCCATCCGCCAAGACAACATCCACGACAGGAAGTGCCTCACGTATGTTACGAGTCTCGATTTTGAATCTTAGGAACATAATATGACATCCTAATTTGTAGTATGGATGTAGAGCTAAACCGCCTCAACTCACTCGCTTCCATCCCGTAGAGCCGGTCGTCCAATGCCCAGGTATTTGGTGAATGTACCATTTCCCAACCCCTTGGCAAACGATCATTCTTAACATAGGTACCTACCTAGATAGTCACGGGTCCTCGGCGCTCCCGGCTTCTATATACCTCATGCGGGCGTCCGTAGAAGAGGAAGCGTGATTTCAAATACGTAGTAAAGATTAATAATAGCCAGGATCAACTCGAAAAATCAAACGGGGCACATAAGGAAAGGGAATTTGCAGAATATTGTTAACGTGGTTTTATGATGATTTTCATTTTCCTATACTACCTATCCGTGATTTTTTGGTCCTTATTCCACGATGTAGCTTTTGTCTTGCCCATGCCATGCCATGCTAAATAGATGCAAACGGAATTCAAGGCTGATCTAAGAAAACAAGACCCGTCTAAAAAGGACGAAGGGGTATGGATACGGACGCGGAAGAGGGAACTATCTAGTCCTCGGTAATATCACCATACTCCCACATACCCATGCGATCAGCCTTGGCCTGGGCCTCAACCTCGCGTAGCTTCTTGAGCACCTCCTCAGACGCGCGTCCGCGCTCCCATGCTTTCAGCTTCTTGGGCACCATTGCGTGGCCGTTGGCCACCACCTCCTTGTTGATCGAATCTGCGAACGTGCTACCGGGCTTCTTCTCGTCGAACAGCGTGATATAGCTCAAACCTTCCTTCGGATCTATGAAGTCGAAGCTGGCTACTAACGACCGACCGTTTGTGACTTGGTCAATGAAAGTCAGTGCGTCGTTGAAGTAGTCCGGAGCGGTCGGTAATTGGATGAATGAAAGGACAGCATCCATAGCTTGCCCCTTGAGCTTTTGCGTCGAGAACTGTGGCTGGTCTAGTGCTCGCAAGCTCGACCACGGGATCTTTTCGCTATTGCCGTAGTCTATATAAACGACTTCGGCAACCTTCGCGGCCCTGTCGTTCGACCGTACTCGCGCGCGGTACCATTGGCCATCTACAGAGAACTTGGCGGCCACGAGCTCGCCTGCCTTCGGGGGGTTGGCAAGAGGTTTGTTGTTCTTGGGGTCGAGGTGGAACTTCTTGAACTCGTTCATCATGACTTCCAAAGCAGAGGTGCCCTTGCCGACCTCCTGAATCTTGAGTTTACCGTTCGTGTCAATGTTAGTGACAATAACCTCTCGGTAATCGGCAGCCTGCTTGTCCGAAGGTGCGGCGTCCTTAGGAGTATCCACTTCGGCAGTCTCTTCGTCAGCACCCTCCTCTTGAGACGGGTCCCAGTCCTGCCAGATGCCCTTACGGCCTTCTTTCGCGCGCTTCTCGGCAGCTAGGAGTTCGCTGGCGTTGCCAGCTTTCTCTGCCGAGTATTGATGGACGGATGCAAGACCCTCCTCTACCAGCACCTTGGCGAAGCTCTCGCGGTTGATGTAGAGGTCGCCGATAAAACCGCCGACCTTATCAATATCATGGATGTCAATTTCGCAGTCGCGCTGGTTACACCGACGGTTGGCAAGATCTAAGGCTTCTTGTCCGAAAGGCTCTCCCTTCTCCTGGGGTAGACGAGGTGCTCGAGGGGCGCGAACGCCAGCAAGCACCATGGTGAGCTTAACGCCTTCTCGAGGGATGAGGATCGTGAACCTCGAACCCGCTTTGCAGAAGTCGACTATTGCCGGGACCTTCTTCTGTCGAGAAAGAGTAGAGAGCTGTATCTTTGCCTTCTGCACAGACTCCGAAACGTCGACGTACGTCCTAGCTTTTGACGGCTTCCCAGACCACATACCCTTTTTCTCCTCCTTTGCCTTCTCTTGAGCCGCAAGTAATTCGTCATAGTTCGGGGCTCTGTCAGTGTCATCCTTGCGATGTCGGATCACGGAGCACCAGCCGTCTTGGACGAGCATGAGGTTGATATTCTTTCCCTTCTCAGTAACGGTAGCGACGTCGCGGGCTTCGAAATCGTCACTGGCGGGTCGGTGTCCGTCGATAGACACCTTGACGTGCTTGCCGATGAGTTTCTTCCGAAGGTATTCCTTTGCTTCGTCTCTGAAAGGGGCCTCTGAAGGCTCGTTGGCCCGAGGACCTCGAACGCTGCTTAGGTTGATTCGTTTCTCGGTGCCGTTCTTGGTACGGACGAAGATCGCGTCCGCTCCTTGGATTTTAGACACGATCATGTCAGACGAGCCACCATTTTCGGCCTTCGCCACGTGATCCTTGTGCAGACGTAATTTGGCAGCTTGGGCCTTCTTTTCAGCCGCTCTGAGAGCAGCCATCTTCTGCCCGAGTAAAGTGGAGTGGAAATCGTTGCATCTCGCCAAACCGTCGGCAAGCAAGAACTCTGCAATGCTTCCTCGAGGGTGCAAAATAGAGGCAATAACCTGTCCCTGAGGGCTAGTGCCGACTACTTCGACCTTGACGTCGCGTTGGAGCAGTCGTTGTTCGACATATTGTCGAGCCTCGCTTCCGAATTCCTCGGCCGGTTGAGTCTGACCAGTCGACTGGTTGACCCGTTCGGTAGAGGGCGCGCGGATGCCGGCGATAAGAGTCATAACTTGTAGGTGCTTCTTATCGGATAACTTCAGGCGCACGAGTAGGCGGTCACCGCTTAAGACGCGCTCGACAATGCCATCAATGCTCTTGCCTTTCAACTCATTGATATCGATGCCGCTGAGATCGTTCTGAACTTCGATGGTTCCGTCGACGCCTGCCCAAAGTCCTTTTCCTTCGGCTTTAGCTTCTGCCTCCAGAGAACGAAGAGTTTCGAGCCGTTGCAGGACTTCTTCGGACTCTTCCTTACGGCCTGCATCTTCCCTGACTTTGAGCCAGCCAGCCTTCACCAACTCATCCGGCAGCTGGGTTCCGTCTTTGAACTGGGCAACTCCATATTCTCTTCCGGACGAGGGAACCGTGTAAAGGATGGTGCACTGGACCACCTTGCCAACGGCCAACTTTCGGAGGTAATCGCGCGACTGGAAGGCAAACGGTTCGTCACCCTCTCGTCTGAGATGGGGGCCGGTGACGAAGGCTAGAGAGAAGGTACGCTCCGCATTCGGGTTGCTCTGGCTGGTCAACACTAGAGTGTCACCGCTCAGAACGGATTTCACGTTGGCAAAGAATTGCTTCGCCATGTTGCCGGCGACGAAACAATAACGACGAGGAAAGCCGAGAGTAGAAGGGAAATGAATCCAGGAAATCCCTGAAATCTAATTCAACGGTCAGCAGCGATCCAAATGCTTGAACTTGACACCAACTATGGGCGTCGCATGTTGTCCAGCTCTCTCCACAAGATGAATTACGTATATGCAAAGATAATAAAGAAACATGACGTTGGACCAGGGGCTGTATATATATGGGTTATAGTGACAGGATAAGGTAGTCATGGGTGGTTGACTAACAATTCGCTGTATAGCCCCGTTGTTGCGATGATTGTCGCCATTATTGACCATCATATAGAGAGTTGCGGCTTTGTGTAACGATTGATGCACGACAAAGTCAACGCCTCTGCCGGGTCATCCTGGACGCGTACTCGATATCGAGCCGGAGGGGACTTCATTTTCGCCGTCGTCCATGTTAGGCGACGGCTGATAAGAAGAAATAAGCCACCCGAGGTTGCAAGACAGCGGTATCTCAGTAGGACGGTACTGGCGCTGATTCACGTGCTAGGTGTTATGTGGTCATGCATGTGCATTGCTGGAGGCAGCGTATGGAGAAGCGGGAAGGGGCATAATGGAAAGATTTAAGATCGTAT
This sequence comes from Pyrenopolyporus hunteri, assembly GCA_902806595.1. NCBI lineage: Eukaryota > Fungi > Ascomycota > Sordariomycetes > Xylariales > Hypoxylaceae > Pyrenopolyporus > Pyrenopolyporus hunteri. The sequence goes on along the minus strand of CADCXC010000035.1, from coordinate 529,762 downwards.
GCCACTCGGCAGGCTACAGCACCCGAGCGAATGATTCGGTAAGTAGCATGAACGCGACAACCGTTTTTGCTTTGATTGGTATAGCAGGCTCAACATAACGTAGAGATGATACCAAAAGTACCTAAAGGAAAGGTGCAGGCGGGAAAGCATGGGTTGATGGGGAATCCGGGGAAGTTAGAGGCGAAAGAAAGTAGATGCTGGACTTACTCAATTGCAACGAGTGAAGATGCTTCCTCGTCGAGATTCAGTAGAAAACGGAACTCTAATATCCAGGTCGGGTGCGACTAGGTTAGGTAGGTTAGAAGAAACCAATGCCTTTCAAAAGAAGGTGTTGACCTGGGAGCTCAAAATGCATATGTCGTGTGTGTACGCTTTTGGGATTTTGACAGCTTTCCTCAATCTGTGGGGAAGGCCAAGAAAGTCTCGACTCGCGAAAAGCTGGAGAAAAAAAGATGGATGTTTAAGTCTACGTACTTGGGCTGGGAGTCGGGTTGTGGTACCTATGGGCATGGGGGTCCTAGCTTTCCCTCCATTAAGCGAAGTGTGGCGGCTGGCGTACTATGGTAGTGCGGAAAGAGGGTAGAAAATACAGTACACAGTTCGTTCCTTCCCCCTATCGACCCCTCTGTTCATCTGAGACCTACCATCTTAGGCAAGCGGGGGCTATTCGACCTATCCGCACCCAGTGCACCCAGTACACCCAGTATCCGGCGGAGGGTACTAGACAAACAGGAGGCGCTTGGACCCTGAGAAAATAACACGTAGGGTTAAGAAACGGCATCGGGAAGGTAGTGAAGCTACCTAGGTACCTAGGAATTACCTAATACCACTACGACACGAGCCCCGGACTGACGAATACACGACTTTTACCATTCTGCAATTGCAGGTACCGAAGCTAGTTTCGAGTAGGATAGGTACCTAGGTATCTTGGCGAGTGAAGGTTGGCGGGCACTGTGCAGAGTAGTAACCTCGTGTACAACACCAGGTCATATACGAACACCCTTACCTCAGCAGAGATATAGCGCTAGCAGCCGCTGGACCTTAGCTACCTGTTTAGGTACCTAGGTACTGTGGTTAAATTACAGGGACAAATTTACGCTGCCAGGTAACTCACTTAGGCGCCTAGATTGAAATGTTACCGGAAACACTAATGTTTATTTTAGAGAGCTATGTCCAACTATGTATAGCGTTCACACTCATTCAACAAGACTAGGTTTTTCTTTTATCCTACGCTTCGTTTCAATTTGTTGATATATTTAGCTCGAGATACCGATGACGCCTAAGGGAACAAGTTTAGCCACTTGCAAAATCGAAATAGGGGGAAATATGTTATATAACTTACCGCAGGCGGGTCGGGCACCAGCGTTGCCGGTCTTGAGAGACTCCTCGTTACCACCCTTTCCGAGGTCATCGGTGCCGGCATGGCAGACGACGGTTCGCTTCGCTCCGAGTTAGCACATGCAATGGTAAATTTAGAGCGTGACAGATCACTTACGCCAATAATGCTCTCAGGGCCGATCAGCTTGACAAGCGAGTCCTGGATGGAGCCCTTGGCGTTGCCCTGAGCGTCGGTAACAATGTTGCCGAGGTCACCAACGTGACGGACCTCATCGGTTCGGTCGCCGTGAGTCTTGCCAAAGGGGTTGACTAGGTATATACAAGGTCAGCAATTTCGCTCCCCCCTTGCTTTCCCTTTAAAGAGGGGAAATTTGTATGTAAAAGCGTTACATACAGTGAGGACCGGCGGACGTGCAGCCGTTCGTGTTGTCACCGAAGGTATGGATGTGCATGCCACGCTTGGCGTTGGGGTCGTAGCCGGTAATGTCCCATGAGATAGTGGTAGGGGCAGACTCGGAAGGCTGTTCGAAGGTGACGGTTCCGGTAACCTTGGAGTCACCACGGACGACGGCAACTAGATTCGCGGATGTCTTGTCAGCAAATGACTCGGAGCGTATAGGGCTGAACTAAAGAGGCACACGGTAGGGGTTTCCACAGGAAAATCTAGCAGAAGCTGCCTGTCCGATGGGCTTGTATGATCCCAATGACCCCAATGGTTCGGTTTAAACTCGTTAGGCTGCTCCCTCGAGTGTCCAACAAGGTGTCCATCTCATCGCGGCCCTGGTGTACGGCAGGGACCACTAGTCAATGAAATGCGCGCAATCGTGCTCATGCAGCCATCCTCGAACCGGAAATGATGGAATAGACGGTAGTTTAAATAACGGAGATCATCCGACGTACCTGCTTTAACCATCTTGACTTATTTTGTTTTGACTTTCAAGGATATAAAGCTAGACTTCTGGTGCAAGCGTTGTTCTGAGTAGCAAGATAATTGTCAATTTTTTTGGGAGAGGGGGAAGAAGAGGGGGAGCTGGAAGCTTCTTCTGTCTAATTTGTATTGAGAGAGAGAGGGGATCTCGGAGAGCGATACTTTAAGCCGACTACCGCTTACCTTCCCATTGCACCACTCACATGTACTAACGAGCGAAGGCCTTACATTACATAAACAGTTTCACCACAGAAAGAACTCGCAGTCTATTCTAGTACTCGGCCTACATACCTGGTACACGCAATCATGCTATGCTGAAGGCCAGGGAAGACATGTACCTCCTACTATCGAGGTGGGGGGTTATTAGCTCTATGGGCATCCCTCATAGTAGAAGACAGCCCCGCTTTACGTCGTTGCCGTCATAGTGGGCTGGGGGGTGCTTACAAATGATATCATTTTCTCGTCAAGAAAACTCGGGCGTACCACCAGGTTCGGACTTTATTTACTACAGAGTTCCCCGAAGACGGGACAAGAGTATGATAAAAGAAGTATACGCGCGATGAAGGTAGTGTTTTCTACGGCGATTGGCCTATCCAACATATCACTAACGAGAAGAGTAGTAAACTATACTCGTTCACCTTGCCTTCTTGTCATTAAGGGTACCTAGGTACCTACTTAATTACCGCATAGCATATCTCGAGCGTTCTAGTCGAATTTCTGGTACCAAGGGGCACCTAAACTACTAGGTACCTGGTCTAAAGTACCTAGCCTAACCTACGGCTAGCAAGCCACCCGTAGCTAGGAGTACCGAGGATGTGGTTTGCGGTTATATTTAAAACCGCTAACAATACATACTGGGTAACGCGTTACGACGCTAGAATTCGGGATCGCCACTAACCGTTGTGTCGTCCTACGCTCCGGGACTCGGACTTCACTGCGGTTAAGCGACGTAGAGACACATTGTGACGAAAACTCGAGGGATGAGTTGGGTTACCCCGCGGAAATAGCTGAATTGCTATATATTGGGTAACTCTGGGTAGGCGGGTATAGACGAATTGGGTTATGAATAAGCTAATAGAAACAGGAACGACGCCTCCTCTTTTGCTTCAGATGCCTGCTTTTACTATATCTCCTCGGCGTAACGCGTATAGCGACCTATAAAGAAAGAAGTGTCGTGGGTTCTCCATCACGTGTATGCCCTTATAGCCTATAGCATATATTACGTAAGTACCTATCTACTTACCTAGGTATTGTCATGGTCCGGTGGGCAACCGGCACCAAGGCTCCGGCCGGGTGCACCGCCGGAGTTCATGTATAAAACCGCGGTTTAGTTTTCTGTCTTTCCTTCTTCATAGCATCAACAAGATTCAGTTCTTAGTCCTTGATATCACGCGCCGTGCCAGGTATATTCGAAGCTATCACAAGATGTGGTCTGTTAGGACATAACCAATTAAGACCTAGTCAGATCATTATCGAAACTATAGATAGACTGATGTGATTGGATCTCGCAAATACACAAAATGCATCTTGTAATTAGATATATTTTACGTTGCGCAACACTTCCTTATAAATCCCGGGTTGTAACAGGTCGTTTCGTTGCGGCTTGGGTCTACGTTGCTGAGTTTGCCTAAACAGTATATGTCTTAATACGAAAGGGGACCTCCGATATCATTCGAACTGGAATAAATGCGCATTTATTCACGACTGTGGTACCTGGCAGAAGGGCGTCAAAATAAATGCCTCAGCCACATCCACCTATTTCACCAGCCACACCTGATATTTAAGTATCCTAAATAATACTAATTATATTAGTTGTAACGTTATATATTATTAATATTATTACAATTAAAATTTATAGATAAATAACATTATGGACAGGTTTTTTATATATAAGTTTTTTTTTAACGTTAGTAAATTTTAGGAACGAAAAGGCTGACGAGAAGTCTAGGGGTTGGTGTGGCTGAGGCATTTATTTTGACGCCCTTCTGCCTGGGTACTGGTTCTAGGCCCTAGCGATTCCCGATCTGTGCCATCACTACAGTATATGCCCTGCTTTACGTCGCATGGCATACGAAGGCAGCGAAGCTAGGGGCGATCAACGGCTAGCATGCGGTAAGTCTGGGGTGGATGACGACATGTATGATGGCTGTCAAAGGTTCTCTGCGGTGCAACGGCGCGGCTGTGATGCACTCTGGAGGCGAAGTTGTCTACCACATAGGAATGCACTTGTAGAAAGCGCATCATCTTTGCTGCCGAGCGGTTATATAGCGTGAGTTTCGGGCTGAAGCGCCAACGAGGACACTCATTTCTTAGGGTTTTGACGGTGACAAGGTTTCAAATCAACCTTCAAAGCCAAAAAGGTTTTCCAGTTTAAGGTGTAATGCCACGGATGCGGGCCTGACTCCGGTTGGCAAGGGAACCTAAATTGGACGGAAGCCCTCTTAAATTTAGATCGTCAGTGCTGCCAGTTTCAGCCCTATGACCAGGTGACAGTGTCATTTCGGGGTTCGACAATGTGCAAGGAATCTTACATATTCTAGACTAGTGCATACCTATATACTTGAAGCCACACTCAAACGAGGAAAACTAATTGTGGGTTGTTATACCATAAGCTTCGCATGTAACACTATGACTTGTAAAATGAGGACCAAGAGAGAAGAGCTTGGCAGCAGGGAGATTATTAGCGTAGGCCTTGTGAGAAAAACGTGGCGACGTGCTACTGGAGGTGCTGCCTCTCTTATAAGTATGTGCACAACACCGAGCCGATTTGGACGTTGTAATGGTTATCTACAGTCGGGCTCAGTATGACAAACAGATCTGCGGAGGTAGAGCCAACTCAGGTGGCGTTGAATTCTGGCACAGAATCAAAGTTTGGCCAGTTAACATTAACGCCCAGTTTTATAATACCTATTCGTGTAGCGACGGATGATTAAACTCGAGAAAGACTCAAGTTCCAATAAGCTTTCTTGAATTGTTAAGGACGGCAGTATAGTATCTAGTGTTTCTATGTATAGTGGTTGGCCCATAATTCACGAGTAGATAGCATAATAACTTACAACAACTCACAAGTTGGAGCGGCGATCTTACCCCTAAGCCATGTCGATGTAGCGGTTGGCTGCTTGTCGGTAGAATCCATTGTTGGTCTTAACCGGATCATAGTGCCATAATTGCTCCATACCTCGCCTTAAGTGGTCGCACATGCTTATTGTATATCACCTTAGTCGCGGTTGAATATACTTGAGTTGGCTGCTAGTACCTATTGACTAGGTACCTATCTCAAAACTCATATACTTACCTGGTAGGTTTAGAAGAGTCATACGAACAGAGTCAACTATATGCTAAGCAACGAAATTAAAACAAGATATCTTTATTGAGCCGTCCGCTCAAAGCCTCCTAAGAAAAGGGTTCAAGTCAAGTAGCGCGCTTCTGGAATTCGGGGGCTTTGGAAGGATTGAGTATCCGAGAAAAAGGAACACACTGTGACAGGGTTGTACGAGGTACTTCCCTATTCGTTTATCGACTGATCAATTCTTTATGTATGCCCTCGGAGACTTTTTCAAGTGCGACATCTTGAATGTTTGCAGATAATTATTTGTATTCAATTTCTATCACTCAGTGTGTACCTATAGATAGGTACCTGAGCTAGGTACCTAGTAGGTAAGCAGTAGTTTACAACTAAAAGATCTATGAACCTTCGAGTAAAAAGAAAAGTGAATTGGAGACCTCAATATGTCGCTGCACAGCCCTCTTAAAAAGCCTCGACTTGGACAATAGATAAGGTGTGGCTTGGCTTGGGTCTTTCCACTGCGGTACCCTAAGGTACCTATTTGTTGGTCCACTTGGAGGGGAGATCGTAGTCGCTTCCACCAGGTTACCGTTGATCCCACGGCCTACGACCCACCACCGGACCACGTTCTTACCGACGCTTTCCCAAAGAGTACATCTGGTACAACTGGTGGGCACGCCCACGCCCTCCACGGCCCCCAAGTCTGTGCGCTTCAATTCAGCCCAGCCCACTCTCAGGCAAGTTCAGGTAAACCCCAGTGCTCTTATTGCTCTTCCACCAAACATCCATTATTCAGTCCCTGGAATCGACCTTACAATCGCGCACAGAAGATGGTCATGTTCATCTCGACTAATTTCTGGTTTCGCAAACCCTTCCTAGTCACTATTCCAACTTATCCTGTTTACCCTGTATCATAATTTTACCGGTATTTTCATTAAGGTGTTCTTTTATGGTGGGTATCCTTAACTCCGCCTCCCATCGCGCCCTAACCTCCTCCGCCTAATAAAGGTTTTACGACATCGACAGTTGATTGAATTAGCTTTCGACCCTACTTTTAGTTTGCTGCCTACAATCGACCCGCCCGGGTTCATCCAAGGGATCGTCTCATTTTTCTCTGGTAGCCAACAGTTCGAGCCGAACGAAGATTCCTCGTCCTGCATCCCGCACCGTCTAGTGTCTTTCAAATTCCCCGAAGACGAACTTTGTCCCCGGCCTTCTTCTGAAACTAGGACCTCTGAGAATGCAGACCGTCGCATTTCCAGCGCAATAGAGTTCACTCCTGTCGAGCCCATCCATGCGACGTCACCACCATCAGCCCATTAGTTGATCCCCGAGATCCACACTCCGTCGTCTGTCGTCGCGCGGCCGCCTGGTCGCGGTAACTCAATATGTCATTTCGAGACAACGACCAGCGCCGATACGGCCATGTTCCTCCCGTACAATATCCCGTCGCAAATCAACCCTCGCAAGATCAGTTGGCATACCCGAACCGGCGGTCGAGTTTCAATAACGGCGACGACTCTGGTGGGTTTACTTCGCCCGTAAGTCGCCCAAGCTATCAGCCAACCTTGAATACCACTGCCGCAGGACTGGGCCGCGATGAGCTGTTCCTAGCCAGCCCGACCGATGCCAACAGGTCCAACTATGGCAATTCAAACGTCGCCATGGCAGGATACCAGCACCAGTATCAACCCCAATCGCCGCCTACGCCTTCAACGTACAACCCCCAGGCCTTCGCTCGGTCTCAGTCTACCTCGTTGCCTTACCACCCGCACCCCTCAAATAGGTGGGGACCTTCGAATGCGACAGCCGCTGCTCCCTACAGTCCTACGACCGCGACGGCTAATAATTTCGCACCGGCTCCCTATAATCCGGCTGCATATTCTGGAGCGGCGGTGCCACAACGCCAGCCAACTTATTCTGGGTATACTAATTACACCAACAACCACCAGTCTTACGGATCGCCGCCCCTAAACCAGTCTCCGTACTTCCAATCTCAGCCGTTGTACGCCTCGAACACTGCCCGGACGGGACACTCCTCGACTCCGTCTACGGCTTATACCGCCGGCTATGATCAACCTACCTATAGTTCTGCATACCCGTCTGCCACAACAGCGGTTGCCCCGATCCAGACCACCAGCTATGAATCTTCACAGCCACGGTATACCTCAAATTATTCGCATGATGCTACGAGCCCACAGGCTACGTTCTACTCGTCTGACTCGTCTACCTCCTCGACGCCATACCCGACACATTCGCAAATACCCGTAGGCCCGAACTACTCTGCCAGCGACCCCCATTCGTTCTTGAATCGAGCATCCAGGTCGAATTCAGCCGCATCTCCCTTACCCCCGTCTCCTGCTCACTCGCGACCGCCAGCTAGCTTAGCGCGACACCCGACTAACGCGCCGTTACCTAGCCGGCCTGTTGACGACGTTCCAGAAGAGCCGTATACATCTAACGGCACTCACGCTTCTGATGTCGCCCAGGAATATATTACGCAAGATAACATCATGCAGGACATCGAAGCTGAGCTCATCGGGAGGAATGGTTCATTGCGCGATCGGCCTACGGTTTTTGATCAACGCAATGGTGCTTTGCCAGACGATGACCTGCAAAATCTCCGTCGATTAACGTCTAATGCAAGCTATCACTCGACCGCCACTACTCTTACCAACCAGGAGGAACCGGCCGGAGTAAACCGGTACTCTTCCAATGCGTCGACCTTAAACAGGAACCATTCGAATAACCCATACGCGTATGAGGATTACGACGGAGACGAGAGCGATCCCGAGGGCGCTGCCGGCGCTTGGGCGCTGCAGCAGGCAGAAGAAGACGATCGCCGGTTTAGCTCCGTGGGTGGGACGTTCTCCTACTTTAATCAGCCGGAGACGCCGGCGCATCCTACGCTCCCTACCCACAAAGAGGAACCGAGTAGTGACAGCGACTATGCTGGAATGGATCTAGGGCTCGCGGGCGGGGGTTACGCGGGAATTCTAACCTACGATAATAACGTCGGGTCACCTCCTATTACGGAGATACCTCCAGGAGATGTCCAGACCCTGCCAACTCTTCGCAGTAACCATGCCTCTCAAAGGAGTCACGGAAGTAACAGGTATCCAGCCTTCGAGGAGGCCGATGTGGATTATGAGGGTACAGGGGGGTTGCAGCAACCCACGGCGCATCGCCTGAGCTTCGACGAGGGAGAGGAACGCGTTTCCCTTCACTCGAGGCAAAGCGGAAGCGATTCCCCTTCCAAGGATGAGTACCCGGATATGTTTTACCACCCTGGCCTGTCCAATCGACCGCTCCCGGCCATCCCAGCTAGCTCGGACAGCAGCTCGATGCCATCCGCCCAGTCGCCCACTCGGGCCGGATATCAACACGGATATTCCCTTAGCGTAGATTCACGCCCGTACACCGGACCAGACGCACAGTATGGACAGAATGCGCAGCAACTTCAAGTTGAGAGGTCTATCTCATTATCTAGCCATAGCACTTCACCCCACGTTCAGCCCCCGGGCAGGTCAAAAACGGATGCGACCGAGGATCGTAATGCGCGGTTGAGGCATGTGAGACAGCAACAACAGTTGGCCGCTCAACAAGGACTGCCGTACGAGGGTTATGAAACGGGGACGACTTCGTCTATTAATTACGACGTTATAACCTTGCCTAGTGGCCGGCGTCGGAAATTCCAACCGGAAAAGCTTACTATAGTCGATGTCCGTTCTTGCACGGAACCGTGGGCTCTGAGCGGCATCGCCAAATGGGTTCGTGAAATGGCCGAGGGTGAGCCTGACCTAAAGAGAAAGACTCTTGAAGATGGCCTTGTCAGGCTCTTCTGTCTGAAGGTTCCTACGATGAACGTCGCAGACGCCGAAGCTCTCAGTACCCAGGTCGCAGACTCCATGCTAGAAGCGGGCATCCTTGTTCCGGAAGAAGAGTGGCTTAAGTTCGGTCCGGGATCTATATCCGGCGTGTTATGGCAATTAACTGGCTCTGGCTGTTACGCGCCAAAGCTGCACGAAATTGACGATGATATAGCCGGGCACGAGGTATTAACACGGTGCTATTCGCATCATTGTACTAGGACGCTTAAGAAAGCCAACCTCGATGAGCTTATGTCTAACGGCGTCAAAACAGTTGACTGGACGACCTTCTATCACATGACGAAGGAGAGCACTGAAGGAAAATCAAAGAAAGAGATTTCACGGCAGAACGTCCTTCACGAAATTGTCACTTCGGAGGAAGTGTATATGGATCGCCTCGAAGTTCTCCGGGACTTATACCGGGACCGGCTTCTTCACTCCCAACCTAGGATTATTGCAGAAGGTAGAATCGAGAAATTTGTCCACAATGTCTTCGGAAGGGTCGACGCAGTACAGCAAGTCAATATGGATCATTTGCTAGCCCAATTGAAATATCGACAAAAGGAGCAGGGCCCCTGGATCGTAGGCTTTAGCGATATCTTCAGAGAATGGGTTCGAAAGGCCAAGACCGCATACGTCGATTACGCATCCTCCTTTCCTTACGCGCGGTATCAAGTGAAGAAAGAAGCGGAGAAGAACTTCTTATTCAAGCAGTTTCTCGAAGAAAACAGGGCGCATCCACGGTCGCAGCGTCTCGATTGGACCAGTTACTTGAAAGACCCCATCACACGATTGCAAAGATATTCTCTTCTGCTGGAGACAGTTTTCAAATATATGGTACAAGATAGCGAGGAAAAGGCGAACCTCAGGAGGGCTATCGATGAAGTTAAGGCGATGACTCTGGAATGCGACGCTAAGGTGGATGAGATGCAGAAGAAGGTGACGATGATCGAGTTGGACCAGATGCTCGTTTTACGACCAGGATTCCACGCCGATCTCCACTTAGATCACCTTGGCCGAGAACTCATCCTCCAGGGTGATCTTCAGAGAATGGGTTCGAAAGGTGTACGATGGGTAGATACGCATGCTCTGCTATTCGATCATTATCTTATTCTCGCCAAACTGGTTATATCGAGAGATGGCAGGCAAGACAGGAAGTATGACGTATCAAAAGAAGTAAGCACCACTCTCTTTCTTATCTTAATCGGCGCCCGCTAACTTTTTCAGCCCATCCCTATGCCTTTACTATTCTTGGAGAGCAGTCAAGATGATCCGGTCTCTAAACAAAAAGGAATTGCTGCTCCCTTGACGCGGACAGCGAATTCGGCCTCGGACACCAAGCTAAATAAAGTGACGTCCAACGGCAACGACCGCCCTGGTCTAGATCATACGGTTACAGGTTCGACGATCGGCTCCAGGACCGTCGCCCAGTTAGCTACCTCCAATTCTGGAGATAACGAAGGGAGGATTCTTTATCCGTTCCGTGTTAAGCATCTCGGCCACGAAGTATATACCCTATTCGCCCAGTCGGCCCAGACACGACAAGACTGGTGCGACAGGATTATCGAGGCTAAGACACGCCACGCCAAGGCCCTACATGCTCAGAATGCTGAACCGTTCCGGTTGCGTGTGATGGCCGACAGTGCCTTCGCCTACGACCCGATCGCCGCTGTCGGCAAATATGTTGGCGGTGTACATATTCGCGGAACTCCCCTTGATAGAGCCATTCGGGAGGTCGAGAAGACGTACGGGACAGGTCGAGGCCCTCCTCCAATCTCGAGAGCAGGAGTGAACTGTGCAACCGGATTTTCTGCTTTTGGCAAGAACATGGTCGCGGTTGGTACGGACTCAGGTGTATGCGTGTCGGAGGCTAGCGACCAGAGGGGTTGGAACAAGGTAAGATATACCTATAACACGCATAATCCGTAATACGTACTAACTCACCCTTTCTTAGACGGTCACGACCAGCCGAGTCACACAAATAGCCGTTCTTGAGGAGTTCTCTGTTGTCCTCGTATTATCCGACAGGAATCTTATTTCTTATCCCCTCGACGTAGTCTCGCCTCCGTCAAACTTCCCAGGGCCAGCCAGCGATAACCCCCGCCGGTCTCCGCAAAGGCTCGCAAAGGACGTATCATTTTTTGCCACTGCTCGTATGAAGGATCGGATGTTGGTATTCTTCAAAAAGAGGGAAAGTTTGCACACCACCTTCAAAGTCCTCGAGCCTGTTTTCCAGAAGGCGACAGAGAAGAAGTCCCGTCTGTTCGGCGGGAGCCGCAAGGCTGGGGTGGGCGTGACCGAGAGCTTCCGGGATTACGACGAGTTCTTTTTCCCTATAGAATGTTATTCGCTCAACATATTCCATACCTATATCGCCGTCTCAACGGCTAGGGGTTTCGAGCTTTTGACTCTCGATAAGAAGATACCTACGTCAATACCCGACGTCAAGCAGCCTGCCATTGCCGATATCGCAAATCGCATCAAAGAGCAGCGACCCCTGGGTATGTTCCGCCTTAACGACCAAGAATTCTTATTAGCGTATGAGGATTGCGCCGTATATGTGGATAAGTACGGTGATGTCAGCCGTAGCGTCATTATGGAGTATTCCGGAAAGCAGAAGAAAGCGAGGGGTGCCACTATGTATGGACAATACTTGCTACTCTTCAACGAGGATTATGTCGAGGTGCGCAATGCCGAGAACGGCCGGCTGCGCCAAATCATTGCCGGAAGGGATGTGAGGGTTCTAGATTACGGCGTTCGGGGTCCAACTGGAGGTTCTTCCGCAGCAAGCGGGAACGGTCCGTACGCCGCCGCCGACAACGGGCTTGATTCGAGGGGCACGGTCAAGATCTGCATGGCGCATCCTGAGGTTGCAGGTCAACAGATCGTCTTGGAGATGTTGCTCAACAGCGGACACATGGAGAAATGAGAGGTCACGAACGGTACGCCCTAATTATGACCGACAGTGCTTGGACGTTTTATGATTTGGCCTCAGGACGGCAACGGGAGGTCGCGTGTGTTTTTATCGCACGTGCTCCTGCATGCAATCGTCTTTTTTTTATTGCTCTCTTCAAATGGATATCCGGCCATTCTGCTGGCCAAGTTGCTTATTTTCTTTCCTCTTTTCCCCTCCAACCAAAGGTACAATTGACGGGTCATCTATGACGATGGAATGGTCAATGTTTTTATATTCAGCGAGCTTGTGTAAGTAGTACGGGCTTGGCGTTATATGTGACCCGCGGTTCTCGGGGCCAATTTCCAGTTCCGAGTTACTACCCCCAGCTTACTTTGTGAATAAGATGGGATCTAAGTTTCCATGGGCGATGAAGTGGTCATATAAGTACCTATACAATGTTTATACGAATCTAAGGTATACCCATTTTGGCAGCATGTTTTTGGCGTGGCCCGTCGTGCTCGTTTCTCGATTGATGCTAAGCCTGTTTGATAGCTGTTGTGGTGATTCGATGTTACAGTGATCTTTATTACATGCTCGTTGTATATACTGTACATAACCTTGGTCTGAATGAAGATTAAGAGTAAACTACGACTGAGAACTTCCTTCGGTCTCCATGAAGTAGTAGGTTGGTGCTTTTGGTCATTTTACTTAGCTCTTCGCTAATACGAGGAGCGTTCCCCTTTCCAACTTGTATACACCAAAATTTAGATACTAGATATGGTACCTTTATACTTATAGTAGATACAGCTTCAAATATAAGGAGCCGCTTCTCAAATGGCGGATGATACCTAATATAGATACTAGAAATGTATATCTTCTTGAAATTCCGTTTCCTAGCCCCCTCGGAGAAGAACGATGCTATCTCCGAGCCGGCGCACGGAGCACCAGCGGCGTACGTACACAAGCGGCCGCGTACATACTTGTGCTGTCGTTTTCATCTTCATCACTCCAACATCATCAGATATCCTCTTCATCAACAGGCGTTTTCTCCACGATGAAGTACCTATCACGGCCGGTCTTAGGGTCCGGCTCATGCTCGACTAGAAGAATTCGTTAGTTCTATGCAGCAGAAAATGTAAGCACATGTCTGTAGCTTACCAGCAAGCTTGTTGATATGGCCGATAATATTCTCGATCTCCGTGTCCTTCTTGTTGCGGTCTTTACGGCCTAGGTTGTTGATCCACTCGAAGCTGTTGAGCGCCAAGTACACGATGGCGATGAATATCAGGACGCCGATGGAATAGGCCCAGACCACAACAACGGTGACGATATCGGTCCAGCCGTTGTGCGAGTTGACGAAGGAGGTGGGCGGCGTGGTCTGCATGACGCCGCCGCCGCTGCCGGACAGCCAGCCGAAGAGGGCGAAGATGGTGGCGAGCGCGTCGACGCCCAGGATCGCGAGCACCAGCTGCCACGACGGCCACGTCTGCCCGCCCCGGGTCACGAAGATCAGCCAGTTCTCCGTCAGCGCGACCTCCAGGAACAGCACCTCCTGGATCGACCCGAAGTTCTGCACCACGCCCCCGTTCCGCAGGAACATCGTCGCCCGGATGATCCACGTGCCCGCCGCGAGCAGCGTCCCGAGGATCACGCTGATCACCCAGATCTTCTTCAGCTGCCACTCTACCGGCCGCGGCTCCACGTGCGCGTTGTCGTAGGCTACGGCCACGGTGGCGAGGTCGGCGAACAGCGCGATGAAGACGATCAGGTCCGGCCGGATGGTCTCGTTGATGATCACCATCGACGTGGTTAGGTAGATCTCTAGGTGCAGACATAGCGCGATACGGTACTGGACGTAGGCTTTCATTCTTTGGAAGATCTACGTGGGATTAGCAGGACACAGGTGGCTTGGGGGTTGCGGCGAAGCACGAGGGAGACGCGTACCTGGCGAGCCGTCTTGATCGATAAGATGATGGTGCTTAAACCGGGAGCTAGGAATACAATATCAGCCGCCGCCTGAGCTGCTTCGGACGATCCCTCGACGGCGATTCCGCAATCGGCCTTTTTCAGAGACGGCGCGTCATTTACACCTAAGGCGAGTACATACGTCAGCTTCAGAGGCTTCCGGCTTGACCCTCTACCGACAGGGGTTACATTGAAAACTCACCGTCGCCCGTCATAGCCGTCAACGAGCCGCGCTGCTGTAGCATCTCAACCACCTGGTACTTGTGCTCCGGAAACACCTCCGCGAATCCATCGGCACGCTGCACGAGGTCATGCTGGACCGTTCCCGTTAAGCCGCTGTGTATCAGCTTCTCCGAATTATACACCTTGGTGCCGAGGCCCAACATCTTGCACGTCTCCTTCGCGATGGCGATAGCATCTCCGGTCAGCATCTTGACGGGGACGCCTAGGTGAGCCGCCTCGATGATCGTCTGCGCCGTGTCCTCGCGCGGGGGGTCGAACATGGACAGCAGGCCGAGCAGGACCCAGGGCTCGTCGTTCTTCTTGTAGGCGACGCCGAGGGAGCGGAAGCCGCGCAGGGCGAACTCGCGGGCCTTCTGGTTGTACATGTTGCGCACGTCGTCGCTGACGTCGGCCAGGTTCAGGATGGCGCGCGGCGCCCCCTTGGCGCAGACGTACCGGTCGTTGCCCAGCCGGCACTCCGTCGTGATCCGCTTCGACACCGGGTCGAACGGCGTGAACTTGTCCGTCACCCACCCCTGCCGCAGGATCTCCCGCGCCTTGGGGTACCGCTTCAGCGTCGTGATGGTCACCTTGTCGATCGGGTCGAGAGATGCAATGTTGTGCGAGCTCGCTAGCGCGGCGACCGCCATCATCCAGTTCACGTCCTGGCCCTCTGCGACAAAGGGCTCGCGGATGCTGAGCTTGTTAGCTGTGAGTGTGCCGGTTTTATCTGAGCAGAGCACGTTTACGCCCTGGTATATGTTTTTAGCGCATCCGCCCATCTTATCTGTGCGACGGCATCGATGAACCACTTACTGCTAAGGACTCGATGGCCGTCAGCTTCTGGACGATTGCCTTTTGCTTTGCTAGGTAGGCTGCGCCGACTGCGAGCGTGGTTGTCGTCACCACAGGAAGGCCGACGGGAACCCCGATGATAAGTAACACCAGGGTGTAATGAAGGAGATTCTGAACGTTTGGCGTGGCGATCCTGAGGTGGTGGAAGAAGCCGCCGATCCAAGCGACGAGGATCCAGAACATGACCAGGACAAGCAACGATGTTCCGATGCTGTCCATGACAGCTTTGAAATGGCCTTGGTCTTTGGCGCCTTGAACAAGAGACGCGGTCCGTCCGACGAAGGAATACTTAGCGGACGTGGTCATGATGGCGTAAGCCTTCCCGCGTTTGCAGCCCGTTGTATAATACAGAGTGTCGCCCATGTACTTATCCACGGCCAGGGACTCGCCAGTAATGGCTGATTGATCACAGGCTACGAGCGGCTCACCGAAGTGGATAGACACTTCGTCTTCGTCGTCATTACTCTTTTCTTGGTCTTTCGTTTTTTGGTTTTTGTTGTTCTGAGCATCCTCCTCGCCGCCGAATTTATCTTCGTCCCTCAGGACCTTGAATTGTTCGAAGTCGTGTGGCCGAGAGTAGTCGCATATTAACTGACAATCACCCGGGACCGTTTGCCCTTCTTGGATGATAATCTACGGATGGTAAGCTTTTCTAACTCATTATTCCTTGTAGCCAGTGGCCTTCAACGGATATAGAACCCAGGGGCTATAGAATGTGGGCCGCTTGCTAAGGGGTACACTTACAATGTCACCCGGAACCAATTCCCTGGCTAGAATCTGCTCTTCCTTGCCATTGCGTACGACGGTTGCCTTCATAGCAATATCGCCCTTCAAGCTTGCTACCACATCGGCTGCTTGCTTTTCCTGATAGAACCCGACAAAGGCATTGAGGCAGAGAATGCCGATGATGACACCGAAGTCAATCCAGTCGCCCAAGCCCACAGCTAACAGAGCCGCGAGCTCCATAACTACCAAGCTAACCGTTAGACTCCATCCCAAAATAATAGCAGTCTGAATAGAAACACTGGATATAAGCTAGCTCACCATAAAGAATAGGTCCCTGGAAGTAACTGAGGACCTTAGCGAACATGTTTTCCTTCTCAGCCACCAACTCGTTCCAACCGAACCGCCTCCGGCGCTCCTCCACCTGAGCGGTAGTTAAGCCGTACTTGATGTCGGTATCGAGCCATGAATCCGGCGGCTTTCCGATGTCGGTAGGCTGGGGTCCGGCCTCTAGTTCGCTATCGGTAGATTTCCAGAACTGCCACCATTTCGGCGGTTTGCGCCTCTTACTTACGCCACTTGCGAGGCTAGCCCTGCGCTCCGCCTCGAAGTTCGTGATGAACCGATCGAGCGCTTCATATTCGTTGAGCTCGGCGCTCCTCGGCGGCTCCTTCATGCGGTAGTCTCCGAACTTGATGTGTTCGCCCGTGTTTCCGGCAGTCTGCTCGCCGGCGGTTTGCTCTCCGGTAGAGTAATTGGCCCCGTTAGAGTGACGGGCCCCCTGCGCCTCGACATCGTCATCGGCAGGTCCGCCTTGTTGCCTCTGCTGACTCAGAAAGGACATGGCTCGCGATCCAGGCAGTTCTTCTCGAAAGTTTCGGGACGGCTGCTTCGCCTCCTTCGTCCTTCTCGGCGGGCTGTGCCTGGCAGATATCCCAGATCAGGGAGAGGGGAACGAACTATCTCTATGCCGGCACCCGAGAAAAATCCCGCAGCCAAGGATCAGAAAGTCGTTCGCAGACTCGCATCTATACCATCAGCTAGAGTCATAAGATTCGACGGTTCCAACTGTAATGTAAACGATCCCTCGAGGTGAGCGCAGATAGACTTTAACCTAAATCAAGTAAACACCCGGTTAAGCACATTAGCGCCGACCATCTAGCATCTATTCTTCTGGCTTAAGCATACGAGGTAGGAGAGCTAAGTAGGGATATATCCCTTTATTTTGCGACGGGGAAAAATTACCCATGTCTCTCGGGATAAAGGAGACAGAGAAAGAACCCGGGATCTACGGAGGAGCGACGACGTCAGAACCGCGAAAACCGACAGTAGCGCTGAACATGGTCCCATAATTGCTGAAAAGGTGATCGGAGACATCCTGGATGCTTTGCGCATAATTACGTGGGAGGGTGGTATGGAGTTTATCGGTGCTTCGCTCCCGTCCGACAGGTAGTGTTGAAGTCGAGACGACGCAACCATTGCGATATCTCCGCGAAAAGCCCCTCGGGTTCCCGCACCAGGCAGCCTCTCTAGCCCTTTTTCGGCATACATCTCGAAATCGGTAGCGCGCATGCGATTTTGTCATATAATATGGAATCGTAGTACCCAAGTGCGAAATCGATCGACCGCAACTCGCATAACCAAGCATTATCCCCAAAGCGCTCTACCGCGCCCTCTACAAATCGTGTGATGATGGTTCGACCCAATCAGCACCTCGTGTTGATTTTCCATATGTTCTTGATACGTCAATTGTTACCGGCTACCTAGGATTGGCTCCGGTAGGTGTTCGTATTTCTCTTCATTTTCATTACCAGGGGCATATACACCATTGTAATTGGTTACCCCGAACGTCATTTTATATAGCGGTGTCTATTCGCCGATACGTCGAACTCAATTATTATCGCCAAAGTATGAGCGTAGAATGAACTGAATGTGTGGTGCTATTCAAAACATTCCTAAGAATAAAATATCATGGGGTTTAAAATCAAACCGCGCAATCCCTTATTATTCCGTTGATAGATGCGCTGCTAAATAATCCTCCCCCTTTTCTTTGATTGACAATTACTTATAAGGAGAAGGGCATAATAATGTAGCGACTCATTGGGATTTGGAATATAAATATACAACTACTCCCTTCACGGACAGTTTAAATATATAAAAATATGACACTACACTTGGATTCACTGTATACGACCTTTAGTCCAAACGCAGAAGAGGACACACGCTATGTTGTGTTCACGGTTTAGCATAGACGAGGAATTCATCTTACAAAGTAGTTACACGCAATAAGACATCAACTTCTAAAATAGAGCCGATCCTAGAGCTTAACGTCTAGAATAGGACTGATACGGATATGTCTTTGCGAGGTTAAGAGTACCATAAAAACCCGGATAATTCACGGGATCATTTTCCATTGATCAGTATTTTTCCCAAGACTAAGTATTAATCCACTTATAAATAATAATAATCTTTATGATGCATCCTATATAAAATCAAGTCTTCATATACGTGATAGGTCTAACGGCTGTGTAGATAATTCATAAATGCAGAAATTTTGATTTTCTTAGTGTACAAAGTCGATTTGCTTATGATTACTAGTTCATCTAGTAGGTAGTCCACACTTAATGCCATATGATATAACCCTCTAAATAGCAGTATTCAGAACTAGAGAGAGACAAGCCATTGGTGGCAAGGGCCTAATAAAGGCTTGAACTGGGTAATTCAACTAATAATTCTCATTGGTCCTAAGAGCCGTGATCTCTCCTTTCCTTACGAAGGGGAAGTCAGTTAGGTACCTATATGATTTCAATCTTGGGCTGCTCCTAGCGGCCATGAGAAACAGGTCATAAGCTTAATTATCCTCCCATGGCTATTGCACAAACTATCCTCTGCCCTTCAGTGATATGCATGCCGGTTCCTATACAGTCACGAGACGTACGAAATCATCTTATTTGTTGAGCTATGCTCAAATCATCAAAATGAAAATATATATTGAGTCTAATGAGCGTATAAGTGTGAGCTTTAGAATTCACAACATGCCGAACCCACAATCACCCAGCCTACAAACCCCCGATGCTCATCCGCCATCAAATAATCCAACAAAAGCAAAGGAACAAGATGAAAATGTAGTGGCCCCAAGGTAAACCAATCGATCAACCCTTCTGTCGAAAAGACTCAATGAACTAAGCACATATGGTGTCGATCGCATGGCTCGGATCATAATAGCAAGGATTCCCAGTTGAGTAACACTAATCATCATGTAAGCTCTTTCCTATACGAATGAAATGGTAGGTGAGCGTCTTCTTACACGGTAGGTTGTATCACACTGCTTTGGTGGGTAGTTGTGTCCGTCTAGGTGACATGTGCCAGGGCTTCCGTCAATTGCCTCACAAGTCTAACAAGGCGTGGTAAGTTAATTATGTGTATGTTTTGCGCTCGAGAGTCACCTTGATGCTTACCCCTTCTGGTAGTTCGTCACGCTTGCGATAGTCTGTAGGAGATGACACAGCGCTCTGTAGAAGACCTAGAGTAACTAGGGCGGTGATGAGATAGGTTCGCATGATGGGCAAAGAGAGTAAGAACGTGTTGGGACTGCGGGTTCAGAGTAATTTTAACTGTATAACTTAGCGTATGGAATGGATTCGGAGTCGGAATTTGATAGTAAGCTTTAGGGTATCGTTGTTTGGCGGCTTGACCTCCTTATACTATATATACTCCACCCAGAGTAGTGGGAAAGTAGCCGCCTGCTTAAGGCACGTGAATGGGTTCCTGGTGTATATCGACGTCAAGCTTCTTTTCATGATGCTCCTGATAAGAATAGGATATGACGACAAATAGTAGTCTCTAAAACCAACGAAGGCTTGGAGTAGTTATGGTTATAATAAACTCACGAGATGGTAGATGGTAATGATTGACCTGGTGTTGGGACCGAAGGAAAATCTATTGTAGTTTTGGGATTGCACGAGCCACTTGCCACACAAGCGTTAATTCTATTCAGCTGTGCCTCATTTATTTCGAATAGGCTTCAGGGCTGTTATTTTGGGTTGAGTAGGTAGTTATACTAGCTGAAAGGATTTTGAGTTGTTATGTTGATCTTCTCTGGAACCAATCCAACCCGGATACATCTCGACCCCACGGTATAATAGTGTACGGCTTAAGGTTCTTACGGTGAAGTCTTCTAGGAGAGCGACACAGAAGGACCCTGATAGATAGCCCCAATTTTATTTTTATATTTCCTGTACGCGGGATATGAGTTCGCCTAAATGAGTCGATGAGACCGGTAGAGAATGTCATCAAATAACTTACCACAGCATCAAATTTAGATATATATCACGACACTCTATTAAGATACCAGACAAAACTCTTCAATTCTCATACTCGCCCTCGGAGTTTATGAGGACTGGTTTTTCCACCTACCCCTGTAACCAACAAACTGATCTACAAACAGATCTACCAACGGATCTCATTACCGAGCCGCACACATAGAACCCAGTAATTCACCCCGGCCAATTCCTAAAGGATGCTAATAATAAGTTGCGAGAATTTACAAGTGACGTAACTTGATTATTCAGGACCACCATCGTAGTAGGCTGAACACCTCAACACGATAGAAGTAAGGAAATCTATGTCAACAGATTTGGGTGCCAGAGAAAGTATAAAGGATGGGATGTCCATCGACAGAGTGCAGTTTCATCTCATCATCATCATCACCATCATCACACTTCATCCTCATACTTGATCCTCATCAGAACAAACACCATACATTTCAGCTATAAATCGCAATAAATCACACGACCTCCGACATCAACTCATAGAAACTCATCAACAACTTCTATCCAAAACAAACAACCAGCAACAATGCATTTCTCTATCGCCGCCGCTCTTCTCGCAGTTTCTGCCGTCAACGCAGTCCTCATCCCCGCCGATGCCCCCGACGGAGTCTACAGCCTCGACCTCGGGCACAGCGCCTCCCGCCGGGGCGGATACACCCTCATCGAGGAGTTCAACCACACGGAGCACGAGAACGCCAAGCGGGAGGGCGGGTACACGCTGATCGAGTCGTTCGAGGACAAGGACGACGCGGCGAAGCGGGACCTGCCGGACGCCAAGGTGTCGTGCCTGGGGAACACGAAGCTGGACGGCGTCAACTACGAGCAGGCCGTCCAGGCGTTCAAGCGCCGGAGCGGCGACAAGGTCCCCGGCAACAAGGGCATCGCGACCAAGTACGGCAGCACGATAGTCTACTCCTGCAGCTGGAGGGGCGACACCTCTATCAGCTCGGGCGAGATCGACGAGGCCATGGGCAAGATCGATAGCTGCGGCGCCCTCGTCGCCGGCGCCGTCGGCATGGAGCCCTGGGGCAAGAACTACGGCCGCGACGTCATCTCTAACCAGGTATGCTGGGGCCACGACCTCGCCTAGATGGTGGCAGGCTCTTTTCACAAGTTTTCGGCGGGGGGTGCTCGGGGAGAGGGTGATTGTGTATTATATCGCTAGGCATCTTGGTTTACGGGGGGTTAGGATCTGAGTTTTTAGCTGGGTTGTGTGTCGCTCATTGATTAGATATTTTGATATTTACAATTGCTATTTGTTCCCGAACTACCCTGTGCTCCAAATGCTTTCGCTTGACATTGAATCTGAGTAGAAGGCTCTCAAAGGTATCACTCCACTAATTCTAGCTGATAAAAGTCGTAGTAGAATCCTTGGGCGATTCATATAGTACTTGTAATAGATAGTGCCGTTGGTCGAAGTCATAGCCTACAAATTGTTTAGCTACCAACTAGATCTCTTATTATTTGGGGATCATTGTGATGCTCTAAACTTAGGGCTGTAAAGACCGGTAAATTTCATCCCTTAACGACGAGGTGCAAAGGTAAATAGCCTATATCTACAATATACCGGTACGATAGGGGCTTATATTGACATAACAATCAAGCAGATGTTAGGAGAGAATATAGGAGATCTTGTTTAAAGCCGATAGAGAAAGAATTTCATTTTATCGTACATAAGGCCAAGATCCAAGTCACCGGCACCCCATACATTCCCCCATGGGAATAGTCCCAGACACAATATCGACTCCCTAAATGGCTTCCGCTAGTGTCTGCCGAAGCCGACCGGTGAGTATCCACCACTCGTGAAATCTAAACACAACCGCGTACACAAAACCGGCAACCCAGATAACTTGGAAGACTTGCGACCACAAGATCGACCAGCTTGGTATTATGAATTTTTGTCCGCGAGTTAGCCACATGAGTGTCGCGAGAACTAACAGAAACAAGACGGTAGCTATGCCGTATGCGAACGATTCGAATAGCAGGTCTTCCCCGGTTATTGTCATTATGTGTTTTTAATTATAGATTGCAAGTAATAGAGATGGGTTTAATGAAGGAGATGAATCGTGATAATAGCAAGCTTGAAGAAATTGGCTGTTTGGCTAACGTTTTGAGAGGATTAGGAATGTTGAGGCTAGCGTTGTTAAATGACGAGATGTTTGTGAAGGCGTGTGTCGATGGTTAGGCGAACGGCCTGCAACGGCAGCGATTATCTATACTTCGGATAGAAAAATAATTAACTAAAGAAAGCTTGGCATATGTCAATGCTTGGTAGATTTACGTATTACTCTATGGGCCAGAGCTGTGCCTCTTAAACATAAATTCCTCCCGTAGATGTTGGTTGCTTCAGATCCAGGGGTCGTGGTCCAACACTGCGGCGCGCGACCCACCTCCACAGTATTCGTCCCTGAAGATGGGTATGCTGCCATGCGGGAATGACGTAGAGAGAGAACTATGAATAGAGCGTGACATAGAGCTAAAGAGTTAGAAGTCAAAAGCTATGCGCCGATGTAACAGTAGGATTTATGTTGTTAGATAGACTCGCAGATCTTGGCTTCTGCAACTTCTGCCCTACGACAAAACTCGATTAAGTTGTCCCTAGACTAACTGTTTCGGAATATAGCCTCTACCGCAACTCTTTAAAACAAGATCATCGCGGTCTATACCACGGTTAAACGAAGCGATCCGCGAGACCTCGTTATGCCGATCTATAGAACGTTAAGAATAGAAAACACAGCTTTGCAGATCTTTTATGATGCGAACCACTTCTCTACGCCCCCCAACAAGAACGTCAGTTATTCACCAAAATCGCAAAGATGAGCAATATGTCGCCTATCGAGAAGGATGGCTGGAAATAGGAGTCTCGAGTTGTGCGCCGAGCGGATTCCCAACATCACTTTGATAACTCCTTACAGCTCCTCACTTAGAGTATGTTCATGATACGAATGGGGAACGAATAAATGGGAAAAGAAATGATAAATAGCCGACATGTTCGCGCATCCATAGGTGAAAATAACGAAACAGCACAAACCCATTAACTCCAACTCATTACTCCCTCACTCCTCTTAGCTTGATACCCACAGCACCCTGCTTCTTCTCGTCTTTAACATCGTCGCCACTATGAAGCTGCAGAGTCTCTTGCCCGCCGCCGTCCTCCTAGGAGAGGCGACAGCGCGACCCTACGCAGCAAGTGAACTTGCACGACGCTCGCCCGGCGACGTGGCTATGTTCTCGCGCCAAGGTCGACCGGGGTGGTGCTACGAGCTCGACGCGGCGATTAAATTATACGAGGCGGCGCCCGAGAAGTACCAGGCGAAGGTCTTCTCGGTCGGAGTGGGAGGTGCCCTTAGCGGCTTCACGGCATACAGTGTCTGCCGCACCATGGTCCCCGGCCAGCACGACTGCGAGGGGGTTGGGTATACCATCTCCTCCGTTATCTGGTTGGTCGGCGGCGGTGTCGCGATCTACAAGGACGAGCCCCTTAGCAGTACCGAATCGACCATGCAAGCTAATAACAAGAACTCGAAGCGCTGGGATGGGTTTAAGCGAAGCGGTATGAGTTCCCCCCTGCCGTCCATTGCCGCGACGGGGAGTCGTCGAATGGTACCGAATGCTAACCGTTTGCTGCAGTGGAGGACAGTCTCAACGAGCGCGGCTTGGCCTTCGAGGCCGTGAACGTCCTATCTGTGGCAGCCAGGGACGAGGACGGAGGTGTGCCCAGCACCGATTTCCAGATCCTAGGCCTGCGCGAGGAAAACGGGGTCACGGCCGACCACGAGGTGCGGATGCGCGCCGACGGCAGCGGCGCGGTTCGCGTCTCTTTCCCCAGAGAGGTAAACGGATCGCTCGAGCGCCGCGGAAACGGAGCCGACTTCTTGATCTCGTACAACGCCTACAAATACAACTTGGATGTCAAACCCGCTGAGAATGGCATCAAGGCTGTGGCAGATGGTGTTTCTAAGGATTGGGCCCAGAGGATGGACCAGCACCAGGACTGGTCTAACTATATCGCGGCTTTGGCGCTCGGCCCGGAATGGGGTATCGCTATCAATATCGTACCTGAGTCGGGCAACAATTGGCCTGAGAGGGTGGCAAGCACGAACATTTGCGGAAAGGCTGAGATCTAGTGGTAGGCAAAGAGGGCTTTTGTAAATTATTTTCTTCTTTTTTTCTGGACTTAGGGTTCGAATAGGAGTGTACGTTTATGGTGCTATATTTGCTTATCTTTGCCTTCGCCTTTGGAATTCTGTGTCTTGCATGATTCGTAGGTGATCAGCTCTAAGTATTACACTTACCATAGGAGGGGTCGGAAGGGAGAGAAAAGCTCGAGACGAATCCTCTTAGGAAAGGATCAGCAACTTATTACTCCTTTTACTACAAAGAGTAAAAGATACTATTCGAGTTCCGTTAATGATTGAAGGGAAGAAGGAGACTTTTCAATCCGATCTCGTTATAATCGAATGGTTTGCCTAGCTCATAGACTAATTTCAGCTCGCATGCAGTTCCACAGAGCATCAGCTTACTCTCAAGGATTTCGGCGTGGATTCCTCCCTGAGAAGCTTGGCCCTATATATTATTATTTTTTCCCCTCTTCCTTCTCAGGCAGCCATATAAACATTGAACTAAACATCAAACCGCTCTAGAAGTATACATAAACCAAATAAAAATACGAGTTGAAATAAGGGGAAGCTATCGCGAAAAGATGGGCAACCCAACCGAAGCACCCGGGGACGATGCGGCACCACCCCCTCCTTACACAGCAGTGGACACAACCGCCCTAGCGACGCCACCGTACGAAGCGGGGTCCGGAGCGGGCATCCCAAGCGCCGGCGCCGGCGCCGTGGCCGGCGTCAGCAACCGGTTCCCGCCGTCGTTCAACGCGTACTTCGAGATGAAATTCCTCTCCAAGATCGTGCACCTGGGCGAGCACGCCGACTCGCCCCTCTTCGCCGTCGCCACGCGCTCCGGCTGGTCGGGCAAGCCGCTGCTCAGCCTGCACGCCGGGCCCAGCGACGCGCACCCCGTGATCGCCACCGCCGGCCCCGAGAGCAGGTGGAGCACCGGCAGGCGCTCCGTCATCCAGATCCTCCCCGCAGCCTTGCACACCGAGCCCGGGTCCTCGTCGGGCGGGTCCGCGTCCGGATCTAGTAGCGCCGCGCAGGCCGACCCGCGGCCCGTCGCGACCGTCGAGATGACGGAGAAGCAGGAGGGCGTGCACACGCGGTACTCGTTCGCGGCAGACGTAGGCCTAGGGAAGGAGCTGCGGCGGGAGGGGTTCGAGTGGCGGAGCAGCGGGGGCGAGGAGGTCCGGGAGCTGGACAAGCGGTCGCGGGGGTGGAAGCTGGTGCGAGTGGGCAGCGCGGCGTCAGGGCAGGGGGCGGGAGGGGGTGCGTTCGGCGGGCGCGACGAGCGACGGGAAGGAGGTCGTGGCGGTGTGGTCGGCCAACGGCAGCGTGAGCAAGAACAAGGCCTTCAAGTTCCAGTTCCTCGGGAGCGGCGCCGCGGGCGTGCTCGGCGACCGCTTCGCGCTCGTCGCTGTCATGACCGCCATGAAGATCTGGTACAGCGCCTTGCAGGCTAGTAGCAGCAGCGCTGGTGCTGCTGGTGGTGCTTAGGGGCGGCCCTTGCCTGAATCTACCAAATACCTACCTAGGCACATACCAACCTAGGTAAGCATGTGCTTAATCTCGGCCTTATGTGAGCTGTTTCTATGGGCGGAGTTAGCCACATTATGTAGCAGGGTTATGGAACCCGTGATGGAGTAGATATTGCCCTGCACATGAGGCTTTTACGCCTTTGTGTACTAAGGGGTAAATGCAATGGTTAACCGACCACCACGATACATGTGCTGTATATATCTAACCCGCGTCATTTACACTTATAAAAGTTTTTCTGTTTTGTTATATACCTAGGTATCCTATAATAATGTAAATATCCTCCTAGAACTAGCCGTCCGCATTGCTGATTGATGTAATGCCCCTGTGCAGTATTTCTGGGTGTAAAAGGGAAAGGGGGGGAGTGAGGGAGAGGTGTTATAGCTATTTCTAGACAAGCCTATTTGATAGCCTACGTTTCCCGACTTTTATAACTTTTATTTAAGATTTATTTAGGAAATTTCGTGTTCTAAAATGCCTATTCAACTTAATACTATCGCCGAGGTGGGTATATAAGTACTTCGTCCAGCCTACGACCCCTTTATGTCACGCTTTATCCTTTAAAATCCGAGTAGAGACCTATTATTTCTAGAGTTTATAAGAGGAGATTTTAGCTGTTGCATTGATGCATTGATGCATTGATGCACCGATTTACTCGAGCCCTTTTATCGAATGCTTGCCTCCGTAGGTATGATCGGAGGTAATAGTCTGGCCTATCGCCAAGCGCCATACCATATGCCCGTTACTTTGGAAATGCCGCGCTATATTGTCACTTAGATGGAAACCATTAATCGCACATTGGATAGGCCAGTCTGGGTCCCACGGTCGCATTGTATTTTATGCTCTTTATGCGCCTGATATCAATACCTAAATAATGCGGCCAGGAAAGACACCGCCTTCAGCTTTCAAGCAGGCTACGAGGACTCACCCAATGTCACGGCAGGATTATCCCAAATATGCAGACGCCTAGATAACCCCCCCGCTTTCGTTTATTAGTTTCGCGGCGTAGCTAGCTGCGGCCGCTAATCTAAATCACATAACCGTACTGCCTTTTGGATATGACGCCGCCCGGCAGCGGCGGCTCATCCGAGAAGCGAGGCAATAAGCTGCTCCGTCCCCGTCCTTGCAACTTGCACGTCCTTTGCCATAGCCTGCCCTGGCTGTAGAAAGATCACACCCTGTGCAGCAAAATGAGCCTCGAACTGGGCCGCTCAAGCGAAACCAATCTCGAGTAGTCTAACAGAAGCTGATGACACCTTTAGACTATCCCTAGCCATCCGCTGACGTGTCATATCGCCTTCGCTCAGGGCAGGCTGTGGGCTACCAAGCATCATACCGTTTGCCTCGATGAACTCTTAAGGCATCTTTGCAGCATTACGTTTGGATCGGCGCCGTCTGGTCCCTAGAAATCCGAACCGCCAACCAATATCAGCGGTTTCCCCATCCCCTCCTCTGCCGACGGTCACCTAGCCCAGTATTGGGTTGGCTGAGAAGGCGCTTTCGCTGGGGCTTGTGCAAGGAGAAGAAGAGCACTCGCTGGCGTATCGAACGGACATGATAGGCGAGAAGTCCTTGCGAATTAGTTCCTAGTCCTGAAGTTCCTGTACGTAGGTACCTACCTAGGTAGCTATGTGATTCGGCTCGATTTACCTCGCCTTAAGATCCAAGACTCCCATAGTGTGCACATCTTCCGGACGCCTAGGTATGCTATCAACCGTCTAACATTCTCCCAAATACAGAATCAAATAAGGATAGCAAGAATACGATGGGTCGCTTCAATCCCTTCAGGCCAAATAAATTAGACGGGCTTCTTCCAAAATCAAATTCACAAAGAAGCAATAAGCGTTCTGGTTCATTCTTCCCGCGTCAAGCTCATGACGGCGAGCGGACGCCTCCAGTAGATCCCAACACAATCAGCAGCACCTCGAAATACACAACAGATGCTGCCGGAGCAAGAGAAGACAGTCAGGGGGTCCAGTCCGTCAATACTGTGGCTGATGCCCGAATAAGCGTCTGCGCAGAAAGCAGCGCAGGCGCCCATACCAAGGACAATACCCATGCCCGTATCGACGTCGATGTCGGTGTTGGTGTCGATAATGGCGCCCATCCCGACGATGACGCAGACCAAATTTCAACATCCTCTCGCCAAAGGCCCGTTATAGAATCCAGCTTAAAGGCGGATGTCCAAGACACACCCGAATCAGTTGTCCAAACGCCCGACACCTCAGAGGCCGAATCCCCAGCCGAACGGGATCAAGCTGCTTTGCTCTGGGACACGGCCTACGGTAGCCTGAGAGAGCAATTCCCCGATCTCTTAGATAGATACGAGGCGATCGTAATGGAATACATGACGCGGAAAGCAGCAGGGTCGAATGCCCAGACAAAAGATTTGTCGAATATAGATCCCCAAGTGAGGCGCGACCGTATGACCGAGGCTGTTGAGATTTGGCTCAAGGACGTTGACGAAGCGAAAGGCGACACCGGCCCCGGAACAGCATCCCCCAAAGCTCGGCATCTGAAGGAAAATATGAAGATTATTGTTCCAAGGCAGCGTCACGCTTCCTTGGGCTGGTTGACTAGCTGTCTTGCTATTGATGTACGTCGCACACATTTATGACAATCCTCCGATTCATCGCCGAAGACGTGCCTTTACTAACCCCGTCGCCTCCCCAAGGCTATTCTTCGTCATGGGTTTCCGGAGGATATGTCTCATGACGCCGTCCTGTCCGTTCTTTCAAAAATGAGGTGGTACATTAGTTTACCCAACACTCAGCCCACGGAGCAGGAGAGCCCAGAGGAGCCCCTGGGTATTCCCAAGGAAAGGGCTAATGCATTCAAAGATAAAATTCTTGCGTTATATAAGGCGGTACTCCACTTTCAAATCTTGATTGCATGTTCGAGCGCCGGGAATGGCCCGCTGCCGCCGCAGGGCAATAGTCCGGAAGACGTGGCGTATATATCTCATCGGCATCAAGTCTATCGGGCTAAGGAAGATATTTTGCGGCGGGAGCGGGCTCTGGCCGTAGGTATCAATGGGCCCAAGATAGAACACCAGCTTCGTCGCTTCTTAGAGTCTAAGACTGCGTTGAAAGTTCATGAAAAGGACGAAATTAGACACACAGATCAGTTGCTAGAAAAGCTCCAAGTGACACATCGACCTATCCCCAGGCCGCACATTGACGATGGGCATTTTCATCCTTGGCGTTTCCATACTCGGCGTTTTCAATTCGAGTTTACCCATTGGGCGATTAGCACACCGGAATACTCGGACTGGGTCAGTGATTCAAGCAGCTCCCGAGTGCTTTGGGTGACGGGAGACGCCGGTAGCGGAAAGACGGCTCTCCTCCAGGCTCTTGTATGGCACCTTAGAGACCAAACTGTCTATTCGGAACGGACGGTTGCCTATTTCTTTTGCGATAGTACAATGGAGTCTGAGGGCGGAAGTTTTGCCATGATAGTGAGGAGTCTAATCTGGCAGATTCTAAAGGATCAACCTTCTCTTATAAGTCTCTTGGAAAGGAAACTATCTTCGACGGAGGAAATTAGTCT
This sequence comes from Pyrenopolyporus hunteri, assembly GCA_902806595.1. Lineage (NCBI taxonomy): Eukaryota > Fungi > Ascomycota > Sordariomycetes > Xylariales > Hypoxylaceae > Pyrenopolyporus > Pyrenopolyporus hunteri. Next base: position 500,146 of record CADCXC010000035.1, on the reverse strand, counting down.
TGGCCATTCAAATGACTTCTACGCGGTATCTACCCTTCTCTATACATTGGTCCAAGGCCGCGATACCAGGACTATCTATTTTGTGGTCGACGGGATAGAAGATCTCTGTGTCGAGCCGTCGGATGTTAACCCACACCTTAATTCCGTCCCTCGAGATCCGTACGGGGTTAAATGGGGACTGGAGGACATGTTACGGTTGATCGCCACAACTTCTCAACTATCCGGCCGAGTGAGGTGGTTGGTATCGTCAAAGGATGCGCGCATGAAGATTATCGCGGAAAGATGCCTCGACACCGATATTATACTGAGCCCGGAAGGTTCGAGTGATATGCCTACCGATGGAGATCGTGACGGACCCTCGGCTTCTGATCATACGGATACCTCCGAGTCGGAAACATCGGATGTTGAAAATGAAGAGGCCGCGGGCGAAAAGTTAGACGCAGGTACCTTCGAAAACAACACCCAGAATCTTAAGACTACTCGAGCCAAGATGATGTATATTTCCACGACTGAAAACAGCGTACGGCCGATTTTGGAGACATACATCGCTTCAAAGGTCCGTGCCCTGGCTCGCAATACGCGCTATGGTGGGAAGCTTCGGGATCAAATCCGGGAAAAGCTCCAGAGAATATCATCCGGAAATTTGCTCTGGATTAACATAGTCTGTCATGCCGTCGAGTCGCAGGGTATACCCTGGGACACGCCTAGCTTTATTGATAGTCTAAGCCTGGGTGTCCCGCATCTATATGCTCAAATGCTGGAAAGACTAGGTGACTTCGGGGAAGACAACAGAGAACATTGTGAAGTCGTTCTCGGGACTGCCGCGATAGCATTTCGTCCGCTCACTATCCCTGAGCTCGAGGATATTGTGTATGCGCCGGTTGAAGATATAGCACATCTACCAGAAGAAGTCGATCTGAGGACCCTAATCGGGAGAATGTGCTCCCCATTTTTGGAAGTGCTCGAGAACAAGGTGATGTTCAAGCACTCGGCGGCGAGAGACTATTTGCGGAAGCATATGAAGGAAAGGCAGAAATTACCCCAGACTCATAACGACATGATCAGGCGATGCCTGCGGACGGCGTCGAGTAACGACCGGTGGAGCAACATGAGCGAGGGGTTAAAGTCGAACAGATACGGGTCCGTTTTCTGGTTTAGACATCTTTCCGAGCTCGAATCTCCTTATGCCTTTGCCGTGCTGGAGTTGGTAACCAATTTCCTTAAAGGACACTTCTTGAAGTGGATGGGGAAGCTGGTATCTGAGCATCTTGCAGGACAGGCTTGGGAGCATCTGCAATTGGCCTCGGGGGTCCTGAAGGAGAAGGTACCTACGCCAGATATATTTATCCCAAATGTGGTTTGCCGTTCACTAATCTTATATTTATAGGCCAGAAGGGAAGGAATCAGTGATATGCATATTCTCCTTCGGTACATCCGAGCGTCCATAAGGTTCCTTAGTTTTCACCTCTCGCTGCGTGGGCCGAAAGGCCTCAGCATTCAAAACAGTCTTCTCTTTTATCCCCGGCGTAATGAACTGGAGGAGCTGCTGCCTCATGAGGAATTGTCCTTTGACTCTGCCATAAAACCATTCGGTAGAGAGGTCGACCCCTGCTTATTCGAACTCAAAGGCCACGAGGCCCAGGTGCAACATTGTGCTTACTCACCCAGCGGGCGTCTTCTTGCCTCGGTGTCTAATGACGGGGTAGTACGGCTCTGGGATGCTTACACAGGCAGATGCCAGCACAAGTTGAAATATGCCGGAAATGTTCGATATGTACATCGAGTCGCTTTCTCCCCCGAACATCGGGGTCTCCTAGCAACCGCAGATGACAATTCTGACATCAATCTCTGGCACGTGCCCACGGGTACTCATCTCAAGACTCTAGAGACCCAACCTAGAGGTAGAAACAATAGCAGCTTATATTACGTTAAAGACATCGTGTTTTCGCCGGATGGGAACCGTTTGATCGCCTACATAGGAGGGAGAGTCGTGAAGTGGCAAGTTCCGTCTTACCAATGGGAACAATTGGCAGATTTGGTAGGGGAGGGCAGTCGGTACTACGATTGTGCACGCTTTTCTAGTGATGGGTGCCTGCTCGCATGGACCATACGCATACCGGGTGACCATAAATACCACATCGGTGTGTGGGACGTGGATGACTACAAATTATGCCATCGGCTGGAGGGACACGATTGGCCCGTCGGCGATATGGCCTTCTCGTCAGACTCGGCCCTTCTGGCGACTGGGTCGAAATACGGGATCGTGCGAATCTGGAGCGTTAAAACGGGTCAAATGTTGCAAGTTCTCGGTACTGGCGGCTGGGTAATGTCCGTGACTTTCTCTTCCGATGGACTTCGCCTAGCCTATGGCGTAGACACAACCGTGCAAATATGGAAAGCGACAGCATCGGTATTGGATTTCACGACCATAGATACCCGGGCTTTCAAGCCGGATGTCGTGCTTAGAGGCCATGACAGCCTTGTAACGGCGGTGCGCTTCTCCCCCGGCGGCCACCATCTATCTTCGGCATCAATCGATGGAACCCTGCGCATCTGGAGTGTCGATAATATCGACTATGACGCGGTAGGAATGAAAGATATGGATCAGCAGCTACCGTCGGGCCATAAGCGTCCTATTAGTTTTATCACACTTTCCACCGATGGCGCAATGGTGGCCTCAGCTTCCTTTGACGGCGTGATATTGCTGTGGGATGCGAACAGAGGAACGCTGCTGCGCAAACTCGCGGGTGGACACGAACGTGAAGTTAAGTCTCTCGCTTTTTCACAAGACGGTAACCTCATCGTATCGGCAAGCATTGATACCACTGTCGGTCTATGGGATACAGGTTCTGGGGAGATGCTTCGTAAACTTCGGGGTCATACCGACTGGGTGCAGCAGGCCGTGATTTCCCCCAACGGCCGTTTCGTGGCGTCAGTGTCCAACGACAGAACGGCCCGAGTCTGGGATATCAAGTCCATTCTCGACAGTGCGAGGAATAGCAAAGCACCGAGTGAGGCAGAAGGGGGGGATACAGGGCGGTATGTCAGACTTAATCCTCGGGTGCTCTCGGGACACGACGACAAGGTCTTCTGTGTCACTTTCTCTCTGGATAGCCGGTACTTGGCTACCGGCGACAATGGTAAGCAGATACTGATCTGGGACCTCGAGGCCGGTGGAGGTGGTAAGGGTAGCAAAGAGAGCGGTAATAGGAGGAATTACCGAGGGAAGAGGGAAGGGGATGGAGCCATAGAGACACCGTGTGCGACATTGACTGATGTTAAAAAGCTCGCGTGCTATGTACGCAGTCTCGTCTTCGTGCCACCCGACGGTAAGATGTTGGTATCCATCACCGAATACGGATATGTTCATATCTGGGAGGCCCAAGCGGAACCTACACAGCATTGGGATTGGCAGTGTGTACGCGTTATCGAAGCAGAGAAGCTGGCCTGGGACTGCCGGAAGTTCCAGCATCTACACATTGATGCGGGCGATCCAGACGTGTTGTTGTCTGAGTATGGAGCCGTGCTACGACTCTCCTCACTCGATGTATTGAATTCGTCGATAGCGCCACCGGAATGGTGCCGATACGGTTTGCGCGGAGAGCGTGAAGACGAAGTGACCTGGATTACGCGAGACAATGAGAAGTTAATCTTCTTGCCGCAGCCGTATCGTCCTAGCATGGTCGGGCCGTGCAGTTGCCGAGTCCAAGGTTCTAGAGTTGTTATAGGATGTGGTTCGGGGGAGGTATTGATATTCAAATTCAAGTAACCTCATGGGCGTGGGCACGAAGGAAGACGAAGACGAATCTAAAGCGTGGCTATTCGAGCTGCGGTTTTGTATAGGTATCGCGGGTGGTGTCGGTAGAATAAGAGGTGTTGTATTTGTCTAGGTTTCTAGCGTATGCTCTTTGAAGCGAAGCGAATTATATAGCCCCATCATAGTGCCTCGCACTTTCCTTTTTCCTTTGGTTGTAATCCGTACTATCCTTCTATTTAGCATCTCTCGAAACTAGTATTATGAAACTTGTATAAAGGAGTTCATAAAAAGGCTTCATTACGGGGGGATTGTTGTACATATCATTTTACGCTACTTACGTGCCGCGGTGTGTAGCATATAACCTCATACTTACCCCGCGATGAAACCACATAACGCGGACGCAACGATGGAGACCTACAAATGCGTGTGTTAAGAGAGTGTCAGGAAGCCAAATCTATTTTCAATTTGCCGGTTCCACGGTAGTGGTAATAGCGGTGGTAGCATCAGTCCCAAACTCGGGCAAACGCAAACGCTAAGCTAGGCGGAGAGGGGGGGGGAAGAATTCAGCGCACGAAAATGCGCCGGAACGCCTTTGATTTGATAGGCCGGGGGCACCGCTACTACCATATACTTCTGTAGGCTGCTACGGCCACAAACCAGAACAACAGCGGCCAGTTTTCCTTCTCAATCGAACCCATCCATCCTTCTATTTCGTAGATTCTTCAACTAAACCACCCAATCCTCGAATCTTAGAACGGAGTAAGAAAGGACCTACGAGATAAAACATCATCTGCACACCACATAGTCATTCATATATATATATATATATATTTCATAACCCGCCTATTCGAACGGGGGGCCCCCATCCGCCATTATCGTTATGTCTCTTACGTCTCCCTTTCTACCCCCCGGGCCTTGACCAGACCCTGATCTAACCGAGTAAGAAATCCTGCGAGGATAGGTAGCAGCTATGGCTTCTTCTCTTTTTTTTTTCTTCCCTTTTTCTCCTTTTCCGCACCTTCTTTCGCAATTCGGTCTCGTCGTCTCTACGTATTATAGAAGGAAAAGAGAAAAAAAGGCCCCGCCAACTCCCCCAAACCCAAGGAGAAAAAGAAAACAAGTCTATATATCCTTCCGTCTCGATAGGTATGTTCATTAGAAGCTAAGTTCGGGTGTTCCCCTTTCCCTTCCTTTTCTTTTGTTTTGTTTTATATTCTTAAGGTGAGGTGAGGTGGGGTGAAGAGGAACGGGTCTTTTTCCCCTCTTAAGTCAGGGTGTATCCGCCGTCGACGCGGACGTCAGCGCCGGTGACGTAGGCACTGGCGTCGGACAGCAGGAACGTGACGGGGCCCATGAGGTCGACGGGCTGGCCCATCTTGCCCTGCGGGATGAGCGACGTCCACTGTCGCTTGAGGTCCGGGTTGTCCTCGAGGATCTTCTCGGTGCTGTTCGCGCGATTGTGTTAGTCGCTTAGAAATGACGAGATAGAGAAAAGAGGGGGAAAAAAAGGATGGGATGCGATGGGTTACTTACAGAGCGGTCAGCATGTATCCGGGCGAGATGCAGTTCACACGGATACCGGCGTGGGCCCATTCGACGGCGAGCGAGGCGGCCAGATGGCGGACGGCGGCCTTGGCGCTATTGTACGGACTGCAGAAGAAAAGAGAAGCTATCAGTTTTTCGCCCTCCAAAAGACAGCGCGCGCGACTCTTGAGTCGGGGAGGGGGGAGCAAAACTTACGCTTGGGGCTGGGGGACGTTGACGATGGCACCGCTCATGCTGCCGATGAAAACCATGCTGCCGGGGCTCTTGCGCGCCATGAGGTGCTTGGCGACGGTGATGGCGAAGAGGTAGGTGCCGTCGACGTTGACGCTCCAGAGCTTGCGCATGCGGTCGATGGGGTAGTCGACGGCGTTGTAGTTCTCGGTGAAGCCGGCGCTGGTGACGAGGTGGTCGATCTTGCCGTGGGCCTTGATGATCTCGTCGATGCAGCTCTGCACCGAGTCCGCGTCCGACACGTCCGCGTAGTGGGCCGTCACCTTGGGCACCTTGGTCGCGCCCGGGTTCTCCTTGCGGAACACGTCCACCAGCTCGACCGCTTGGCGCTCGGCTTCTTCCTCTATTTTAATGGGGAAAAGGGGTCTGTTAGCTTTTTTTTTCTCGCCCGGGCTTGTTTGTTGCAGCGGCTCACCGCAGATCGGCGTTGGTACGTGTACGGTGTGATCGACGCGGAAATTGGAGCGCGGGTTTAGGGGGATGACAGGGAAAATACGAAGGAGAATGGGCCAGTGGACGCGGATTCGGCGAAAGGGAGTAACTGGTAGGCAGGAAGGGAGTGAAGAGGGAGGACTCACTGTTCATGTCGACAATTGCGAGGTTGGCACCGCTGATAACCATGCCTTGACCCATGACGAGACCGAGGCCACGAGCACCGCCGGTAACGACACCGACCTTATCCTCGAGCGAGAAGGAAGCGAGCGTGCGCTTCAAGTGGAAGCCACCGCGACCTTGGACGGGGGCAGAGGAAGGGAGGGCGTCCTCCTCCGGGTACTCGACGGTAATGCTGTCGTCGGTACGAGCGAATGCACCGGGGGGCGGCGACGTGTGCTTCTTATCCTTGTTGTCCGCATTGTTCAGAGGATTGTTGTTATTGTGTAGAAACGCGACACCGGCAGGGATCGTGGATCGAGGAGCAGCAGCTCGGGCAGAGGAGCCGATGGCTCGCGCCGACGCGCGGAGCAGGTTTCGTGACAGCATATTGTATGGTGTGTGTGGTGTGTGTGGAATGTGCGGTGTACACCCTGAGAGAATTGCTTCGTCGACGAGAAATATCTCTCTCGGAAGCTATCGTAGGAAGGGTGAGATATACGGATATAAGTTATGGAAGAGAGGGAGGAGGTATCTAAGATATGAGTTTAATTTGGGTGGCTAGGTAGTATAAGTGTAAAAATGTATAAGTGTAGCTGATGTTATCGGCGGTGTATGTGAATACTTCGTTTGGCCGGAGGAGTGCGACTGAGCTTCAATGGCGGACGGATTGGACGATGGCAGAGCTAAGTAAATGACGTATGCGCGTTCTACCGTCCAATGGAGCTCTATACCCGTTTTGGGGAGAAAAATGAATCAATGTTTTAGAAGCAATTCGCGGTCAATTGGGAATCGCCTTGGAGTTTTAGGAGCAGAGGAGGAGGGAGAAAAGGATGGGAAAGGGTTTAAGAACTGGCAGAGGGAGCACACCGCAGGCACACGAGAGTGGGAAAAACTAAACCACCGCCCAAGAAGGTCAGGGGACCGGAAAACTCACGATCTTCCCTGGACGCTCACTAACAATTATTATTTTTTTGGTCTTTTTTTTTTTTCTTGGGGCTTGGGTCTTCGGTCTTGGGGCTTGTCCTTCGCTTTCTCCAGCCTGTGACGATCCATTCCTCCACTAACCTTAGCAGCCTGCAAGTTAACCTGGTAGCTTAGGTACAGTACATACATACATTCTGCTCTTGCCTCTTATTTCCTTCCCCTCGGTGTCCCCCTAATGGGGGAAGATGGAGGGTTGGAGGGGTAGTACGATTAAGCTTAGGTGACTTCTAGGTGCTTTTGAGTGGGGCTTAGCCTCTGTAAGGCCCATTCCAGACCGTCTAGGAGGAGCGAGTCGAGTCGCCTAGAACTAGGTCCGTCTTTCTTTTTCCTCTTTCCTCTTTCCTCTTTCCTCTACAGAAAATCTCTCTACCTCTTGTGATGTGAGCTGCCTATACGACTTCTCTGCCCAGTCTCGACCATGCAGAGAGATGCGACACGGTACGATACGCACGTCCATACCACATCATGTGTAATAGAAATATGTATGTACGATACTTAAGGTAGGCGACGGTATTTCGTATACATCATACATATTGCCGTATGTATGTAAGAACGTAGGATCATTGGTAATGCGCGCGACTGGACATCGACCTTCCTGGCAGCTATATACCAGCCGCTATTAATTTATACCGTCTAAGGTAATATACCTCGTACACACCGAAGCGTAACCAAGCGGCAGGAGAGCATCGGATACAGCTCAGCAGCCAATGCAATGCGACGTGCGGCCACGAGCCCAGACCATTCCGCGTCCCGAGTTCCCAAGCCTCCTTTACCATTCTTACCAGGATTGCCATAGGACTGCCGGCCCCGCAAATACCCAGAAAGGAGAATGCCCAGAAGAGGTGTCGTATTGTATTATACCATACCTACCTACCTAACCATACCTCCCGCATACCAACAAGGGATAGGAAGGAAAAGTTTGAAGCATCGGCCTTCAAATTTGCAACGATTTAGGCCCTCTCTTACCCACGCGAAGTGCCCACCATGGCGGGAAGCCGTTGTCTCCTCCCGGGACCCGGGAGCCAACTGGAACATCCGCCTACGCCGTACACGTAGCGCTAAAGGCTCTAGGGGGCGACCTAGCCTTGCGAGTTATTAACAGCTATCCGTCGTCTAACTGACTTCCGGTGAGGGATATCTGTAGCGCATACGCCATACATACACCTAGTGCTCTTGTGTGTAGCCGCTTATACGCACACACATGCGTACGGATATAATTATAGGTATAGGTATGGATGCGCGCGGTACATGTACAATACATGTGTCCATATAAGGAGGTACCTAACGACCTACCACCTAACCGACCTTACTCATATCCATCCTTCTCCCACCGGCAGCCGGAGCCAAGTTCGTGGGATTTGTTGTCGCTACCTGCCTACATCCCTCGCCTACCTCCTAACCTACCACACCAAGTCAAGTAGGCCATTGTCACCGCAACAGGACTTTCTATGCCCTTGTCGATGTTGTAGATCGAAGTCTTGTTCGAGTATAGTATTATAGAATTACCTCCCGTGAGGGGAGCCAACAATGTGCGCCCGATGCACTATGATAACACCACTTTTTTACCCTTCACTTGTCCATTCGCTCTCCTACATATGTACTGATTCATCCCCCCTTCCCCTTCCCATCCACCCTGGCTGTTTCAATGTTAGTTTTCTGGAGTATGCTGGTTTATTCTCTGCATATGTGCCAGGTATATCCATTACACGCAAAATACCTATACTCCTACATACAGCCAATGCTACTCTATCCCGGTCTACTTTAAAAAAATCCATTTCTCATCCTCTAAGAACTCACTCCAGAAGCACGGGCCATTCGGTTGATAATAGAGCCGCAATCCTCCAGCTCCGACGTTCCGAGGTCACGATGGTTAGGTAGGTCACGTACTGTTGTCCGCGTTGGGCAAAATCCTCGTCCTACGAAGTCTCTTTCTTATCACTTGGAGCGAACACGAACGCGGGGGTCTATGCCCTACCCCGGAGCCTCGGAGTCTGTCTTGTCTTGTCTACTGTGTCCGGGTACCTCCACCCCCAAAGGACCACCACACCATTCCGTCTACTAAAGTTCTGTCTCACGATATCTTAGATTAGGCGGTTTCCACACTTCTCCTCAACGCCCGCAAAAAATTAAAAGATTAGACCAATTCATTACGTTTACTGTATTTCCTTTGTAATATTTTTTCATATCCTCTTTCTCCCTCAGCACTAGCATACTGCTAAGCGAGTTTGTGTGATCCATAGCCTGTTTGATATTACATTATTTGTTAGGGCATATCGATTTTGGTCCCTTTCCCTTCCCATTCTTCTCCTCCTGCTCCGTATCTCTCGTTGGCATAGCCTATTTCAATAGGGACCCGTTCCTTTAGTCGCCTGCGCGTTTGTGCAAGTAGTTCAATTCGAGTGGGTGCTGGGTCCATCGCATTTGCGGGCTTCTGAATTGATAATTGATAAAACAAGAACGAAAGGAAGAAAAAGACACAATAAATCCCGCGGAGAGTTACCAACCCCGCCTGAGTAAAAAATAAAAACGCGTGATTTCCGATGAGACTCTGCATATGCGTGTACCCCCTCCCCTATCTCGAATAAAACGGAAGAAAAAAAAAATTCATTTGCCCCATAACTATCGTGGGTTGGGCAAAAAAAATTTCTAGCTGCAAGCTTGTGCCGGCCGCGCGGGAAAAACGGGTATCAAGTTAGAAATTATGCCGTCTCGCGGAGGCCCCGAAACTCTCTTCTTTTGCCCTTCGGTTCCGAAACTCCCGCAGTCCTAGCAGACAAATGGAAAGTTGCGATTCGTAATGACGGCCGTCGCACCGTGACTACTCGGCTTGGCGGCGCTTTTTTACCAACACTCTTTGCTGCCTCTTTTCCCCTTCGGCACCAGACGTTTCCTAGTCGTCCAGTCTGAACATCCGGCGCAGCGCTCCGAATTTCTTTTTCTTTCTATGTTCTACCCCGTCAACCGTCACGTCCTGCTCATTCTCGTAACCGGTAGGAAGCCCCAGGCTTGTGTTTCGCCGATTATTAAGTTCCGGTTTCTGAGCAGAACCCAATGTGCTTTCATTGAGTAAATTGCCGGCCGAGTTTGAACGTCTCATACCTTCGCCCTCCGCGGGCTCACCCAATGGCCAATTCTCGTTTCTTTTTACAGAGTTCCGCTTCTGAAGTCTAGGACTAGAAGAATGAACAACCCGGAGATCCCTCAGCTGCTCGCTACTTCGTTCTAGCCTGGTGTCGCGTCTAGCCGCGCTTTCCGTGATCTCTGAGCGTTGGATTTTCCCTGTCGAGTCCGCCCGTTTATTGCGTCTTAGGATGCCCATTAGGGAGCTTCGCCTCTCTCTACTCGGTGTGGTAGGCGTAGATATGGCCGGGTTGAACGCGCCTCGGCCAGACCGTGACCGCGTTAGTGTAGCGGTCCCGAGAGCTGCGGAATTCGAGCGTGTTAGTCCTACACTACCCCGGCGAGATAGGTTCTGCGGGCTTCGCATGGGACTAGGCATCTCGTCGTCGCTGTCAAGTAGTTCCGGCGAGTCTTCCTCTACTTCAGGTACGGGAGTAGCTTTTCTGAAACCGGCCGCGCCCGTGGCAGACCCGCGTAGAGTACCCTTTAATAGCGGTCCCGCCTGCGACGAAGAGCTGGGACGAATGCTTTCTTCGTCACTCGAGTCATCGAAACGGCTACGAAAGTTAGGGATCTCGGCCTCCTCTTCGTCGCTCGAGTCACCGAAGCGACTAGATCTCTTAGAAGATTTCGTAGCGGCTTTCTTGCTTGACCGACCGAAGGATGGGAAGTGGAGAGATGAGAGGATTCTTTCTTGGCTGGACACGCTACTGGATCTTAAGGTACGTGGCATCGAAGGTACCGAAGTCCTACCTGTCGCATTGATGGTGGAGCTTTGTTGGAGTGAGCCGCTAGGGGAAAGCGATCGTAAGCTGAACCGTCCGGAGCCTCTCGCTACGTCGTTGGATGGGTTGGCGGAAGATGGGCGCATGGAACTACGGAGGTTGGTGCCTCCACCACGAGAGGCGCGGGCGCGCTTGAAACTACTATCGCTAGCATCGGAACCACGACGCTGCGAAACTGTATTGTCTCTAGGAAGAGAGCTTTCTATCCTGTTAGCACGCAATGAGTGCGTAGGAGAGGCGATACTCTGCTGTTGAGTCGGTCTGGATGACGTGGGCGAAGATTTTTCAGGCTGAGCGCTTCGATGTGGAGAAGGTTGGTTGACCTGTGTTGTAGGGTGAGACCTCATCGTTTTCCGCATGCCGTCCGGGGAACGTGGGTTTGTAGTTTGTCCGGGCCCTTCTCCACGCAAAGACATACGCATTCGACTTGATCCTGGTGGCGGGTTGGTGGCCTCTTGATTACTCCTTGCCGTAGGCTGGATTGTAGCAAACTTCTCTGAGTTAGCCGGTAGGGCTGGTTCTAGTTGCGTAGTTGGAAGCTGAGGCTGAGTTCCGGTTGCTACCTGCTGTCGCTGAGTAGTCGTCTTCTTCCCACTATTTATTTGAATTGGGCGTTCGGTCTCTTCCTTGTCGCCTTCGGCACCGGCCTCTTCCATCGCCTCACGCTCAAGCTGAAGTCGCTTCTCAGCGGATAAACTACGCCAGAACGCCTTTGCCTGCTCCCAGTCATCCTGTGGCCGTGCTATCTCCGGGCGGCTGGGAGCTGCAACGGCCGGCCTATTGGTCTGGGGTACATCCTCTACCTTAACCCCTTTTGATGTCTCGCTAGACAACTCTGACGACCGAGATGAGGCAATTTGGTTGATTGGTTTCTCAACAACAGCATCTAAAGACAAGAATCCGTCCCCATCGCCATTCCACGGATCCTCGTACGCGTCGCTATAAATACTTGTATCGGAATCATCCGTAGACTCATTATCGGCTCCGTCTAATGGGGTTGTTGTGGCGAGCGTAGTCTGAGGGAGCGATTCGGGTTGAAGAGGTTGCACCGCTGCTTTCGGTTCAAAGACAGGAGGGGAAGAGGCAACACCGCTAGCATCTTCGCTTCCACCGTTATTTGACGTATTTTGAACATTACGTGTCGCTGTTATCTCCTCCGGAAACCCGCCCGGAACGTCGAAGTAACGGCTTTGTAACACGTTCGCGGTCGATATGTTCTGATCCGGAAGTCTCGGGCTAGGCTGTACGATGGCGATTTCCGGAATTTCGTTCGACGGAGGGTGGATCGCATTCGGCACTCTTGCTTCTGTGCCGCTGGGCTCCTTCTCTTCAAATACGACCGAGTTGTTTTGCGTGTTATCGTGGGTATCTAGTTGGGTGGTTTGCGTGCTCGGGAACTCCTCTGCATCGCTCGCACCCCCGATGCTATTAAGCAGATCATCATCGTCATCTGAGCTCATGGTACTATCTGAGACATAGCCACTACCCTCCACCGAGGTTACAACCGGTGGCAATGGTTCCCTAAACCTCGAGATATTTGGTGCGTTCCGCGGCGCCTGCTCCCGGGTAAAGATCGAACCTAAAGCTCGGTCGCTCGATTGACCTAATGATAACTCTTCGGGGGTTTCGATCCCGCTAAGTGCGCTTGGGATAGACGGGCGAAGTTCGGGCGACGGTGGGATCACAGATGAATGATTGGGATCATGCGGCCGTACGAGCGGCCGCTCTTCCGGTTCTCTTGGCTTTTTATCCCTTATACTACCAAAGCTTGGTAACGCGGGTCGGGGCTTCATGATTTCGTCATCTTCGAGAGCGAATTCTCTCCTTTTGGCTCGTCCGATATTACTATACCAGGGTCGCTTGGCTTGCTGCGGGCTCGGTGGAGCTGACGAGTCGGTATCTCCTATGGCCGAAGACTCACCTACCACGGTAGCCATGGTTCGGTCATCGAAACTAACGCGGACCGACTTCTTACGAGTTACAGTTTCTTCTTGTTGCGGAGAAGCATGGCGGGATCCCGAGACATCTGAATCTTTATCTGACGGAGATACCTCCCTGGACGTCGGTCCAGTACGTTTGAGAGCCGACTTGATAGGAGACGCTGATCTGGGCGGGGGAGCATGCCGAACTGCAAGGCTATCCGAAGGAGTTGCTGAAAAATGTGCCTGGCGAGCTGGGCTGTTCGAGTTGGACCGTCGTACGCGGCTATCCTCGCGGGAGAGCTCTACAACTGGTTTGTTTTTCAAGGATAGCGCCTTTTGTTCTACAATGGATTCGGTTGGTGCCTCTTCCTGTTCCGGAGATCTATCAATCTGACGGTGTTTACCTGCCTCTCTAGATGTTCGATTTGAAGCAGGCAAATTTTCAGGTCGCTCAAAGATAGACTGCCTCGTTGGTACTGCATCCAGTGCTTCCAATGCCCTTTGTGACGGCCGGATTACACGTTCGTCTTCGCCAGATACATCTTCGAGTGCGTCACGTCGATCAACGGATTTATTTCCTAAGGTACTATCGCCTGAGATGCTCGTCCTTTGGTTATGAATCTGTTGAGACGGAGGTGGGCTATCATCCCTTGGCGCCCTTGTATCCTGTAGCCGTAACGACTGGCTGCTTTCGGATTTATCTTGATTCTGTTCTTGCTGACCCGGAGTTGCAACAATAGTAGTTCCTGTTGGGTTATCCAGAATCGGCGATTTCACCTTTGTTGGTGATATGTCACTCATTGGAGGCTCTTGCTTGAACGCATTATGTTCGCCGATATCAGCTACGAGGGCAGCTTCTTCGGCCTTTACACCCGTAACTTTCTCCGAATCATCACCTTCCCCCTGAGTTCTCCCGTATTTCTTCTTTCTTGGTTGCTTCTCCACCACTTCTTTTGCGCGGAAGTCACTGATATCTACCGATGTCTTTGGAACCATTCTCCTAGAATTTGGGTCGTATACCATTGGTTGATCTGACCTTCCGCTTGTGATCGAAGATATGGAAGCTCTGTTTGACCTTGGCGGCGAGGCAGGCCTGCGGGGCGGCGGGCTAGAATATTGCGGTATTTGAGTAGAGGTAGGAGATGCTGGTGGGGACTGTGCGCGAAAGGCAGTCGGGTACGAAAAGTTAACCGAGGAGCTCCTGCTATTCGGCCTCTGAGATGTGGCGGCCGCGTTTTGAGGATCCGGGAGTTGGGGTTTGCGCGTTTTCATCGGTATATCGGACGTCCTAACGTTACTCGGGTCGCCCGTCGGTTCGGTATACCATGAGGGATTGCCAGGTTTCATTTTCTGTGACGCTGTCCGAAAGACCTGCATTCCCACCGCAGCCGAAGGCTGCCCGGGCTGCTTTTTATGACCTGCGGGGATCTGGGGCACCGGGGGTTCTTCGTCTGCTGCGTGTATCGAACCGGACCGATGAGGCGAAGGACTTCGAAAGGTACGTTCGGCCATACTGCTTGAACTACTAGTTCTTTGCAGTTGCGCCGCGGGATGCGAACTGGCGGCGGCTGCGGGAGCACTCCCTGCCGAAGATGCCGAAGCGCTTCGACGTAGGGTCCTTTTGGTCTGAACCTGTCCGACGTTCGTGGGCGTATGGGGACGCGCTCGCAGCGCTGCTGCCGCGGCAGCCGAGGAGAGCGAGCTGCTGGGCTTCTGGTTTGCGGCAGACATGAAGGCGGAGGCGGCGGCGGACGTCGCATTTGGATTTGCGGTTCTGGAATTGAGCGGCTATTGAAATATCAATTGTTCGTTAGCCTTTGCGATGTATATTCGATTATATATAAATCATAATGTCTATGGCACAGGCTGTGGTCGTCGTCATGATGAGTGAATCGTCCGCGTCCGACCTAATGGCTGATCACCCCCCTTCGGATCGACCAACCACGAGGCAGCCTGAAAGACATTCGCACTAGCGCCAATAGATGACAAAGAAGCACGAGTCGTGCGATCGCGTAAATAGAGATATGACCACCTAGGACAATGGGATGCGACGAGTTGAGATGAACTAGAGACAGATTAGAGAAGTACTTACGGGATTTGGCGGCCGATGCCTTCGCGAAGTGCCAAACATCTTGGCCGACTTGCAGGCTCAAGGCCCGGTCCGTATCGACTATAATAAAGACTTCATAGGAGTATTGATATCAGCTTATCCCGTGGCAATACTTATTTTAAGCTGCGACTATAAGTCTATATTGATGTTTATGTTGAATAACATTGGAGGGCGGCAAAGTAAGCGGAAGTTAGGAATGGATTTTGCCGGCGCGATGGGACGAAAAAAAGGACTTTGGGGAGCTTTTCAGGAACGAGAATCCTAGGAAGTTGAGGTATGACGATGACACGAAGGGAAAGCGACCTAAGCCGTACTGAGTAATGGCCACTTATCCATTATCCACTTAGCGGACCGCATCTGTGCATTAAGTACCTAGGCTGGCAAGGCCTACGTGGGGTTATCTGCTTGCCTGCTTATTATGCCTGCGTACCTATACACCTACCTATGCACCTTCTCTTTCTTAGGCACTCCACTCAGCCACTTGCATTAAATCTGATGTATATGTACGTGCAGCAGTAACAGCCAGGGACGGATAGGTACATATAATAATCAGTCTCGTGGCTAGTATTATTAGTATATTGGAGCCGTCAAGACCCTGAAAAGAAACTCGCCCTGAACACGCGTGAGGGCTTACGGCCGAATCTGTACCTGATAGTTACCGTTTTGTCTCCCAACATAGACGCCACAGCTTTTTTGTGGTGTTGGATCCATGTACAATCAATTTCTTTTAGGTACCACTGACCCGTCTTCATGTGGTGTTACACCAACAGGTATCAACGTTTCAATAGTTCAGTTAAGTTGGGGAGAGGCGAGAAGCCGTTAAGCACTTGTATACCTACCTACTCATCCGCAAGTTGGTATGGATTTGCTACGCATTCCCATTCATACATTATGTCCATATTCCAACGCGCATTATCCTAATGTACAAGTGTGGATTACAGGACCCGATCTCCAAGCACTAACCCAATATATACAGGTACCTACCTACCTACCTAGGTATACATGTAGGTACTTAGACAGGTACATCTGTTATGTACTAATTTATGATTCGACCCTATATGACGTCATTTGACTGGACGGACGGCGCGGACGTACCTGCGTACTGCCTACATCAAATGTCTATATGTGTACCCATGTATCTGGTGCATGTATATTTATGTCCCTTTAGAGGCTTCGATCTCGTCGCCAATAACCTTCAGAATTCCTCCAAAACTTTGGTTTTCCCCCCTAACGAGGCCGACTAGTTGGCGCTCACCATCTATAGACACTATTAGATTAAGTTGGATTGGATGTCTATACGTACGCCTCATGTCACACAGGTGACGTTACCAAGCATCGAACTAATAGGTACGGCCTATTAACACGGGCAAATTAGGAGTCGCGCACACGTGCTCTACTACGTTTGGCTCCCCTTAAACTCATTCTACTTCACTCACAACCACTACTTTGGCAAGTCTGTCGTTAAACTCGATGCGGATAGGTGCGTTAGGCGGATATTCAATACCATACAATTTAGGAAATGCGACTACAAAAGGCCGTAGTGTGTATGACGAATGGTCTCTATGATCTATCTGGGCTGTAGGTGCTGAGGCACTTCTAATGCCGAAAGTGCCTAAAGGAGTACTGACCGTACCACTTGATATGCAGTTTTGATAGTCTACATGCATTAACATCGATCCGCAACCGCAAACACCAATCCCGTGAATGCTCGCCTAGCCTAGACCATCAACTTAATTAGCCCTCCGTTGCGCAACCCAAAATCCCGACGCGGAGGTGGAATGCGTGACCTGAAGCGCCGCAGCGGGATTATTTGGTTGGTTGGTCTGACCGTACAAGAGAAGGGGGGCATGATTGAAATGATGGAGAAGTGAGAACCGGTCCCTGTAGTTGAGAATCTGAATCGGGTAGCATGTCTAGGTTGCAAAGCGCCTCGGAGAATTGGTGCGAAAGAAAAAGTTCCCGGAAATGCAATAGAAGTGGAAGACGATGGTGGCACACGCTATCAATGCTGGAATACCGAATAACCTGGCGAATCGAAGAGACGAGCCGGATCTTTATCAATGACCAACATACGCGTTTTTGTGAATACCGTCTCCTCCTCCGCCTCCGCTGCCGCCTCCTTTTACTCCACGGGTTTGTGTGAGGTTAGGGGCTAGGCTAGGTATATCGGTCTCGGGACCCTCTTCATCATAATGATCATCTGAGTCATAGCCGTTTGCTTGGTCTTCCTCATGAATTTGACGCTGATGTAGAGTCTGATCTTCGTCATGGTCATGGGGAAGCGGAGGTGGCGGGGGTCCCTGCTGTCCAGCCGAAGACGCGTGGCGATCGGGGGTGCCGGAATTGTTCTTCGCTGGCAATTTGCTCGCCTTTTTACCCTTACGCGACTTCATTTTCGCTTTCTCCAGAAGCCTGCGTCGTTCTGCGTCTTCTCGACGCCGTCGGCGGTCCTTAATTTCGTATTGTCTGATTAATGCCTCGGGAGGGCGGCCAAAGATTCGCTCATATTCGCAGAATTCGCATATCCAGATGTCTTCTGGTGCTGGGGGATGATGGTAGTTCTGGTATTCGGTTTCCCTGCGACGTTGTTTGGCTGCTAGCAAAAGCGAGTTGCCGCGACGCTTAGACTTCTTCGGAGGAGCATTCGCCTGGGTTGCTCCCTTTGCCATGTCGCTGCTTGCCGTGCTAATCCCTGGCTGCATACCCCCTGATCCAGGAAGAGGCGGCACTGAGCCATTCTGCATCTGGGCACCTCTGGTGTTGAGGCCATTGTACTGGTCCCGGTAGCCTGCCAGATGATGGGATTGGTTCATGTGGTTTGAGGGACCCATGTTGGAAGGCGCCGGGTCGGATCCAGGCCAAGACACAGGGTTCTGCGAATCAAATGTAAAAGTGAACTGGGTAGATGTGGTTGGACTAGACTTCGTAGATGCCTCTTGGTGCAAGAGACTGATGTTTTCTTGTCCCTGCGGAACTTGAAGCTTCTCGGCACTGGCGATGGCGCTGGAGATGATCCCAGAATTCTCCCCTGTAGCGTAACGAGACAAGTTAGCAATCGAGTGATTTCAAATAGTGCGAAAGTTTCGAATGTCATTGTCCTTCGTAGGCAGCTGCTAGAAAAATAATAAAAAAGCGCCCGGTCCACAGAAGGTGGAAAACCCAAAAGATTCTGAAAAAAATGTCGCGCGACTCAACTTACCTATAGGCGGCGATGAATATTGTGCACCGCCTGGTCTGAGTTTATTTGGGGTTCTGCTTCCCCAGTTGCTATTTGGGTCTGACAGGGTTCTTAATGGGCTCCTGCCGTTGCGTACACGGCCGTACCTGCCTCTACCGGGACCAGAAATCCCTTGCCCGCTGGCCGCAAAGCCGCCGGACTGATAGTAAGGTGTAGAGGCTGATCCAGAAGTATCTAAGGACCCCTCATCACCCGTTGCCGTAGCAGACGGTACCCCCAAGCCACCCAAATCGTTCAACACGTGCGTCCCATTCAAGATCGTCTCGCCAGCAGTCGGAATCTTCCTCTTCTTCTTGTTGTTACTATTCTCAAAAGAATCGTAGCCGTCCGCGGAGGACGCGGTGGAAGATGGTGGTTGCGGATTAGCTTGCCGAGGCTGGCCTTGTCGTTGAGGGGCGCGAGTCGCGTGTCCTGGCGAATCATGGAGGGGTCGTGAAACAAAAGCTCTGCGAGCCTGTCCAATTAGTGAGTGGCCATCATGTTCAGCACCCACGCCATTTCTGCGTAGGCCAGCCTCCTGGCCCAATTCCGCCGCATTCTCTCGGTGTGCTACGCTTGGAAGGTCGGTCCCCAACGGTGCTGTATCTTCTTTAGTATTATATGGGTAGACGAACAGAGGAGCCGTAGTCTGGGGAGCTGGTGGGTATTGGATACTGTCGGCAACGTCTGGCGACAGTCGTTCGCGTAGTCGACGCTTCGGGAGAGGGCGAATGGGCCGGTCCGGGAACAGTGGCGAAGATTCGGGAGACATGTTTTCCGAATGCCCTATACCGCGAGCAAGTCGCAAGATCGTTAGCCATACAGCTCTTACTGGGTAGACAAGACAGGACCACATGATTTTGAGGGAAAGATGGATGCGCCCTTGGCGATCTTGTGTTTTGGTGTGGTGGTGGCGTTGGGGGTGGTGTTTGTTAGGGTCCATGGTTAGGATATGGTTTCTATCCATCTCCCCAACGGTGACACAAAAAGATGTAGAAGGAAGCGAGAGACGCTTGTTTTTGAAGGCCAGAGACAACAGGTCCGGTTTCTAACTTTCACCAGCAGATGAGTTGTCCCTGCTTCGCAAACATCTTTTTTTCCCCTCTCGTAATTGTGCTGCGGATTTTCTGCACTAGGGAAATGACCTACCCATCACATCCCGTTATTGAATTTGAAGCACTGACAGCCCGGCCGCCACCTGGAAGATATTCTACCTCGTTCCGTCGTCTCGTCTCTTCAGGGCGGATATGGATGAATCGCGAACCGAGTTATCGTTCGTCGGCCGAAAGGTGCTCTGAATTGCGGAAGAAAAATCTCGCGGTTGAGCTTGTCGCAGCGACCACTTCCGGTTCTACATGCCCATAACCACATTAGTACGGTACCCCTAACTGAGTTGCAAGCAATTTTATGGGAGGCGGTTGGCAAACCCAAGCCAGAAAGTGTCACTTGGCCCCCTGGATGGTATGCTGTTTCTCAAGGAAAAGTGTAGGTAGGGGATGGGGGATGGCATTTTCGTACATACAGAAATGACAGGCGGTCGAAGGCGGTGGTTTGGATGGTGGGCTTGGATGACCAATGCAACCCACGAGGACTTTCTCCGTGGCGTTCCGTATTCAAGATAGACTCCCTTTTTGGCGGGGAAGGTCGATAGAAAAGTTATACGATAAGGGTCCGTTTCATGCAAGCGAACGACAAATCTTGATGCCGAGACAATGGTTATGCAAAGACAACGTAGAAGCAAGAGCCGATAGATTTTGTTCGTGGTTGTTGTTGGGGGGGTTTGTTTTGGACGGAGGAAGAATCAGGTGGGAGTTCCTAATACTTGGAAGTTTCGGCGGCGTTGAGTAAGGTGGCAGGTACCTGTATGGGCAGGAGATCGGTTGTGCTGGCGATATGTAATTGACTAAGATATGGGAGGCCACACACTGTCACACGAAAGGGTTCGCCGTGGATATACATAATGTACTATAATGTATGAAATACATAGGTACAAGGGCCAATCAGCCCTGAACAATGGCCACCGAGGTACATACACAGATACATGTTAGTAATCTATATAAGGGGAGGTAAGCAAGTACATGTAAGGTCAGCAAGCCAGATTGGATGGGAATGTCTATGTACCTACCTACATTACTTCGGTTGTAGTACAAGTCGATGAGCAGGTACAGTACTCCAAAACTGTGTTCCGCCTTCTTAATCCCACCTTTAGCCCTCCTCCCAGCCAGGTACATTAGGTAAGGTGACGTCCCTAGGTAATTAGAAATCCCATCGTCCATTCCACCCCTCACAACACCACCTAAGGTCAACTACATGTACATATAGTACATGTAATTGATGCCCAGTCCCTAAGGTAAGGCAGGTACATAATACATAGGTACCTACCTACCTAAGTACACACGTACTTCCGAGTCGTACTTTAGAACCACCTTTAACAACTTACTTAATACACACAACCTAATTCTATACCTCCTCAAATCTTGGGCAAGATATCAAATCCATAGGCATGAACAACAGATCATCTTACCTACGAGTTTCTCTCCATCATTATCATCATCACGACCAAGCCGTATTCGCCTTTCTCCGACATGGTAGATGAGGTAATCGGCAGTCTCCCACCTCCGCGTGTGGATGAGCTGCAGCCCACATGCATACGAATGTCATCCATATATTCTGATGCTAATCGGGCAAAATACGGTGTGAATAAAACACAAAGAATACGGTGCCCCGCGCTTCATTTGGCCAATGGATAAGAACGGACCGATGGAACCCCCGATAAATCAAGAGAGCCCGGATCAATTGGAGATCCAAGCTAAAATAATTAGCCCGAGAAAAGGAAAAAAAAAGAGAAAGAAAAAAAAAGCCTAGCAGCACCTGAGGAGAAGCTGCCGGGGGTCCCTGCTGGGGGGGGTCGGACCTCAGCAGTTACCTAGTGGAAAGTACCTAATGTTCGCTAGGTTGCTGGTCGCTGGTCGCTGGTCGCGCGAGTCTGCCCGCGCCCCGAGCGAGGGCCAGCTAGGAACAATAGGTACCTACCTAATACAACAATGTTGCTACTCTCCGAAAGGTGACCCTCTCTTGTTCGCCTTCACCAACACTCACGCACACACACATTCTTCTCTTTCCCCTCTATTACTCCCGCCTTTGCAGAGCCGACGCAGCCTTTACGAGCATAGAATTCAGTCATGATAGCCCTGAAGGTATACATGCAAGGTTCTTATCCTCTCACATCCAATTTCGCGTAGCAAGAATTACTTCCAAGAGCTTCCTCGTGGTCGCCCCGGAGCACCCTCTTCTGCTCTGCTCCTCTCGTCCTCTTCCAACCACCTCCTCTCTTTGTCGCGACCCAATCACTTTCAACCTCTCCCAGTCTCTGCTCAAACCCAAAGAGATTCCTCCCCAATTCCATCCTCTACTCAAACCGGCGTCGCGTTTAATCCTCCTTTCCCATTCAACACTCCTCCTCGATCCCATTCCGACAGGTCGCCCGCACCACACGCCTACTAGCGATGGCCGGTACTTCTCCGACCAGACGCTCTTCCCGCGCGCGAACAACCCAATCACAATCACACAATACCTCGAGTGCGTCTAGTGCATCTGGGCGTGCCGAGCGAAGCACGAGGGCGTTTACAAAGACCGGCTCGCCGCAGAAATCCACCGGCAGCGGCTCACTGTCTTCAGAGCCTCCCGAGGATCCGATCGTCCCAACGAACGAAGACCCTATCCTCCGTCGGCGGAGCACGCGCGGCAAAGACGACGAGAGAGAAAAGCAGAACAAGATAGAGCTACTCGACATGGTGCCCGCCGGCGACGAGATGCAAGACGAAGACGAGGCCGTTCGATGCGTCTGTGGGCACGACGAGTACCCGGGACCACCGCCCTTCGATGAAAATTCTAAGCATGATATGCGAGATTCAATTGACCACGAGCGGATTTTCGCTATTGAAGTTACAGATGATACGGCCGGGTTTTACGTGCAATGCGAATTTTGCAACACCTGGCAGCACGGTGCCTGTGTTGGTTTTGCCGAGGAGTCCAATCTCGAAGACGTCCAGTACTTTTGCGAAAGATGCCGGAAAGATTTGCACAGGATATATACCGCCAGCAATGGGTAAGTTTTTCCATCGAATCCTATCGTCAGGTTGAAGCCGGTCGCATTGAGCCGTCCTTCAGCTGCGGCGGAGTGCTGACGGTCGCGCCCTTGTCGATCATGGCCTCCGTCTCCTCCAAATCCCCTTTCCTCCTTCTAGATCTTACCCTCTCCCGCCATCAATCCTCCGGGCCTGTCAAATTAATATTATGACACCTAGGCAAAAATATTCGATATTTCTTCCTATCCATCGGCCCTCCCGAGCCGTTTCGCGAGCCACTTCCACTGCCAAGGATGGTGCGCTCTCTCCTCCTAAAAACAATCCTACGAAAAACTCACGCTCCTCAGCCGCCGCGCATACCTCGAAGCGACGCTCTACCATGAACAGTCGAGATGCCGCTTACGACGAAGAGGAACAGCTACGCCGGGCAATTGAAGCAAGTAAAGAAGATGCGATCCCCGAGGTCGCAGAACCTCCAGCGAGACGCCCTAAACGAAACCGAGATGACAGCGAAGAGTACGTCTAATTAGGTGATTGGCAGCTTACTGCTTTGACTGACTAGTACATAGAAAGGTCGAAGGTATCAAGCGACAACGAACGACTTCCAAATCTCCGTCCCCGAAAATCGAGCGGCCCCAATCCGCTCCCGCCGAAGAGTCCGAAGACGAATCGGCGCTTCGAAATGGGTCGTCTAAGAAATCACGTAACGCGGCACGGAACCAGCGTGAGAAGGCTGAGAGAGACGAGCGCCGCGAAGAGCAAGAGAGGAAGCGGGCCGAAGCCGCTAACAAGCGGAAGGGTCGCGCCGAACGTAGACGAGCCGATGGTAATATCCCAACAGATTCCCGGAATTTGTAACAATGCTGACCCAAAGGTAGACTCTGATCCATCAGAAGAAATCCCTCTGGCCGTCCGCGCGGCAGCAAATAGGATAACTGAGTCGGCGCAGCCTCCAGATCCCCCCTTATCATCGCAGCCCCCGCCGGACACACCTCCCGCGGCCCCAGCTCCGGCCAATTCGCATAAAAAGAAGACAACCAACCAGAAAAAGAAGGGAAGGAACCAGTACACCAAAGACCGAGATAACCGCGACCACGACGAGTCGCCGGCGAGGTCGGTATCGCGCGATATAACTAAGAACGCTGACGAAAATGGCACGTCACATACAAAATCCACTCATGAAGCCACCGGCAAACAGAGCAAGTCGAAGGGCGGCATGAACTCGAGGATCACAATGACAGATTTAAAGAGACGCGCCAATAACATTTTAGAATATATTACGAGGACGCAGGTCGAGTTAGCTAGCGAACCGTTGGCAGAGCCGGTAGCGGATTCGCAACAGAAGACTATCAGCAATGGAACTGCCAGCGCGGTACCTTCAACGAAAGTCAACGGCGACAGCAGCAAGAAGCATGAGGAGATCAGTATAACCCTGAATGGATCAGCGACCAACGGAGCTAGCAACAACCTCTCGCTGCTGAAGGAATTCAAGGACATGTCCTGTATCGAAATGATGGACGTGCTGACTCGAGATTTGGTCAAATGGCAGCAAGAGTTCGCGCCTTAGGGCAGTTCTAATCACTCTGCTCAAGGCTTTGGTTGGCGTTCTGGGTTTAGTCTTCTGATGCATCGGCTTATATCCGCATTGCTAGGGCGTCATCTTTACGCAATCGGGGAGTTCGGGGGTTTCTTTTCAATGGGCAAAAAAGGGTCTTCCCAGGTGTGTTGCTTTTTAGATTCAGCTGTATTAACAAGGAAAATTTCCGAATCGGTTGATAGGGGAGAGTCGGGAGGGGCTCCTAGGCACGCGAGTCCGAGTCTCGAAACAGAGACGCTGACTCGTGTAAGTCGGTCATGTGGGATCTCCTGTTATTATTTACTGGCGCGGTGTTGTATCTACAATATACCCCGATAGCTATACCACGATAGCGCATTCCTTCTGTAAAACTTTAGGTACATTTTGTATAATGCCGATATGATATATTTAACATCTCCACATATATGTCCAAGTTCCAGGTGTCCTAGGTCGTCCGCCCTTGCATGCAGTGCATAAGTTCTCTACTTTCTCGTAAGGTCGTACTTCATCTTAAGCCGTCAGATCCCTTCCGCCGCCCGTCTTTTGGCGGCTTGTCTCTCCTTCCTCGCCTCCTTCTCCCTCTTCCTAGCCTGGTGCAAACTCACCCGCTCCTCGCCACCACCGCCCAGCATCCTGGCCGACCAAGCCTTCAAGCCCTCCTCGCTGACATCGTCCAGCATGAAGCGCCCCAGCTTCCCCTTGCGCCACTGCTGCACGATCCAGTCGGCGGCCTGCTCGCGGCTCGGCACCCCGCCCTTGAGCAGCTTTCCCGTGCGCCGGGCCACGCCGTCCAGGAACTCCTGCACGTCGTTCGTCGGCGGGCTGAACTCGCCGTACAGCGCGGGGTCCTGCAGGTTCAGGCGGAAGAGCAGGTAGTCGGCGACGGTCTCGGCGGGGACGACGCCATCCTTGACGCTGCCGACCAGCGCGAGCTTCAGCATGGCCTCGACGTCCTGCATGTAGGGCACGAAGACGCCGGGCGCGTCGATGACGAAGACGCCCCCGTCCAGCCCGGCCTCCGCGTCCTCCGCCGCCACGCGCACCGGCGTGCTCAGCTTCCGCGTCACCCCCGGCGTCGCCCCCGTCTCCGCTACCTTGGCCAGCTTGCGCGCGGGCTCGGACCCGGAGGGCGACGAGGCGTCGCGCCCCTTCCTGCGCGTCGCGTCCATGCCCACGCGCCGCAGGAGGTTCAGCAGCGTCGACTTCCCCGCGTTCGGCATCCCCACGACGAGCGCCCGCAGCCCCGTCAGCGACTCCCCGGCGACGGCGACCTCTTTCATCTTCTCGATCAGCTTCTCGATGGACGAGGTGCTTTGCTCGTGGGTGAACACGACGTGTGTCGAGCCGAACGCTCCACTCCCTTCTCCTCCCCGTATTCTTCCTCCTCCTTCTCCTTCTTCTCCTCCTCCCCTCTCCCCTCCTTCCGACCCGTCGCGCGAAGTATGGAATTTCTTAAGCAAGCGCTTGGGCGCGCGGGCCTCGGGCGCCGAGAGCGAGCGCACGGACAGGTCGGCCTTGGTGAACGCGATGATGCGGTGGCGCTCGCGGCTGGCGAGCGCGGCCTCGAGCAGCGGGTTCGTGGACGTCAGGGGCACGCGCATGTCGCGGCACTCGACGATCAGCCCGACGTTGGACAGGATCTTGCGCATGGAGGTCAGCGCGCCGGCGTGGTGGCCCAGGAAGTAGGACCGCGGCAGCGAGGCGGAGACCTCGAACACGGCGCGCGGGACGAAACCGCCGCTGCCAGCGGTAGTAGTAGTAGCGGCCGACGAGAATGCTGCCGCGGCTGCTGCGGCGCTTCTCAGGGGCGCGGCCATGGTTGTCGGGTCCGGGGTTTACGGCGCCTTGGGGGATCGGTTCGCTGCGACGGGGTTTATCATCGTGCGCGAGGAGCCATTGGTGGTTCGAGCGGTCGCAGATAGCTTAATTGCGCGCTGTCCGGCTCGTCAGCGGCGGCAGCAGCGTTGAATACCTAAGAATTTGTAGGTAGTTAATGCGTTACGGCTTTTCGTAGGCGGAATTTCTTATGTCCCGCGATAAAGGAAAAAGGAAAGGAAACAAAGAAAAAAAAAAAAAAAAAAAAAAAAAAAAAAAAAAAAAAGCTCCAGTCAGCCTCGTACGACGTGGGGCTGCGAAAGCTCAGGGACCGGAGGGGGCTATGACGTAACTCCGAATTGGGGTTCCTGGAGCGAGTGGAGACGTCGATCATGCCAAGATGTGGCGCTTGCGGCTGAGGTCCCACACCATCTCCACCGACGCAGCTTTTAAAGCCGCATTTTTAACATCGAGTCGCATTTTATCGCATAGAAAATGCTTGGATTGTATGCGTATAAGCGTTTATATAATGATATTTAAAGTTTGTAAATATAGCTTATATATATATTAAGTATATAAATGTTATTAGAAGTGCGCGAGTTACGTATAAACGATTTATAATTTTATAACGTATTTTATAAATTATATTTATATTTAAATATTTATTATATAAAAAACGAAAAAAAATTTTATTTTAAAAATAATAATTTATTAAAATTATATATTAAAATAAATTTTTAAATAATATAAATATAATATTCGTAAAATTTTTTATCGATTTTTTTTTTAATTAATAATCGAAATATCGATTAAATCGAAAATTTTAATATATTATTATATATATTAAAATTTTATACGAAAATAATATAAATTTTAAATAATAAAAAATAATTATAAATTATTTATTAATAAAAAAAATAATTTAATAATTTTTATAATATATATATTTATAATTAATAAATTTATTAAATAATTAAAATATTTTCGATATCGATTTAAAGTAATTTTTTATATTTAAAATTTTTTTATTTTCGTTAAAAAAAAAATTATAATTTTTAAAATTAAAAAAAATTATTAAATAAATTTAATATAATTTAACTTTTTATTAAAAACTTTTATTATAAAATAATTTTTTTTAAAAAAAATATATTTTCGAATATAATATATATTTAACGAAATTACTTTTATTTATTATATTTTATTAATATTTTAAATTAATAATTTATAACGATTTTTATTTTTTCGATTTCGAATAATTTTTAAAATATATCGTAATCGTTATTATTTATTTTTTTAACGAAACGACGTATTTATATCGAAGTTACGATAATAATTATTTTATAAAAAATTTCGTTAAAATAAAAAATTTTAAATAAAAAACCGGTTATTTTTTTAAATAATTTTTACTTTATTATTTATAAATTTATATCGTTATTTACGAATATTTTTATTATATAATTTTAAATAAATTTCGAAAAAATTATAATAAATTATTTCGAAAAAAAAATATTTTTTTCGCGAAAATTTATATATTTATTCGAATAATTCGACATTTAAATTAAATTAATAATTTCCTTTCGATTTATATTATATTTTTATAAACTTTATATTTATAATCGTCGAAAAACGAAATTTTTAATACGTTTTAATATTTTCGAATTTTTTTTTTAAATTTATTATTATAAAAAAACTTTATATATACGAAAATTAATTTTTTATATTATATTATTTTTAAAGTTATAATTTAATAATAAAAAAAATTTCGAAAATTAAAATTATCGATATAATAATTTTAAATTTATTCGAATAATTTATTTATTTATATAATTAAATAAATAAAATTTATAATATTTTAAAAAATTTCGTTATTTTAATAAATAATTAATATCGTAAAAATTAATAATAATTAATAAATTATTATTAATATTTTTAAAAAATTTACGAAATAATTATTATAATATAAAAAATAAACGTAAAAATTATAAAATAATAAATTATTAAATTTTAATAACGAATAATTAAAAATAATTAAATATTTTTAAAAAAAATATAAATTACGATCGTTAAATTTATTAAATAATAATAAATTAAAAAAAAATAATTATAAAATTATAAATTTAAATTAAATAATAAAAAAATCGTTTTATTTAATTTTAATAAAGTTAAATTTTATAAATAATTATATAAAATCGTTTCGATTTTTAAATTAAAAAAAAAAAATTATAAATTAATTAACTTTTAATTAAAAACGTTAATATCTACATTATTTATTTTTAATATCGGGTTTTATTCGCATTATTAATATATTAAAATATATATTTTATTTAATAACCCTATATATAAATTTATATATAATCGTATTAATATATAATATACATTTTATACGTTTTTTTAATTAATTTAATTTCTATTATATATTTTATTATATATTTTATTATATTTTATTTATTTTAAAAATATAAAATATAAAAAATAAATCGTTAATTTCGCGTTAATTAAACTTTTTTAATGGTATAAGTTTTATATCGATATATACCCTATATTAAAAATTATTTAAATATAAAATTAAATTTATATATATATTAAAAGGTATATAACCGTAAAAAGGGATTATATAACCACTTCGAATTAATATTTATATTTTTAACATCCGTATAAAATTAAATATATATTTAAATAATTTTTAAAATAAAATATATATCGATATAAAATTTATACTATTAAAAAGGTTTAATTAACGCGAAATTAACGATTTATTTTTTATATTTTTTATTTTTAAAATAAATAAGATATAATAAAATATATAGTAAAATATAAGGGAGTAATTAATAATTTAATATATATAAAAAATTTAATTAAAAAACGTATTCGTTTTCGAAAAAATTATTTAATTTATTATATTTTTATATGGGAATCCGTTAATAGGGTCGAATAAGAAATAAAAAATATATTTTTTATATTAATAATGCGAATAAAATTCGATATTAAAAATAAATAATACGGATATTAATCTTTTTAATTAAAAAATATATAAACTTTTAATAATTCGACGAAAAAATTCGTTTATAAATAAAAAAATTTAAAATATTTATTATTTAAATTATTATTAAATTTATTATTAAATAAATTAAAAATTAACTTTTAAATATAAATTTAATAATTAAAAATATAAAAAAAAAACCGTTATCGAATTTTTTTTATAAAATTTTTAAAATCGTCGATTTATAATTTTTATATATATTTTTTTTATTCGAAATTTATTATTTAAATATTTTAATTTTAAAATATATTATATATTTTTTAAATAAATTATTAAAATTTTAAAAAAATTATTATAAATTAATTTAATAATAATATATATTAAAAAAAATTAAAAAATCGAAATATATTAATACGAATAAATTTTAATTAAAATTAATTTTATAATATTTAAAAAAATAAAAACGCGTTTTTTAAAAAAAAATAAAATAATTTTAAAAAATTTCGAAAATTTAAATAAAAATAATAACGAAAGAAATTTCGAAAGCTTTTTTAAAAAACCACCGTAAAAACTTTTACCGTTAAATTTTAATGGTTTAAATAAATTTTCGCGTTAAAATTTCGAAAAAAAAAATTTAAAACTATTTTAATTTTTTTCGAAATATATATTAATTTTCGTTATTATTACGATTATTTTAATTCATTTTAATAAATTTATTATTTACGATAATAAAAATTTATTAAAATTTAAATTATAATAAATTAAAATAAAATTTTATTTAAAAATTTATATTAAAAATTTTATTAATAATATTATACGTATTAATTAAATAAAATCGTTATTAATAAATAAAATTTAATAATAACATTAATAATAATTTACTTTAATTAAATGTATATATTTATAAAACGTATAATTTATTTATAAAAAAATTATACGTTTAAAATTTAAAAATTTATTAAAAAAATATCGTAATATTTAAATTATAAAAATTTTTAAATATAAAAAAAATATTTTAATTTATTTAATTAAATTTATAAACTTTAATAATATAATAAATTAATTTAATATTATTTATTAAATTTTAATTATTTAAATTTTATTAAATAAAATTATTAAATTAATATATTTTCGATTCGAAAAATTTTTCGAAAACGATATAAATTTTATTAATATTATCGAAAAAATCGAATATATATATAAAAATATAATAATAAATTTAAAGTTTTTAATAAAAAACGAATTCGTTTCGATATAAAAATATTCGATATCGAATTATTATTTTCGTAAAAAAAAAATTCGTTTTAATTTAAATTTCGATCGATTTTTAAAAATATAAAATCGCTTTAAAAACGATAATAAATTTAAGTTAAAATTTAAAAATAAAAAATAAATTATTAATTAAAACGTATTAAAAAAAATAAATTAAATTATTATCGATAAACGACGAAAAAATAACGTAATTTATTAACGATATAATAAAAATAATTATTAAATTCTCGTTTATTTCGTTAAAAAAAAACGTCGATAATAAAAATTTATTAATATTTTTTAAAAAAATTTTCACCGTAAAAAAAATTCGTACGAAAAATAAAATATTTTTTTTACCGGCCGTAAAAAAAATTAAAATAACTACGGTTTTAACGAATATTTAAAAATTTTAAATTTTTAAAATTAATAAATTCGATTCGAATTTTCAATAAATTTTAATATTATATTACGTCGAATTTTAAAATCGAATTTAAATATTTTAATTTACATTTATATAATAAAACAATAAATAAATATAAATAATAAATCGTAAAAAAATATATATTTTCGAATTAAAATCCGACCTTAAATTTTTTATAATTATAATTTTTATATATAATAATAAAAAATATAAAGTTATAATTTTTTTTAAATTTAAAAGTAAATATATTTATAATATTAATAATTAAAATACGAATTTAAAAATTATTTTTAATTAAATAAATAATATTTAAATTTATAATAATATAAAATAATTTAATTTTTTTTTAAAAAAAAATATTACATCGAATTCGTTATTTTTCGATATTAAAAAAATTATTTTATTCGATTAAATTTCGAAGTTATTATTATAACATTTAATTACGATATTATATTATTATATTAATAATTATTTTAATATTTATTAAAAAATTTCTTCGTAAATTTAAATAAAATTAAATTTTTATTAAATTATTATCGAAAAAATTATATTAATAAAATATTTTAAATAAAAAAATCTATCGCTTTCGTATTTTTTTTAACGTAAATAAATAAAAAAAAAATAATAAAATTTATTCCCTCGAAATTTAAAAATTTTATTTTTATTATAATAAAAATCGTAAAATAAAGATTTTTTAATTATTAATCGTAAAATTATATAATCGATTTTATCGAAAGTAAAATTTTTTCGTAAAAACTTTTATACGTTATAAATAAATAAAAATTTAAAATTTTAAAATTTTAGTTAAAAAAAATATTAAATAACGAAAAAATTCGAAAATTTATTTTATTTTACGTTATTTTTATAATATTCGTAAATAAAAAAAATTTTAATAATTTTTTACGTTTTATTATCGATTATAAAAAATTTAATATTATTATAATATTTATTAAATATTTTTTATTTTTTATTACGAAACTTTAAAATTAATTTAAAATAATTTAATAATATATTAAAATTAATTTTAAATTCGAGTTTAATTTAATATATATTAAAAAAATAACGAATAAAAAATAACTTTTCGCTATAAATACGAATTTTTCGAATATTTAATTATATTATTTAAATTTATTAACATTTTAACCATTTTTTAAATTATAATAAATAATTTTTTTCGAGATATAATTAATAATAAACTTTTAATTTACATCGATAATTTTTTTATTTATATTAATATTAAAAAAATTTATAATTAATTAATTAAAAAAATATTTTAATATTTTATCGATAATTATTTAATAATAAATTTAAAAAAATATTTTTAATTTATTTATAAAATTAAATATTTAAATTATATTATAAATTTATTTAAAATTTTTATATTATTTAATAAAATAAAATATATATTATTATAAAAAACTTTTAAAATTTTAAAAAAATCGTAATAATTTATCGATTTTATTAATTTTTATTAAAAATTTATAAAAAATTATTTATTTATTATAAAATTAATTACTTTTATAAATAAAAAAAATAAAAAAAATTAAGAATAAATATTATAAATAAATATAATTTTTAAAAAATTAAAATATAAATTTATTACGACTTTTATTTTTATTTATTTTAATTTTTTTTATTAAATTTTTATAAAAATCGATATTTTAAATTATATATTAAATATAATTTTTTCTTAAAAAAATAAAATAATAAATTACATTTATATATTTTTTATTTTTAAAAATTTTTTTAATTAAAATAAATTATAAAATATACGATAAAAAATTATTAATTATTAATTATTATAGATTTTTTTAATAAATAGCGATAATATTTAAAAAAAATATAATATAAAATAAAAATTTATTTTAATTATTAAAATTTAATATATTTTATTATTATTAAAATATTAAATAAAAAATAAATTAAATAAATATAATTTTTATTTTTTTATAATTTTATTATAAATTATCGTTCGAAAAATAAAACGAAAAAATCGATATTTTATTTAAATTATTTTAATATTAATTTAAAAAAAAAATTAAAAATTAACTTATTATATCGATTTTAAAAAAAAAAACATTTTTTATATTTTAAAAAATTTAAATTAATTACGATTTTAACGATAATATATATTTTTTTTACGTTTTATAAATATTTTTATATTTAAATAAATAGCGGATTTCGTAATTTAAATTAAAAAAGTCGTTAATAAAAACGAAAATTATGAAAATTATTTTAAGAAATTAAAAAAAAATATAATTATATAAAAAAATATATTATATAAAAAAAGAAAATTATAAATTTTAATAATTTTACGAAATATAATAATTAATTTAAAATATAATATTAAAGTAATTAATTATATAAATATAAATAAAACTTTAAAATTTATTACGTATAATTTTTAATAATTAAATATAAAATTTATTATACGGAAATATATACGAAATTATTTAAAATATTAACGTAATAAAACTTCGAAATACGTTTTTTTAAATATTTTATAATTTATAAAATTATATTATATTTTTTAAAATATTATTATAATAAATTTTATTATTAATTTTTTACTTTCGAACGGTTATAATTTTATATAAATTATAATAAATTTTTTCATTAAAATAATATATTTTATACTTTTAAAAATAAACGAAAAAAAATAAAAAATTTTATTAAAATTTTCGTTAAAATTTATTAATGATTATATAATATATTTTTCGATATTATTTTTAATAAAAATTTTAAATTTATAAATTATTTATAGAAAAATTTTTTTAAATTAATAAAAATTAAACCTCGTATAAATATTACGTTTTACTTTTAAATTAATAATTAAATCGAAAAATTAAATTAAATTTTTAAAGTTTATTTACGTGCGTTTATTAATTACGAAATATTTAATTAAAAAAACTTATTATTTATAATTAAATTTATTTATAATAACGTTATTTTTTTTATTTAAATATTTTTATTTTACGTTAATTATAATTATTATTTTATTATATATAATTTATTTATAAAAAAATTATATAATTTAAAAAATCGATTTTATTTTTATTAAATAATTTAAATTTATAAAAAAATTAAAAATAACTTTTAAAAAAATCGACTTAAAATAAAAAAATAAATAAATAAAAAAAAACGAAAAAATCTTAAATATAAAATCGAATAATTAATAATGTTAAATACGAAATATATTAAAATTAAAAAGTTAGCGAAAAAATTAAATAAAAAAATATTAAATTTTTTTAAAGTATAAAAAGTAATTTTTTTATAACGATACGATTAATTTTTTTTAAATTTTAAAAAATTTATAATATTTTTTATGTTTTTTTCATCGAATTTTACCGTATTAATAATCGAAAACTTTTCGATTTTAATTAAGTTTTACGAAAAGTAAATTCGATAAAATCGAAAAATTATTAAATAAATAACGTGTAAAATTTTTTAAAAATAAAAAAAAATATTAAATATTTTATTAAATAAAAAAAATAATTTAATAAAAAATATTAAACGTAAAAATCTTACGATTATTTTTTTAACAACGAAATTAAAAATTTAATTAAGATTTTTTATTAATAATATTTCGATAAATTTAACGATTTACGTATTTATATATTTTACGAATTTAACGTTTCGAAATAAATTTAAAAAAAAAAAAATAATATTATACGTATTAAAATTTTATACGAAAATAATATAAATTTTAAATAATAAAAAATAATTATAAATTATTTATTAATAAAAAAATAACTTAATAATTTTTATAATATATATATTTATAATTAATAAATTTATCGAACGGTTAAAATATTTTTAATATCGATTTAAAATAATTTTTTATACCTAAAAATTTTTATTTTCGTTAAAAAAAAATTATAATTTTTAAAATTAAGAAAAATTATTAAATAAATTTAATATAGTTTAAACCTTTTATTAAAAGCTTTTATTACATATATTTACGCGATGGATAAAAGTAAAATGGCATATTAACACTTTTCATATATTTACAACCTGGCTGGCAGATCCGGAATATTAAAAGACCACCAATGGTTTTCCTGTGTAGATATAGAGGGTTTCTATATAGATTATTCCTGCTATGGAGAACGCTACCTGCGGCCCATGGTCGCGGTTAACAAGGACAGCCTCTTCTTCTTCGAGTTAGTGATGTTCTAGGACGTGTATTCGCGGCGTATGTTCCGCTCCCCGGGCGATACCTAAGCATACCGGCCTACTCAATGCGGTTCCTACAGTCGTCCGTGCCTTCCGGGTTTGCGCCCATCACGGCGCCGGGCAACCGACGACGTGATTGGGGACGGCTTCGCCTTCCCGCACGGTGTGCATTCATTCGTCCAGCTCTTCGTGCTATGGCTTATTTCTTCTTCTTTCCTTCTCCGTAGCATTTACGAAAGTTCATCTCTGGTTTCTAGAATTTCTCCCCAGGACAACACGAAATCCTTTTTCATATTTCAAATTTGACAAAAAACCGACTCTAGGCTAATACAGGTACGTAGTAATGTCGCCGTGGGCCGACGATAGTGTTCTCATTCGTTTAGAATGGATTTCTAATATTTGCTTGTATAAGGACGCAGTAACTAATACATTTCTACATCCAGGATGGAACAATTGACCACAGGAAGCAAACCAGCATCGTCGCTGTCACTTGCGGAAGATGGCATGAAGTAAGTCTCGCACTCAGGGAAACATCAACACTCTGTTACTGACGCAATCACTTAAATTTACAGGATGCTAAAGGTCGACCTGTCCAAGGACGCCACCATCAAATGCGGCAACCGCGTCTGGAAAGTCCACAAGATGATACTTGCCAATCGCTCGGCGTGGTTCAAGAAGGCCTTCTGCGGTCGATTTGAAGTGAGTGGCTCCCTCGAGATAGAGATCGTCGGGCATCCGCGATACTTACCGCTACTTACCGCTACTGGCAGGAGGCGAAGACCGGCGAAGTGGTAATCCAGGAACAAGAACCCACCCATGTGGACTGGGTCATCACCTGGATATACACACAAGGTACGGGAGTACTCTTCTCATGAATGTGATCTAGCTATGTCCTAATACTGACCGTCAATTATAGATCTTAGCTACGTTTTCGATGAAGTTCCAGGCGTTGACATGTACATCGATCTCTCCCTTATCGCCGATTATTTCTGCTTGGACGACCTACAAAGTCAAATCCAGCACTCCCTCGACATCTCCCTACGGACCATGGTCGACACCGCGTTGTCCGATGTCAAAAACACGACGTATACAGAACAAGAAGATTACTTTAGAACAACGTTTTCCTGCTTCTTTGAAGGCGTTCAAAAAGCATACGAGTGCGACGACAATGTGACCATTCGTGCGTTCAGAAGGTGCATAACCACACAGAATTATGAGATTTTCTGCAACCATGCCTTCCAAAGGTTGTGCAGGAGGAGGGTCCCGGACTTCCACGAATACGTTCTTTGTGAATTCATTCACGGCGTCGATAGTGATTCATGGTGGGAGATTCCCCGGGATATAATATGGCATTTAGATTCCTAAAGAAAGGTGTATATTACAATTATATGATCGAGGAGGACGAATGGGGCGTGTATATACCATAAGTAAAGCCCACCGTTCATAATAATATGTAAATATGATTAAACTATATTGTTTTTTTTTAAACTTTTCAACGATATATAGGAGCGAATTAAATATAAAAAAATAGTAATATCATGTATAATACAGTTTTATTATTCGACAAATAATAGGTTTTAACGCTTTTAATTAAATAACTTACCGTCGGCGGCGAGACGCCGAACCGTAACAATATACCAGAAGCAACATCCGAAGCTAGAGAACATCGACAAATTTAAAGTTAAATATCATGTCTCGGCTACTTCATGGTTCCCACTTCCTGTAGAATATAGCTTTCCGTATGTCATCTCTCTTTAGATATCGTTCGATCCTGCACCATTGATGTTCTTACCCTTCAGCATTTGTTCCACGTGGAAAGTATTAAGATTCATTCCTTCCACTGAAATCTAGGAATAATAGACTTGTTATCATAGGACCTACCCATCTGAATGGACGATTGAACAAATATTTCATGTACGGAAGTCATCGCCCACCTACTCTTTTATCATAGATATTCGCAATCCATTCTCTCCTAGGGAGGTAAACGAAAAAGTCTCGCGAATATTTTCCCGGGTTTGCAAATAGAATCAGTGTCATCTTACCCCCGCCATTCAGTTTCGCCGTCATCGGGACAGTTTTCCAGAATGACCTCTGAACTCAAGGCATCAATGAGCAAAGGCTGGCCAAAATGGCTGAGCATTCGAGGTAACTCTAGGGAACCCGTGGACCTTACCGTACGCATTTCACAATATCTCGGTGAAGAAGCAAGCAAGCAATGTTTCCCCGCCGATCCGGCGACGATTATCCAAGCAGTGAAGAATAAGTCTGCTCGATCTGGCGGGGCAACTGCCGAAATTTGGGCCAAGGTTGAAGATGATCTGGTCGGACTTGTTTACGGATCGAATTTCATTGAGGTCACCGGCTCGGACTATAACGTCACAGAGAAACTATGCCGACAAATCTTCCGAGGCGAAGAAGTCAACGCGGAAGTCGAGCCACGAAGCCCGGAATACGAAGAGGCGAGAGCTGCGTTGATTGCGTTGGGACGACCGGATTCTGCCGAAGACGTCAAGCGAAGTCGGCAGGAGATTATCAACCACGCCAAAGCTTTGAACTATGCGATTGACCACGTCGTCCTCGACAGCAAACCCATCACGGAAGACTTCCTCAAAGAAGTACACAGGAGACTATGTGCTGGCAAGGTCCTGGGCGAAGACGCTGGGAAGCCTGGCGAGTATAGGACTTGGGAAGTCGCTGCGCGACATGGCGCAGACATGAGGAAGAAGTCTATCTTCATTCGCGCCTCGATGGTGCCTCAATACATGGCAGATTACACGAACGATCTGCACAACGACATGATCGCAGCGGAGGAGAGCAGGGTCGTCGACCCTTTCGATATGGCAAACCGGTATTGCCATCGCCTCGTCTGCATACATCCTTTCGGAGATGGGAACGGCAGGATGTGTCGAATCATGCTCAACGTCCTCCTCCTCAAATACGCTGGCCATGTTAGCGCAT
This sequence comes from Pyrenopolyporus hunteri, assembly GCA_902806595.1. Classification (NCBI taxonomy): domain Eukaryota; kingdom Fungi; phylum Ascomycota; class Sordariomycetes; order Xylariales; family Hypoxylaceae; genus Pyrenopolyporus; species Pyrenopolyporus hunteri. Next base: position 462,619 of record CADCXC010000035.1, on the reverse strand, counting down.
TCGGCGGCTGTGAAAGCGAACGACAAGAGTACCTGGAACTGGCGAGACGGGGTAACAAGAAGTTCCACGAGGAGGACATGGAAGTTCCCGAAGAAAGCAAAAAGGGGCATCATGAACTAGCGAGATTCACGCTCAGGAAGTCTAAAGAGACATTAGTGAGCTTATGGGGATGGGTTTCGAAATAGGAGGGTTTTTGACGGGGTATATCAACTTTCGTCTGTATAGGTAGACATTGTTATATATATAAAATTCGACGTTTTAAATTAAAATACGAAACGCCGCGGCGCCAACTCCTTATAAGTAGGTATCTACCAGCATAAGTACGCGGATGTATAAACACAACATGCTCTCTACTGAACAACAAAAGACCCGCGTAGACCTAGAGACGACAAACTCCGAGAAGGCGTATACCGCCCTAAGAGGAACCCTGGCCTACCCCTTTCACCGCGTCGACTAACCCGTCGAACTTATCCTTCACCCAGTCCCACGTATCCTGCCACCACGACGAGCCGCTGCCTTCGTCCTTGCCCTCGCTCTCACCCTCGCTCTCCCCATCATTGCCACCCTGAGCCGGCGGGCTCTGCTCGTCCGGCGTAGCAGTAGCAACCGGATCCACTCCAGCCGTCGGGGGCGGCTTCACCGCAGTCTCAGAACTTGAACTGGAACTTGCAGCAACCTCTGCACCAGCAGCAGGCCTAGTACTCTCCGCGGGGACGGGATCAACCGGCTCCTCGAGGACAGCGTCCGGATCGTGGAGGCCGGTGACTTGGAGCGGGAGGTGCAGGGTGCCGTTGTTCGGCATGGATTTCATGCCGACGGAGTCGCAGAGGATGTTGTAGACGTTGATGTTTTCTGTGGGGATTGGTAGTTAGCATGCATTCATCCATCTATTCATCCGAGCCGTGATTCAAACAAGTAACAGGGAGGGGTTTATATATGAGGTTTGGGGGGAAGACGGCGGGAAAAGAAAAGGGGGGAGGGGCCACATACGGAAGACCTCCACTTTACTATGGGGTTGGTGCGGGAAGGCCGGTCCGCGGGCGACGAAGATGGCCCGCATCAGGGGGTGCTCGTGGTCGTAGCCGTGTAGGCCTCTAGGATGGTAGACGAGATTCTTAGCTTTCGCTTCCTTAATATCGAATTCCTCGCGCTTGACGACCGCCCAGCCGGTCTTCGGAATGATCCAGAGCGGTGCGATGCGCTTGTTGTTGCTGAAATGATACCGCTCCGGCATGTCCTTGTCTCTCAGGTACACGTCGAAGTTCGGGTTCGACTTGGCCTTTTCGGCGGCTTGTTGGTACAGCGTCTGCAGGTCGTCCGGATTCTTCGGCCGGATGCCGACGAGGGGCCACCCGTCCAGGTGCTCTACTTTGCTTATATCTATTAGGTCTTCGATTTGGATCATCCGGCTAACATCGGTAGTGGCCATCCCGTGGTCGGAGACGATAATGACGTTGACAATGCCGGTGAGGTTTCTTTGCTCTAGGCCATGGAAGAGCTGGTCGAGCATTGTATCAACTTCGCTGATCGTAGATCGGATCTCGGTGCTGTTGGGGCCGAATCGGTGACCGTCTGCGTCGACGTTGGGGACATATGCTGCTATGATTTGCGGCCTTATATCCTTGGGATCCGCATCTGGGGTTTCCAATCCTGGCTTATCGAGAAACTCGAGGATCCGGGCAACTTTCCTGGGCAGTTTCTCCTTTCCGTTGTACTTGTCCAAAAAGCTCGGGTCCTTGCCTAAAACATGTGCCTCGCTTCCCGGCCACATGTGGACGGCGGTTCGGACACCTTGCTCCTCAGCGGTCACCCAGAATGGTTCTCCACCCCACCATTTAGCATCAAGACTGCGGTTGGGATCCGTATAGTAGAATTCGGACTGCAGCTCCGGATCCCAGAAAGTGTTGCCCACCACGCCATGGCTTTCTGGGAATAAGCCGGTCGCAAGCGTATAGTGGTTCTGTGAGCGCATGAGTCAACTTGTCTCAGATAGGGGTTTAACGAAGAATACTCACAGGAAATGTCACGGAAGGGAACGAGGGAGTCATATAGAGCGGCGACACGCCCTCTTTGATGAAGGCATTTAGTCTTGGCGTCAGACCCCGGGTTAAGAAATCCGCTCGAAACCCGTCGAGACTAATAATCAGGGTGGTCGGTAAGAACAGGGCTGTACCGTTGCTGGCCAGCTGCGGAGAAACTCCCTTCCTGCTCAGAGCGAGTTTCCAGATGATGAGGGCTATGAAAGCGACGCCAACTATGATGGTAGCATGTATGAGCAGCCATTTCTTCCACTTTCTCTTCTTCGCCGTCTTGGCGTCGGATACTTCGATTAATCGTTTACGATCGAGCTCGTCGCTATCGTCGCGGTCGCTGCTGTCGCCGGTTGAGCTGCCGTCCCTGAGACCCCCTTGCTCCATCTCAAACATGAGCTTCCCGTCCTCGCCATCGCGAGCTTCCTTGAGCAAGCGATCCTTCTTTTGCTGGCGTCGCATTCGCCTGCTCCTTCGTTTGTCGTCGTGCAGATCCTCGACCGAACTCGAGTTGTCGTCTATCGCGCTCGTCGGTCGCGTCTTGTTATAACTCCGCAACAAGCGTATAGGGTTCGGCAGTGCGATATTGCTCCCTCGTCGTTGGAGACTGCTTCCTCTCCTTTCTCGCTCCCGCTGGGCCCGCGAATCGATGATCAACTTGTCTAATTCTTCCTCCTCCATCAAAACCATGCGGTCGCGGGCGCGCAACTCCCTGCTATTCCGCGCTGCGGCTAGCAGTTCATCGTCTTCGCTATCGGTGTCCTGCTCGCTTCGGCTGTGTAGCGATATGACATCGTCATCGTAGTGGACGGGAGAGAGGAAGGATTTATCCCTTTCGACGTCGGTGTTCAGGGGTTGGAGACGCATCTTGATCGAGCACTGGCGCGTATACAACTACGTCGGGACGCGCTCATGGCCGGTGTTAGTTTAGTTAGGGTATGTGTAAATGTTGAAAAGAGCTTCTCGAGTCCCTGGAATCCCTGAAATTTGGCTCTGGATAATACGAAATGGGTGATAAGCTAATACGTAGCGCCAGGTTAGCGGCTGCATAGCTGAGTACACAGGTACATACAGCCGCTACGGAGGGTTAAAAGCCGCTAGACGCCCCATACGGCAGATTGGTTTAGGGTGCTTAGCCAATCAAATCGCGCGCTGGGGACCACGTACCCATATTATAAATCTGAGATATCAGCTGGGTCGTGCATGCGACCGGGACCGACCATGTGGCTGCACGCCATCCCCATCACCTGGGGCGTTTCTATTCTCGACTTCGCTCCTTACAATTCTTAATTCTTAATCCTTAATTATTTTCATCATTCTCCCTCTAATATTTGCATTTTAACTATTTAACCCAATTCTTAAGATAAGACGCCACATTGTCACTGATTAGTGTCAAAATATCTCCTGAATTATGTGTTTTCATTTTACTTAGTCCGGCTAACACTCTTGATGGCTTAAATCCGATTAGAGTCCTGCGGTGAGGCGTAGTCGTCGCTAAAACTAACACAGTATTGAAGGTATTAATCGAGTCGATTCTATTATCAAACGCCCTACCTAGGTAATGAGCCTTTTGTTGGATTTCGTCGTAACCGCGGAATTTTCAAGTATCTAGATATCGGTTTGCGCAATGAGAATAGGTCTCGATGTCCCTCTCCTTAGGTACTGCGATTGTAGGTTGCCTATGCCGAGGATCGGCCCCCATAAGGACCAAGATAATTCCGACACTAGGGACCAATCACCTTAGTTCTCAAAGATAGGGTGGGATTTAACAGTTAAGCTCAATTCTTAATCCATTATATGTATTGAGATAAGGGGTAATACTCTCGACTTATAAACCGGCAAGGACCGAATAGTTTCTAAGCATGTGAGTATCCAACCTTGGGAATTTCTCTCCTCAAACTGTTTGGCTACCTGCAGAGTCGTACGTCCATGATGCCACTAGACAAACCCGGCCTTATCAGCAAGATCCAGACGAGGAGTAAGTCGGTCGCACGTCATTCACGTGATGGTTGACGTTAGATAGCTTTGTAAGAGTTCACAAGTATTTCCCACCTCATAACCAGGATAGGTTGGTTCTATATAGTAACCGGCTACCCGACTTATTAATCTTATGAGAAAGAATGTAGGAGGTTCAGGTGGTGATCCGTTCCCGCAATGACCGTAGACTCCCCTCCTCGTCATCTACGTGTGGCCATTATTGGCGGCGGTCCCGGCGGACTTGCAACCGCCATCGCACTCTCTAAAATTCCCAACGTCGCAGTAACCATTTACGAGCAGGCTAGTGTATTGCGGGAAGTAGGCGCTGGTATAAGTATAAGTGCGAATACATGGAACGTGTTGGAATTGCTCGGCGTCGCCGATACGTTGACTAGCGGCCATCCGACATGGACGGTTTTAAATATGTGGGTTAATGTTTAATGTCTAATATTTAAATAAGTACTGTTGCTAAATATTTTAAGGAATGGGCGTTCCGGGGAAGAGCTCGACCGTCGTGAAAAGTCAATGGATGGAGTTAAGCGGCCTCCAATTCGTACCCAGCGGACAAAGCTACAGTCAGCGCTCTTAGCCCACGTAAAGCCTGACGTAATACAGCTCTCTAAGAGGCTGGTACGCACGGTTGATCAGGGGGATCAAGGAGTTGAATTGCATTTCGAGGATGGCAGTGTCGTGACGGCCGATTTGGTAGTTGGTGCCGACGGGATCAGATCGGTAAGACACCCTCCGGCATTTTACCTAGAAATAAGAGTCGCTCAGACTTCGATGCAAAACAGGTAGTCCGAGATACAGCGTGGCCCGGCTACGAAATAAAGTTCACCGGCACTACAATATGGAGGACTCTCTTACCCTGGGACACTGTGAAAGACCTAGACCCCCGCTTCGAGATCACTGGTTGGTGGCATACCCCGACTACGCACGTCTATTTCTCTCCCGTTGGGGAGGGGCTGTGGGAGATAGCTTCTCGAGCGTGGCAAGATCCGGCAATTCATAGTGCAAATAAGAAAAGCTGGGGCGTCCCGGTTGATAATGCTTTTGTAGAGTCACATTTTACGGTATCCCCCCCTTTTACGATCATCCCCCGATCGCTCTTGGCTAACGGAATATAGGAATATATCCCAGAGATCAGGGAAGCGCTCGCCCGAGTGCCTCCTGGTGGGTGGCGTGAGTTTGCTGCATTTGCTGGGCCCGAGCTGACCCAACTTACGGCTTGGAATAACAAAGTCGTTCTCGTCGGGGACTCGTCTCACGCGCTGTCCGGTGCGTTCGGATCAGGAGCGGGGTTTGCGATGGAGGACGGTTGGATCCTAGCGCAGGCTCTTTCGTATTGGAAGAATGACACCAGCAAAGCTCTGCCGCTGTTTGACGCCATTCGGCTACCGTACTACTCTCGAATGTATGCACACCTTGCTTCCGAAGCCGATAGACGTGCCGCTAAGTTGAAGGAGTTGGGAAACCCGACATTTGATGAACGGGTTAGAAACAAGATTATTACAGATGGTGGAAAGGATATGTCCTGGATTTACCAGCATGATATTGGTGCAGTTTGGAAGGAGTGGGTGAGCCGACTTGGAAGGGCTTCTTGAGGCAGCCTCAGATCCTGCTTGCTATACCCAAGGGGAGACCAGCGATATATATTACCTATACTATAAACTGGGCAATGCGAAGCATTCGGCTCTTCAAGTGCGAAACTCAATCTAGTAGGTACCAGTCAAAATAGAATCCTCGAATATGCTTTCTTCGTTCCCCCTTTCCCTCACCCTAACCTTCCTAGAAGCAATTGCGAACCTGTCTAAGCGCATGAATCTAAACGTGGAAGAGCCTTATATAATAAAAGGGACGCCGGATCCCAGAGCCACGATCTTCCACTTCCCAAAACTTCTTGAGATTTAATGAATAAGGCGTATATTATCGTCACTATTATCACTTCAAAATGCGAAGTTTCAATACCGCCAATATGTTTTTGGGCATTGTGAGTCTATTAGCGTTCGCAAGCGCGCTGAACGTTACTACAACTCCCCAGAATCCTACCGGGACTTCCTACGAGAACCAAACCGCCGCATACTCGGGGCCTCCCGGCGAAGGTATCTACGACTGCCACGGAAGCACGATGTGCAGGACACTGAAAGTACAGGCTTGCGACATAGCCGTGAACAGCAAATTAATCCGAAATGATGATATCAACTACGGCGCACAAGGGTACGTTCTGTTCGGCCAACATCCTTACGCATTGTCTCTAATGCTGTCTACTTACACTTCCCTACAGAAGCAGCGCACCGCACGTAGGAGTCTGCCATGGCTTAGCCAGCGACTTCGGCTGCGCCATCCTCATAATAGGGCATCGATACTGCACTCGGTCCGGTAACCAGATGTGGTGGGATTACCAGGAAATTCGGGAGAGAGGTTGTCATCATTGCGGGCACAAGTATTTCGCCGACGGATGCTCTACGACGATTGACTATTACCCCCAATGCGACTTGATTCACTAGAGTGAGGCGAAGGTATGGCGGGTTGCTATGGATAAGAGTTGAGAGTACAGAATCCCGTCTTAGATTAATACGTGTGTTCGAATCCAAAAGAACATACTCAACCCGTATCCCAGCCTAACTCCATGCACTCAGCACATATACAAAGGCAGTATATAGCAAATACAAACGTAACCACTAGTATTATTAGTCTCAACTTGCTGTATCTGGTAATTCTAAACCATCATTGTGATGCTAGTGTGTCAATCCCGTAACTACGGTCAATGCTTAAAACGACGTAGAGAGACCTATGACGCCATTGGATTTGATAGATACGGGTTCTCCTGCTTTACTAAATTCAGCATGAACTTTCCACAGGGCTCTATGATTAAGGCTTAAATAACGAAGTGGTGACGACACGTTCGCAGACCGAAGAACACGAGCCGACTCCAGGGGAGGAGTGGTCTCAGCAAAGCTTGGCCCGCCAAAACTCACGAACCGTGTAAAACAGCCAACGCCAGATCATCACTATTTTTGATAGCTATGTAGTAGCAACTTCTACCTCCTACTTGCTACTCCTTCGCCGTCTAGGAATGGGGCCGGGGGACTTGCTCAACATCTACTTCCTAGATGGCTAGGACAATTGCCAAATAAGTCACAGCACTCGGGGTTCTTGACGTCAAGTATAGCACTACATATTTATTACAGGCGACAATAAGTCATTAATATTTAAATAGCCCTGTTTTGACTAAACTAGATTGCTAGACACTTCAATGATGGAAGAGAACCTAGCGTAGTCAGCTGGTATCATATTAAGTTAATATTAAGTTCCTTTTGCAACTGTATTACGCAGCCAAAACTCCACGATTCGACCTAACCTCATCTTCTCCTTCGTGGCTTTAGTCCAACGCCTTCAATGACGATGACATCAAATAGATCCAGCGCCGGAAGCTTGATCTTCCCATCCGTAACCTCGAGCGCCGCGTCGCGGACCAGCGAACGAGCTTTAATACTACAACCGGCACCAGCAATTTTCACCGACCCCTCAGGAATGGGTAGGTAAGCACCAAAATTCTGGTATCTGATGCCCGACAGGTTGAGCAAGTGTAACACCGTCTGCCCCTTTGCATTCACATGGACCGTCACCTCCACTTGGGGCGCAAGGTCAAACTCAAACTGCCGCTTCACGCCAGCCTCGTCCAGCACCAGCTCGAAGAAGTCGCGGAACTGACTCAGCCCCATCTCGCGGTACCCGTAGCCGACGGGGAACGACACCAGCACGCCCGTGCCGTTGCCGTACGGGCCGAAGCCCGCGCCGCGCTCGTCGATCTGCCGGTTGCCCGCGACGTACTCCATGGGCGCGAAGGGCGCGAAGCCGAGCTGCTTGTACCGGCCGCGCGAGCCGGCCTTCCACTCGTACAGCCCGTACGACCCCAGCAGCGGGATCAGCGGGAACGTGTAGAAGTCCTCCGCCGTGCGGTCCTGCTCCGGCGCCATGTACGTCGACCACAGCTGGTCGCCCACGCGGAACTCGCGCTGCCGCGTCGCCGGCGCCGACTTCAGCTGCAGCGTCCCGTTGCCGTTGCCGTCGCCGCCCGCCACCCCCACGGCCCCGCTGGCGATGAGGATCCCGCCCTCCGCCACCCACTCGTCTAGGATCTCGGCGTCGGCGTCACGCAGCTGGCCGAGGTTGGGTAGCATTACGACTTCGTACCGCTCTAGGCCGCCGTTTTGCGCCGTCGCTTTGATGTTCTCCTGCGCGATGACGTCGAAGGGTATGTGTAGCTCCATCAGCGACTTGTACAGCCCCTTGTACTCGGACAGCGCCTCGGCGTAGCGCGTCTCGTTCATCTGCGATGCCTGCGGCAGGACGAGTCCCGCCTTTGCTACCGGCTGGAAGCCGGCGTAGACGTCCTTCCACTTCTTGTGGAAGTTCACTATTTCGCTGGCGATCTTGAGGTTGGGGAAGGGCAGCTTGTCCGGAGTGCCGACGATATAAGTGGACGGGTTGGCGCCCCGGGAGATGGCCTGCAGGTGGTACTGGCCGTAGTGCTGGCTCTCCTCGGCGGTGAGGCGGTAGGCGTGGTCGATGAAGGAGGCTGAGTTGATGAGGATTGGCACGTCCGGGCGGTGCGACATGTACTTGCTGGTCGTCTCGGACGTGGCGTGGTGCCAGATGTCGCGGTCGATGGCGTTATTGGCTTCGTAGAACTTGAGGTCGCCAGAGTTCCCGGAGCTGATGAAGCCCGCGTTGGGATTGCGCTCGGCGATGAACTTCTGCACCTTGTCGGCCCACTCCTGAATGATGCCGTCGCTGAATATCTTCCACTCGGCGTAGTTGTCGCTCTCGGGCCCGACAGGCAGCTCCTTGCCGTTGGCGCCCGGGTAGTCGGCCCAGCGGGCCTTGCAGCTGTCGCAGTGGCAGACTCCGTGGTAGACGCGTGAGTAATCACGCTCATTAAAGCTAGCCCAGTTGACGAAGAAGCCGTCGAGCTCGTAGCGGTCCATGACCTCGCCCATAATGTCGAAAACGCGCTCCTGGTACCACCCGCCCGAGGGGCAGACGGAGACCACATCGTGGCTGTGGGTCTGCCATTCGCCCTTGGGGGAAATATACAGCCACTCTGGATGAGCCTCGGCGACGGGCTTCTGGACCTTGGAGAAGTCCATCCTGCCAAGCACGCGGAGACCCCGGGGCCGGGCGGCGTTTATTGTGTCCCGGACGACGTCGCCTCCCGGACGTTTAGTTAGGTACGGGTTCCGCGTGTGGAAATCAAGATCGGTTGGGTATTGGGCGAGGATGCCGCCCACACTTTGAAGCCAGGCTACGGCTCCGTGACGCACGATGTAGTCGGCCGTGGCGTTGGTGTCCATGTTATAGTCGATGTCCCGTAAGTTAGTCTGGAACATGCCGAACGGCTCGTGCCACCATCGGTTTGTGCTGTTGTCGCCTTGGACGGAACATGTTGACGCAAGTAGCGCCAGTACGCCTAGAAGACGATGTTTGAAGAGGCCCATGGTGCTTCTTGCGATGTCCACAGAGCCACGAGAAGCATGCTGGACATTTCAAGCACATCAACACCCAGAGCGAGAGACAAGCTCATTTAATATCCAACTAAGACCTCGGATCCAGAGCAGCGGTGCTTAGACGAGACTTACCATCCTCCAACCCCCGGTTACCCCGCGTTCACACCCCGGCGTGGTCACCGTGACACTCTTGGCAGAGGCTGGCGATGGTCATGGCCGGTCATTCCCACTCGCCGTGCACGGTATCGTGGCGGTCAGTGCGAATATCATGCCCCTGAAGGGCATGGATAGGTGCCGAAAAGACGTCCTTGAAGGTCTCCAAGCAACCCCAAGTGGAGAGCAGGATGCGGTTTCTGGGGTAGACCAGTCGGGATCATCACCGAAATGGCCATCCCCGCCAGAACCAACAATTAACCGGCAATGGTTAAACGAAAAGGGCAGTTACAGAGAGCCATTGCTTCTTTGACAACAACGCTACTCTTCTCTCGGCCGACCCTTGCTGTATGTCTGGAGTCTTCGGCGATGGCAAGACCGTTGTTATCATGGGGTGCAGAGAATGCGGAGATGCCGACGAGCAGCCTTCCAATTTATTACCTCGGGTACGCAATCCGACCAGTTGGGGACTATGTCATAGCACCTCGGGGCTCGCGCTATTTTGTTTAGAACCATAATGAGTAACCAGAGAATATCTACTCCAGCTTTTGTCGGAGCTTAAAGGGAATGCGTGTTTGTATGAACACATTCTGCCTTGCGCCCACGCCCTCTATCCTGCTGTAGGGTTATTAGATTCGTGGCATAAATGCATTTGAGATATCGGCTTTACTTCCTTGGGAGCGGTAAGTGGTCTAGCTAATCGAGGCTGCCTCGCTGGACGGTATCAACAGTGAGGCCATATAATTAGTTACGAGACAAGATGTTTCGGTAGAAGGAATTAAATTCTATACTAAATCATATCAGAAATCTATGGGCATGAAGCCATAGCCTTTACAGATATCTAGGATATTCGATATTATGTTTACTCTGAACTTTATTGTTCCCATCAATCGTGACCACATCGACGACGCTCGTAAGACCGCATCACTTTTACATATTCCCAGGTTTATGATTGATCTTGGTAAAGTTTCTAAATCATCCCCTATAACTACTCTTCCAGTGGCAGCTATATCTAGCACGATAACAGAGAGTTATCACGCCAACATACTACTCTGGTTTTCTGCTCATCCCTTAGGTACCCTACAAGTAAGCAAGGCAGCCTCGGAAAAGGGGATTCTATAATAAATATGGCCTTCGGGATTACAGCAGGATGTAGGTCAGTTCTTCCTGGCTCATGGGTGCCATACAGGCGTCCTCAGCGGATTACATTATCTCAGTCGCATCAAAAACGACGTTTGAGACGGGGCTCCTCTACCACCCCCCTGGCGTATTAACCCCGAAATAACTCCAAGTCAAAATAATGGGTCTAGTATCACATTGAGTGCTTGCTATACACAGGTAGGTCAACTCTAGGAGTTTGTCCTCTTGATTAATCTTGAGAAGTCTTTGGGTTAGGGTTAGGGTTGGGGTCAGGGTTAGGGTTAGAGTAGGGGGGTTACCAGTACTAGAATCCGAAGCCTATCTGTCAATAGGGGGGATATTCGTCAAATCAGCATGAAGCCATTGTTACCATTAAATAAGGACTCATTAATATCGATTCCTAGCATTAACCTCCACTCAAACAAACATATAATTCCTCATTTCACAAACCTTGACTTGCCTAGGTAGGTAGTGTTATTATTAATAAAATATTAACCATCATGGACTACCTAACTTGGACATGTAGCTTTGAGAGGGGGGCGAGGTCCTTAAATTATGACTACAGAGCCCATAGACGACTCTAAAATCTCCTCATTCCCATTATCTAGAAGTAAGATTTATTTAGAATATCATGTACCTAAGACCATTGACGTAAAACCAAATGGAACGCAGAGCAAAGTGTCACCGAGCCCAAGTCTCACGAGGTTACAGAAAGACTGCACGATATGTACGGGAAGCGGTTTTAACCCCCAAATTATCGTATCAACTACACGACCGTGCAATATCTGCCAGAACCTGCCGCCGAGATAAGGTGTGGCGTCCGGCCGGCGCGCCGAAAGCCCCACAGCCGGCGACTTGCCTTAATAGGAAGTTTCCGCCAGCCTCAAAACGGCTCTTTCCGGCCGGGAGGGCTTGGCCTGGTTCCCCAATACTAACGAGAATCTCCTATTAGGTATGTTTATCATCCGGTGATTTACGTTAGAGACAGCTACTTGCCTCGTAGAGAACCCCCATATCCGTACCTACCTACTTACCGTCCTGCTTACCCTTCGGTGTCCCCAACGGGGTTGGCGTAGATAATACTATCCCCTATTCCAGCACGCGTTTTTACCGCTCCTCGGCCAGATGTGCGATCCCTTCGGCCGCCGACTGGTGATGATCTCTGTGGTCAGCCTGTTTGCACTCGGCAGTGGGATTAGTGGCGGAGCGAGGAATGTTGCTATGATAGTTGCCGATGGAACGGTGCAGGGTGCAGGGGCGGAGGAATTAATCTTCTTATCGGGTTGGTGGTGTCAGGCCTTATTCCACTACGCCGGCGCGGTGCTTATATGAGTATCATGTTTGGAATTTTCTCCTTGGGGGCTGCGGTTGGGCCCCCGGATACAGGCCCTACCGTCGAGCGGAAGCGCGTACGAGTATGCCAACGCCGAATCCATACCGGCCTTCCCAGAGCCCCAGCGGGATCGTGTCATCGATGTGCGCGCGGGTGGCCTGCGGTTAACGTAGCAGGTTTGTCTCGGGTTTGCGCTGCTGGGCTTTCTACTCTGTTGTGTCGAGAAGGAAATGATGCTACGAACAAACCTAGAGACGGAATTTGGCTCGGAGGAGAAGACGAGGGAAGATGGTTCGGAAGGCGGTCTTAGCGTACGGCTCGTGGATAAGGCTTAACCAGGGAGTAGCCATGCAATTCGGGGGTTAAGATGATGGTTGCGTATAGATTGCTCTAAAGCGCAAGCAAACGCCGGGAAGGATTCAAGTAAATAGAACAATATAAACATATAACTACTGATGACTCCTAAATGGTATTATGTGCCTGGAATTCTGGGTCTCTCTGCCTGCATCTTTATCCTTACGAATCTTCTTTTGCTAGGCAGCATATCCGAGGCTTGCTGCGCCTCCCTGTATTTTGTTGTTTCGCCTAGGGCTAAACCGAGGTTGATCGCACTAAGTAATGAGTGTTGGTGATCGTCACTAACCCCGGCGATTCAGTCGCTGCAGCGATTGAATGTTATGTACCTATTTTTATAACTCGAATCTAATTAAACCAGATTATGCCCTTCTCAAACCCGCTCCGAATACAAATCTTCCTTATTGAATCGTCCTGGTGTGGATAGATCCCCGCGTGAGTTGCGTGTTTTAAGCCTTTGCTGTAGGCTATCTCTCGCATACTCGCGTGGCCCAGGGATATGGTCTGCAGGAAATGAAGGTAAATTATCCTTGATAAGTCAAATATATTGGGATGTTCAATAATCCAGGTGATTGCACTACATACTGGCCAATGGAGATATATTCCATGTTATGTACTGAATGGCTTCGGATTAATGTTATCACTGGGTGAAGTCTGCTGAGGGACTGAGTAACTTAAGTCTTAGCAGAAGCCTGGTTCGACGGGTTCGCCAGGTGATACTTCGAAAACATGACAGTCGAAGCGATATGTATCCGGTCTTTCCTACGATTTAATTTATTGTTTTAATGCGAGGAATGGCCTCATTAGCTGCGTCTTCGGGGCCCGGGTATTCGAAAGTGAACTACTCCCTTTTCCTTTACAGGCATAACCTTGATGAGTTGAAAACTTATATTTTCCGTTGGGCTCAGTGAGCTGAAAACAGGGATGTAGGATGGCACACCTCAGTATATTTATAGGGCGTGTTGTAACATTATTCCCTGAAGACTTCAACTAGCGTTTACACAGCCCTATCCCGTGAGCGTATCAGAGGACAGCGCTCATTAAATTCCCCATTAAAGCCCAAAATCAAGCATTGTAACACGCTGGGGAAACTGGATCTAGAGAAGATCGGCCACGTATTTCTCAGGGGCACGTTGCGGAGCCCGGCAAAGGCCCTGGCTTGCGTATGCCCTATGCATGCGCTGTGCCGTAGACTTTACGTGCTAAAGAAGTCTGTGCCCCTTCTATTTCGTCCACTGGCCTCGGCCCAGCATCTCAATACAAAGATTGCCTAGGTAGCTGCTTGTAGGTCGAGCTACAAGGGGTCGGCGCCTCGGCTTCCCTTCTAACAGCCCTTACCAGGGACCTATCGAAGCCCCCTGTGGCGCGGCGCGTTGGGCTGCCGTGACGTAACGCGGTAAATTTCTCAGTCCAGCGCCAGTCGTAGAATTGAGAATATCGTTGCCGTCTGCAGAACAGACCCCATCGACGGTGATCTCTCAATATACTACCCTGCCATTGTATCGTTCCTTTGCCAGTTATTTTGGATCGGGCGTGTGGCACAGCGTGCTTGTTAGTCGTTCCACTACAGCCGGCGTGTCTTGCATCCGAAGTCGTGGATTAGTATTTGAATCTCATCGCGCCCGCCCATATCAGCTATAACGTAGGTGTGCAATATCCTAGTGTTTGATCAGTCTCGGTTTGAATCTAACGACTGCCATGAAAGCTTCATCGAGATATTTACTAGCCCTCTCGGCGACCTTCGCCTGCGGCAATGCCTTCCCACGGCAGCCAAGGGCGGCCGCTTGCAAGCAACCAGCTCCAGGAGCCTGCAAGGCGGCCCCTGGCTCCCCAGAATGGCCATCCAGCGACGTCTGGACGCAGTTTAACCAGACCACCGGAGGAAAACTTCTCCGACCAACTCCTCCGGGAGCTGTCTGCCATCCCGGAATGCCCACATACAACTCCGACCATTGCACAGACATCGCTAAAGCATGGCTCACCTACGACTTCTCCCAGGACGACCCCGTCTCCAACATGTGGCAACAATACAATAATGACACCTGTCTTCCTATCCCTAATACTCCGTGCAGTCCTGACGGATATCCTGCCTACGTCGTCAACGCGACAAGCGCCCAAGACGTCAAGTTAAGTCTCGACTTTGGTAAGTTTCCCCTTGACTGTAGCGGGTCGTGATCTACGGTGGAGTCTAGTTTTCTAACAGCACATTCTAGCCCGCGAGCACAATGTCCGCGTTATAGTGAAAAGCACAGGTCACGATTACCAGGGCAGGTCACAAGCGCCCGGCGCCCTCTCGATATGGGTTCACTACATGCAAGGCCTGACGACCCACGAATCGTTCAAGCCAAAGGGATGCAACTTCACCATCGATCACACGGCTGTAACAGCGGCGGCGGGATCTCAGCTCGCACACGTATACGAGGAACTCGGTAAGATAGGCCAGATAGTCGTGGGTGGCAACAGCAGATCCGTCAGTGTCGGTGGTTATATTACCGGTGGCGGCCACTCCGTCCTCACTCCTCGTTATGGGCTCGCTGCAGACCAAGTCCTAGAAATGGAGGTGGTGACACCGATGGGAGACATCGTCGTGGCGAATGAGTGCCAGAATAAGGACCTATTCTGGGCCATGCGAGGGGTAAGTCGGTTTCACCGCAGATACGAAAAGCAAATTGAGCTCACAATCTTGTGATTAGGGTGGTGGTTCGACCTTCGGGGTGATGACCGCGGTTACGCTTGCTACCCATCCTTCGCCCAAGGTCGTGGGGGCGGACATAAGCATACTGACACCCAACACGAATGCGTCCTATGTATGGGATATGGCGGGTTACATCCTCTCGCAGTTCCCTTATCTCGACTCTAAGGGGATATCAGGATACAGTATCATCACCGACAACTTCTCGTACCCCGGATTCCCTGTTTCCGGCGCTGGTGCGGGCGGCTTCTTCATCCTACAAGACACCGAAGACGTCAACGACATGCTTAACATATGGGCGCCGATCATAGAACACGTCAACAAAACCTGGCCGGATATGGTCCCGGTGGTCTCAACTAAAGCCTATCCTCTGCTGCAGGATTGGTTTAAGATCCACTACGATCGGGGTAGCGCCGGCGGCGACTTCTGGCTGGGTTCCCACCTCATGGATGCGGAATCTCTGACGGACCCGGCCGCGCTCGGAGAGGCGTTCAAGATCTTTGGCGGTTCCGCCTACCTCGTGGCCGGCAAGGGGGCTAGGGATGCCAAACCAAGAGGAGGTAGCAACTCCGTGAATCCGTCGTGGAGAAAAGCACTTGTCCATGCTGGTAAGCTTATCTCCCACACATAGCTCCCTAGATCGAAGACTGACTATTGTTCTTACCTCAGTTAACGGCGTGCAATTCCAACCACTAAACCAAACTGCTAAGATGCAAGCCCTTGCCAAAGTCCAAGAGAAGACGGAACCGTTGAGGAAACTGGCCCCTGATATGGGAGCTTACGTGAACGAGGTATGTCCGAGGGTCTCCTGCGTCACCTGGGATTAACTAACATATAATTACAGAACAACCCCGGAGAGCCGAATTGGCAACGTACTTACTGGGGAGATAACTACGACCGCTTATTACAGATCAAGCGGACAGTAGACCCCTTAGATGTCCTCTGGTGCAACCCCTGCGTAGGCAACGATCGGTGGAAAGAGGATGGGTATAAGCTGTGTCGAGTTGAATAGGTGCACGACCCGAGAACTACGCTTCCCTATAGAATTAGACTTGATGACTTTACGGATATAAATCTGGGCCGCGCTTTAGACGATGATACCAAGCAGTTAATGATAAACTAATGTTATGATGTGTTTCTTTTTTTCTTTCATGAGTCTTTTGCTAGCGGTTTTATTTTTCTAAAAGCGACTGCTACTCCCATCCCTTCTTACGACCTCTTCGGCGGCAATTTATCCAACACGACCTGGTCGCCCGTGATTTCAAAGTCCCACGTGGCGCGGTCGTCAATGTCCAGCACCAGCTTGTACTTGCCTGGCCACAGCGTCAAATTACCGTCTTTGTCACTACGTCCCACGGGACCCAACTTAATATCCAGCGTCGCCGTCCCCGTCTCGCCGGCCTCGATATCGTGGATCCGCGCGAACGCCACCAGGCTCTTGAGCGGGTACGGGGTGGGCCCATACTCGCCCTTTAGGAACGCTAGGACGACGTAGTCCGACGTGACGTTGCCGGTGTTCGCTACGGATACGGGGATCGAAATGAATGGTGCTAGATCTGGGTAGTTGCCTGAAGCTACGGGGCCGGTGTCCGTGAACGAAACGTTTGCTGTGAGGTCTGCGGTTGAGAATGTGGTGGGGAGGTCGGCTGGTAGAGACACGTTGAAGCTGGTGTAGTGCAGCCCGTGGCCGAAGGGGAAGACGGGCTCCTTGGAGTACCACTTATAGGTTCGTCTACGGGTGTTGATCGTTAGATTTCCCTAAGTATAATACAAGGGGTGAAATAGATAGTTAATTACTCACCCTGGATTCCCGGAGCCGGGTTGCAGATTCATATTTGTCATCGGCACCTGGTTGACATAGTCGCTCGGATACTGCGTCACCGACAACCTGCCCGCCGGTGCCTTAGTGCCAGTTAGGATGCTCACGATCGCCTTACCGCCGTCCTGGCCCGGATACCCAGCCCACACGAGGGAATCAACGCCAGCGTCAGCGACCAGCTGCGAACTATCGATCATCGTGCCCATCTGCACCACCACGAACGGCTTCGTGCCCTTCGCCGCAGCCAACTGCTTGATCAGGGGGATCTGCTGCCCCGGCCAGGTAATCTGCTCGCGGTCGCGGTCTTCCGCCTCGATGCTCGTGTCGATCCCACCAACGAATACGATCGCGTCCGCGGCCTTGGCCGCATTCAGCGCCGCTGAAAACCCGGAGTTCGAGCCCCCGCTGATAGGGCACCCTTGCGCGTTGCTGACCTCGTATCCCGCGTCCTTGAACGCCGAGACCACCGTCGAGATGCTCTGCGCGATGCCGTAGTAGTTGCCCTGCATCTGCGTTGTCGCGGTGCCCAGGGGCCCCACGACCGCCACGCGCTTGATCGACTTGGCAAGCGGCAGCGCGTTCGCGTTGTTCTTCAACAACACGAGGCCCTCCTGCGCAGCGCGGAGCGCCAGCGCTTTCGCCTCGGGCACGCCGACGGCGCTCCAGCTGAGCTGGCGGTACGGCTGCTGGGCCGGGGGATCGAACCAGCCGAGCCGGACCATGGAGGCGTAGCGGCGGATGAGCGAGCGGTCGAGCACGGAGTCGTTGAAGAGGCGGGAGTTGTAGGCGGAGGGCAGGTTCTGGGGCCAGAACTGGCCGCAGTCGAGGTCGGTGCCGGCGTTGAGGCTGGCGGCGGCGGCGCCCGCGGCCGAGGACCCGTAGTGGTGGTCCGTCCACACGTTCTGCAGCGAGTCGCAGTCCGCCGTGACCCAGCGGTCCTCGCTCGTGAAGCCGTAGTGCCCCCGCAGCAGGTCCTCCAGCAGCCACGGGTCGGCGCACGTCGGCACCCCGTTGACCGCGTTGTAGCTGCACATGACGGACTGCGCGTTGGCGTCGCGCACGCACGTCCGGAACGGGGACAGGTAGTAGTCCTGCAGGTCCTGGCTCGTGATCTTGGCGTCGAACGCGTACCGCCGGTTGCCCTTCCAGTTCTCCATGTCGTACCCGGCGTAGTGCTTGCACGTCGCTACGAGCTTATAGTACGGGTCCGCGTGTAAGCCGCCCTGGAGCCCGGGGATTAGTTGCATCACGTACTGGCTTATGTGATAGGGGTCCTCGGACGGCACTTCCTGGCCGCGGCCCCAGCGAGGATCCCGGAAGGGGTTGATGTTGGGCGTCCAGAAGTTGATGCCGCACCGGCCGACGTTGCTGAATGCGCGAGCCTCCGTGCTCGTGGTCTCGGCCACGAGCTTGATCATCGGCATGTCGAAGGCGGCGCCCATCGTGATGGGTTGGGGGAAAGACGTGGCATAGCTGTACTCTCCCGAGTTCGCGAACTGCACGCCGCGAGACCGGGCGAGGCCGTGGAGGGCTTCCTGCCACCACTCGTAGGCGGGGACACCTAGACGTGAGACGCCAGGCGAATTATCCCAGGAATTGGAGATTTTCTCATTGTGGGTGAATTGGGCCACGAGCTAAGCAGACGAGTTAGTCGAGCCGGAAAGAGGATTAAGGGGCATGACGGTGTCCTTACTGCGGCTGCTCTTGACCACGGGTCAAGCGTTGTGTTGCATACTTGGTTCGAAGCAAGCTATTTTTCGTGAGTTGAGATTTTGATAATGGTCATATTAGAGCTCCCAGTTTACTTACAGGCCCAGATTGGCAATTGGGAAAGTCCCTTGCGAGTACGCTCTTCACAGTCAAGAGCGCGATGACGCCCGCTGCCACCCTTGAAGCCATTGCTGCTCAGTGCGAATTGATCTCCGTCGACAAGAAAGCAACATATTGGATGCTCAGGGTCGTTCACACGTGGTTATATATGGTCTTGCTGTATAACCCAGTAACGGATCTAGATCATTGCGGTTAAGATGGGAAATGGCCAATGCGACCCCAATCTGCGGACGATATGAATACTGCGGGGAGTAGCTATTTCTGTCGTCGACGAGCCCGGGGTAAATGGGAGAAACAGACAGACCAAGCGTATGCCTCTTTAGCCTGAAGATTCGCCTTGGCCCGATGCGGATGTACTTTTAGTTCCACCACTGAGACGGAACGCCGTATCCAATGTCCTTTTTTCTCAACTATACAGCTATATATCTATGGTGAGGGACGCTAGATCCTGATACTTGACTATCTGGTACATATCGAGTTGATTATACGGGCGTACACCGTTGCGGACAGGGGCTAGTTGTAAAACCTCACGCTACGCCAACGTTGTTCGTTCATCATATAAAAAAACGGTATTTGCTGTAGTAGGAGGCTGAAACCATATAACTACCTGTTTACATTTATCATATTATAAGTTCTAGTGCTCGTGTTTCGGTTAAGGCGTTTCCTATTTATTCCTCTCCCGCATTGAGTTATTTGTATAGAGTCGTAGGGTTATTAGAAAGTACTTGAGCGGGCGTGCGTAGACATAAACCCCCCAGGCCCATATACTTTCCTGGAAACTTGACGTAAGCGCACTAAAGGCAAAAGATCTATATCCTTCCAAATGACGTGGAGTGGATCATCTTCGCAAATCTCGAATAACTCTAGTATAGGAAGGGGTAACTCCCTAAGGGCCTAGATAACTATACCTTGTACCGGACCTCGTGGTATCTATATAAGAGGTATCATATATAAATTTCCAATGTCTATTAACAGTATTTGCGTCATGTCCTCTTGTTAACGATTATCCCATGGACTTTTACTAGCAGGCGGTCCCACAAGGACCCCTGACGTCATCTATATAGATCTGCTATACCAAACGCCGCCACCTACGATCGTCCTCTCCGAAATGTATTCGTGCTGCTAATAAATTAGCTCCCGTACGATCGAAGGATGTCATCGGAGATCAAATTAATAAGATGAATGAAATAGGTCTGCATCTTGTCAAAAGAGAGCCGGAGGTGGTTTCGATCCGCCTCTAAAGCGCTAGTGCAGGTACAAACGGACAGGGGCCGGTCCATGAGGTCAGATACGGGCCCGGTGCTCTCGTATGACGTCCGGGCCGTCATCGATGATATAAATGCGGCTCTAGCTCTAATGGGAACGATATCTTCGTGGATCTTGACTATATAAACTCCACGTTCGAGGAACGACATTAGGTCTATTGGACCAAGCTCACCTATCTTCTCCTTTTAGCTTTACGGAAAACTTCACAGATCGGGTGCTTACCACTTTCCTTATACCAAAACGCTCATACGCCCATACAACTTCTACGAATCTCCTCGGAATCATGTCTCAGCCCATGCTCTCAAGAGCCTTAAGGCTTCCCAACATTCTCTCACGCGTCTCAACTCGCCGGCCGGCCGTCTACAAGGCTTCCAAAGTGACTGGCGCTAGAAATATCAACTCAGAGGCTATCTCCGAAATCACAGCCAAGGAGAAAATGCTCACGGGCCAGGACACCCCCGTAGAGGGCGGTCCTACGGCCCAGGCGCAGAGGCATCTCGGCCAAGAGGTCACATCCAAGGTCGTTTCCGACGTCGCCAAGGGCGAGGCGAAGATAACTGGTCGTGGAACTCCCCTCCCAGGTGGCCCGACAGCCGTAGCTCAGAGCATGGCTTCCTCTGTAAGTTGTTACCCCTTTGCCATTTCCGGTCTGCATGGCTATGACTCGCTACTAACCACTTCTCCACGTCGTAGAAGAACAGCCCCGTCCGAGAGCACACGGGCCGACTCGACTCGCAAACCATCTCGGCGATTAATGACGCGGAGGAGGAATTGACGGGCCAGGCTGCACCCGTAAAAGGGGGTCCGACGGCGCAGGCCCAGAAGCATGTGGGCGAGCGCATAAATAGCGAGAACCTCCACGATATCAGCGAGGGCGAGAAGGCGATCACCGGCGACTCGCGGATCAAGGAGGGCGGGCCTACGGCCACGGCGCAGAGCGAGGTGACGAAGAGTCGGACTTAGACCGGAGGGTGGAATGGGGAGTATGTAAGATAAGTGATGTGGGAATGATAAAATGACGGAAGGGGTGAAAAGGCATACGTTACGACCTTACGATATGTAACAGCAATTCAAACGAATTAACTCGACTTAACATGAAGAATCAGAAATGAATGAGTAGACTAAAGTTTTGATGTAATATACAACGTGACAGACTGTGTAATCCTCCTCTAGTGTATCCACATGGAAAATGCCATTCCCCGTCGCTACGAGGCATCATGACATCGAAAAGACAAGCAACCCGCCCCCTATCTTTTCTATATCATTCAACAATAACAGTACACAACTTTTTTTATGATACATATACATGCATTTTCACTTTATACATCCATCACGTACAGCAACTTCCGACAGCCCTCCAAGGTCCACCACCGAAACACCTAAGACGTCTACGTATCGAGGTCGGTAAGCAACACGGCACTCGAATATATATCCGGCCGGCCCATCGTATCATTCGTATTAGTCCCGTTCTTCAAGTAGCAGGACCCAGCGTCGACCCTGACAATGGTCACCGCGACGCAGTACCTACCGCCCACACCCGTCCCATTCAGCAACTTGGCGCGGTACGCCGAGTTATACTACAGCAGCAAAACGTTAGCCCCTACATCCTCTTCCACCCAAAGCTCAAGGTGGCCTGGGCTCGAGCCTGAGCCCATCTCACCCGCCAAACCCACCCAAGGCCCCTAACTCCTCGCCCCTTGCCCCCTCAACGAAAAAGCAAGACGGCAAGATATCACGAAAGAAAGAAAGGAAGAAGCAAAACTCACCTCCGCACAAGCCACCACACAATTCTCCAGCGCCGGCACGACAACCCTTAACACGTCACGCGTCTGCGCCCGCGGCGCCGCCGCGTAGCCCGTGCAGCACCGCTGGTGCAGCGCCGCCAGCCCGCCGCCCACGCCGCCGCCGACCCCCGCCGCGACGAACACGGCCAGGGCCAGGGTCCAGGACGCCGGGACCCGACGCCCGTCGCGGCCGCGCGGCGCGGGGCAGGGCCACTTCTCGCTGCTGTCGGGGGCGGTGGCGGTGGCGGGCGGGGCCACGGGGTACAGCGGGGAGTCGCCGGGGACGACCTGCAGCCCGTCCTGGCTGTCGACGGCGTACTTGGGCGCGAGGCTCTCGCTGGTGTAGTCGGCGCGGCAGCGGTGGTCGAGCTCCATGGGATAGGAGGGAAGGTTTGTGGTTGGGTACCTAGGTAGGTAGGCAAGTGGGAGTGGAGCTTTACTATCTGTTGTGTAACGGTATTGGCGATAACGATGCTGACGACGGTGGTGTTGGTGATGGGGCTAAGACCGCCGCGTCCATGATTCCACGCAAAGAAAAGCGACGGCAGAGGGGGGAAGGGAGGGAAAGATAACTTTTACGGCGCGCTGGATGGCAAGCTGAAAGAAGGGCGCGCCTCATTATGTAGTATTCCTGTTGTTACACGGGCGAGAGAGGCGGCGCCCTCTCGATGCGAAGAGAGGCATTTGGCCCCCTAGTGGTGCCGCCTACCTGTTTGGCCGGCTGCCCGTCTGCCTCTGCCGCCTAAAGTACGATATGTTCACTTTTTTATGGCGATATGTAGAAACCCCAGGTGAGACCTGCAGGGAAGGGGGAAAGAAACTGAAGCCACACAGGTGGCCGCCTATTAATTACAGCGTACATACACTTATGTAGGTACCACACGGTGAGCACGCCTAGCAGCAGACGTGGTGCGTGGTGTCCTGCTCACGGCGACTGTTTCAGCCAAGTTCAGCTCAGCTGTGTGGTGATACCTACTATATCGTATGAATAATTCAGGCAAGTCGGTAAGACCTGAGTCTATCCTATTCCAAGAGACCTTAGGTTCGGATGATCATCAACGATCGCGTTCATTTCGTTTCCTAGGGAGGTATCTAGGTAGGTAGGTACCTAGGTAAGCAGCCTACAGACCTTATAATAAGGTATATAGGTATATATGTCAATTGCGCGCAGCCTCAGCTTCATCGGAACAAGCCGAGAAACCCTGTCTTGAGCCGGCCCCCATACGTAGATCGGAGCCGACTCCCTTAAACCCCCTATGATAAAGCATTTAAAGTCCGCTCTTCCAACCTATATTGGCACTAGCGATTTCAAACCCTTCAAACGCGCAAAGAGCTCAGAGCTCCGTGATTGTCTTCTGTTTCCGCCATGAAGATCGGGGAGCACCCGCAATACGCCCTATTCATTATTCATTCCCTGTTTCATCTCCTTTCTACCGATGCGGCCAAACTACCGCTAAACGGCAGCTCTGTGCGAGCAAATCTAGAAATATAGGTAGGTACCTACCTACCTACCTACCTACCTACCTATACATACGTCAGGATCCAAGTGAGGTCAGTCAATCAGTCAACCAGTCAATCAATCTACACAATAGTTAGCGGCAGCGCCGATGAACGACTTATAAGAGAATACGTATCTAGCGGCCGAATATTCCGCTATCTACATTCGAATTCCGCGACACCCCGCTGTGCAATCACCCTCCACATCCACTACGAATACGCCCTGGACACCACTAAGTCCCCTTAAGAACCCACCTATATATTCAAGAGTTAGCCTCCGAATCAGTACCTACCCGGTAGGTCGGTAAGTACTACCCAAGCGCGCCGCTTTTCACTATCCAAACTCTTCCCACCCCCCAGCGTAACTACAGGGGATAAAACGGGGAATAAACATAAACACATCGAAAGATGATGCATAAGCCTCTACTTCAAACAACTTCACCGACGCGCAGACTCAAGCCCACGATAGTATATATCTAAACTACTTCATTCACCGACTCCCATTACAATTACACCGCACCCCCGACAAGCCAGAGATGCCTCAGCTATCCCTTAGGAGGCACTTATTTCAGGTAGTCGTTACTCTCCATTCGTGCTAAGCGATAGTCGTATGATATCTTGGGGCGTCCCCACGACAGCGTCGAGCGATGCTGTATCCAATATCTATATGCTACGGGAGTCCGCGCCCACTCGAGCGCCCTCAATTCGGGCGTAGTCCTTACTCCTTCCGCCGTCCCTAATGTACCTAGGGCTATGTAATAGTTTCCGAGCAAGGCGTTTAGGCGCCTAAGTAATTTAAGAAAACACGCCACCGTCCTCGCCGCTTGCCATACGCCTGCGCCTACTGCTGAGAAAGAGGTCCACCATTTTCTTGCTTCCCATCGATTGGGGATCCGCATCCGTTTCCGGGCCTAGAATACCAGACCCTTGGACGTGATACAGATCTGTCTCGGTTTCAGCGTTTGCTTTTGGACTGATGTTCCCCGTTTTCTTTGACTCTGCTCCGCCAGATGTCTGTCTTGAATCCGCAGGGCTACCGTTTTTCCTGGGTTTTTTGTCGCCCACTGTCCCGGCTTTAGGGGTTGGCATCGACGTGGCGTAGGTCCCGAAACCTAGTGGTCCTCTGACCCGTTTTCTAGTTGAAGTCGCGGTGGAGCGGCCCGCGAGGGTGTTGAGCGAGGGCTTACGCGCCAAAGATTTCCAGCGGAGAGAATCAAAAGCTCCTTTTTTTGTTGGTTCCGTTGACGCTTTCGCTTCCCGGATAGACGTTATACTCGCTGAGGACGGCGTTACTCGTAGCGCACCGTTCGACGCCATCACGGGCCGCTCAGGGACCTCGTTTTCTTTGTCGCGATAATGGACCGGCGATGCGCTCTTCAGGACATGCCGTGGAGTCTGCGGCGCAGCCTTTGTATTGTGTTCGATCGTCGCAAGCGCGCTCTCCGGTCTCGTTGGCTTGTACACTTCTAGTACCGGGTGCTCATCTTCATCGTCCATCTGAGCTTCTTCACGAACGTGGCCCGATGGGCGTGATGACGGCACCACGTATTCAAGTACGCCTGTACCTACGCTGCCAGGCGTACCCTCGAGTTTTGAAACGTTAGCAGATAACCACATCTTCCATTCCACGGAGCTTGCGGAAGATGTAACTCTATGTTTTAACGTCGGAGGGGTAGGTCGATAAACAGGAGGGTTCACGAATATTGTGGCATCCCCATGGACAGTCGGAGGCTTTGGGAAATCTTCTACTACAGTTGATGCGTCGTCGTTCGGAGAACTAGCCACTCCCTCTTCTGTTGTACAAGAGTATACACTTTCTGCATACTGCATTTTCTTATCCGCCTCGGACTCGCAAGTACTTGGGCATCTAATCGGTAGGCCCGTCAGCGAACGCAACCAAGGGTTGAATTCGGGTGATCTCGGCTGCGAGTTTTGGGATTCTGCTCTCATGGAATCTTGGAGCGCACGCCTATAGGGACTTCGTGTGCGGAATAGATGACATGTGGGACTGGCAAAGAACGCCGAGCTACGAGTTGACAATGTCCTCATAGAAGGCGAAGGTTCCTTCAAACGCGACGGCGGAAGGGTCTGATCGCCCCCATCCGCGAGCTCCTTAACTTGATTCATCAGAGGCGCCGATGAAGAGGACGGGAATTCTTGTCTTCCCGAAGCTGATTCAACGTCCAGGCGGCTGGGAGATCCGTTAGCGTCTGTATTATATCTTGTACTTCCCTTTAGTTGCTTTATCTCCGTCGTCCTCGCAGAAGATGAATCCGATACGTCATCGGAAACGACGTGGCGAATTGTTGCTCGCGAGTTAGGTCGTCGTCTTGCACGGTCCTGGGAGCTACCCCTCGGAGGCACAGCACAGGAATCGATAAAATCGCCAGCGCCCTCTTGCTTTTGCGGGTCAGTTCTCTGCGAATGCTTGTTTGTATCGCGAAGCCTCTTCATAAGCGCAGAGTAAATCCTTTGGCTGTCAACCGCTACCGGCTGTGGCTGTATCGGGGGTGGCAAGGAGCGAGCGTCAGTATTCGAGTTACGATCGTACGTAGCAACGCTAGGAGGTCTTGCTGACGATGAAGAGACGTGCATGCCGTTTTCTTTTATGATTGACAGACGCTGCGGGTCCCATTCTCCTCTGTGACTATTCAAGGTATTGAGCGTGTTGGTATCTGAATTAGTCCAGCTCGTTACTCGGGACCTTTCATCCGAGGCTCTCCTTTCGCTTCTTAGGCTCTCGACGCTGCCCTGCCGTGAACGCAGTTGCTGGTGCGAAGGGACAGCATGCAAGGATGGAACCCCGGAGAGAACGCGAGATAAAGCGGCTTCGTCAACAGTAGGTTCGAATTCAAACTCGTTCTCCTTTATGGAGTTCGCGGTATTAAGGTTCGTGATGTGAGACCTCGATGCCTCAATTTGTTGTGGAGGAAATTCGTTTCCGTCGGAGTCGCCTTTACCCAAGGTAAAAAGGCTTTTCAGTTTGTGCTTAAAGCTATTGGAAACCTTACGGGCACGATCTCGCAAGCTGCCGTCTTTCGGCATTCTCACGTCGATGGGTAGAGTGTCTTTGCTCCCGTCTCGCATGCTCCTTCTAAGGAACTTGTCAACATTGATAGGCTTTGAGCGGAGGAAAGCTGACGACCGCGACTTAATAGGAACGCCCCTATTGCTCGGAGTCCCGGAGTTCCTTTCGCTAGACACTCCTGTAGGACCGTTATCGCGGCGCTTAGGGAACAGCATAGGTTGCTCGCGGCGGCTCTTTAGGAACGACATCGATTTTGGAGCCTTGAGCCCTGACGTAGGTACACTTCTATCCGTGTCCATACTCGAGTGGTCTGTGAAAGAAGGGCAGGGTCGATTCACTCCCGTCGAAGTTGCGGCTTGGACGTAGTTGCGAGAGGTCATGCTGGCTTCGGAACTAGTGAACATCGACCTGGACTTTCGAATTCTTCGATATGATGAGGGAGCGGATGCGATATCGTCTTCGGGCGTATAATACTCCTCGCCTGTAAGGAGAGCATTAATATAGTCGCCCGCTGCGCCTTTGGCGGCAAAGGCCATTCCAGCCGCGGATGCGCTTCTCGTCGTCGGGGACCCGGTGCCGTTTACAGCAACCTTAGGCTGAGGGCTGCTTTTGGTAGAATTTGGCGTTTCGTTTCCGACGACGGTGTTACTTCGGACGCCTCGAGAGACGCTCGTTTTCACGAAGCGAACGCTCTGTTGGCGTCTAATGGCGGATCCGCTGCTATGCGTACTAGGAAGAGTACCGATAGGGCCGCCAGTCCTAGTTGGTTCGTTGCTCCGCGACGGCGGCCACAGAGCTGTGTCCGTGGCAGAACGTTTCCTAGCTCTCGCGAAGGCTTGCGAGGCCGCGGCCTGAGCATCGCGCTCGGCCGTCTCGGGGTCGATATGTTCCAAGTGAACGCTTTTCGCAGAGGATGCCGATTTTCGACGGTCAAGATGGTTGAATTTTGTGCTATTGCGACGGTGCATTCCGATCAAAATTTGGTAATCTGTTTGGACACGGGGAAATGAGAGTAAAGGGGTCTAAGAGGCGGTTTGAATCCGCGAGGAGAACATCAAAGGACTAGGCGATCCAACGGTGGCAATAAATCACCTCGAAAGCCCTCGTGAAATATAAGTTAACCAAAAAGCACCCTTTTCAATGTGGAAGATCTCGATTGGAGATGATAGGGCTGAAGTTCGATGAATGCATGTGTTAAGATGGGAATAAGTGAAGATAGAAACAATTGCGGCGGAGTTTGTAGAAGATTCGTCACGTACGAACTCGACCGCAGACGAGATGGGTAGGTGACAACCCAGAGTAGAGCGCTACTTCCATGTGTGATCGATGCCTATCGTCCACAGGAAGTCGTGGCGATATGGGTAGCACATGCTATGCGAATAGTTACATGTCTTTCGTGCCTTCCACATTTAGAGGTATTACGAGCATATCCATGGCGATTCCCCTTACAGGGAAAATGAGTACCTCTGAAGTAGTACGGTACCTGGTGAAGGACCATTCAAGTACCTTCACAATATCATCAGCGTTTTACCACTTCGCATGTTCGAGTCTAACAATCCCTCGAGGCATTTTAGACATAAGTATCAGCAACTAAGAATTCAGGTGAGCTCGCGGTACTAACTCAACCCACTAGAAATCCATGGAAATAAATTAAATAGGTCTACGATCGTAAAGTCAACTCACTTCAAGATAGACAATAGCACATGGTAATAATAGAGCTGTTATTCGGCCTTTATTAGACAGGCCGGGTAAGACGTAACCATACTACCAAAAAAAAGTCCCATCCCTGCGTGTACAATTATAGATGATAAGCAAGGAGACCGCGCGTCCGCGAAACACTTCTCTTCAACGATCTATGCTCTACCCGAAAACTCGCCAGATGCCCAGTATTCCAGCACCTGGAAAGTCAGCTACCTGGGTATTACAATACTACACTGCTTTATACACGGAGTTCGTCGAAAAACTCCCTGAGCTCCTCATCAACGACCTCGTGGATCTTGTGGGAGAGCTCCTCGGCCTTGCCAGAGAGCGAAGAGACGCCCTTGACGATGGTGCCGGATACCACGTTGAAGTCGTGCTCGATGGCCTTCTCGAGCTCATCGATGCTGATCGACTTGTCAGCCTCAGCCTCAGCAACGTAGCCACCCTCCTCAACAATCTTGCTGTAGTTGGAGTAGCCACCACCGTTCCAGGCAAGCAGGTTGGGCGTGTCCGAAGGAACGTCGGAGAGTATTCCCTTGGTAGCAATTGAAATGATGTTAGACTTGAGCTTCTCAGGGGTAATCTCGGCCAAGCCGTATTCGGAGTCCTGGCTGGGCTGCAGGGAAAGGAAGTAGGCGGTCAGACCGCAGATATGAGGGGAGGCCATAGAAGTGCCGGAAATGGTGTTAATAGCAGTCTTGCTACCGATCCAAGTCGACTGAATGTTAAGGCCGGGTCCGAAGATGTCGACACACTTGCCCCAGTTGGAGAAGTAGGCACGGCTGTCATCAAGGGCACTGGCGCCGACCGTGATAGCCTTCTCGGCGGCGGCAGGGGAATACTTGCAGGCATCGGCATCATCGTTTCCGGCAGCGACGGCGAAGTGCAGACCAGCCGAAACGGCAGCGTTCACAGCCTGGTCCAAGGCAGGAGATTTACCGCCACCCAGAGACATGTTGGCAGTAGATCCCTTGAAGCCCTTACGAGTACCCTTCTTAGCCTTGGCAACTTGTTCAATGTGTGCCTCGGCAGCCCACTCAACACCCTTCATGACATCGGACATGGTGCCAGATCCATTAGATCGGAGAACCTTCACGGCGTGAACCTTCGCCTTCTTAGCAACACCGTATTTCTTACCGGCAATAGTGCCAGAGCAGTGAGTGCCGTGGCCATTGCCATCGACGTCCTCATCACCGGTAGGGATGGTCTTGCCCCAAGATGCACGACCTTCGAAGTCGACGTGCTCAGTGTTACAGCCAGTGTCAATAACATAAACGTCAACACCCTCACCACCCTCGGCGGCGTAGAGGTACTTGTTATATGTACCGAATGAGAGTTGTTTACGATGGGAAATTCGGGCCAATCCCCAGGGCGCGTTCTTCTCTAGGTCCGGTTCGTTCTCCTCTAGAGCGTACACGATGGAATCCTTCTCGATGAACTCGACCTGAAATCGCGGTGTTAATCAAATCATTTCAAGCGACTTATCATCAACAGAATCAATTCATTGGAAACTTACGTCAGGATGTCTTCGAACCTCCTCGATCACCGAGTCGTCGAAGTGACCGGCGTATCCGAGGAATTCGGTACCGATCTTCAGGGTATGTTTCAACCCCTTGTAGGCGTCGGCGGCATCGCCTAACAGAGGAATTTGGCCACGCTTTCGAAGCTCTAGTCGCTCTTCTTCGCGGTCACCGTGGATCTTCTGGACCCACGAGTGATGGCTGGCGGCCGAAGATTCGGTCACATGGCTCTTGAACTTGATGATGTAGGAGTTGGGGACCTCTTCGGCCGTAGAGGATGAGATGACGGGAGCGGTCCCATCATGGATGGTCTCGTAGCTAAACGAGGGTGCTGCTGCCGCAGCGTAGGCGAGCGAGAGAGCGAAGATGCCCCTCATGATGAGGATGATGAATGTTGATGGATAACAGATGATCGTGGACCGATAACAATGCACCAGTGAATGATAAGTCTGCCTGCGACTTGAAAAGGAAGAGGGAAAACACCAGAAAAGGGGGAACCCCGAGAAACCAAGCGAATGGTGCCCGGTAGGAGAGTAATATGCCGCAAGAGACGAGGATGATTTGTGTGTTGATGATGGAAAGGATGAGATGATCGAGAGATGGGAGAAGGAAAAGAAGAAGAAGGGAAGAAGGAAGCTTCGTCGAGCGAAAGCGGGCGAGATAAAGGTGGTTGCCACAAGCAAAGCACAGAAGCTTACAGGGGGTCGGCGAGGTAACTTGGACTAGCGTAGTCATGGCTGCCTTCCCCAGCGCGGAGTGGTGCAGGTGACGCACACAGCCGCTGGGCCAACCAGATAAGGGCGGACGTGCTAACTCGCACCAGGATTAGCGGCAGTACCTTACGCAGGCTGACCTTCTTACTAACACCTAAGGGGACCGAGCTTGGCGTGTTGGTGGAAACGTCCGAGGCTGGTTAAAGCTAGGTATTGTACCTACCTAGGTACCTCTCATAATGTGTACCTTGAAGGCCTACTACATGTATATACGCTACGCGCAGTACAAACTCAGTCATCATCGTCTTACATCGGATACTTTGTACCTATTGAAGTCTATACTTAGGTAAGGTAATTGTTAGCTTGGCTCTCTTCTTCTTTTTCTAGTGTTACTCAATAGTCTATACTATATTTTCGTCAGAAGAACGTCCGGTCTGTAAATCGCCTCGAGAAAAGTAAAATACACGCCATGGAAGGCAAAAATGCCATAATCGGAATTTACATAGTGCGCGCACTTTGGTATGGAGCAGCGACATGTAGGTATGGAGTCAACATGGGAGCAGACGGGATCATCCCAATCGGTTCCGGCTCACGCGGTTGCCGATGAACACCTAAACCGGCATAGAGCGTTCGAATCTGTTGAGAGATCCCTGAATCAATTGGCCAGCGATAAGAGGTATCGCTAGCCACCTCTTGCACCGTATCTTATCGAGACCCCGGGTAGCTTCAGATTCATGTGCCTAGCCATCGTGTACATGCATTTGTGGTATCGGGTCCATTATGCAGCCTTTGGACCCTGAAAATGCGACAGCTTTGCCACCGGAGCAAAGGCTCAGAGAGGCGCGAGAATGCCCGAGAAGGTTACCTAATCAATTCGGTTTCCTTTCTTAACGCCCCGAATATCTTTAACTTGGAAGATGCCTCTACCTATGGCTGGCGATGGATTCCCGGGCCCCTTGCGCTCGCGATCAGTATAACTCCGCATACTGTACAGCTGGGCCTGTCGACGTATGTAGCTTGCGCTCCGTGAGACTCACCTCAGATAACAATGGTATGACACAATCGAGCTAGGGGTGGCAGGGTTGCAAGCTTGATTGGCTTAGAATCCGTTTCCAGTATCGGAGCTCTGCCAGCCACACAGCGGTAACGCCCTGCAGCTATTTCAATTAATGACCCTGGATCAGCTGCTGTGTAATCCCGTAATTTGCAAATACTTGACTCAAATCTAATCCTTGGCATAACCTACACGTGCTCTCCTGCTCTCCTAGCTCTCCTTACTCTCTTGCTCTTCTGCTTTTACTGAAGAACCCCTTTTCCCCTTTTCCCTTCGACTAATACAGGGGATGTTAGGACCGCCTCGTGTTTACGCCGGATTCAGCAAAGCATAGACCACAGTTACATACGCACATACATATTTTATGTAAGTGAATGATAGGCCATGTCAGACCGTCAGACAATCTCCAAAGCTCCTACACGTGAAAAGACAATCCTATCCACTTATAAGTGTTGTCTATTGCCTATCTGGGGAGAGATGCCCCCACATCCGCTAACAAAGATGACCCAATGCATGCGGTATACTGACCGACCATTCTCTCTCCTACCTCTACCTCGTACGCTCACTTGACCCCTATTTGAAGCCCCGTGGGTAGCATAGCGTTATCATCGGTTACTCATTGGGTGGTTTCTATTTTATTTCACGGCAAACGGTGTAGTACACCGGTATGACATGTGTAGGTACCTACCTACCTAGGTAGCTAATACGCGTACGTAGATCGCCCGCTAGTGAAACCCGACAACCAACACAGGCCGTTTATAAAAGTGAGGCGTATCAACAACGTCAACGCACCGTCAACTTCCGAAGTGTCCAGCAAAGCCAAATACAATATAACGGCTCCGTTACGGCCCTTACCAAAGCAAAAATAAAAATAATAAAAATAAAAAGAACATACCTAATCCAAAGCAAAAGATACATTAGGTAACAGACTTAGATAACATTAAAATTATATAAACTTTCAAGGCCTTTAATTCCCAACAGTCATCGTGAACCAACCTATGGGTCATCCCTCGGACATCTAATTCATTTCACCGACTTAAACCCTAAGAAATTGCCATGCCTTTCCAAACGTTAATCCTGATAGAAGACCTAAGAAATCGCGATGCAAGTATCCTCTAGTTGAATTATATTTTTCCCTGCTGTCACTCGGCCTAAAAATACTTGATTACCCCCGATTCCCTAAGCAGTTCTGCCCCTTTACCTGGGAATCAATTGTCGTAGGGCCGCCAATACTACATAGCAGTCCAATCTAGCAAAGGCGAAGAATCCCGCATAGAATGTAGTTATAAAGCGAAGATATAGAGAAGAATACGAGCTTGGTAACTAATGCAACGTTTCCGTCACGCCTTAAAAGGCAAGGCGTCTCCTTTCTACAACCCGACGCGATAGGATCCAAACGTCAGCCGTTAGATTTCCTCATGGGCCTTGGAGAGGTGTCGCCTGCAAATAGTCTAGGCTTTGCGACTTCGAGGAAGCAGATGAGTCCTCGTACCGTGGAAGGTTCTTCGCGTCATCATAATTGCCATCCCCGTTGACACCTTCAACTCTACTAACAAAGGGAATTTTTCGAAGGAACCTACCACGCCATGATAAAACCCATCGACCAACAATCGGAGGTGTCGACTACAGAATCAGGCATCTATTACCTTTTGAAGTCGGCGAATGAGAAATCACACACTGGCGAGGGCGGAGGCGCGCCCCCTTTGCGGGCCCAGAATTGAAAGCCGAAGTAGGTGATCAAAGTCAAAGCGATAGAGGTTAAAATGTAGAGCCATGTATAACCGGAGACCACTAGCGGCGCCGTCGTATTTCTCGGGCTTCAGGAGCCGGAATTTGGAGAGGAACCGTCCCTAGCATCTACCGTTTAATATCGCCAGTCTCTCCAGTTGTTAGTTCACTGGGAAAGAGGCAGAATGAACACGGCCTAGGTAATATATTCTGTTAGGCGGTATACCGCAGTATTTGATTTCGGGAACCTGCCGCCCTCGTCGTTAAGGGAAGATACATCATGGCCATATAAGAGATGCCTGTGGCAAACTTGGAATTCTCGGCACTGGTTAGGGTTTTTTACCTTGATAGTTCACTTATCTATTTTCTACGCGTTAGGAGATTTCATACGGTAGGTAGGTACCTAGCTTACTCCCGAAAGCTGAGGTATAACTCACTATTTCCATACTGAAAGAGATACATCCAACGATGAGACGACATTGGGCGCCCAGGCTGTCGAACCTGGTGATTATATCATTAAACCTCTCCGAAAATAGGCCAGTGATCTCGTCCGTTTCCTTCGAGGAATTATCTTCGCGAGTTTTGAGCGCTTCTTGGGCCGAGGAATGGGCTTTGTCTAGCTGGCGTTTTGTGGCCTCCACCTCTTCCCCTATTCTCTTACCAATCTCTCGTGCCGATCTAGCCTCCTCGATCATTGCCCAACTGAAACA
This sequence comes from Pyrenopolyporus hunteri, assembly GCA_902806595.1. Lineage (NCBI taxonomy): Eukaryota > Fungi > Ascomycota > Sordariomycetes > Xylariales > Hypoxylaceae > Pyrenopolyporus > Pyrenopolyporus hunteri. The sequence continues at coordinate 428,780 of CADCXC010000035.1, read as the reverse complement.
ATCCTTTCCTTCCCTTTACGCTTCAATATTCATGCTGTTAACGAGTTTGAGATATCCCTCGTTGCTTCCCCCCCAACCATATCATGAAAACGATCCAACTGTACCTAACTCAGCAGAAATACCCAACGTAAGTAGATGATGTCCTGTAGCCTCCTTCCAAGTACCTAGTCACGAGCCCTTTTTATTCTGCGAATTTTCTCCGTTGAATAGTTGGACATGGCGGAAAGAGTGATATTGCTGTTCTCTTAATGGGTTGCAGCCGTAGCAAATGAATCCTCGTCGACATCCGAATTCGCGACCGCGGTATGCATCCAAATCGCGGTTAGGACGTCGAAAAACTTATGTGTGCGGGTTATAGTCACTCTAAATGTTTCGTCTCTCACCGCGAGCTTCGGGGAGTGACTAGGCAGTTCGAATGCCTTAACTACTCCGTGCCAGCTTGATACCAATTTCTGGCTGAGGAAGATCCATATACGTGGGACGTAAAGGTATGTTTCCGAAAGGATCACCCGTAACTTTCACTCGAGGGATACAGCTGTATTATCTTAGTACGGAGTAATAAATACAGGAAACGAAAAGAACCGCGATCCGGAAACTGAAATAGGTAATGTTTGAACACTTCAATTTCTTGCGCAAAACCCCCATATTCGGGTACCCGTAGCTTCTTAATTGGAAACTGGTGATCTGGGTTACTGATCTGAGTTAATTGGTGAGCTGCATAATCTCTAGGTTTGGAACATCCTGTAACTTACTCCATAGTCGCCGAAGTCATGATGGTTTGGATGGATCCTCACTCTCTAGACCTCGCTGGAAGAACCGTACCTAACCGAATCATTCGAAGGATACGACACCATTAGGTGGCCAGGCCATGTTGAGTCGTTCCGAAGGAAGGGCAGAACATGGTCATGCGTGAATGTATAATGGATGATACTGTCCTGTCTGTTGAAATGAAGTGCCAATAGGCACCATTGCCTCACGGAGATATTACGTAGGCGAAGAGCGGTTTAAGCCTGAGTTGGCCAGAGACCTCCATCTGTTCAGTATTCGTCATTGTGAAAGCCCGAAAGTTCGTATGATGTGACTAGTCTCGGGTCTGGGGTCGGGAGGGTGAAGTCGCTAATGTCCAGGCCAACGGACGGCTTGGTTGCTTCAAGCGTGTCCGTCAAAAGGAGTTACGCCGATATCTCACGGAACGGAGGATTTTGCCCACGTACCCTCCGTATATATTCTTCAATAATACCGGGTTTACCGCGAAAAACGGACCGTTCTGACAGGATGCGGGGGGCGATATTTTCTCCTAATATCTGCTCTGGTGTTCCGTTGGGAATGAATAGCTTGTCATTCTCATTACCTAGCTGACAGTCGTCAAGCCTTATTTCTAGAGCTCTAATCACCTCTAACGATAACACACAGTCGGATGCGGTATCAACATTCTTATTGCATGGATATGAAGGAGTCGGATCCATTAGGATAAAACGTATCCGAAAGTTGCGATATGAGGCGTGCTTAGCGGGTGATGAGGATTAAGAAGCAGGTCCAGCGTGAACCTCATCTGAAGGCCGCGAAGTACATAGGTAACTCGTCGTTTCGGTCGCCAATAGAATAGCAGATGAGTACACTCTTCATGACGCGGTCAGCTCGTGCCTGGCAGGTCTCATAATGAAATAGATGGCTAAGCCACAACAAAAAGTTCTTGACCTATGGTGTTTGCCGCTATGTTATTTTAAGTGAAATCCAATACTTTACATCATTCGATGATATGAATCGTATGAGGCAGGTTCCTTGGTGCCGACATATATAGTACCTATCGTTCTAGATAATGCAGAAGGACGCCAAAATAAACGACGCGCTCCATAACAATAGGTACTCAGTGGCTGAAGTTTAAGAAACGAATATAATGCTCCGGAGCTACGCATAACATTCGAATCCGTCGTTATAGGGTGAGTCTACTTGGGGTTTCCGTTCAGTGAAAATTAAAGAATTCGATACGAAGGAATGGTAGAATTATCCCATATTAAATACAGATTGTTGAAGTATTAAATATTATAGAACCGCTCGAAACTAAAGTGTTGAGACTTGGTGGTGCGCCGCTATCTTAACGTTCTTCTGCCTGGTTGGTTCGCTAAAGCCTGGCTTACTAAGATCGGCGAGATCCCTTTTTAAGACTTGGCACGCCGGACCGTAAGAGGATTTTCCGTTAAACCGTTAATTTAAAGAATTTCCAGATGTTAAGCTTATTTTTTAGATGTAGTCACGTGAAAATCATAAGGGGTTATAAAGTATATACCATTAAATTATATAATTATTTAATTAAATAATAAATTTATAATATAATTAAAAAAAATAATAAATTTATTTTTTATAAATTAAATAAAATTATAATAAAAAAGTTATCGTAAATATATAATATTAAGCGAATAAAAAATCGTTAATAAATAATCGAAATAAAATTATATAATTATATAATAAAAAGTAAAAAAATAAAAAAAATTAATTAAATTATATATATTTAAAAATTATAAATAAATTAATTTCGTATTAATCGATATTTATATTTTTTTTAAAAATTTATATTTTAAATTTTCGTCGCGTAAAATAACGAAATATTTAATAAAAATATATTTATTATTATTATCGTTATAATAAATATTTTAATATAAAATTACATTATTATATATGATTTTTAAAAAGTAATAAATTATCGATAATGTAATACGAAATAATTTCGTTATTTTATTTTAATATATATAAATTTTGTAATTTTCCTTTTTATTATAATTCGATATAATTAATTTAATTTTATTAAATAATTGGTATTAAAACTTCGATCGATTACGTAATTAAAATTTATATATAAAACCGCGGTTTAATTTTAATACGGCGTGTAATATTAAAAATTAAAAATAAAATTTTATTAATATTATAAAAAAAAAAAAAAAAAAAAAATTAAATTACGATTTTATATATAAATTTTAATGGCGTAATTAATTAAAATTTCGATATTTATTTTTTAATAAAATTAATTTAATCGTATTAAATTATAATAATTTAAAAATTTATACGTTTCGATATATTTTTAATTAAATTATTTTTATTTTTAAAATTTTATAATATATAATAAAAATTTTAATATTACGAAGTAAATAAATAATAAATAAATATAAATAAAAATATAATAAAATAAATAATTATTTAAATATATTATATATTATATAATATTAAATATTAATAATTAATTTTTTGTGTTTAAGTTTTTAAATTTAATTAATTATATCGAATAATTAAATTTTAATATTTTTAATTATTTTAAAAATAAAAGTTAAAATCGACATCGATTTTTCGATTTAAATAAATATTAAAAACGATTTAAAAATAATTTTAAATATATTATTTATTTATACGTATTTTTTTACGTTTATAATAATTAAATTAATTATTTAATATATATTAATAAAATAATATATATTACGTTAATAAAAATATTTATTATTATTATTATTATAATAATATTTAACGTAAATACCGTAAAAATAATTAAATAAAATGATGTAATATTAAAAAAAACTTTAATTTATTTTATAATTTACGTAAATATATTTTAAAAATAAAACGATATTAATAATTATTACGTAAACGATTATAAATAATTAAAAACTATATTTAATAATAAAAATATATATAAATTAATTTACTTTTAAAATTATTAATTAATAATTAAAATTATATTAATTTTAACTTTCGATATTAACGACTTCGATTATAATTATAATTATTAAAAATAATAATTTATTTTAATTTAAATTAATAATAAATATTATTAATTAATTAAAAAAATAAAAAAATATAAAATTAATTTTATTTATTAATTTCGAATTATTTTTATTATCGATTTATTTATAAAAGTTTTTTTAACTTTTATTAAAACTTAAATAATATAATTAATCGAAGTAACGTTATCGATTATTTTTAATCGTTTATTGTTATTGTCGATATAATAAATAATCGATTATATAAATTTTAAAAGGAAATTTCCTTTTTTTTTTAAATTTTAATTAAAAGATTTTATTTAATTTTAATTAAAATTTTATTTAATATTAATAAAATTAACTACTTTCGATTTAATTATTATAAAAATAATAAATTAATTGTTTTATTTAAAAATAACGATATTAATATATCGTCGTTAAAAATAAATACTTCGTAATAAATTTATTTATTATTTATTTAATTTATTCGAAAATATTTTAAAAACGAATATAATAATCTTTGAATTTTATTAATTTAATTTAATGTAACGATATTAAAAAATATATAATATATTTAATCGAAATTTCGAAATATAAAAATTAAATATTTAAAATTATAAAATAAAATTAATACGTAAATATTTTAAAAAAAATAAAATATAAAAAAATTATTATAAAAAACGCGAATTATTATAAAAAACGTAAATTTTTATAAAAAATATAAATTTGTATAAAAAATATAAAATATTATAAAAAATACATTTATTTATACTTTAAAATATATTAATAAATAAATTTCGAATAAACTTTTATTAATATTAATTAAATTATTATTTTTAAAATATTTTAAAAAAAAAAAATCATTAAATATAATTTATTTTTAAATTAAAAAAAAATAAAATTAAAAAATTTATTAATTTAAACGATAATTATAATTAATAAATTTTAACATTATTTTTTAATTATTTAATAAATATTTAAATATTTATCGATTTATTTTATAAATATTTATATTTATATATTAATTTATTTAAAATAAATATTTAAATATTTATTAATTATATTTAATTTAATTATATATTTTAATAAAAAGTTTTAAATTATTAATTATTTATTTATTTTAACATTTAACGTAACGTTAAATAAATATGAAAAAATAAAAATAAAAGTAGTCGAAAATGAAAAAATTATAATTAAAAATATTATAAATTTAATATAAAAAAAAAAATTAATAAAATTTTTAAACGTGTTATAAATCGCGTTATAATATTTATAAAATAATAATTTTATTTAAATTATATAAATAATAATATAAATAAAAATAATATTATTTTTAAAAAACATTATTTTAATAAAAATTATCGTTTAAATAAAAAGTTAATTTAATTAATTTATAAATTTTAAATAATATTAATAATATTATTTTATATAATAATTTTATAATAATTTAATTATGTTTTTAATTAATTACTTGTTTAAATATTATATAATATAAATAATATTTAATAAAAAAATGTATACGTTTAATAATATATAATAATTTAATTTAAACGTATATATAAATTTTTTAAAAAAATAAAAAAAAATAATAAAAAAAAAAAACGAAACGTTTATTTTATTTTAATATAAAATAATTTATTAATAATTATCTCATTATAATTTTAATAATGTAAATATTAATATTATTACGCTTTTATATCGTTTATTATTATTAATTTTTTTTTAAATATAAATAATTTTTTTTATATAATAATTAAATTAAAAAATTTATTATATTTATTAAATTTAATTTATAATTAACGTTTTTTTATTAATTAATTTTATTTATAAAAATGTATTATTTAAATTTATTTATTAATAAAATTTAACTCATTTTTATTTTTAAATAATTTAAATATATATTTTTTTTTTAAAAATATTATTTTTACGTTATTTACTGTAAAAAACGTAAAAAACGACGAAAAAATAATAAATAATATATTCGTAAATTTAATTATTAATAATATAATAATAAATAACGAAAAATTAAATAAAAAAAACGACGTAATTAATTCGTTTTTTTTTAAATTAATAAACGATTTTAATAAAATATATTATTTTTTAAATTTTTAAATTAAAATAATAATAATCGAATAATTTATTTTAAAAATATATTTAATTAATCGTATTAAATATACGTTAAAATATTTATTTTAAAATTATTTATTTTTTATTAATTAAAAATAATATTATTTCGATTTATATTAATATTAAAATTATTTTATTTTGTTTATTTTTTTTGATAATGTTAATAAAAAATCGAAGTTTTTAAATAATATTTTTTGATATCGAATAAAAAAATTATTAATATATTATTGAATAATAACGTTTTAAATATATTTTTTTTACTTACGTTTAATTAAAATATATCGAAAAATTATTATTTTATAATAAATAGGTAATTAAAATGACATTAATAAAAATAAAAATAAACGTAATTTTTATTAATGTAATATTACGATTATTATAATTCGATATAATTAATTTAACTTTTTTAAATAATTAACATTAAAATTTTAATCGAATGTACCGTCGAAATTTATATATAAAATTGCGGTTTAATTTTTTTTTTTTTTTTTTTTATAATATTAATAAAATTTAATTTTTAATTTTTAATATTATAAATCGTATTAACGATTTTTTATTTTATAAATCGATATTGTTTATTTAAAATATTTTAATATTAAAAATAAAATCAATAATTAAATTGTTTAATTTTATTAATAATAAATATATTTTATTTTATTTTAAAAAAATAATTAATAATCGTAATATATATAAAGATAAATATTAAATATTTAAAATTTTTCACATCGACGTTATATTTGAAATAAAATCGACGTTTAATTTTTTAATTAACTTCGAATAATTTTTAAAAAATAAATATAATATATAAAAAATTTTAAACGTTATTAAATTTATATAATCGTATCGATTTTTTTTTTTTTTAATAAATAATTAAATTATTAACGTTTAACTTTTAATATTTAATATATGTAAATATTTTAATAAAAAATTTAATAATATATCGATATTAATTTTTTATAACGATTTTTTTTAAATTATATTACGAAAAATTATCGTTTTGTTCTAAAAAATTATAAATTAAAAATATATAATAAAATTATTAAAATTAATATTAATAAATAATATTTAAATATATAATTAATTTAAATTATCGAATCGTCGATTAATAAATTTTATATTTTTAAATAATAAAAAAAAATAATAAAAATGGTAAAAAAAATAACGTATAATTATTATATAATATTATAAATAAAACTTTTTTTAAATTTAATAAAAAAAATAATTATAATCGAATATATATTAATTTATAAATAAAAATAAATCGTCGAAATAAATATAAATATATAATTAATAAATTATTTTATTATATTATTAATTATATATTTGTATTTAACGGTTTATTTTTATTTGTAAATATTTTTTATTATTTCTTTTTATTTTTATTTAAAATTATTTTATATTAATCGAAATAAAATAAATGCTATTAATACATTATTATTTAATATTTAACTTTAAATAATAAAATTTATTGTTTTAATCGAATTTTTAAAAAATTAAATTTTTATTTTTTTATTCTTTCGATTAACGCATTTATTTTATTACTCGACTCGTTAAAATACGAGTTATTTAATAAAATATCGAATATTAAAAAAAAATTTATACGCGATATCGACGTTAAAATTAATAATAACGTTAATAACGAAAAAATAAAATATATACGCGTATATATATATTTAATAAAACGAGTAATAAAATAATTAACGTAATTGTTAAATTTAAAAATAAACGATAAAAATGTTTTTTAATTAACGTTAAAATTAAATAAATAAAAATAAATAATTGTTTATAAAAATTTCGTTAATTTTAATTATTAAATTTAAATTCATTTAATTGTTAATTTTTTACGTTAAATATAAAATATTTATTTTTTATTCGATATAATTTTTTACGTTTTTTTTTGTTTAAATAAATTTTTAATACGATTTTTTCGACGTTTATAAATATGATTTTAAAAAAAATTTACGTATGATTTAATTAAATTACTTCGAAAATAAAACGATAAAAATTAAACGTTTTTTATATTTTTAATAATTCGAGGACGTTTTTTAAATTAATTTCTTTGGTAAAAAAAATTAATAATATCGAAAAAAATAAACGTTAAATATTATAATTTTTTTTTTTTTTATCGTTAATATTATTTTCGAAGGTTTTTTTAATAATTTTATTTATTTAACGAAATATTTTTTTTTAAATTTGTAAATTAAAATATCGATTAATTTCGAATGTTATAATAAAAATAAATTTAAATTTATAATTAATAAGTAAATTTTATAAATAATTATAATAAAATATCGATTATTATTTTAATTTTAATATTTCGATCGATTAAAAAATATAAAAAAATTTAATGAAAATATAAATATAAAAATTATAATTAAAATTTTCGTATAAATATATATTATAAAATTTATATAATAAAAATTATTTATTATTATAATATTAATTAAATAATAACGTTTTATATTATAATGTTATTATTTATTTAAATAAAAAAATAAATTATTTAAATTTATTTTTAATAATATGAATTTTATAATACGAAAAAATAAATATTTAATTTATTAATAAAATATAAAAAATGTTTTATTATTTATTATATTATATAAAATAATTTATAATTTATATAAAAAAATTCGAAATATAATATTAAAAAGTAAATTAATATTAATATATTTTTATTATTATAAAAATAATATTACGCGTTATATAATAAATAAAAATTTAATTTTATTAATATTATAAAAAAAAAAAAAAAATTAAAACGCACGTCGAAAAATTACGATTTATATAAATACGTCGACGATAAAACTATTTAATATTTCGATGTTAATTATTTAATAAAATTAAATTATTGTATTAAATTGTAATAAAAAATATATATTAAAAAAATTATTAAAATATTATACAATCGTCTTATAATATAAAGTAATTTTAAACGTAATATAAAATAATTTTATCGTTTTGTTTTATTTATATAAAAATATAATTATTTAATTTTATTAAATAATTAATAATAAATTTTTAAATAGTTTCGTTATTTTATTTTTTATGTATATATAAATTGTAGTTTTCGAATTATGTTTTAAATTTTTTTTTTTTTTTATAATTTTAAAAGTTCGCTCGTATTATTATTAATTAATAACGAAATAAAAAATAATTTCGTTGTTTTTTAATAATAATATTTTTTATTATAAATATATGATAAAATAAATTATTTTATTTAATTATAATATATAAAAAATTTTATTAAATATATTTTTATTTTAAATTTAATAAATTTTAATATTAAAATAATTAAATTATAATTTAATAAATAATAAAAATAAAATTTTTTATTATTATAAATAAAATTTTATAATTATTATTTCTTTTTATTTAATATTTTTAAAATTTCTTTTTTAATTAAATATATTTATTTTTAAAATATATTAATTAAATATTTTTATTTATTTAATTTAAAATAATTAATAAATAAAATATTTTATTCGATTATAATAATTTACGAATCGAATCGATAATAAAAATAAATATTTTAATTATTTTTATTAAATTTTTAATAATTATCGAAAGTAATTAATTAATTTGTAAATTTATAAATAAAATTATAAATTTTATAAATCGATAAATTTAAAAAAAAAATAATTTTTACTACGTCGTTTTTATATATTATATCGAAACGATTAATATAAAAAACGTTATAAATTCGAGAAAATATTTTTTTTTTATTTAAATATTATTTAAAAATTTAACGGATTTAATATTAAATAAATAATTAAACGAAATACGTTAAAACTTTTACGTAAAAATATAAATATTTTAATAAAAATTAAATTTATAAAAATATCGATATATATAATATTAATTAAATTTTATTTTTATTTCGAATAATTTATATTAATCGTTACGTTTAATAAATATTTGTTTATATATGTAAATTACGAAATAAACGACATTAACGTAATTTTAAACGCGGGAAAAAATATTATTTTTCGTCGTATAAAAAATCGAATACGTTTCGAAAATTTAAAATTAATATTAAATTTTATTTTAAAAAAAATAAATAAAAATTAATTTATTATATATCGAAATAAAATAATTTTTCGAATTTATTATATTAATATATTTTCGAATTTTAAATTTAATATTATTTTTTACGTTAATTAATATTATATTAATAATTATATTTTCCATCGTAAATTATTTAAAATAAAAACGTATAATTTTATTAAAATGAATATACGAGTAAATATTAACGAAATTATTATCGTAAAAATTATTTCGATTAAATAATATCGTTTTAAAATAACGTCGATAATAATACGTAATAAAATCGATATTATTTAATAATTTATACACTTTAATTTTATAATAATCGAAAAAATATAATCGAAAAATTTCGAATTAATAAACTTTGTAAACGTTTATATAATTATATCGTTAATTTTACATTTTTTCGAAAATTTTTTTTTTCGATAATATGTATAATTTTTAATAATAAACCTTCGAATTCGAATATATATGCGTTTATATTTTTTTTATGATACGTTATAAAAGTTAAATTATATATATTTTTAAAATATTATACATCGAAATATTTTATTAAATAATTTTTTTATTATGTAAAATAAAAAAAACCGTTAATTTAAAAAAATAATTAATAATTTCGAAAATATTATTATAAATTTTTAAAATAATTCGAAATAATTTAATTTTAAATATATCGTCGCTTTTAAATATTAAATAAATAACGACGTATATAATCGATTTTTTAATATATACGTTTTAAATTATTATTATTTAATTATATTAATAAAATCGTTAAATTTAAAACTTATTGATAAAATGCGTTATAATATATTAATAAAATTATTAAATAATTAATTATATAATATTATAAAATCGATTAAATATATTTATATTAAAGATATAATATTTTTTTTTTTCGATAAAAAACCTACTTCGACGATAACTTTAAAATATTCGATTTAATTATTTTTAAATATAATGCCTTTTTTTAAAAATAAATAAAAAAAAAAAAATAATATAATTTAAAAACTTGCGATTTTATAAAAACGTAATTAACGACGAAATTATTTTTTTGCGTTTCGTTATTAATTTAATAAAATTAAATTAATATATAATATTGTAATAAAAATAAAACTTTTTTTATTTAAATATATATAAAATCGATTAAATTTTTTTTATAAAAAATTAAATAAATTAAAAAAATAATAAATTAAATTTTATTATTTTTTTTTTATTTATTTATATATTTATTTATTAAATTTATATTTTGTAATATTTTATATTATAAAATATATATAATATATATATAAAAAATAAAAAAATATTAATTATAAATAATTTTTATATAATTATTATTTATAATATTATTTCGTAATATTTTTAATATAAATATATTATTTTATTTAAATTTATAAATTAAAAATTTTAAAGTTAAAAATAAAAAATAATATATTAAATTGTAATTTTAAAAATTTTATAAATATTAAAACGAAATGACGAAATTATTTTACATTATATTATCGATTATTTTTATAATATTATCGTTAAACGATTATATAATATAATAACATTTAAAAATAAATTTTAATAATTTATTTTTTAATATTTATATGTTTATTTATTAAAAGTAAATAAAAGTAATTATTTTTATAAAAATAATAATTAAAAGTTTTATATATTTATTATAAATTATATATAATAACGATTTAATTATTTAATTTTTATTAATATATTAAATTTACGATACGTTATTTATTAAATTTATAATATTTTATTAATTAAATTATAATTTTTATTTATTTATTAAAATTATAAAAATTTGTTTATTAAATTATAATATTTTATTTATTAAATTTTAATACGTTATTTATTAAATTTATAATATTTTATTAATTAAATTATAATCTTTATTTATTAAAATTATAAAAACCCATCCATTAAATTATAATATTTTATTTATTAAATTTTAATACGTTATTTATTAAACTTATAAAAAGTTATTTATAAAATTTATATATAATACGATATTTATTAAATTTATAAAAAATTATTTATTAAATTAATAAAACGTTATTTATTAAATTTATAATATAATATTTATCGAATTTATAAAAAATTATTTATTAAATTTATAATACGTTATTTTTTTAATTTATAAAACGTTATTTATTAAATTTATAAAAAATTATTTGTTAAATTTATAATATGTTATTTATTAATTTTATAATATATTATTTATTAATTTTATAATACGTTATTTATTAATTTTATAAAACGCTATTTGTTAAATTTATAATATATTATTCGTTAAATTTATAATGTATTATTTATTAATTTTACGATATGTTATTTATTAATTTTATAATACGTTATTTATTAATTTTACGATACGTTATTTATTAATTTTACGATGTATTATCCATCGAATTTTAATTTTTTTTAATAATATTTAAAATCGTTATTAAAAAAAACTTATAAAATTCGATATATAAAATCGTTATAATATTATACGATAATTTAATTTTATTAAAAAATTAATAATAAAATTCGAAATATGGTTTCGTTTCGATTTTTCGAGTCGCGTTTTAATTTTTTTTTTTTTTTATATTATTAACGTAATAATATTTTAATTTTTAAAATTCGATTCGTATTAAATTTATAATTTAAATTAATTTAAAAATAATTATATATAAAATCGATATAATAACGATTATAAATAAAAAATTAATATAATAATAATTGTCGATAAAAAATCGAAAAATAAATTTTAAATTTTATAAATAATTTTTTTAAATATTATTATAATTTTTTATTATATAAAACGTTTAATATATACGATATTTTTATTTTCGATTTTTATATTTTTATATATAATTTTATATAAAATAATATTTATATGTTATTTATTATAAATTAAAAATTAATTTGTATTATTTATTACGTATAAAATTAATATTTTCGAAATTTATAATCGTATTTAATTATAATTAAACTTTTATTATAAATTATTATTTTAAAATTAAAGTAAAAATAAATATTATTAATTAATTGTATCGAAAGGAAATTTAATTGAATATTAATTTTTTAATAATATAATTATAAAATATTTATATTATTTATAATAAAATACGTTAAAATTTATTTTTTAAAATTTTTTTTAAAACATCTTATTTTTTTAATTATATTTTACTTTTAATTATTTAAATATCGTTTTTTTTTTATTATTTATTTTTATTTTATTTCTAATTTTTAATTTTTATTTTAATTAATATAAATTTCGTCGTATAATTAAATTTTTAATTTAATTTTATTATTATAATTAAATATATAATTAAAATTATTTATAAATTATTTAAAATAATAAACGTTTTAACTTTTAATTAAAAATAAAAAATATTTAATGTTTTATAATAAATTTAAAGTAAAATAATTTTTTTATTTTAAAATTTACGTTAATACATTTAAAATTAATATTATTAATATTAATATGCGATTAAATAATATTAAAACTTGTTTTATTAATTTAAAAAATTATATAAATAAATTTAAAACTTAGTTTAATAATTTTAAAACTCGATTCGATAAATTTAAAATTTAATTCGATGCATTCGAAATTTAATTTAATGTATTCGAAATTCGATTTAATAAATTCGAAATTCGATTTAATAAATTCGAAATTTAAATCGACGTTCGATTCGATTTTTTAAAAATTTATTTAAAAATTTTGTAAATTATTTTTTTTTATTTTTTTTTATTTTTTTTTATTTTTTTTTATTTTTTTTTACTTTTTTTTACTTTTTTTTATTTTTTCTTATTTTTTTTTATTTCTCCTTTTTTTTTTTTATTTTTTTTTTTTTTTTTATTTTTTTTTTTTTTTTACTTTTTTATTTTATTTCGTTTTTTTTTTTCGTTTTTATATTATATTAAATTTTTTAAAAACTTTAATATTAATTTAATTTAATAATAATAACGTTAATTTTTTAATAAAATTTTTTAATAATTATATAATTATTAAAAATAGTAAATTCGAATTATTTCGATTTATTCGAATTAATTAAATTATCGTTAATTTTAAAAATAAATTTTTAAACGATATTAAAAAGATAATTAATAAAAAAATTATTAATTAAATTTAAATATATAATATATTTATTTTTTTTTTAAATTTCGATTATAACGATATATTAAAACCTTTAAATTTAAATACTTTTAAAATTATAACGACACGATAAAAATAAATTTTACGTATAATAAAAGTAGTTAATATATATTTATAAAAATAATAATTGTTTATGAAAAATATAATTATATTTATAAATAAAAAACGCGATATTTATAAGGTTAATAAAAATAAATATAAATAAAATAAAATTATAATAAAATTTATTTAAATTATTTTTAAGAGATAAATTATATTTAATTGGTGAATTAATATATTAAATTAATATTATTAATTTAAATTTAAATTAAATTTTTATTTTAATATTTAAACTTTAAATATTTATAAATATTATAAATTGTAAAATTTAATATAAATATAAATGCGACGTTATATTATTATACATTTATTTAATTTTATTAAATTATCGATAACGATATACGAAATAATTTCGTTATTTATTTTTTTTATATAAAATTGTAATTAAAAAAAATTATATTTTAATTTTTTTTTTTTTTTAATAATATCGATATAATTTATTTTTAATTTTTAAATTTTTACTTGTATTAAATAAAATAACGAAATTATTTTTAAATTTATTATTAATTAATTAATTTTATAAAATAAATATATAATATTATAATATTTATTTTATTAATAAATATATGTAATTTATAATTTTATAATTTAATTTTTTATTATATAAAATAATAAAATTAATTAATAAAATTATATTTATTGTTATTATCGTTACGGTAAATATTAAAGTATAATATTAATATTAATATATATCGAATAATTTTAAAATTTTATATAAATTTAAATATATACGTATTAATTATTAAAAGAAATTTTAATATATTCGAAATTAATTATTTTATATATTATTATTAAATTTTTAATTTTATTGTATAATAATAATAATTATAATTTATTATTACTTTATATAATTAAATTACGATTAAAATTGTAGTTTTGTTTATTTTTTAAATATTAATTTTTTATAATATTTAATTTCGTGTAATTTTAATTATTAATAAATATTATATTTATAAATTTTAAAACGATTTTCGTTAAATAAATCGATCGATTTAATTAATATATTATTAATTTTTCGTTTTTTAATAATTATATTATATTATAAAAAATAATTGATTATAAATGATTTACGAAAAAATTTTATAATGGTTTTATAATAATTATTATTAATAGTATTAAAATAGTTATTATTAATAATTTTAAAATAACCGTTAATAATTAATTTAAAATTATCGATAATAGATTTAAAACGGTTATTATTAATCGATTTAAAAGTAATTTTGATATATAAAAAAATTGTTTTCGATTATTTTAAATCGATTTAATGTTTTTATATATTTAATGTTTTAACATTTTATATAAACGTATTATATTGTTTATTAAACGAAGTAATTTTCGTAATCGATATAATTAAATTTTATTTTTTAATTAACGTTAATTTAATATAATTTTAATTATTATAAAAAATAATTAATTTTTTAATATTAATCGCCGTCGATTAAACATTATTAAATTATAATAAATTATTTATAATAATTTTAAATTAACTTTTTATTTATATTATTAATCTTTTTTAATTATATTTTTTTTTTTATTAATTTAAATTTTCGTTTATTTATTTTTTAACAAAATAATTATTTAATAAAAAAAATAATTTGTCGAAAATAAAATCTTTTTTTTTTGTAAAATTAACGAAATTAAATATTCGATAAATCGTTATAAAAACGATAAATAAAATATCTTTTGATATTAACGTTAATAATAATTTTAATATTAAAAAAAAAAAAAAAAATAAAATAATATGGTTATATTTATCGTTATATTTTATTATCGAAGTAAAATTACATCGTAAAATATTTTTTTATTTTATAATAGAAAAGTAAAATTATTTAATAAAAATTAATCTTCGATTTTTATAAAAAAAATTAATAACGCCTCCAATAAATTAACGATATAATATTTAAATCGAAGTAATTTTTTTAATTATTTTAATTATTTTATTATAATTTACGTTAATTGTAATAAAAAAATATAATTATAAGATGTATAAATAAATAATTTTTTTTTAAACGAATTGTTATTTCGATTGTTACTTTAAAAAATAAAATTATTAAATATATAAATAAAAAATTTTTTTTTAAATAGGTTAACGTTTTAATTATTACTTTATAAAATAAAATTATATAACGTACGAAAAAACGGTTTTTTTCGAAATAGGTTATTGTTTTAATTATTACTTCGAAAAATAAAATTATAAAACGTACGAACGGGGGGTTTTTTTCGAAATAAATTATTATTTTAGTTTTTATTATAAAAAGTTATTTTTTTCGTTAATCGAAAAAAGTTAAAAAATTTTTTATATAAATTTATTAAAAGTTTTTATAAAAAGGGGTTAATTTATTTACGATATATAAATATAAAAATTTAATATATATTAAAACGTTAATAATTTTTTTTTATTTATTTTTAAAATATATTACTTTTTGTAAATATATACTTTATAATTAATTACTTATAATTTTTTAATTAAAATACTCGAAAAAATTAAATACGTTTTATTAACGTTAATTTAAAAATATAATCGTAAAATAATATAAAAATTATATTTCGATAAATAATTTGTTAATTATTTTAAAATCGATTATAAAATCGTTATAATTATATTTTTAATATAAAATTCGATTTTATATCGAATATTTAAATTTAAATATACCTTAAATTAAAAATATTAAATTATATTTAAATTTAAAATTACGAAAAACGAAGTTAAATTTTAATTGTAAATATTTATAATATTTTTTTTTTAAATTTAATTTAAATATTTTTTTTTTAAATTTTTGTTATTAATATAATATTAATAAAAAATTTATTTAATGTTTAATTATATAATATTAAAATTTAATTTATATTTTAAAAAATTTATACGATTTTTTTCGACATTTAATTATTTAATATTTTTATATTTCGTTTTTACGTTTATATATTTATTATTAATATTGTTTAAAATATCGTTTCGTATTATATTTATTTTTTTTTTTTTTTTTTTTTTTATTAATTCGAACGAAATAAAATTAAAAAAAAACGACTTTAATTTATAATTAATATGTTTACCGCCGATAAAATAAATAAAAAAAATAAATATAAATGAATTTTATAATATAACGAAATTATAGTAAATAACGAGTAAATTAACGAAGATTATATTTAATAAATTTATATTTTTCGTAAATTATTTTATATGTATATGTTTTTTTTTTTTATATTGATACGCGATATTAATAACGATAAAATAATAAAATAAACGGTAATAAAAATAACGACTACATTAACCGTTATTAAATAAAAAATAAAAATTTTTATACGAAATAATAATTATTTAAATATATACTTTCGATAAAATATAAATGAAATTTTTCGAGTATTATAAATAAATTATTATAAAAATAATAAATAAATATTATTATTATATTTATTAAATTAATTAAAAAAAGGGTAGGTTAAAAAATAAAGTAAATACGAATTAAATTATATTTAAAAAAAAAAGGGGTAAAAATACGTTTAAATATATTAAAAGTAAATTAATATTTATTTCGTAAAAACGTTAATTATTAAAATTTTTACTTTTTAAACATTTATGTTAATATAATATGCTTGCTATAAAATAAAATCGGTAAAAAATTTCGTATTATTTAAAATAATTTAATTTAAATAAATTAATTTTATTATATATTATTTATATATATATAAATTTTAACTTTTAATATTTTTTTAAAATTTAACGTTAAAAATTTTTTATTATTTAAAACGATTTATAAAACGTTTAAATATAATATTTAAAAATATAAATCGTTTATTATAATTAATTAAAATTTTAAAAGGAATTATAATAAATTTATTATATATATTTTTATCGATTAATATTTTATAATTATTTAATATATTTTTATTTAATAAAATTTCGTTATAAATTTATAATAATTTGTTTATTTCGAAAAAATTGTATTATTATATAATATAATACGTTAAAGTTAAAATTAATTAATTGTTAATAAATTAATATAAGTTATTATTAATAAATAAATTTAATTAAATATCGATTTGATTAATGTAATTTATTTAATTATAATCGATATATAAAATTAAAAATTATTTTACGAAATATAAATTTAATATAATATTATTAATTTATTATAATATATTTATTCGTATATATTCGAAAAATATAAAAATAATTTCTCGTTATAAAATTAATATTTTATTTTTTTATTATACGAAAAAATTTTACTTTATTTATTGCCGTTAAAAATTCCTTTTTTAATGTTTTGTTTAACGTTTTAATTAATACTTTTTTAATAATTATTTAATGATATTTTTTCGAATTATAAATATTTATTTGTTTATTTATAATAATATAAATTTTCGATTATAATTAAAAAAATAATTAAAAATTATAATTTTTAATATATATTTGAAATAATTTATTAAAATATTTTATTTTTAATTAATAATTTTTATTAATTAAAATATTATAAAACGAGTTTTTTTATTAATAAATAATCGGTAAAAATATTTTACGTATATTTTATTATTTTTTAAATATATAATAAATATATCGTATATAATTATAAAAAAGTTATATATAAAAATAATAAAATAATAAAAGGTAATAATTATTTTTTTTAAATTTCGAAAGAAAAGTAGAATCGATTAACTCGATCGAATTATTCGATTTATAAATTAATGTTTTAAAAAAAATAAATTAAAATATTAATATTAAATAAAAACTCCGTAAAAAATTATTTAATGTAATTTAGAAATTAATTAAAATGGTTTAAATAAACTTCGAAGTTATTTTCGTTAATTTATTATAATAAATATTTTGTATATTTTATAAATGTATTTGTTTTTTTTTATAATTAACGAATTTTATTAATAAAATATTAAGGTTATAATATTAAAATTATCGAATTACGAATTAATTTAATTATAATTAATTGTATGTATTTAATCGTTTTTTTTTTTTTAAATTTATTTAAAATTATTTTTTTTTTAAAATTTGTATCGATGACGTTAAATATGGAAAACTTCGATGGAAAAAAATAATAGGAAGTAAATAATAATGTAATCGAATGGTTATTATTTATAATTATAAGTAAATAAATATAATTTAAAAATTAAAAATAATTAAGTTTTAAAAAAATTAAAATAATAAATAAATTAAATATATATTTTATATATATAAAAAAAAAAAATTATAAAAAATCGATTTTTAATTTATAAATTAATTAAAAATAATTTTAATAAATTTAATTATTATATTATAAAATTTAATAAATTTAAAATTTCGTAAAAAATTAATTAATTAATAATATTTAAAAAATAAAATTTTTTAATACGATATTATTCGACGATTATAAAATAAATATAATGTCGAAACGAATTTACGATTTTTATAATGTTATTTAAAAATATAAAGTTTTTATAAAAATAAATATAATATCGATATTATTTAAAACGAAATTTATTAATTTTTTTAAATTAAATTATTTTATAATTTAATCGTTGAATATTTAAAAATAAAACGATTTAAAATTAAATTAATTTATCGAATTTTAAAATATAAATTAAAAAAATAAAAAATAATTCGATATAAATTAATTTTTTATACTTTCGAATTTATAAATTTTATACGATATTTATTTTATTTTACGAAATTTCGAAATATCGAAATTTTAAATTAATTATAATATTTATAAAAGATAAAATTAACGTAAATTTTTTTTATTTGAATTCGAATAAAAAATAATATAAAAAAACGGATAAATAATTCGAACGAATGATACGATATAACGATTTAATTAAAAAAATTTTTTAACGAATATATATAAATTTTAAATACTTTTAAATATATAAAATAAAACTCGTTATAAAAATATGTTAAAAAAATTTTATAAATTTTTATATTATAAAAAATAATATAAAATGTATATTATTTATATTATTTTTAAATTATATAATAATATGTCGAATTTAAATTATAAAATGTAATAAAAAAAAAACGTAATTTAAAGTTTTAAAATTTAATTATATATAATATATAAACGATTATTATAAATTACGTTTTATTAAATTTAAAATTTACGTAATTATCGATATATATTTTTAAAAAATTTTATAATATAACGTTAATAAATTAAATTATTTTTTTATAAATATATTATATTAATTTTTTTAAACGGTTATTAAATTAAAATTTCGATTATAATTTATTAAAACGAATTATAAAATAAAAATACTTTTTTTAATTTAAATATAATATTAATTTATAATATATATAAAACTATCGATTATTATTGTAAATTTTAACGGTATAAAAATTTAATAAACGTAAAAAAATCGTTTTTTAAATTCGTATAAATACGGTATTAATAAAATTAATAATAAAATCGAATAATAATAATTATAATTATTTTTAATTATTATTATATATTAAATTATAAATATTTATTATCGAAAAATTATTAAACGTTAATTAATAATATTAAAGTTTTTTTTAAAAGTTAAAAAATTTAAATAATTTTAATAAAAATAAAATTTTCGATTAAATAATAATATATTTTTTTTATAAAAATATAATACGATAAAAAATCGTCGATTTTGTTATAAAATAAAATTAACATCGAATTAAATTTTAATTACGATATAAAAATATTATAATTAATTATATTAATTCGATATAATTAAATATATTTAATCTTTCGAATTTTATAATAAAAAATTATAAATAAAATTTAATATATAATTTTAAATTATAACGATTAATTTATACGTTAAAAAAACCGTTAATTTATTACGATTTCGATAATTTTTTTACATTAAAAACATAAATTATTTATAATAAATAATTAATAAAATATTCGTTAAAAATGTAAAATTTTACGTAATTATATAAAAAAAAATATATTTCGTTTAAAAATTATTTAAAAAATTATTAAAATATAAATAGAAAGTCGAAATTAACATTTAATAAAATACTTCGTAATAATATAAAATGATATTATAATCGTATATAAAAAATTAAAAAGAAAATAAAAATTATTAAATAAAACGTCGCGTTTTAAAAGAATTTGTATATAAATTAATTCGATATAAATATTTATATTATTTAACGTTTTTTTATTTTTTTAATTAAATATTTACCATTAAATTTAAATTTAAATAATGTTTTTTTATATTTGTTATAAATATTTTTTTGTTATTTATAATATTTAAAATTTGATAATTTTAAATACGAATTATATAATTTTTATAATAAAATAATTTATAATTATTAATTTAAAAAATCATTTTTTTATTAAAAAAATATTAAAATATAATAGTCGAAAATATTATATTTAAAATAATATATATAATTTATAATTATATAATTTTGTATTAAAAAATTTATTATAACGGTAATAATAATAAATATATCTTTATTAAATGTTTCGTTATTTTACGTAATAAAAATTTAAAGTATATATTTTAAAAATATATATAAATAACGATTAATACGAAATTAATTATTTTATAATTTTTATAAATAAAATAAATTAATTAATATATTTTTTATAACTTTTTTATCGTATAATTATATAATATTTTTTTTCGATTTATTTATCGATAACTTTTTATTATTTAATATAATTATAAGTTTATAATATTATATTATAATAATAAATTATTATTATAATATTTAAATAAATATATAATTTTAATTTCGAATTGTTAAATATTATATAAAAATAAATGTAATAAATAAATTTATAACTATTTTTTTATAAAGTTATTTTTTTAAAAAAATATTAAAATATAATAGTCGAAAATATTATATTTAAAATAGTATATATAGTTATAAATTTATAACATTATATATAATAATAAATTATTATTATTATAATAATATAATTTCGTATTAATGTATTTATTGTAACGATAATAATAATAAATATATTTTTATTATATATTTTGTCGTTTTATATAATAAATAATTAAAATATAAATTTTAAATAAAAATATATTTATAATTAATATAAAATTAATTTAATTGTATTTTTTATATTTATAAAATTTAATTAATTTATTTTTTTCGTTATTTTTTATTATATGATTGTATAATATTTATTTAATTATTAATTAATGATTTTTTATTAATTTAATAATTATAATAATAAATTTAAAAATTAATTTAAATATTATATTATTTTTTTAATTAAAAAACTTTAATACGATACGTAATATTAAAAATTAAAAATTAAATTTTATTAATATTATAAAAAAAAAAAAAAAAAAATTAAATCGCGGTTCGAAAAACCGCGATTTTATATTTAAACTTCGATAATATATTCGATCGAAGTTTCGATGTCGATTATTTAATAAAGTTAAATTTATTGCATCGAATCGTAATAAATTTTTAATATAAATTTTATAAATATCGATTATTTTATACGTTAAATATTAATATATAAATTATTAAAAAATATAATAAATAAATATTAATTATATATATTAAATAATTTATTTTATTAAATATATAAAAAAAATATATTAAATTTAATAATTAAAAAATTACTTTTAAATATAATCTATAATAATTTATTAAATAAATAAAAAATCATCGATATATAATTGTAAAAATATTATACGATTGTGCGATAAAAAAGTTACGAAAAAATATATTAATTAATTTATATTTATATAAAAATTTTAAAATAATTAATTTCGTATTAATCGATATTTATATATATTTTAAAAATATATATTTTAAATTTTCGTTACGTAAAATAACGAAACATTTAATAAAAATATATTTATTATTATTACTATTACGATAAATTTATAATACGAAATTATATAATTATATAATTTTAATAATAATATATATATAATTAAAACTTTTTATTATAATAATAAATTATTATTATATATATAATGTTATAAATTTATAATTATATATATTATTTTAAATATAATATTTTCGATTATTATATTTTAATATTTTTTTAAAAAAATAATTATGTAAAAAAATAATTATAAATTTATTTATTATATTTTTTTTTATTATATTTAATAAATTAAATTATTTAATAAATATATAATTAATGTTTATTTATTATATTTTTTAATAAAATATTTTAATTATATATATTATTTATTATTATATTTATTTAAAAGTAAATTTTTAACTATTAAATTTAATATAAATTTGTAATGTTTTTTTATTTAATTATTTATTATATTTTTTAAATATATTAATAAAATAATTATTTTATATATTATAATTAATAACATTAAATTTTAATATAACGTATAATATTAAAAATTAAGATATGATTTTATTAATATTATAAAAAAAAAAAAAAAGGAAAATTAAAATATCGTTAAAAAACTCGTAGTTTTATATATATATTTTAACGGTAAAATCGATAATTTAATAAAATTAAATTATTATATCGAATAATAATAAATTTATTAATTATAATTTTTATTATAATAAATAATAATTATTATATATCGTAAATTTATAATTATTATTATAATTTAATATAATAACTTAACCTTATTAAATAATTATAATTTTAACGTCGACGAATTTATATAAAAATATAATTTAAAAAATTATATTTTAATTTTTTTTTTTTTATTATTTATAATATTAATATAGTTTAGTTTTAATTAATAAAATTATTTCGTGTCGATTGTAAAAAAATAAATAATATCTTGTAGTTTTTAAAATATCACGTGACTACAGCTAAAAAGTGGGCCTGACATCTGGAAATTCTTTGAATTGGCGGTTTGGCGGAAAAATTGCTTATGGTCCGGCGTGACTTGGTCCAGCCTACCGATCCTTAGGGGAGGTATCGGCTTTGCGTGAAATCTTTACAAATCCGAGGCGGAGGCTGGTCATCGCCCAGCCTAAAAGGCTAAAGCCCGAACTCCCAAGCATGGAACGGCCTCCGCGGACTGGGAAACTTGCCCCTCCTCAGAGGGAGTCTACGCCGAGCGTGTATATTTTTATACGTCAGAGACAGCCGACCTGGTTTGGGATGCGGGGCACGGCCAATAATAGACAGGCTCGGCCATCGGTGCCCCCGCGGATCCATTGATCTCGAAGGTATGCATCTTTGTAAATATTAACATTGCATGTAGGAAACGACTTATAGACGACAAATTATTGTACATGGTCCTACGAGGCGGACGTTATTCCTACGTAGACGCTTACAGCGTGAGGCTATTGCTCTATGTGAGTTTTGTTCTCATCCGGAATTAATGCGTCGGGGATGAATAAAAGCCGTTAAAGTCACCATTTGGCAAATATAACCTAACAATAGATAGCTCTTTAGCTCTCAAGGACGTAACTCCGAATAGCGCAATGACAGAAAGGATATAAACATCGCTGCTGCTCCCTAGGGATTAAAGCGAGCAACAGACCAAGAACAATAATCATCTTCGACAGACCAGGACATCTCTATTCAACAGCTTTGATTTCAGAAAATCTCCCCCCGCACTAAGTACTCGGATCAAGATGCCCCAGCTTGTCGGCAAGGAAATAGGCCCTATCGGCTTTGGCCTCATGGGTTTTACCTGGAGAGCCAACACGTGCTCTATGGAAGATGCTTTTAAGGCGATGCGTGCCGCCCTGGAGAATGGATGTACGTAGGCGACGTCTCCGGCGTTCACCGAAATGGCGCTGTCCGGCAACTTGACCCATCCATCGTCGAAGGGCTAACCGTACTACCACAGGTAATTTCTGGAACGGCGGCGAGTTCTATGGAACTCCCGACTATAACAGTTTGGTGCTGTTAGACCATTACTTCCAGAGGTACCCCGAGGATGCCGACAAGGTCGTCCTCAGCATCAAGGGCGGCGTCAACCCCGATACTCATCAGCCAGACGGATCGCCTGAGAACACGCGCAGGTCTATCGACAACTGCCTGTCTATGATCAAGGGCCGTAAGAAAATTGATCTGTTCGAGTTCGCTCGCCGCGACCAGAACGTGCCTATGGAGACCACCTTTGGCGTCATTAACAAGGAATACGTCGAGACCGGCAAGATCGGCGGCGTTTCCCTATCCGAGGTGCGGGCCGAGACGATTCACGAGGCTGTCAAGCACACCAAGGTGCATGCCGTGGAGGTCGAGCTCTCAATGTGAGTGCGGCTCCTATAAATCCGTGTGTTTGGGGGGTCGATCTCCCCTCACGTTGCCCGCGCTGACCTATTAACAGGTTCTCCACCGATGTTCTGGAGAACGGCGTCGCGGCTGCGTGCGCGCAGTACGGGATCCCGCTGGTCGCCTACTCGCCACTGGGCAGGGGTATGTTGTCGGGCCGATTCAAGGAGTACAACGACATCCCGAAGGACTCGATGCTGCGGAGGTTCCCGCGGTTCCAGCCGGACACCTTCGAGATCAACCTGCAGCTGGTCCGGCAGGTCGAGGAGATGGCCAAGAAGAAGGGCTGCACGCCGGCCCAGCTCGCCATCAACTGGACCAGGGCGATATCGCGCCGCCCCGGCATGCCCACCATCATCCCTATCCCCGGCGCCACAACACCCGAACGTGTCGAGGAGAACAGCAAGTTGATCGATATCACGGACGAGGAGATGGCGGAGATCGACGTTACCTTGGCCAAGTTCACCACAGCCGGCGCGCGCTACCCTCCGGAGTTCATCCAAGAGACGTAAACGTCCGGAACTGGGGTGTTATCTTCCCGGCGTCGGTGGCGAGGTGTCCTGTATGTACCTAGGAATTAGTTAGCGTCTATACAAGTCAAATAGTTGTTATGGAGAGAGAGGAGTGGAAGAACCGTCCCATACCCCTATTTCAGGTGCCACCGTGCCCACGATTCTAGCCATCCTCATGAGCGCCGTTCAGGTCTTGGTAAGAGGAACACTCCGAAAAAGTAAAGAACTTGTTTAGCAGCTACTAAGCGTTAGTACATGTAGCTATAACGTATCAATGCCCGCGACTTACCGTCGTTGTCCGCGTATTTCCATAAGTTAGATATGCATGATGTTTTGAACTATGCCAAGATCACGGAAATAAGCGACTACCCATCAGGGCGGTGTAGCTAGATGAATCCGAGATCTCCGGGCCTTCGGTTGGGAAGAGGGTCCACCCCCTTATAAAGGGCTGATGGCTAAAAGGGGACCCCTGAGGGTTATCCTTGGGACTCTCCACAGCATCCCTTGACGCTGCCGTGGCGCGGTTCAACAACAAATAGTATGGCAATAAGGATGGCCATGGGGGAACAATAGCATTCTTCCCATGGATTACCCAATATTTTCAACTACATTGAAGGCATTGCTCACTGACTGGCAGGCTGTGTCTGTCACCCCTTCTGAAGGCCAGAAAGTTAAAAGGGCAAACAATATGGCCTCATATTTGGGTGTAATGTAAGCTAGTACTATGTCAAAAAAGTAGTACTATAAAATGACATCAGACGGCCATTCCGATCTCATGTTCCTAAAGGGGGTATAATTCAATGAATGTGATTAAAATGTGTAAGTTTGGGTTGGTTAGATGGGAAGCCTAGACGCAACTATTCCGCCTTAACCCGACAACCAAGGGCGGCGGCCCGTTCGTTTGCTCGGTCTTGCGGATGTCGTCGAGTCCTTCCATAGAATCTTGGAAATCTTGCGTGCCGATTCGGAACGGGGCCACGCCTAGGACGGTGACTACAAGGCGTGCAGGGCGGGTTTCGTCTAGGTTCGTCCATTTGTGCATACAGCCTCTGTTGACAACTAAACAGACAGGTCAGCTATGAGACGTACGTCGAAGAGGACCAGAAGAAGAGGAACATACTCATGTCACCGGGCAACATGACCTTGCTCTCGCCGCTGTCGAGCGTGAAGAGTAACCTTCCTTCGACGAGGACACAATAATCTATTGACATGGTTCGATGTAACGGTGACTCCACGCCAGGAGCAAAGTCTATTAAGCGTACAACACTGCCGCCGGGAACATAGATTCCTGGCTATTGTAAGTCAGCCAACGCTGTTACATATTGTTCGGGAACGGCGCTTTAGAGAATAGAAGTTGGGCCGCACCTCATTCTTCCTCGCATATAATATGTCTTTGTCATCGTTCAAGTCTACCGGGACTTTGGGTGTGCTATAGATGGTGTTGGCGACGGCTCCCCCTTGCATGAGCACCCTATGATGGTCTCCCTCGTCGTCGATAACGAATACACCCTCTCCATCGTGGTTATGTGACGTGACGAATCGGTGCGAAGCACGGAGCCCTTCTGCAGGAAACTCGGTGATGGGGTTTGTAGAAAACATGTGGTATTAAATCTAGAGAATCTGGTGCCTGTGAGAAAGGTGTGTGTATGTGGTGTCCGTGGTGTGTGGGTGGTATAGACGAAATACGACCTGTCTTGCTGCAGATATTACCGTCACATTGGGTAGGTAAGCCGCACATGCTATATATGAATTCTTCACCCGCACCGTTTGACCCTCCAAGTCGTAAATACCACGCCGCATGTGCCGTACGGCCATCCGTCGGGGACTATCTTGGGTAGGTACCTGGTAGGCTGAAACGATCTCGGCCAAGCCCCAGAGCGGAAGAGGGTATTCCTTCGGCTAACTAGAGTCACTTCTGCGCCACGAAAACTCGTAGTGGCCCTTCCCATCAGGGTACATACCAGATCGGTGCTGATGCAGAATGCAGGAACTCTAACCAACTGGCTGGTATCACCCCCCAGAACCGGACTCCAGGGTTGGACCGCCATACCTTCGATTTTACGTCATCTCACCTTCTATAAGATCGCAAATGTCTAGCATTCGGCTCACACTGTAGTTGTAGCCGGCGAATTAATCGTCGACACACGTTGGGTACCCGTTTACAAACCAGCTCTTGATACCTAATAAACTGTAGACAATCCTTGGGGCGATTCTATGCAAGTCGAACGGGGGTCGCTGCGAAGGCTAGATTGTCTGTGATCCGTCCGGCGGATTCTGAAGGGTAAATTACTTCGTAGCAAGGTTTCTTGCGCCTTATCTACACTGACTTTACCATTAACAGACTAGAGCGTACGATACATAATACGGTTGTGTTCTAGACAAGCCTGGCAAAACGCCATTCATGACTGTGACCGCCAGTCTAGCTTAGGACACCGTATCCACCGGCAGGGGTGCGGCGAGAAGTACGAGGCACGCCGGATCCTGTCGGTTAAATTCGAGCGCGTGGTCCCAATCAGAGATGTCACACGTTTCTTATTTAAGTATATGCCTTAAGTATGTATCCGTGTCCTCAGTGTTGGCGTTGAAATCGTAGCTTTACTGGCGTCGATAGTGGACAGAGGCTTACGCCCATAAAAATATACGTCACCGAGTCGGAGGAACGAGGGGCTTCGTCTACCGAAGGACTGTTGGCTACCTAGTTCCCTACAATTGGGACGGAAGCTGTATTCGTAAACCGCTCCGCCGGATGTCGTACCACCGGTTGTTATAGTCCCGAGTTGTATCTGAATATCTTACTCTATTCGGAATGTTGTGAGTTGTCTCGACCAATTAGATATAAGAGGGGTCTTCTATAGCCCGTGCAGCTTCCGCGACGTGGGACGCGTTTCTAGCTTCCCGAATTTTTGTATGCGACATGCCCGACATGCCCGACATTCCCGATCAGACTCTTATAGAATTGGTACATATAGCAGTGGCCGTCGGCCATACGCTACATGCGGAAAGGATTATCGAGAAGTATTGCTCTACGGGACTTTATTCCGCTGAGTGACAGACTAGGGATTGTGATAGTGTGACTCGGCTGCTAGGGTTGTGGCGTATAAGAAAAGAGCGTTGAAAGTTACCCCATCCAATTGTAGGTCTTCCGAGATCTATTCGTTATTCTTAGAAAGTTCTACAAGGGAGAATTGTCCTGGATAGCCGGTACCGAACCCGATTTTATGGGTACGTACGTACATGAGCGGCGCTAAGACGTTCCCTGGTCTGTCATTCAACGGAACAATATGGAGCATCGTGAGTAAACACCTAGCCCTATATAATACAGACTATAGAAGACAACACGACGAATTGTCGAGATCATCCCGACACCTCGGCGTTCCCAGGCGAACAGGGGCTAAATATCGCCTTTTACGAACGTATGCTCCCATCCGATCGCAGTTAACGCGGTTTAATTTACGTCCCCTCTCAGTCGCTATTAATACTACGATTAAGTACTGGTTGTACCAGAGGGTCAGCTCCTTGCTTAGCCTAGAATCTATTGAGCGAACCCCCGTACTCTAGTACTTCACTTACCATCACGAGGAACCGAGACACTGGTTTAACTATATGCAAGGCCGCTATGGCCACTTATACAGCCTTATGAGTCGATGTTCCGAGTATGAGCCGTCGAATAGGTAAATAATATTAATCTTACTTTTTACACTAAATAATGCCAGTCAGTTGAGATACCATGCGGAAACTCCCCGCGCCCATAAAGAAGTCTTGTATTACTTAAATTCCCAGACAGCAGTATGCATGGACTCGACAGCCACATCGAAGCTTGGAGAAACATGCATGACCATAACCGTCTTGCGCGCCTGGATTTCAAGCTTGTCATTTTGGGGGTCAACTTCAATAGCTGACGTATTATACATAGGCCCCGTCAAATTAAGCAGACCCTACCCCTTATGTCCCATCCAGGATCTTGTGGGCGGTCTGATCCGGATTTAACTGAATGCGCCAGAATGTTATAGGTGAAGTCCTTAGTTTAATGTTTCCCTTTGAGGTTAGAGCCACTGTGATGAGATTTTAAATGTGCTTTAAAAATCTCAACTTGGGCTATTACCCGGTAATTCCAATGTGGCTAATTTTTTTTCCCTCTATAAGAGCAAAGTTCCTTGGAGAGATTTTAGTTCGAAATAGGAAAGTAACTCAAGGAGCATATTCTGGCTGGTGCGCTTCAGGGAGGGCGTTAATTGGGCAGACCCCCGCGTCCCTTTCCCCTTTGATAACGAGTTCATACCAAAAGCAGTATACAGTGAGCTGCATAAACTCTTATTATCACGTGGATTATATCCGTAGGACGTTACCATTTTTATCCATAAATTATTCAACTTTGGTTCTACACAAGTCAGTCTTAAACCACCTATCTAACCATTAACATAGCCACGATTTCAAACTATCGGATTCAGGATCCTTACGCTGGTACGACCGCTTTTACCATTTATCTGAGCAGATGGCGTTTGCATATTTTACGGCGTAGGTTATCTGACGCTGTATGCCCAATCAGCTTTAAATACATGCTTACCGGCGTTCTTGGTGAAACCATTAATACCATTGCTGGCGTAATAGTTCGGCAGCCCGAGGTAAGTCCAAAGTCCAATAGCTTTCATGATCACATCCCCTCCTTCGCCTAAAATTCTTGGAACCTACCTACCTACCTGGTATACTACATACAGTCACAATTTCGTTGCGGGGTGGTCCACCTTGGTCTGGCCGGTCTCTTTGAGAGGAGAGGCTTCCGCAGACTTACTCTAGTACAAGTAAAGCAGCTCATATGCGAAAGGCTCTCTCGAGCAATTATCCCCACTTCACCCCGTTCCATGGTGAATGTGAGGCGGGCATTTCCTGCCAATTCCATTGGCCACCCGCACACGAAGAAAGTGAGTCTCCCGTGGTGTGTACATCTTTAAAGTGGATTAGACATGCTTTTAAGGTATCAACGAACTTACACCAACACATCCTCCTACCAAATATTTTGAAGGAGGCTAGTTGAGTACGCGCTAAACGCGTTGATATAGGGCTATAAAAATCTCTTGGCCTTTTGCGAGCTTTAACTGGGAGATATTATGAGAATATACCCCTCATGATTAACTTAAGCCGCCGATCAAAGACAACCTTCGCTTGCCCTTGCAAGAACTAGGTACCTACCTGATGTTTCCTACCTACCTACTCGAAAGAGCTACATACGTATATTATATCAACAGTTATAAGATGATTCAAACCGATGTAGCGTACCCAATGGACAAATTCTGTGGTGTAAGAGTTTTACTACTAAGCCTGCGCCCTCTTTATGTTAAGTAAACTACGGTGAATAAAAACCCACGCCACCATATAACTTGAGCACGAAACAATGCCGCTAGGCAATAGCCGGGCTGTCAAATTACGTGCCTCCTGCGACCGCTGTAACGAGGCTAAAGTGCGATGTAGCCAGACGAAGCCTCAGTGTAGACGGTGTGAGAGACAGGGAGTCGCTTGTATATATGGCTTATCGCGGCGTAGTCACAGAACTGCCCCAAGAGTGGGGGCATCGCAACCTACGCCGGACAGTTGTCTTTCGAGCAACACTCGTCCGTTGTTCTGTTGTTATTTGCTGGGCGCCCGTCCGAGTTCACCAACAGAAAGGCCCCATGCTCCACACCGCGAGGGCTGTTCTCACCAAGCGGCTTCGGTAACTGCGCAATTTCAGGGCGACCGTTTTCCAGAAGTAGATAGGGTCTTCCCAGCGTCCACCAACGACCTCGGAGTATATACCTCCCAACAAGTATCCTCGTTCAACAAAGTTGATATGCAGACGAGTCTCGAGTCCGTGTTTAGTCCGATGAGTGACCTATCAACAACGCCGCGGAACTTACAAGGACACTATACGTTGCCACCTAGCCCGATGCCTAGCAGCAGCGGTGACCTTGATAACCTCTTGACGTCCGAAGCGGGTTATAGATCGCAAGATTTCGTGGACCCCCCTTGCGACTGCAACAATCTCATCTCTAAACAGCTATCATCACTGCATCTTCCATCTGGAGAACACGGCACCCTGGATAGCCAACTCTCCCAATTGAGGTGTGCCCTCAAGGTTTCAGAGGAGTGCATAAGTTGCACTTGTGTCCTACAAAACGATATGTCTATTAGTACGACGAGACCTTCATTTTTTTTTTTTTTTTTTCATTTCCTGGTTGAGACGACATCCATCTCGTCATGACCCCAACGCAACCATGTTCCCCTTAATTCTAACCATTGCATTGTAGTGACCATTAGCCTACTTGTTGGCCGGATAATAGAAGGCTTCGAGATACTAATGGCAAGGACAAACCCGGCGTCAAGCCCGACGCATTCAAATATTATGGCAGATTCTGACGATTCGCCGCATGGGGCTGCTGTGCCAAGGCTATACTGGGGAGAACTACGGATCGAGCCTGATGAGGAGGCCGAGCTAACATATCTTATGTTACTCATACAGTTTCGGAAACTCCAAGTGATGGTAAAGAGGCTGGGAGCGGTGGTTGATATTTTAGGAGGCACGCAAGATAACAGCTCTACAGGAAACATGGCTTGCCAGGCTCTACATATGTGGCTGGTGCAGAAAGTAGAAGGCTTCTGCGTTAGGCACCGAGTAAATTATCCTGCTACGATTGAGGAACGTTCAGCAGGTCTACCCTTGAGAAATCCCCAATAGGCGTAAGTGCAGTTCCTAAAAAAAATGCCCCCGAGCCCTATCAACTAGGCTCTAGGTAGTGGAACAGGGAGGCCGATTCTCAACAGACGACTTTAAGCCTCACAGCGCTAAGAATATACTTTCCCCGTAGCTGGTTGATTAACCTCGTAAACTGGCAACTCAGGAATGTGTCTGACTTCTCGCTCCATGAATGGACCCTAAATTTCCGACCGTTCTCTGCTACCGCGTGAAAAGATAGGTACCTAGGTAGGTAGGTACGTTACCGAACAACCATGAACGGACGCGGCGGTGCCGAATTACGTTAACGAAACCCCGTATATCTTAAGGGCCTATACTCACAAGAAAAGACGTAATAGCCTTTCTAAATGCGCCGGGTGTTGTAAGATCGCCAACCTTCAAATTAGGTACCCAACATATCAGGGTACACTTGCAAGCCAATATAGAGTCCGATCACCGCGTTAGGAATCCAGAAGGCCGAGATCGTACGCAGATTTCTTAATAATGAAGAAAACTGGGGTCGGGTCCAGTTCTTCGACGCCACAGACGGCCTGGGGACGCAAATTAGATCGTAGTAAGGCCAGATCTAGCGTGGCTTCGGTCATTGACTTTGTGAACCCCGAAATAGATGCTCGTGACGCAAGTACTAGTAATCAACACACGGGATTCCGGCACCCAACGAGGCGAAAAGGCTGGCTAGCGATGTCTTTGCTGACCCGGTGCTCGTATATCAAAAGTTCATATCCGAATGGCTACTTCAAATGTTAGGGGATCGGGAATAGTAATCCTTTGACGTAGCCCATCAAATTCTCAAGCCCATACGGTATCCTAAAGTAGTAGAACATTGAGGGATTGCTTAGAAGTAAAACGCCTCGCCCACAACTTCAAGATTTTGAATCTAGTGGCAAATCTACCTAAACCCCGCGCTACACCATCTCATGCAATGCCGTCAAACCCCCACTCCCGTGGAACATGCCCTGAGACTCCTTTGATACAAGACCGGAGGTTCAGATATCTCATCACGTGACCGAATTGGCACGTGACGATCGGGGCATCTCATGTGCGTCTCGGCGAGTACAACCCGTCCATACCTAGATATCCAACATATTTGCGGCGCCCTAGCCGCGGCGGGGTGTCTTGTGGCTTTCCCCCCTAGAACTAGGCCGCTTCGCACACGACCATAGATCTGCACCGGCACTACCCAGGCTTACTCCTATCCTATAGTGCCAGCGACGCCCGCCTATCTCCTGACCCCTTAGCTATCGGTGCTCGGTTACGATGCCCGTCTAAGAATGGTTGGGAGCTGATATATGTGGTAGATCAACCATGTAGGGGACTTGGCTTCCCCCAAGCCATCTTCTCTGGGGCTCGCCTAGGAAGGTGCCCCATCTCGTCGACTTCGGCATGGGATGAATCGGAGGTCGTGGATCTGCTTTTTGAGAACCCGACCGCATACATTATAACTTGACGTCCTGCTGCTAGATCGTCGGTCCCTCAAGTCTCTTGCATCTTATCCTTCGAGTCACCCTCACGGAACGGCCGTCTTTTCTGCCGGGGCGCATGGACCGGGAAGCGCTTGACGCCTCCGCAAGCGTGGCACTTGACGACGAGCACGTCGGCCCACGGCTTCTTGCCTCCCTTGCTCTTGTTCTCGACCACGGAGCTGCTGGTCTCCCCTTCTATGAGCAAGGCGTCGCAGAGTTTGCAGATGGTGTGCTTCATGGCTGGGGAGAGACGGATCTGACTCTTCTGCGAGACAGAGCGGAGATCGGTGACGAAACGTCGGGCAAATGAGTGCTTAGAGTCATTTCTGTCAGGTGCTTGCTTGTCTTGACCTGCTACAGTCTCCTCTCTCGCCTCCGTCGACTGCGTGGCTAGGTATGTTGCCGCTTGGTACAAATATGAGATTCGAGAATAGACTGGTCGGTTCGGTACGGTTCCAGACCCTTTGGTTTTCGCCATGCCTTAGGGGTATTAGGAGGGATAAAGGCCTACGGTTAGGGCTTTGTGGATTAAGTAATATATGAAAATTCAACTCATACGTTGGAGATTTGAAGTACCCGTTACAGTGGGAGTGCTGGGTACCTGATGCCGAGGTAGACGGATGTATTGATAGATACCTAGGTAGATGTACTGATGCAGTCGACACCCAGGGCATGTAAAATATTGAGGTACGTACCCGTACCTGCTTAGTCGCCAAAAGGCAATGACGACGAAGTGCAGGTGCTTGGGCAGCAGGTGCAAGGTCAATGCCGATGGGGGAGGAAGGCGGAATGGAAAAAATCCGGGGAAGCCTTGCCGGCGTTTAGCCGCACGGTGCCAATCAACCAAAACCAACCAATTGCACCGTGCACAGCCCCGTTGTACCTGTACTTAGGCTCTTTTAGGCCTAGCTCCCCTACAGCAAGGTCGCGCATTCCATCAGCTCATGCACGTTGATTTCTATTTTTCTTAGAAACTGTCCTCCAGCCTTTTTTTCCCTTTTAACAACAACAACTTTCTTTCTCCCTCAACTCCGAGCCTCGCCGCATCACTCTCCCCCATCTTAACCGTCAACAGGCTATCGTTGCCCTTCGAGTTCACCTCCCTTCATTTAACCCAAGGGATTTTTTTCCTTTTTTTAAATTACGCTCCGTTTTAATTTCACGACCACTCTTTCAATTCACCAAATCCTTACGTCTCGTAACCATCTCGACCATCTCACCATTTAATCACCATGTCGGCTGAAGAGGATCTGATCGACTACTCCGATGAGGAGCTGGCAACTAACGAAGCCACCACCGCGACCAACGGCAAGAAGGCCGACGCGGCCGCTGCCGGCAATAGTGTTGACAAGAAGGGTTCCTACGTCGGCATCCACGCCACTGGTTTCCGTGATTTCCTGCTGAAGCCAGAGCTTCTTCGCGCCATCGCCGATTGCGGTTTCGAACATCCATCGGAGGGTTAGTCTACATCTTACACGTTCAAGCTTTTCAAAAGTCATGCATCCCTCCTTCAAGCGTCCGTCCATCTCGCAAGTACATCGCAAGCAAAAATGAAGAGGCAAAGCCGGTCGGAGAAAGCGAAGGTCGACACTCGTAAAAAAAGTAAAGATAAAAAATCACGCATAATAGCTACATTTTTTTATCGATGTCGGTGCGGAGCGTGGTTCTGCAGGAAGCAACCCGCTGAGACGCCTTCGAGCTCAGGAGATTTCTGTGTATCGCCTCAGCCTCGGTGGCCCGGTGTAGCCGTAGGCAACTGTATCGAGCTCGGGATACATGTCGGAGCGGTTATGTCGTGGCTGTCTGATCGACGATGGACAAGTAAATTAGGCCTCCAGCCAACGCATACGTCCTAGAAAGCCGGTGCTGCTACGCGCACGCTGTTTCTGTCATTTACATAGATGGTTCGGTCGAAAATTCCGGAAGGGGGTGGATTCGGATGCTTAAAAAAGATCGATGCTGCGATGATGGACGGACCCTTATCGAATTCCTACCTTCGCGTCCCTCAAAAAATTTGGAAATCCTATCTAACATTCGATCGATTCCTATAGTCCAGCAAACATGCATTCCCCAAGCCCTTCTCGGTGGCGATATCATCTGCCAGGCCAAGTCAGGTCTCGGTAAGACGGCCGTGTTCGTCCTCACTACCCTTCAGCAGGTTGAGCCTGTTGCCGGCGAGTGTTCCGTCCTGGTCATGTGCCATACCCGCGAGTTGGCCTTCCAGATCCGAAACGAGTACAACCGCTTCAGCAAGTACATGCCGGATATCAAGACCGGCGTTTTCTACGGCGGCACGCCCATGCAGAAGGACGCCGAGATTCTGAAGAACAAGGAAACTCACCCCCACATCATCGTCGGTACTCCCGGTCGTCTCAACGCTCTCGTCCGAGACAAGTACCTACGTCTCACGAGCGTTAGAATCTTCGTGCTTGACGAATGCGACAAGATGCTCGACGCCATCGGTAAGATTCCCGGCCTCTCCCTCGTTTTAAGTTAGCATCCTCGCTAACTATCCAAGATATGCGCCGAGATGTTCAGGATATTTTCCGAGCAACCCCACAGCAGAAGCAGGTGATGATGTTCTCTGCCACGCTCTCCGACGAAGTCAAGCCGATCTGCAAGAAGTTCATGCAGAACCCCACCGAGCACTACGTCGACGAAGACACCAAGTTGACGCTCCACGGATTGCAGCAGTACTTTATCAAGCTCGAGGAGCGCGAGAAGAACCGTAAACTGAACGAGCTGCTCGACGAGCTGCAGTTTAACCAGGTCATCATCTTCGTCAAGAGCACTATTCGCGCGACCGAGCTTGACAAGCTGCTTCGTGAATGCAACTTCCCATCTATCTCGGTCCACTCAGGAGTCAGCCAGGAAGAGCGGTATGTGCAGAACTTATCCCCCTGTTTAAACTTCCAGCGTCTAATGAAAATATAGTATCAAACGTTACAAGGAGTTCAAGGAGTTCAACAAGCGCATCTGTGTCGCCACTGACGTGTTTGGTCGAGGTATCGACATTGAGCGTATCAACTTAGCCATCAACTACGATCTCCCTGCCGATGCCGACTCCTACCTCCACCGTGTTGGTCGTGCCGGTCGATTTGGTACCAAGGGTCTTGCGATTTCATTCGTGAGCACCGACGCAGACCAAGAGGTTCTCAAGTCGGTCGAGAAGCGATTCGAGGTTCCCATTCCGTAAGTTTCCCCGACGTGTCTACAAGGTTCCATTACTAATATATCCCGTAGTGAGTTTCCCAAAGACGGCATTGACGCCAGCACCTATATGGCATCCTAAGCTTTCGCAAAGCTTTCGCGGTCCAGTTTCAGTTGATTTCGTTTATCCCTGCTCCGTCCGTGGATCGGGTTTAACCGATTCGGGGAAGGCGATACACATGTTCACCCCTTAGTCTCAGGGAAGGGGTTTATTTCCGAAAAAGAAAGGGATTGATTTGGCATCAAGGTCGTCTGTACATTATATTCTTTCGGCTTAGGACGGGCTATCAGCAGTCTCAGAGACGGCCAAACATCAGCTGCTCAGAATGTTTGAGCCAATCGCAGCTCACGCCGAGCTCAGATTAGCAAATTCGCCTGCAATCGTGGCCTGTACTCTCTGGTTTCGCAACGAATAGACTGATATTAAGAAAATGTTCTTCACTGTGTTCTTCTTACAGCGTGGTCTGTCGCGTGTCTTTTAAAGCTAATGAAAGGTGACCTCTGTTCGCCGCCTCCACCTACGAAGTCTCCTAGAATGCGACGTCCAAACCACTATCAAACCGACCACGCGAACTATGAAACGATGGCAACCTACCAAGGCCTTTCTACTCGCGGTTTAACCATTACACATTATGGGCCCATTAGATCGAACACGAACCATCCATCCCAAGCCCGTCAAAACGCCAGGAGGCCCGTAGTAACCCTATCCTCAGTTTAGTCTCCGTATTAGTTCCCTCGACCCGCGACGGAGTTGGAATATATTTCCAAATAACAGTATAATATATCACGTACGACCATAAGATCTAGAGAACTCGGGATCCCGTCCGCTCTCCCATGCCGATAAGCTAGATACTGCCAGATTAGTAGTTGGGTCGGTGACGACCAGCGAATCCCTGGTGTTGTACGTTTTATTTTTCTCCCTGCTCTTGTCTCTTGCTGCCCGATGTCTCCCCTCGAAGTAGGCAATTAATTATTTCAATTTTTGTCCCTTAATTTCTTTTGACGAGATAGGTCCTTGTAATCCGTGGGCGGCCGGATCAATTGTTCTTTGGAGGCAACGATGTCCTTTCTAACTGGTGATCCGCGATAAGCTGGACTACGTGACTGTTAACTCGAGTTTCCTGCGTTCATGCACCCTTATGATTTCTGTAATTCGGTAGGTTTATAATAGCCTCACATCGATATCACGTGCTGCTTAATGATTTACATTAATACCTAAGAGCTTGATTCCGGGTAGTAACTGACATAAGAATGTTGTAATTGATCCAATAAATAATGACATTATAGCTCGTAGTGGTGATGTAAGAAGCCGGGCTACTTAACCCACCACATCAAAGCTCTCGTATTGGTGAGGATAACTCTACATAATTATTAATCGAATACATGTCTTCATATCCAGCTGCATTCGATTATAAGTTGTAACTTAAATATATTGGTTCAGCATAGTAGATACAACTTGGCTTTCTACTCATCTTCATGTTACAAGATCCTGTGAAATAGTTGTCGCTTATAAAAATAAATTGCTAAATCGTTAACTATCGATCTAATCATTTGAATTACCAACTTACCTAATCTACATATACAATGGCACCTAAAGCCGATATCAGTCAAATCTCTCGGATAGGCATCGTAGGGGCCGGTAACATGGGGACGATGATGTCCCTGGGCTTCTCCGAAAACGGCCTCGACGTATCCTTATGGGACGTCTCGGAGAAGAACGTCGACCAGGCGCGGGAGATGGCGAAGCAGACGAAGTCGCTGAAGGGCAAGATCGACCACTTCAAGGACATCCACGAATTCACCAAGAGCCTGGATTCGCAGCCGCGGAAGATATTCATCTTCTCTATCACGCACGGCTGGCCCGCCGACTCCGTCCTGGAGAAGATTAGGGGCGATCTGAAGGAGGGCGATATCATCCTTGACGGCGGGAACGAGAACTACCGCACCACGGAGAGGCGCCAGAGGGAGCTGGAGCCGAAAGGCGTCAAGTGGATCGGCATGGGCGTCAGCGGTGGTTACCAGTCCGCCCGACGCGGCCCGAGTATGTCGCCAGGCGGTGATCGGGAGGCCGTTGAGTTTGTGCTCCCTCTCCTTGAGAAGTTCTCGGCCAAGTCTCCCGTCGACGGCAAGCCGTGTGTTCAGTACATGGGTAAGTTTTCACCTGGCTAATCTCCAACCAAGCCTCCTATTCAACCGCTTTTAAAAACTAAAAAACGTACCCTCCAGGTCCTCGCGGCGCCGGCCACTACGTGAAAATGGTGCACAACGGGATCGAGAACGGGATGCTCTCCGCGGTATGCGAGGCGTGGAACATCCTGCACAAGTCCCTAGGGTTCTCGTACGACGAGATCGGGGCGATCTTCGAAAAATGGAACTCCGAGGGCGAGCTGAGGAACACCTACCTGATCCAGATCGGGTCCGAGATCTGCCGGACGAAGAAGACGCCCCGGGGCGACCAGCACGGCGAGGGCCGGGGCGGGGGCGGGCACGTCCTGGACGACGTGCTCGACAAGGTGGTGCAGGACGACGACGACTCGGAGGGCACGCTGTTCTGGACGGTGATGGACGCGGCGCGCCGGCACGTGGCGGCGCCGACGATCGCGACGGGCCACTTCTTCCGCGTCGCGAGCGGGAACCGGGCGCAGCGGCTCAAGGTCGTCGAGAACCTGCGGATCCCGAAGCCGCGGCGGGTAGACGTCAAGGACGGGAAGGACGAGCTCGTCGAGACCCTGCGCCGGGCCGTCTACGCGTCCATCCTGTGCTCGTTCTGCCAGGGCCTCGAGCTGATCGCGCGGGCGTCCAAGGACGAGGGCTGGGACGTGAACCTGGGGAAGTGCATACAGATCTGGCGGGCCGGGTGCATCATCCAGGCGGACCACATCGCAGACATGCTGGAGCCGATCCTACTCAACGCCCACGAGCCGATCATGAACATGAAGCTGATCGACGAGGT
The DNA here is from genome assembly GCA_902806595.1 of Pyrenopolyporus hunteri. NCBI lineage: Eukaryota > Fungi > Ascomycota > Sordariomycetes > Xylariales > Hypoxylaceae > Pyrenopolyporus > Pyrenopolyporus hunteri. Next base: position 388,608 of record CADCXC010000035.1, on the reverse strand, counting down.
GGCCGCGGAGCTGCGCGCGAACTTCGACGCGCTGAAGACGGTCACGCTGAGGGCTGTCGAGTGGGACAACTACGTCCCGGCGATCAGCGCCAGCTTGGAGTACCTCAAGTACGTGGGCGGGGGCATGCTGGCGACGCAGTTCATGGAGGCGGAGATGGACTTCTTCGGCGCGCACGCGTACGATAGGCCGGGCGTGGAGGGGGAGGACCCGGGGAAGCCGTCGAAGGGGGCGCATCATTATGAGTGGCGGCCTGCCTGAGTTTGATGTCTTTACGGAGCGGGTAAGCCGAATCTAAATTGATGGCGGAGGTTAATGATAGTTACGTGTAATTAGGTACGTACGAAGCACAGGCAAGCGGGTTTAAGGGGGTTAATCATTATCGTAGGATCTTTTACTGTCTATATCAGTGTTCTATCATCGTCACGGCCTACCTCGAAGGACCTAAGGAAATGTGTGTATAAGTGCCAGAGACGGAAAGGGGTGCGACGTCTAAGAAACTCATACCAAGCACCCTGTTAGTTCAGGCGATGCGCATATCAAATTCGTCCACTTGAAGACACAGCACCTATGATAATCTGTATGCGCTACTAAACTGCCCAGGACCTACCTAGGTAGGTATCATTTATCCACATATCTATCCCAATGCTGAAAATGGCGACAGCCGACTTTTCTGAACCGTACCCAAGGGGGTAATTACTTACCATACCCACGAACGCCGCGTAGCCCGCCGGAAGTCTCAGCCGCTCGAAATGTCGTTGGTGACGATAGCTCGCCGGCATGACTCAAGTTCTTGGAGAACATAAAATAACATGTCATTTCGCACCTCTCCAACATACATAGCCTTATTTGCATAGTTCCCCGAAACAACACCGATGAACCAAATGAAAGCCTTACGTCAATGACTCCAACAATTTACCGCCCCCGTGGTCCCGGTAACCTTTTTTGGTCCTTTTATTGCCTTTCTTACTCATCACGAGACGAGACGCCGGGTCGTAAAATCCGCGTCAACCTCAGACAAGGTACCTACCTACCTGCCTGCCTCCTCCGTATGATGAGTCATTTCGTATGCGCGTTGGATATGGCCTTTTTCCAGCGCCGAACCAACGGTCGCTCCGCCAACGTTCCTCTGTCGGCTGAAACTCCGCCGTGTAAGCCGGTCTTACTTTATTGTCGTAAATATCGAAGCGGATAAACCGATATATCCTCGTACCTAACAGACGCGCCAGCCGAGGATACATCATCACGGGGTAAGTGAGAAAGGGAGAGGGGGAGTTACAAGTCACCGGAAAAAGCAAAAAGTTAGACGCGTCTAACATCCCGAAAAATTCTCCCTGGCGCGTGGCCTGGCCTGCCTTTGTACCTACCGGCCTAGGTATTCCCTAGTAGCAGGCAGACAGCAAACTTCCCCATCCCATCCCTTGCACTGGATCCGAAACGCCGGGTCCAAGCCTCGTGCTTCTCGCCTCCGACGGGTTAGCCGCGGCTTCGTGTTTGCCGATGACGACCTAGGACGCAGGAAGGGAGAGAGAGAGGAGGATGTCACGATGGCTCGTGACCATTATAATCTCGTCTCCGGTCTTTGTCTGATGTTTTGACGGTCAAGAGATCTTGCCCCCCGGGCCCCGGAGAGGCTGGGAGCCTATCGATCTTATTCTAACTACCTACCTAGGTACCTCGGTGGCAGTTACCCGCGCGGGTACTTAGGCTGGGTTAGGTAGTAAAGAGGTAGGTAGGTAGGTTGGTAAGTGGCTGGTTACCTATATAAGTGGTAAACGCGATGGTGTCAAGCCCGTCAGCAAGCTGGAATAGCCTCCGAGAACCGAGATTGCAATCATTACCTATCATCACGACTCCCCACCGTCCTTTCTCTCTCGGTCTCACTCCTGCGCCACGGGGGGACTTTGGGAATCCTGTATTACCCTCGCACCTACCTCCCTACCAAGTACCGACCTGTCAGTCATGTCAGCTCACGGGTGGGGGCCGAAGCGACTTACGGCGGACGTGAGCAGGATCGGGGGATGTAAGATGAGAGGCAGGTAGGCAGGCGGGCAGGCAGGTAGGCAGAAAGGAGGAGGAGGAGGAGGAGCAGGAACCTTTTGCGATGCGCCGCCTCAGACACGCGGGTGAGCGAGCGAGCCTCGGGGATGCATGGCAGGACTTTCCCCGCATGTCATCGCGATCATGTGGTCTAGCGGCGGAGTGAGGTTTTGTATCCTGTGTAGGTAGGGATTATGTGTGTGCACGAGTGTGTCAAGTGTGTATGTGTGTGTGTTCATGTGCCATCTCATTCCTATTCACACGATACCTATGCGCTCTCACCTTAATTCTCCGACCTTCCTCCCGTATCTACCTAGGTATCCGCCATACTTTACCTCACCTCACCTTACCTAACCTACCACGGAGGCTTTCCTTATTATAGTATTAGACTCGCATAAGGCCTGCTATTCCTAGTCCCCGGTCCCCAGTTCCCCGGTTCCCTACCACCGCCCCTTCGTGGCTAGGTACCGTAGTGCTGACAATTCTCTTTTTTATTTGTCTCGGACCTCTCTCGGTAATCTGAGGGGTGAGGAGAAGAGGAGGCGTTGCGCCCGAAAAAAAAAAAAAAGAATACATAGGTAGGTAATCTACCTACCTACCTACCTATACCTAACTATGTGTACTAGAAAAGAGTAACACACGAATGAAACAGAGCTAGGGGGGCGAGCCGGGCTGAAGATTTCTGCGTCTTTATTGCCGCTTTCCTGCTTACGGATTTTACCCGACCTCGTTGTCCTGTGCCCTGCTCGTTGTTGCACATTGCGCATCGCCCGCAGACGCCTCGAAGATCTGGTCTGGGGTTTTTTTGGCCGCAGATGCAATAGCCTATATATGTGTGATGTGTGATATATGTAGGTAGGTATGTATGTATGTAGTGTGCTGGTGCTGTGTGCTGTGAGTGTGAGATGTTCTCGCTTACGCCCACCGGTGATATTTTAGGGGGGCTTGATTAGTTGCCCGGACTATGTAGTCTACCTACCTACGTACGTCTGCGTACGTACGTACACACAGTGATGAGATGGAAGCCACCTGGCGTCTCAAGAATTGGGTAGGGCAGCAGAGGCCGATAAGTTTCTCGGCATGCTCGTGCATTGTAGGTCTGTATAATGCGGAAGAACGGACCAACGTACGATCACCTCGCGAGACAGCTTTGCATTTGCCGTCGAATAGGTACCTATGTGGTCGGTTCATGGCTGAAATCGTGCCGTATTATTGTTACTCACGTCGGTGCCCGTGTACCTAATGTCAGGTATGAATGTATGCGTCTAATGGCAAGTTATCAGCAGAGGAAAGCGAATTTAGGATCAACTCGGAGCCAGCATCACGATAGGATGGTGACTATCGTCACGCCACAGCCACAGCAATTTCTCTTAGTTATGTACGTAGGTAGCTAGACCGGTTGAGTCGCTGGTTCTGCTTAGCGGCACGCGCGGCTTACGACGGGGTCGAAGATCACCGCACCGAGATGCTTACGAAACCTCCCTCGGCTGTTTAGAATAGATTTCTTTTTTCCCTTTCACCGTAGAAATTATGTTTCAGCTTTGATCTTGTACATACAGTAGGTATGGGGGCCGGAAGACATTGACATACCTAACGTTAGTGTAAGGCTCTACCGATTCAAGATCCCCCTGATTTGGACGATGGTCATCTATTAGGCAATCCCGAACCTCCCAATATAGCAATGTTGACGGGGAGGCTGCACTGCTGCCTGGCGCAGCTCACATTCGTAAAAATACCCGCGTAGCCGTCGTCGGGCATTTCCATGTCGGACTTAAGTTGAATACACATCCGGACATGCAAACCCAGGTGCCCTATTGTACACATGCATAACAGGCTTACTATGTACCTATGTACGGAGTGCGGGCGGTGAGCCGCGATTCGTTCAGCGACACGGCGACGAGATAACCATTTATGTGGCTCTCCTTCAGGACCCTCGATTGTGGGATGCTTCTAGAATAGAACAGTGTGATTGCCGTATTCTAGGCTGGACGGCAGAGGTCTAGGAGAACTGATAGATCGCATACATGTCCCGATGCTTTCCCGATGAGTATTGTATTGTACGGGCGCGTAGAGACCCCTAGGTTAGACGTGGAGTGGTTGGTGGGGAGAGTAGGTATCGCTTGCTCAGGTGGTGGCAGATTTGCCCTGCGCGAAGCGCTGTACTGCAAGTTTAATTAGCTACCTTTCTTTTCCCTACATCACCCCTACGGCTACGCGACGCAATTCGTATATAATATTGGATACGCATATGTGTATAGCAAATAGTTAGAAATCAGAGGTTAGCCAAAGTCCGAAGTGACCACATCTCAAATCATGTGCCGTGCGCCATACTCCCCTTTTTGCGTTCTGTTCTCTACGGACGTGATGCTGCTGACCAACGCCTGGGCGTTGATAGGCGTACGCAGGGCGCAAGTATCTACGCCCTCGGCTTTTCGAATGAGGGCGAAAAAACGAAACTCCGTCGATTCCTCATCCAGATCGGCACCATATCCAGATAGGTACCACTAAGGTAGGAAGTGAATCATCCGACGGCGTCTCTTCCAGCTCTATACATACTTAATAATCTACCCTAGGGGGGTTTACGCGTTGCCAATGGCCGGCGCGATGGCGGTCTTTGAGAACGTTCGAGGTCCCCGTAACTCCCGAAGCTTGGTTCGCCCTTTCTTGCACTCCTCCCCCGCCGCCACCCTGGTAAATTACATAGTAAACTCGTCTTTGGTTCACCGGTGGAGTTGAAGGAAAACGGTAGGGGTCCAAGCCTCATGAAATGACGAGGACGCCGTGATTTGAGCTGTCTCTCGCCTCGAGGTCTGCCTACCTATAATGTAAACCTCAAAACCACGGCTCGTGGTGAGAAACGGCCAAGGAGAAATTGGAGATCACGAACTCACAAATGCGCAACGCCCAGGTCCGCGGAATGGCTGTGCTTCCCGTTGTACTATTACATGGCATACATACCTATATACCTACCTACCTTTAGTAGGTACTTGGTGGTTGATCTCGGCTCACAGACATGGTTTATTTTCGTCTGGGATACCTGCATGTCAAGCAAGCAAGCATTTTAATAATGCGGGGATGGGGACGGACGGAGATCGCGAGCGTGCCGTACTATGGTAAGGAAGCCTGGAAGGTCTCCATAAGTTGGGGACGTCGTCATTATTCATGAACCGAGCCTCCGTTCGAGCCGTGGAAAGTGCCTGTCATAGCTTAGTAGCATGGACACTTTTTTGCTAGGCTTGTAACGCGTGGCTATCGCCAGCACAGCCCGAAGTTTCGCGTATGCTAGCGACGAGGTATGGGAAATCATCTCGGATCTGCCTACAATCCGCGCTAGAAATCACCTAACGCTGAGGTAGGGGGTATAGATCTTGGATGGTAAAACTGCACGAGATACGCCATAGTATGAATTGTCAAAGAGATCAACCCCTCCATAAAGCGTGACTTGGAGGCCGTAGATGCGGGCAGTGCAATATCCATAGATTTCTATTGGACAGCGACCAGCCGAACCAGGGCACAAGGTCGGAAGCCGTCTTAAGGAGGCGGGGCTAGACAACGCCCTCATCCCGAATGAACACGACGCGCCGTGATGATTTGTACGCATAGTATGTCTCATCACGAATGAAGTCTCCGTGCTGCGTTTGTATGACTGGTATTAACGACGTATGTAGATGGGCATGGGTGGGTGTCTTTGCTGAGCTGAGAAACCTTCGATCTGGCGTAAGATAATGTCCGACTGACTAACTGACTGGCAGACGGACTGGACGACTGACTGAGAGTAAGACTGAAGCAGCAGCATGTGATCGTGTATCGATGCCCGGGCTAGGAACTACGTTGTGCCGAAAGATTCTGGTCAACCCCGAAGCAGACTGCTTATCTGAGTGATGAGACTTACATAGGCGTAACGGGGACGCAGAGGTAAGTGTAAGATTTGCTCTGTGAGTCGTTACGCTGGAGACTTGGCTCTTGAATAACCTGAATACGGTCGCAAAGCTGACGGGACTTCGACATGAAAGCCCCTCCGCCTTGCTACCTAATACATACAGGAGAGAAAATACGGAATTCCTAACCTACACGAAATTCACTACAAACAATCCCCTGTGGCATAGACGCTACAATTCACGGCTAATTCTAGAAACCCCTTCTCTCCCATGTGGCCGAACACGTACCTACATCTGGAGCGGACTCGATGGAGCCCGGGGACCCAATGAAGTCCCGGATGTAATTATCGGGATAAAGCGGAACACATGGTTAGCAGAAATAACATCGCTGCCCTCCAATCGGTACGTATAACATGTTATATTATAGCGGCTTCTTAGAATCCGCGCGGTAATTAGTGGATTTAGAGCGGCTAGTTTGCCGATATGACCATCATCAGATTCTGATGATATTCTATTTGATGTAGTATGTGTGTGGTACGTAAGGAGAAAAGTTTGCCGCTACGGGCCTGGGGGAGTATCGTACATGGAGTGATTGATAATAATAATAATAATATATGGGCGGCTATTCTTTGTGGTCTTGTTTCTCTCCCCGGAGCGCTTTGGATATTGGTCCTGTGAGCTCAGGTAGTCCCGGATTTGTGAGCGTTTAGGATGCCGCTCTATCATCCCCAACGGTTGTCGTCTGGGTCAGGTACCTACCTAGGTAGTCATCGTCAGGTGGTTTATGTTCTTTGGGCGCTTTCCAGCCTTTCTCTGGATATCGTATCTCGGCGTGACCTATGGAAATTTTTCATGTCTAACGTCGAGCGACGTACAATTTCTACACGATGTTTGTCTGACTCCGATCTCGCGCTGAATCGCTACCTCTTGGGTAGGCTCGTTAAAAAGTCTGGTTCGTGATACGGGTGTATTATTGGGAGACGACGTTTTAGCCAAGTAGCCTTCGATGTTGAGTCATCGCGATTATGGCCTATGACTGGTAGCATTAAGTTATCTAATTTGGATGGTGTGGCGAGGATTATGGTTTTGCGGAGGGCTAAATCTGCGGGAACGAGATTTGTTTCGTGATGGCCTCGCATCCCTGCTCATACGCAGAAGGCGGTGACAATCATACCCCCCCATTCGTTACCCCCCCAACTTAAACAACGCAAGGCCACCAGCCTGTCGTCATTAATGCCAGATATTCTGTATAATCTGCCCTTCTAGCGATTCTTGTTGACTTGACGTCGCAGGTCGCGAAAGCCCATACATCTACCTCTCTTAGAGCCTGAAGGATAGCCTAAAAGTACGTTGCCGTGCATGGTGGGAAACGACCTGACTCCGGATCAACAGTCCGCGCTGGGATATCAGCCATGGACTGTGGTGGTACGAGTGACCCCCTCAAAATACCTGCTACCCCTTCAGAATCCTTTATTGGTGAGACACTGCGTGGGCTTGAAGTGGCGGCCTGTGTCCTCTCTGTATCTGCTGCTGTACGCGAAATTGCTACAGAAGCAGAAGTGATCTAGTATTGGTTTGATATACATACAAGAACAATGTCTTATGCTACACCGGAGTGCTTCAGTAGTAATCTCGCTTCATTGGGTATTCCTCCATAATGTATCACCTGTGGCAATATCCGAACTGCTCCTTTTAGTTCACGTAGGTACATCATCTTGCCTTCTTTTCTTATCATACATATACATAATTGAAGATGGGGTACATCTACATAGCCTTTCGGAACCTACGGTGGTAATCACGGGAAGGGAGGCTTTTGGGGGCCTTGCTGATTTTTTGCTCACACATCATTCATTGGAGAGTGATCTCAGCGACGTGAAGGTGCTAGTATGAGGGGCTAACATATCGAGCCCAGGACAGAAACAGCTACATGTATGTAAATAACAGAACTACAATATTAGATGAAGTTTGGTTGCGCGTCTCGCGTCCGCTATAGGTGTTGTCCTGACAAAGGAGAGGCCGGCGGGAGGACCGCGCGGGTACGTTATCTGAGTTGGCCAGGCGAGGTTTGCACGGGGATGGGAATAGACGATTGGGATTCGTCCCTTTCATCTAATATAAATTTGACGACCGCAAAAGTGCGCCATCCCTCGAAAATACGGACAGCCCTTCCTCTTCAAAATCGGCAAACAGTATAATCAGCGAGGTTACGTCAACCAACTTACACTTCCATACGAGGCCTCGTCGTCGTAGGTAAGAGAATGGTTGATTCTGTTTTGCGACGGCCCAGTGGTCTCTCTAGGCAACGCGAGGCTTGCTTCAGCTGCGCCCGATAGAAGATCCTGGCTCGTTGGTGGGCCGATGTATACTTCGGGCAATGTGGCCCGCCACATAGTTGCAAAGACCGGGATCCATACGGATGACTCCTATCCGAAACAAGTATTGATAGTAGAGGCCGTAGCAGGCATCGATGACGCGATACTCCGATTTACGGCAGTGAATAAACTCCATTCTCGACTCAAGATCGAAGGGCCCGAGCCCCCTATGCGGGCGCTCGATTCTACCTAAGGCAACAAGGCTGTGCGAGATGGAGACCAAGATGGTAATGATGTGTTAGGAAGTACATAGAAGGCTGAGGCGAAGACGGCTCTGGGCTGACGAGAGTCATGCTGTAGATGTTCTTGTACGGGAAGAGGAAATCAACCATATGGAGGGGGACGTGAGCCCCAACTGTATCTAGAGTAGATGAATTGTTAGGAGTAAATTTCTTAATACGAACGACTTCGTAACAACCCAGCCTTTAGCTAAGGTATTAGAGACATCACGCAAGACGGTGTTATGGCTGGGTCGAAGTATCCGAGGACATGGCTCTGGACGCGCCCAGGTCCGGCCTAGAGTATCAGTAGGTAGGTAATATGTAGTTGCTCAAATCCCACCAACCCCCCCTTTGGTCGTCAATATCGGCTAGGCCTCCCGGGGACACGAGGGAAAGGAAAGGGGGAAAAAAGACAAAAGGGGATTTCATTATCCCAAAGGTTAGACGTTACACCAAATTACCACGAGCAAATGAGATCACCAGTGAAATGTTGTTGCCGTTGCCGCTGCCGCTGCCCTTTCGGTGGCGATGGGTTCAAGTCCTTTAGCAAACATCGTAGCCTTACCCTTTGTTTTCATTGCTGTGATTTCATAGAGCGGTCGTCATGTAGCACAGGGCGTAGGTAGTGTATTGTATCGTATTGTACGGCGGAACATGGATAACAGAGGCAAGCCTAAATTCTCTCTACTATGGTATAATCCTCCCGCGAATAAAGGATGACTTACAGCAGCGGGTGAGCAGGCAACCAGCTGTCCAGTCGATTTATGCCGTTACCAGGCCTGACATATGTAGCCGTCCATTGAGGAGATAACATCATGGGTGATGTTTGGTCATTTGTTGACGGTGGCGGGTCTGCAGGCTGCAAGACGGGGATGGATGGGGATAATAGCGTAGGAGGGGGAATAATGACGAGGGTGGTTAGATGGAGGAGGGGGGCCGGAGAGGGGTGTACATGTACATGTCTGTGTGTGTGTGGTGGTGTAATGTTGTGTGTATTGTAGATTGTGTATTTGTGTATTTATTTGTGTATTTGTCTATTTCGGTATTTTGTTTTTTGGTCTCTTGGTCTTTTGGTCTTCTGTGTAGGAGTGAGTGTGAAATAATTGGGAATATGGAGGGGAAAGAAAAAAAATTAGAGGGGGATGGAGAGAGACTGGGGAATGAGTAAAGGTTCAAAGACCGAGAAAATGGGAGGAATGATGGATGACTCTTTGCAACCTACCATCATTCCGGCGTCGAACAGAAGAAAAAGTAGGTTGTTCTTGCAAGTTTCGTTGTCCCTTGGCACCCTAGCAGCCACTCACGCAGTAGCCGCTAAACCTTTTGGAGATACCATTACCTTATATGGGTAGGTACCTGGGTACAAGAGCACATATGTGAAGTATTTTGATAGGGCTAATTGGACAGACACGCGTATATACTTAGGTACCTAAGTACTCATATGTGAGTCTTTACAGGGGTTGAGCTGTACCCATAGACAAAGTGGGTGTATCTATATAACGTGTACCTAAGCTATAGTATATGCATCCGTCTCTGCCCCACCTGCTAGAACATGAGAGTCCAATGAGACAGAGCCTATTAGGCAGCTAATCCTATTCTAGCTTAGGTGCTTATACATAATACATACAAGGGAGGGTGAACTAAATGCCCACTATGTCGTCTGTAAGTGGGCTCCTTCATTACTCCAAATAGTCCCCTTTGTTCAATCATCATTCAGTATTCTCGAGCTGGCGACCGTAGACCCATTTCACTGCCTATTCTGGCTGGCTGTCCATATAGGTGGTGGCCAGGGGTCGTCACTGCAGGATGTGTATTCGGAGACATATCTCATTGCTCATGAATTTCCCCCCATCCTCCTTGACCGTAGCTGTACTTGTAAACCGTACATGTTAAGTGTACATGGCTACATCATGTACATCCGTACGTACCTGTCTGTATCTTGTATCCTATGTATCCTGTATCCTACTATCCCCCCCCAGCGCTGCCGAATGGGACTCGTTTTCAAGGTTCTCGTTTCGTTATTCAAAACTCGTCGGTGCCCCAAGCGTCCGCTGCCTCCCCCCGTTTCTCTTTTCTCTTTATCGAACAAGGCCGCCGCAATGTTCGATTTGATGATCTAGACGACCTCCAGGCGACTTCTTGAAAGTCTGCTCGAGTACTGTTAAAGAGCGATATCAGAAAAACCCATAGCTTCTATTATTTACATTTTATTGTCTTTGTTCCTCGACGTCCCCCAGAACCGTTCTGCTCTTACACCTCACTCCCCTCTTCAAACGTGCTCTGCCACACACTCTCTTCTTTGAACGCCTCTCTCTCCTCTACTCGATTTGCAGTGGCATTGACTTGCACTCTTGCAATCTAAAAGAAGAAGAAAAACATCAAGAAGAACAGAAGAAAAAAAAAAGAGAAAAACAGCAAAACGATCCAATTTACCAAAATACGTGCTCCAATGCAAGTTGACAGTCCTTCGACAATTCCTTCTAATACTTCTACTCTTATGATTCCTCCCTCTCTCTAGATTAAAAGGCGCCACACCGGTATTACTCAAAGGAAGAAACCGCCGTTTGCATCTTGTTCGACTCACGTCGCCATAACCTAATTGTACAGATATTCTTTTTTTATTCTACTTTCCAAGAGAAAAGTCGATCTCCCCTCAACCTTTGTTCTTTGGTCAATCGCCACTACCCGTCTGGATCTGGATCCATTCCCAGGCTTCCACGCGTGTGACCGTCATTTTTCCCTTGCAACGTGCTAGTTCAAGGTTGGGAGTCACTCGGGGGTCCCATTTTATACAGTCTATATTCGGCGTCTACGATAAACCGGGGGGGGAGGCATAACGTTTAGCCACCCTCGATCCTAAAGCCAGCTTAGCCCAGCTTAGCCATACCCGGAGCCCGGGGGGCCTTTTCTTATACCTACCACCCACTGTAGGTACCCTGCCTACTCCCTCAGCAGCCTAAGCAGATACGCAAATACGCAAATACCTACCCACCCCCCTGAAAAGGTTCAGCAAAGACCACCTGTACGAACAGCCCACATAGCGGTAATGATCGGACTGTCTTCGCCACCTCACACCAGCCAAAGAGTCATCGAATCGGTACCCGAAGGCCACCTAGACTACTAACTACATACACCCTGTCACCTTTTCGCCTTCACTCGGTTCTCTTCTACCCTTGGGACTTGGAACACGCGACTCATCGACCCTCACGGCCCTCCTCTTAGCCTGAACGTCGTCGCCTATTCGCCTCAGGTATAACTTCATTTTAAAAGACTTCGGGGTCGCCCTGTCTTCCACCCGGTTTTAGAACCTACCAGCCGCATATGCACAACTCCGTCCGGTAGCAGATCAGTGGTTGCAGCCTGTACCTTGCATAATCGATCCCTCACGCGCGCTTCGATAGTTATCTTATTTCTAATCGCGACCAATCCGACGTCACCACGCTTTACTCGAACCGCGCCGACCCCGACATCGAATTTGTCCAAATCCTATATTTTTGACTTGACTTACACGTACATACGTACCCGCGCCGTATCGCACCGCCACAACCCGCAACTCGCACCCGTTTTATAATAATACCTTCTCCTCGACACCTTCTCTTTTTCCTGTGACACCCTCGGTCCGGTAGGAGCTCCAGCTCGATGCAGATCTAGCTGGTGCGACTGCTGTCACTGTCCCCCTCCCCTTTGTTTCCTTAGCAGAAACAAATAACCACACCATGCAGCTTGCGATAGCCATATCATCCACTCCAGTCGTCCGTCCTGCTCTGTCCTCCGGTTTGATCGTTCGTGAAACCTTGGTTATAGGCACCCTTGTCTAGAACCTGCTCTCTTTTTCGACTTCTCGGCGGCTTTGCGATAGCTGATTATACGCTGTTGCGAAGGCTCCTAACTCGATAAGATTTCACGCTCCGTTTTTCGGTATAACGATCTAATCGGTTGACTCTGCTCCGCGGACGACTGGAGGTTTTAATCTCATAGAAGATCTCAACCTCTCCTCCCTTAACCAAAATGAGGTGCAGCGAACATGATTCGCTGGATTTCATCAATTCCTCCCAAAATGGACCTTATAGTTCCTCAATAGCCTCCTCCGCCTCGTCGTCTTCGGCCTCCGTTTGGTCTGAAACGTCATCACAGTCCTCCTCCGACTCCTCCGTCTCCGCATGCGCCTCTGACCCGTCGGAGCAATGCGATTCTTTTTCTTACATCCGGAGGTCTATGCCTTCCCAGTCTGACGTCCTGTCTACTCAGATATTACCAAATAGTTATTGGCCCGCACAATGGCAACCGTCCGAGGTTCCGCTGGTACTCCGGCAAAATCCCCGGCGCACCAGCAGCAGCGCCACGACCAGGACAGGATGCCCTCCGCCTCTGGTTCGCCAAAGCGATCGCAAGGTCAATTTTGTCGATAGTCTCGTCGGTAAGCAGTAACGATGTATCCCTACCCGTGTTCGCGAGCTCAACAACCACTTTAGATTCGTCGACCCAGATAGTAGAAGCGATATGGCCTTTATCTTCCGTTTTCCACCGGCAAGAATTGGGCCACAAAGCCGTTCTACCTCTGCGCACTTTCATCCAGGAGACTCTGCGCCGATCTCGCACGAGTTATTCTACCTTGCAGGTAGCGTTGTATTACTTAATCCTGATTAAGCCTCATGTTCCCAAGCACGATTTTACCATGGAGCAGCCCGACGACCTTCACGCGAATCGGGTTCTCCAGTGTGGTCGTCGAATGTTTTTAGCTGCTTTGATCCTTGCTTCCAAGTATCTGCAAGACCGAAATTACTCGGCACGGGCCTGGAGTAAGATCTCTGGGCTCGCGACGCAGGAAATTAATCAGAACGAGATGGCTTTTCTAATTGCTGTAAAATGGAAACTACACATCACGGACGATGTTTTTAAGCGGTGGACCGAGATAGTTCTACGGTACACGCCGCCTCAACCACCGTCTTCCGGGTCGGCCTGCTCTCAGCTTTCGGAACAGCAAAACCAAGACTGGAAGAATCTGATTCTCAAGCTCGAACCTGAGCTAGAGAACATCGAGGATCTCATCCCATTGAGCCCGTCAGCTACCCGGATCCGAGATACCACGCCGATTCCGCCGCCGTCCAACTTTACCCAGGCGGATAAGCCGCCGAACTGCTACGCGGATGATCCGTCTACACCTAAGACGTATAATATCCCCTTCGTCATGGAGCCCACACCGGCCACTGTACATACCCCAGGTCGTCTCGCTCCGGCTCTAGGTCTACTTCCCACTCCTCGCCTTACTCCGCAACCGATCGGGTTTAGCACTCCCGCCGCGAGTGCTGCTACTTGTCTCCTCAGCGGCAAGGGCTCGATGGGTTTCGCCATGGCTCAGGCTGCAAACGTCTGCGCTTCGCAAAACTTGGACAGATGGCCCGGACCGATCGGCTCGTCCCCTTCAAGCTACGTTTCTACCCGCCGTTCCTCGCTTGCTAATATTTCGACCGCGTCTTCGCCGGAGTCGATGATCTCCGATTCGTCAAGGACGTCTCGCTCGTCTTCTATCTCGTCAGCTTCGTCATTGGCCAGCGCGCCGTCCACCAAATTGGATGTTCAGGCGCGATGCCGATACGCGAAGCTGTGCAGTGAGAAGTACAGCTCGAGACCTATCATCGCCTCGGTTCCCGAAGACTACGAAGAAAACTGCATCACATCTTCGCCCGAATCCTACACCGGCCCGGTGGGTAAGGATTTGGTGCAGATGTCGCTGGAGACTCCCCTGGCACGGGGGTATGATTTGGACGATGCCGCGAGCGCGGCCCGCGCTCTGCAAGAGCTTCACAGCTATCATCATCGCACGAATCCCCAACCTCGTTCGTCGACTAAGCTCGGCGCGAAGCGTAGCCGGCCGTTATCGATCGATAACTCGGTCCAGGAGAACGTGCGGGAGATACTGAGCACCTATGAATATTACGAGAAGGAGCACTTCGAGACAACGACCCGGGGTATCGTGTCGGAAGATCTAGAGAACCAGCAGACTCCGGTCCAGTCAAATGGGGGAAGGAAACGGGTTTGCTGCTCGTCCAGCGTGCGGTCATACGTTATCCCCGCGATCCACCCCGCTGCTGGCGGTCCCGGTGGACCGGGCATGTGGGAAGGCATTCTGAACTAGGAATTGCTCGCTGAGCCGTAACTCATCGCGCAATCCATGGCAAACAAAACCCTTGTGACAATATTCAACTATTTCATTTGTTCCGGAACGGGAAAGGTTCGAAGGTTCTTGATACCACATCCATATTTGGAAGCTACAGTCTATAGACGAACCCCGACGATGATCAAGGCCCGGGCGAAAAGCTTTTATCTTCACAATGCATGCATTTCCAGGATCACAGCATATCGGGGCTGGTAGGTGGGGGTAAGTTGCTTGTGTACGAATGGACAAGGGAGGTGCGTTATTCTTTGTAATTGGTGTTCGGAGGGGATAATCATAGTGGTTGAAGAGCAATAATGGCTAGGCAGTTGGCAGCCCAAGCCGCGTCAGCGGCAACAAGACGGGCGACTCGAGGGGAGACGAAGGGGAAAAGAACTTAGCAGTATATGCGACACCTCGAGCCGGCCGCATCATGTTAGAAGATTTTTATGTCTTTTGCTTGATTTGTCCGATTCCTACGACAAGTCGTACCCGCGAACGCGCCGAACGATATCTGGCAACCCCGTCGAAATGCGGGCGCCGTTTGTCCTTCGACTTTAGTAGCTACTACGAAAAAGCACAGAGACATTATAATTTCTACCTATCTGGCCTGAAAAGGTTTTGCGCAATCGAGTATCAGAAAGCTTCGAGTACAAGAGAGAAAAAAGCAGTCTACTAGAGAGCCTTGAGGAGAGACAGCCCTCGCAGATAGTATGAAATTTCAAATTAGCTTCGAGCCGGGAAAGCTATTTTGATGCTCCTCCGTTGAGTGCGAATTTGCTTGTTTGTTTGTCTTACATCTCTCGTGTGAGATCGCGTTGAGTTACTGACAAGACTCCTGAAGTTGTGGATCAAAAGAGGATAACCACGAGATTCCCTCTTCACCCCTTTTTCTCTCTCCATCCGTTCGTCCGTCGCACGATGGCCAAACGTTTGAAATTCGACACGAATCAGGTACCGAATCAGGATTTCGCACCTCCCCTTGTTTGCTGATGTGAGGCAGGTCTAATCTGGTCTGGGTATGAACCGATCAATCAGTGAAAGAATACTTACGATAAAATGAGAGCGAAACGATGGCTACCCGCCTACGTCGAGTGTGGATCGGCCGGTGAGTCATCGTCAACCACGCAAGCGCACGAGGAGCCGCTAGCTGGCTGGTGGGAAATCCGTCCACCCTAGTTTGTTTTCCTATTTTTCTCTTTTCTTCCTTTTCTCTTTTCTTTTTTAGTTGCCGAACCAACCAAGTCGCGCCCCGACCCAACCCCCGCCGCTCCCTCATTCGCTGCTTCGCCCAACCACAACCGCGGATCGCCGGGCTTAATCTAATTACCGCTTCAGGCAACCGCCTGGCGCCAAGGGGTTTAGCCAACCGTACATGCGTACCTACATGCTAACGTACACTGGTACACGCACCCCGGTCCGGACACATGTATGGATCTCTACGTACATAAATAATAAGTACGATTGTATTATATAGGTAGGTAGGTATATGTAGGTAAGTCGGCACCCCCCGTCTACGGATACTTACTGCCGCGGTGAGTGGTGAATTACACGCAGGAAATATGCGCTGGCCGTTCACGCTGGCTACCTGTATCGTTGTTGTTTATACATGCTAGGTAAGGTATCAGATAGGCAGGGTAGGTTCATAGATTCATACACCATCCCATACCGCCGATTCCGTAGGGAGCGGACCCATCTACATATCGCTTGCCTAGTTCTGTTAGATTAGGTAGGAAGGCAGACGGACAGACAGGTAGGTACCCGCCTATATTGCTACGTACTACGTACATGTCTGGTAAGTATCGAAGTTGATCGCTTCGTCGTCCTTGTCTGTCTATCTATGTCCATCCACCCGTCTACCTATCTCATCTCCATACATACCTACCCTCTTGCTTGACTAAGTGGTTAGGTAAACCACCTAGCTGGCCATCTGGATCCCGCTGCGCTGGTGCGATGGGAGGTGGGGGGTAAGGGTGGGGGTGGGCAGGCGGAGATGGCCTTGAATCTATACCTACCTACCTACCTACCTATACACTGCCTATGTACGGCAGAAAGCAGCAGAACAAACCCGCTCCTACGGGGCTGCGGGGACGGGCGCGATGTCGTGGTCTGCGCTGCCTAGGTACTGCTTGCTTGCTTGCTTGTTGGCTGGCTGGCGGGCGGGTTTGCGGGCGGTAAGTAAGTATGGTACCTATGGTATGGTATGGGATGGGACCTAGGTGCGATACCTAACGGACTGCGCGTCACGAGGTACGGGGTGCGACGGCTTTCCCACTTCTTACATCCCCATCCCACGTCCACTCCGTATATATAGTACCAGATATATATATATATATACATATCTACATATATATACCCACATGGCTATATCCATGTATTCCTAGTGTAATGTTGTCCGCGGTAGGGCTATGGATCGCGGTGTGTCCGTACCTATGTATGTATGTATGTAAGTCACGCTCAACGACGCCAGACGAGGCGAGACGAGGCGAGACGAGACCCAACCCATCACCGCGCGACGGGGCTTCCATTCGGAGCGGGGTCTTGGGGGTTTTCTGGGGAAATAAGTGCAGGTAGGTAAGTAGGTAGGTACCTATGTAGGTTGGAGGATGTAGGTCACGAGGGCCGTCTTGGGTGGTTGTGACTCTTACTGCTGGTGGATCTACTACTTACTTCCTTACCTACCTCCCTCCCTTCCTACCTACCCAGGCACTCCCTTACTTACTTTACGAGTAAGTGTAGTCGTGTATGAGGGGGTCGTTATTGTATAATACCTACCTCCCTACCTTAGGTAACTTGCATGCTGGCTCACGCGCCGTCACAGGAGGTACATGTAATAGACCGCTCTTATTTACCTTCTATCTATCTATCTATCTATCTATCTATCTATCCGTCTATCTGTCTATCCAGGTATATATAAACGCGCGACTGTCTGGCGTTTGAGAGGGCGGACGGAGATGTACTTGCCCCAAACCACACCCTACCCAGCTGTGTAGGTAGGTAGGTAGTACCATGCCAAACGCGAGTGTGGGAATGGGCGCGGAACGGAGGGAAAGGCTTTGTGGTGGGTTAGGGGTAGTAGGTACCTAATGGAATGGCTTTAGTCCTCTGTGTTCAAATCCCGTGGGCAGGTTAGTCAGTCAGTCAGTCAGTCAGTCAGATGGGCATGGGGGAGTTTTATGTGTCATAGGTAAGGTGTGGTGAAGGTGAGTAAGTGTATATGTATATGTATATGTATATGTATATGTATATGTAAGTGTATGTGTAAGCAACCAAGCTGCCACGCTCAGACTCCCTAGGCCGGGTAGGCAGCTTAGATAAGTGCCTAGGTTGATGTTACCTAAGCCCTTCATGACAACATTCCTTGCCTACCTAGGTAGGTAGGTACCTCGGTAGATATAGAAAATGTACGGCTACACACCTAGGTGTAAGTACCTAGGTAGGTGGTTGCCTAATACAAACAACGACGTAATTATAGCCAGGCGCGGCACCACGTCTCATGAAGACCTCGACGGCGCTCATGTCCTCCCGGTCTGCAGTGCTTAAAACCTATTCGTACACGCGAAGAAGCGGAGCAAGTATTATACATAGTCTACTCCAATGTATTTCCCTGGACATAAAACACCAAAGTCGAAATATCCCCCGTCTCTCCCTCCCCTCTCCTCGACCCCGCCGTAAGACTCATCGCCTATGACTCCCCACTCTCGCTTTCACTCTCACCTCCGAGACTAAGCCGGTACCTAATAACTACGCTAGGTAGGTAAGTAGGTAGGTATGGCTACGCACGGAGCAGGAGGACGGATGGAAGGAAGTGGCTGGGGATGAGAAATCATACCTAAGTGAGATGGAGGTGAATGAGTCAGTCGGCTAGTTAGTAAAACCCCCATCCACCCGCCAACCCAGCTGTTTGAAGCATCGATACTTACCTACCTATCTAGTCGTTTCTATCTCATCTTACTCACGCCGAGTCCATGCCGAGTCTATAGGTAAGGTACCTAGGTAGGTAGGTATCAAGCATGTCCTCAGCACGCCCCAAACTCGCACTACCTAAGTCCTGGGGCTCCCTCTCCCCTGGTATATCATGATAGCGTGGATGCTTACCTACATACTAGACGGGCCGCCATAGATACTTGACGTCGGATAGAACCTCTTACGTTAGGTACCAAGTAGGTGTGTAAGTACTCCCTTAAGTTAATGCTCCTGGGAAGGTAGACGGTACTATAAAGCGAGAGCCAATACTTAGGTGGTAAGTGTAGAGACTGTAAAGCACCTAGGAAGCGTGTAGAAGACGTATGATTAAGTTCTGGGAAAGTCACACCTCCGTACCTCCTTAAGATACGGTTATACTCACGCTGGGTATAAACCAGCGATTCCAGGGGTATCTTAGACGGGGTAGGAAAGAAAGAGAAACCTTATAAGCCTAATTTTTTTGTCTTTTTCTATTTTTACTATAGTTCGGCGGTACAGGATAGCATCAAGCTTGTAACATGCGCGCAGACATCAGGTCAGCCCGTAATCACCGCGATACCCCTGGCCACAAAACGAGAACATATGGTTGATGCGAAGAAGTGAAACGACGAAGGCAATTTCACGTAGTATTAAATTTGACAAGACTAGCCTCGTCAGAGCCCATAGAAAACCCAAGCAAATTCATCGCGCCAATCAAAGATCCCACTCATGGCTATCTAGAAACTTACCAAGGATCCTATCGAGGATCCTATCATGCGACAACCTCAATGACTAGAATGAACTATCGGCGTGTCATCCTCAAAGATGCCTACCCGTCTCCTGAAATGTAAGGCGAATGTGACGACGGCCGGGTGTTCGATGGCGGAAATTCTCGACGAGCTGGCAAGCCTTAGTGAGAAGGGTATGTGATTAGAAGGCCATCACCAAGCAGTGTCGAGCTCGCCGTTGGCAGCATTGGAGTCTTCTTGCTCACCACCCCAGGTGTCGTTTCCGGAACCACCCCACTCGTCGACTGCCTTGGCTTTGCCCTTGGATTCGGCTCCGGCGTTGCCACCAGAACCCCAAGCATCAGCGCTTCCGCCGCCCCAGCCGTCGTCTGCTTTAGTGTTGGGCGCATTGCCCCAGCCCTTGTTTGCTCCGGCCTTAGGTGTATCGCCCCAACCGTCGTCAGCCTTGGTCTTGGAGGTACTGCCCCAACCATCGTCGGCCTTAGTCTTGGACGTACTGCCCCAGCCGTCGTCAGTTCCGGCCTTGGGCGCACCGCCCCAGTCGTCAACTGCTCCGTTGGTTCCGTTGGCTCCGTTGGCTCCGGCGGCCTTAGTGTTAGAGTCGGCACCCCAGGGGTCACCCTTTCCGGCAGCGCTCTTCTTGGCACCCTTGGAAATGCCCATTATCCAGTTGTCGTCGTCGTCTCCGGCCTCGCTGTCGTCGTCCTCCATCCGGTAGTTCTTTGGGTCAACACCATCAGGGATATATTGCTGGAGGAAATTGGGCACCGGTTGCTCGGACTCCATGAGGATCTTGGTTAGATCCACGGCGAGAGGCTCGTCGTTATCGGTGTAGAACGACGTGGCAGAACCCGTGTAGCCGATGCGGCCGGTCCGACCTGGAAAGTGTTAGTCAATGGCTTAATTTGCTTGAAGCGGAGATGCCACCTACCAATACGGTGAATGTAATTCTGAATGCCACCGTGGTCCACGTTCGGGAGATCGTAATTGATGACGGTCTTGACGTTATGCACGTCAATTCCGCGAGCCGTAACACCGGTAGTAACAAGTATGGGTGTCTCTCCGGCGCGGAACGCCCGCATCGCGTCCTCTCGCTCGCGCTGCGTGCGGTCCGAGTGCATCGATGTGCACGGAAGCCCCTTGTGGTAGAGGAAATCATCGATTTCGTCGGCAGTGCGCTTGCTATTGACGAAAACGATGACTCTGCAGGGCTTCATAGAAGTCAGAAGGTCAATGAGGGCCGTCTTCTTCAAATCCTGTCTCACGAAAATCACATCCTGAGCTATGTTCGAGTGAGTGCTTCCGATGCGGCCGACGTGGAGGCGAATATGGTTCATCGCAAGATGTTCCTTCGCAACCTTGCGAACGGCGGCGGGAAATGTAGCCGAAAACAGCAGGTGCCTCACATTGCCCTCGTCATGTTCTGCGATAAACGTTAGATACATACACATCAACGTGATAGGAGCGTATGTTTGCTTACCGCCACCGGAGAGGATCTTCTCCAAATCCTCCTGCCAGTCCGACTCAAGCAGCTCATCAGCTTCGTCGATTACCATGTATCGAAGACGCCGAAGAGACAGCGAGTTGGGTCGATACATGATATCGATGAGACGGCCGGGTGTGGCGATGAGGACGTCGCAACCTTGTCCGATCTGATCGATTTGGATATTCAAAGGTCCCCCACCATAGATGACGCAGGGACGGAGCATCGTGCGGTAGCAGAACTTGCGTGCTTCGAAGAAGATCTGAGTCGCCAACTCTCGAGTAGGGCAGAGCACCAGAACAAGTGGTTCGGCTCGCATACGCTTGCCTGCTTTGGCCTCATCCTCAGTCGGGCGGGGGGCAACCAGCTTCTTGGCCTTGCCCATCAGCTCATTCAAGATGGGAATGAAGTAAGCTGCGGTCTTGCCAGAACCTGGAAAAGAAACGGGTTAGCAGATGTCAAACAGAATGAGATTGGCATATAGTATAGTCACTCACCAGTCTGGGCGATAGCGATCAGGTCGTATCCCATATTGATGGCCGGAAGGCAGTACTTCTGGATTGCGGTAGGCGTCTTGTAGCCTGCCTTATCGACATTCTCCAACATGACGGGGTGAAGGCCCGCATCTTTGAACTCGAAGACGGGGATAATTCGCTCCAAGCCCTCTTGACGGACTTGGATCTCCGCAATCCTGGGGAGAGTTATGAGTTAGCATGCCATTTAGCCGTTAGAGGCGCAAGGAAACTTACTTGGAGAAATCGACGCCGGCACCATGTCGCTGATCGGGATGACCGAAAATTTCATTCTCTAACACGGGATGCACGGGACCAATGTAGTCGTCGCCGCCCTTCCACTCGTACACGGGGGCGTTGCTATCCCACTGACGGTCAGTATCGGTTTCGGTGTAGTCATAAGCGACGGGTTTGGTCCAGCCGATAATCAGCTTGTCAGCGTGCTCGGGAGCCTTGGTAGTGGAAGGCTTGGCGGCTTGCTCAGGGAGCGCCGCGGCGGGTTTGTCAGAACCCCAGCCGTCAGACATCTTGGACGATGAATTGACAATGGCGATTGTGACAACTAGAGTTATTGATTAGTATGAATAGACGCCTTTATGTTTAGGTAATTAATACGTTTGAACCAAGAAAAAAAGATAGAGTAGTTCAACGAGCGGGCGAAGGACTTGGGTCGGTGATGAAACGAAGAATGCTTGAAGGGGGATAGAGTGACATGGGATATTGCTCTTCAAGTTACCAAAGGTACGAGAATATAATGGGGATATGAAATAGAGCTAGTGCTCGTCGAGAGAAGTGAAGCATGCTCAGAGGAAATAGGGAAAGAACTAGAAGACTTACATGTCGTATCAGGTTCTCAAGACCTAGAGTTTACTCGGCTGTCGAGCGTGTCGAGTGCGTTACCGCAAAATCCTGAGTGGTATAATAGTTAGTCGGAAATAGAGATGAGTCGAAGGAAGTCTAAGTAGAAATTGAAAAGAGAAAAAGATAGGAAAGAGTCGTCAGAGACTCGTTTTGTTAAACACGAACTGCGTTAGGATGGTATGTTGCGTGGAGCGCAAGCTCACCCAACTATCAGTAGCGACTAAGAAGCCGCGACAACAAATTCCAGTGAATAGAATAGAGAGTGTTCCTCGGAGTTGTGTATATAGCTTAATAGGTAGAGGGGATGTGAGGAGTTGAGGCGAGTGGTATGGGATGTAGATAGGAGACAAGGGGATGACAGGGATAGGCGGGTAGGAGCAAGAGGCTCGGAAGGGGAAGAAGAGCCTTACTTGCTAAGGGAGGTAATAGTTTGGGACACGGTAACGTGTAAGGTAGACGCGTAAGGTAGACAAGCTACCCCGAATGAAATGCGGTTGGTGTGCGAAATTGGGGATGAAGGTGAAGGTGATGGAGGGGTTGAAGGTTGGGTGATGAAGATGGAGATGGAAATGGAAACGGGGACTAGAAGGGAAGACAGAGAGAATAGTGATGATACTTACCTTGGTGTAGTTATGCGTCAAGGCAACAGAGAGCCGGAGGTGTGTTTCTCTGAACTCAGAGAGGATCAACGTTCTGACCAGAGGAGGTTGTGTTGAAGAAGAGAGAGAAAATCAAGAGTAGGGCAGTGGGGTGGGAGATCAGTGTTTAAGTAAGAATCTTAATCACCCAGTGTCTTGCCTGGAAACTAACCGGTCAGTGATCCGCAAAATAATAAGAAAATTGAAAGAGGCACTTGCTTGATTTGAGCAGTTGGGTACCTACGTACGAACGTACTTGGATACTTGCTCGGAACTCGGTGGGCAGGCAGGTATCTCGCTTGCTCTGAAGGGAGGGTATGCGCACCTGGGTATAGTACAAAGGTATAGCCCGAAGTATAGGTGTACCTATAGGGGTCAGGAGGTTTTCAAGTAAGAAAGGAAGGGACTGGGCAGGGAAAAGGCCGATTTTGGCTTAGGCTACTGATTCTCTAAAGCTTCAGGGTGGAAGGCACACTTGAATGTAACTAGGATATATGATGTACACATGTACGTGATGCGTGTTTCCAGACTCGAGAATCAATCACCGGGGGCGATTAGACCGAAGAAGGCGGATACTGGGTTGATATGGTCAAATCACGTATGAAAACTTCCAAGTCGTGGCTACCTGTATACAACCCAGCTGTCAACGAGGAGGGAAGCCCGGTTTGGGAACTGGAAGGCACTGAAGGGACTGATAACTCGTGGATAGGAGGGGGTCGCCGACTGTGCATCTCACCTACCTAGGTAGTATACTGGTATGCCTTAGGTACTTTGACGAATTAGCTACTCACAGATCCCCATGGAGGTTCTTGAGGGTTCCTTTTTGTGTCCTTTGAGGGTCGCTATTATCGTTTACTGTACGTTGACTTGTGATCTGATAGTGATGTTCCTTCTGTGATAAAGGGATCCTCTTCGTTAAGATATCATCTATGAGGAAAATCAGCCACTGGTCTGTTAATAGAGGGTTGGCGATATGATGGGTATGGGCTTGGCTTTTAATTACGCACTTACATGGTGCTGGAGTACTGAGAAAGAAGGATAACTACCTAGCTAGGTAGGTATGTAGGTAGGTAAGGCTTCATATCGAACCATATTTGGTGATGATGCCCCAAGCTTCCTTCTAAGCTGAATTTGAAAACTAGCTCAAACAGTGCTGCACATGCGGTTGATTAGATAATGTACGTGGGTTCACTCGATCATAAATATTCTGTGTTCTATGAAATGTTTGTTGGAATCTATATTACTGACTTAGTCCCTACTTGTGCGGCTAACGGTTTATGAGGTGGGGGGATGGGGTACTTTAGGAGATACTTCTAAAGATGGGCATATATTAGGTAGGTGAGAGGCAGGTGAGAATCATGAGAGGCAGGCGCGTGTAAGGGAGAGGGGCATATTAAACTGGATTGTAAAAATCAGACCTACTTACCACAGAACCTCCTATGAATAGCATAGAGTTGAAATTGACGAACTGGTAATGAGGGGTTCCATATGAAAAGGGTATATTTCGTTTGCCGTAAATTAAACTTCCTAGAGCATACTCCGTAGTGCTTCGAAGCCTACATGATATACCCGTCCCAGAGGTGTTCCTCATCGTCGAATCGTGACGTCTGCTCGTAATCGCCCATACCATCCTTCAACACCTGGTCCAGCGTCGCCGCAGCTCTACCCGCCATGCCCCCCTCTTTTTTAGCATAATCCACGCCGGCCTCAACCGCCGCCCTGAACCTCTTCTGGAAGATATCCTGCCTATCCTCCCGGTTGCGGTAGATCTCGCCGTCCTCGCCTCGGGGAGGTTTGAATAGGCCAAGGTACCCCAGCGGGTCCGGCGTCCGCGGCACGCAGCTTATGTTGCTGAACCAGTCGTTGGGAGTCCAGGGCGCGGCCATTCCCGGCTTGAAACCCATCTCCAGGAATTTGGCCAGCACCGACATCTGCCTTGGGAAGGACTGGCCGTACTTCTTAGCGCCAAAAGTAGTCCTTGGCGCAGAGGTCCAGCCGCTCTTCGCGGTGGGCGTCAGAGCAGGCTTGATGCTCCATCCAAGCACCGACATGAAGTCTCGAAGCGGCTTAACCCAACAACCGGCGCTCGAGACGACGTCTTCTCCGGCGACTTCGAGTAGCCATTCCATATAATTGAGACCGTCATCCTTCACCTCCTGCGCGATGTTGGTCATGGTCCCGCGGATGTAGAGCATGATTTTCTCTACGTGGGGCCGTATTTCATCCGCCGGTAGGGCTCGTAATAGCTTCAGTAACTGGCCGCGCACGGGTCCGGACGAGTCTGACATCATAGGGAGGAGCCTCTGCAGCAACATCGACGTGCCTACCGGATTTGCCGGCGGATTCGTCGAGAGCTGGCCCGCCAGATAGGACAACGCATCTCGGCGTTGGGTGTCTGAGCGGGAGCTCGTGAGAGATAGATTATGCCGGAATCGTTCCGATGGGTTCGGCGCATTTTCGGCTAGCTGTTGTTGCAATACGATAGCTACGCAGTTTATTTAGTATGATTGACCTCAATTGCGACAACGCGACCACGAATGAAGGAATGAATGGTATAATACCTTTGGATTTAAAACTCGTATCTGTGAAGTTGGAAGGCTTCGGTTTGGCTTTCCCTACTTTCAGCTTGGGCTTCTGGAAGTCCTTCTTCTTTTCCTTCTTCTTCTTAGCGCTGGAACCCATCTCGACTCGATCATTGGGATGAGCAAGACTCGGCGCGGTAGTCTAGCTGATCGAGTGTCGTATTACTGCTGTCTACGGGTAGTTTCATTTAATTTGGTTTATGGACGGTATTCAACTTTTTGGCGGTAATGGGCGGCATAATTCGCTATCTCTTATCTTAGTGTGGCGCCAACTCTCTTTTATCTTATCGGGTTGAGGCTTGCCCCTCTTAGATTTAGTGGCTTAAGCTACGTTCAATTAGGTCATCTTCTGTACATGTACGTACTCAGTCAGGTACAGGACAAGACGTCAAAAGAGTTCTCAAATTCTCCTTGAGGGTAGTTCCCATTTACACGTATCTTAGGGTAATAGGACTAAGTGAGCAAGGCAAAATGGCGGACAACACAACCGTAAGCGCTATATTCCCGCGAGTTTCCAACGTAACTCTAGCTAAGAAAACCCAAGCCCTCCGTCAACACAGAATCGATAGACGAAGCGCTGCACCGACTCTCCAAGAAACCCGGTGTCAGGGCCTGGCTGACGCTGGACCGGACCAACGGCGCCGTGCTCAAGACCAACGGCCAGATCTCCACGATCCGACCCGCGCGATCCACGAACAACCGCCGGCCTTCGCTGCCGAGCCCCACGGGCGGTTCCTTCTCCAGCGACGTCAGCGCGAATGCCGCCAACAACGAGACGCAGGCCGCCGTGGAGCTCGCCAGCATGGTGTGGGGCTTCCTGACCGCGGCGGGCAGCTTGGTCGACGAGATCGACTCCGAGGTAGGCGGACCGGCTGGTGTCTTGCTGCGACCGACGTGGGGCTAATGAGTCGATGT
Organism: Pyrenopolyporus hunteri; assembly: GCA_902806595.1. Taxonomy (NCBI): domain Eukaryota; kingdom Fungi; phylum Ascomycota; class Sordariomycetes; order Xylariales; family Hypoxylaceae; genus Pyrenopolyporus; species Pyrenopolyporus hunteri. The sequence continues at coordinate 362,260 of CADCXC010000035.1, read as the reverse complement.
AGGACGAGCTGAAGCTGCTGAGACTGCGCACAAAGAAACAAGAGCTGGTCATCGTCCCCGAAGCAAAGTACTTACTTGTTGTTATTCACGACACGCCCCCAGTGTGATATATCGATGTCATATTTGCACCTAAGCGGCCAAGTTTGGAGAATCCTGTATGATCTTCATTGGGTCGTTTCCGAGTCGGTAACTACATCATCATATATGGCGTTTGCGGCGTTTAGGGCTGGCATTATACCCAAGATTGCCAGGGAGGGAACGGTCTGTTTAGTTGACACGCCATGCTTTGGTATGAGGCGGTCCTAGTGTTGGAACTCAAGCTACTTCTAATAAAGACTTTTATCCCGCATTCTCATCAACTATAAACGCCATGATGTTGATTTCCGCGAAATGTTAGCCGCTTACAAGAACGCGCAATTGGTATCAAGAAAGCCTGAAACTACTCTCGTCGGAACTGGAATATTGACATGTAAGAAGCAGCCAATGGTAGCGACAGTGTCGATCCCTCTATCCAAAGACGAGGAGCTAGTTCGAAACGGCCGTTAACCTCTAGCTCCTAACAAAAGTAATAGAAAATACACGGTCTCATCATCTTAGCATGACATAAGATTATCGTAAGTATCATGCTATGAGACGGTAAGTGAAGTCTAACCCTACTCGCAGCCGATAAATGCCATGAATATTCAGAAGGCAGTATGGGTCTGGGCTAAGTTAAACTGAGGTAATAGGAATCAGGGGCTCCTTAGTTCTCATAATGGCCTCTACGAGCCGGCCAATCAGCTAACAAATACTCCGGTTCATATCCCACGTACGTTACCACTAGTTGTGCCCGCGGGTGTTCTCCCCGTAGTCGAATATCTCTAGTGAGCTTCTGAACCATCATCTCGACATGGCGTCAAGCTGACCGCAGTAGCTGGAACCTATTTCTGCAGGCAATCCCGCGCCGGAGCTCCTAGTAGCCACACCGGTCGAGATCATTGGGCATAAACACAGCGGAGAAAACCCAAAGAAAGAGACGTGCTGTTTCGCGGCCCTTACATCCAGGAGATCAGTCAATATTCGCTGCCGTCGCGACTAACAGACCGTCAGCTGACGAAACACTGACATCTCCCGAGTCTTCGCTAGCGTTATAGAACACGGCGAACAGGCATCTCAGGGACTATCCCGTTGTCTTCGTCGAGCGTCAAGCCTGCGCTTACCTAGCCTACATAATTGTGCATAGGCGATCGACGCTCAGAAATAACTCACTTCGAGCCCTGATGGCTTCTAGGCAACAAGCCAGTCTTATACTGATTTGGGTGGTTGAAGCCTACTTAGTCTTGGCCCGAGGCACAAAAGGAATAAGAAGGCCTATACGAACCAATATTGAGAGGTGATGAGACTACTCCCGCTTTACCTACCCTATGGCTCCTTACGAGAAAGTTGGAGACAAAATAGAAAAGAGCCGACGGCATACTCTTACCCTAGAGTGAGGGGGCAACCTGAGACGACTACTCACTCGGGTTGAGTTTTAGCGCTGAGGCCGCCGGCGCGAGAATCTCATCTCCCTCTACGGTAATCCGTAATAGTTGCGAGACGAACGCATAAGTCGACACGAATCTCTTAGTAGCTCCTCTTCCGTATCTCCGGAAAAGCCACTCCTGTCTACGTACATATAAGCCCAGCAGGATGGATGAAACTAAGCGCATGAATTCCCATTTTCCTAGCGTTGGGATTAGAAGAATACGCGGAGAGAATGCTGATATTTGAGTGGTTGCCCTACACACCTCTTGATGACAGCAAAGCTAGCGAGCCTACGCGTGTAGGGAGCGGATGTAGTATGATTAATCCGAACCTGTTAGCATTAGTGAGAAGAGGATTCCGTCACAAGACTCATCTGCATCCTATAAGCGTGACCGCTAGAATCACTACGGAGTTAGTATTGATAGGTGAAACGCGGTTTGGTTCCCGATGTATAAGCAGGCTTATGAGGGGCTGTCGTCTGCCTTCACGTGAACTCCCAGCACCCGGGTTGTCTTGACTTCAACCATATGCTTCTCTTACGGTGTACCCGTCCCCTCTCTCGCATAGTGTAGGTGAAGAGGTTGTGTCGATTAAATGATATCTGTTTTGATATGTCACTTCTATATCATTCAAAGTCACCTAGAGACATCTTTAGTCGCGACGTATCAAATGAACGCAGACTCGTAGCGTTAGCGTAAACAGCATCTTATAGACACACATGTGTTGCTAGGCTGGACGGTGGATTAAAGCCTATTCCCGTAAATCGAAATCAAACAGTACCACGACGGCAGAAATAGGCGTGGGAAGATGCATCGGAGAGCCCTAAAGAGGTCGCATATATTGTGTTGTCAATGGGTATGTGAATACCTAATCTGCCAGAGATATGGTTAACAGCGATTTATTTCGATACCAATAAGCTCGTGACAGTACTAAAATGGTCGTAAGTGAATAAAGAGGAAGGTAAGAACACTTCGTTGTCAACTTCAATCAGGAATTCCGGAGCCAACTCGAGGATAGTTTCAGATTGGACGAAATTGTCTATGATCGCCGCAAATCGCAGATAATTGCTTGGTGCATCGATTTAGCGATTCTAGAATGCTGCGGTCGGGGCCGAGTTAGGGCATCGTAGGATTCATAGGATGACATACCCAGACACTCTATGACTGTGATACGGGACATTTCGTGGTTAGGATTGCGGTGCTCACGCGGCAAAATGTTCTCGAAGTATAACGTATTGGCTGGGCTGGCATTTCCGTGATCTCATCGGGCCTTAGGTAGTAATGACTTCCGACTCTATATGTCGTATGAAGTGATATCCCCCAGATCAACGTTACTCCAACGACGTAGACGCTTTCTCTCGGAACCTTTGGGAATAGCATGGGTTGGTTTATGGTGTTTCGGGCTGAGTTTAGTCAGCGCGTCCCGTGTAAATTAAAATAGAAGCGTTCGGCTCTGCCGAGGCGAACGTCTATGGGTGAGAGATTACCCACGTTTAAATTAAAGTGGTATAAAACTATGTTTGGCACTGCTCAGGATCTAGGTAGCCATAGCGGCGGTAATTTCGAAGGGGAAGGGAGCACAATCCATAAGGCTAGCGACTAGTTGCGCTCGAATTGGGAGCGGAAACTATGAAGTGCTCGTAGCCGACCTAGCTCGGATTCAGCTTGATAGCTGAATACTACGTGGCTCGGGTTCAATTCCGTATTTCTGCATCTGGAGATATGGAAAAGCGGACCGCGAGGGGGGGTTCAGGGACGAAGAATCCAGCGGACCTATCTTGACGGCCACTCACACGCGCCACGTCAAGCATGACGGCTGAAACCGTGAGTGAGCCTTAAGGAAAAACGTGGTGGGTATATAGCGCGAAATAATGTCGGTGTGCGGCTGTCTCATATAGGAATATCACGACCGTCAGAGTGGGACGCGCGATATCATTGGTGCTTGACCCGGAACACCAACATCTCTGATGGAGGGATCTCAAACTGCCAAATCAGTAGAGCGAATATTCCCTGCACTCCCTGCACACTGGTGCCTCCGAGAGTAAATACTGTTTGAAACAATCCAAATGTGCAGGATAGCAAGCTTACCGGCTGATTATCTTGCTCATCCACAGCCTTCACGCCTCCGCGACTTGCCTACCTAACATGGGTTCTTGCACCCATGGCCCGAATCCGTCTACCATGGGGTAAGACGTCCGGCATTTTGGGCATTCGCTTGGCGGCTCGTGGCATCATTCGTACTTGGCCTAGCAGGTTTACGTAGATACCTAGATCGGATGTTCGATGTTGCCGTTGACTTGCTTTTAATGGGTTGCGCTGCCCAGGCTGATCTCCCCTACTTGTGCGATCTGAAATTTATGCCAGATGCTGAGGGTACCACCACCTGTTACCGTCTCCGACAAATCGGGAAGACCGTCTCATAGATGATCAAGTCGCCCCAACTGTTGGCATCACTCGAATTCAAAGTCGTCACTTCGCTCCTCAGTTCCCACATCGACTGGACGACGAATAGCTTGGCGGTTGTCCTCATGGCATACTTATAACAAGCGCACGATAGAGTCTTCCGCAAGCACGATGCGACTTTCGCGCGACATGCCGCCGGACGTCATCATGTTTGACAACTTCAAGCGTCGAAAGGGCGTTCATGACCCGTTCACCAAGATGCCGTCGCTGGCGGAGTTAAAAAGATCAGCGCTAATCTTCATTACCGATGCCAAGCAACCAAGAGATGGAAGAGATGGCAGCCGGCAGCCACACTCATCTAAGTGCGCCAAATTTCGGGAGTTTGTACGCCGGCCAAGAGAGCAGATTCGTAAGACTTCTGAGACGCGAATACGGAATCGACTGCAAAAGAACAGCGGGGTGATTACGAACGAAGGGACCGGGCAATGGGACGGACTAAGACAAGATACGGGACGCACGGGACATACGGGACATTCGGGACATGCTGGAGGCGGACTTAAAGGACTTGTAGAAAACGCGAAATCTTCAACGAGACCGGCTTCGAGAGGTTTTGGTTCAGGTTCAGGTTCAAATTCAAATTCAGATCCAGGTCCAGGTCGAATTACAGGTCGGATCGCAAGTCAAAGTACCAGTCGAAGTACCGGTCGAGGTACAGGCCTAGGTTCGGGCTCAAGTTCAGGCGCGGGCGGCGCGGGTGCAACTCCAACTCCAGAACGAAACCAAAGTACCAGTACAAGGACACGACGATATGTGGTACTTACACCATCTAAAGGTAGTGCGGAGAAGAAGCGAAAGGCGGCCAGCACACCAGCAACCACGGTACTGTACTTGCGACCAATTTCCTTTTCCAGTAACCCCTACCGCTCTTACCCTCACGTCCTTTCCTCTTATTCCACCACCAATTCTTATTCCACTCATTCCACTTATTCCACCAATTCCACTCTCAATAGTACCCATCCCTGCGCAGGCACGTGTCTGTCACCTGGTAGTCCCTTCAACTTCGTTGTTGCGTGTTTCTGGGGGTAACATTGAGTGACGTTTGGCAGTTGCCAGGTGCTCCAGAGTTTCGATCCACCCCTGTCCCTTTCCTCCAGCATGGGAAGTTTATGCCCAGCAATCCCCTGTATCCCCTGTATCCCCTGTACGTACATACATACAAGTACACCAATACAATCCCATTTTCCTGCGCATTCAGTGAGGCGGGGGAGGGAAAGTGGAAGGAAAGCGCCTGTTGGATAAGGGACTTGACCAGCCCATCGACCCCCTAAACTGGTCCTGTGCTGTCCTGTCTTATGATCTCAGCTGATGTTTCTACCTAGACCCTGCATGCGCTGTTTTTCCTTTTCGATCCCTTTTTAGTCTTCTTGATTGTTCAGAGGCTTCTGGAACTAAGTAGTCCAAGTTCAAACTCTAGTCGAGTTGTTGTAATTGGCCTCATTTTTACTATTATTATTTTGGTCTTCAAGTAGTTAAGCGGTTTTCGGAACACCCCGTCACTGACCATCTCTTGTATATCCCAGCAGCTTGCAAGTCCCCGGCCGTCCTCTGAGAGACCACAATTATCTCCGCGCTCTCCGGTCAACTCTAACAAACCGCTCCCTTCTCCGCCTCCTCCGGGCACCATTGACAAAGTCGATGGCAAGCCACGCAGACCTGTACTCAAACTGAATCGCATCATGGCAGCATTGACCGAGACGGAGATCGAGAAACTCTTCTCCGGGGCTCCGCAATTCTTCGCCAGGTCTCAGGGCCACGGAACCGGAGCCCCGCATCCATCCGTGGCCTTCCCCTGGAATGACGAGCTAAGCATCAGAGACTTGACCGACCACGTCCAGATCGGAGACGATGCCTGGGGTTGCGTCACCGCCGGTCCCCGGATCATCCACCGGGATCCCGCCTCCGTCACTTCGCCAACCGCTAAGAAGCGGCCTCACTTCAATGCGAGGTGCCAGGAGAGGCCGAACATGCTGAGCATGCAGGGCCTAGAGAAAGGCACCATCGGTTACCAGGCCGCCTTGGAGATATCTGTCGCCGACGCTCTACAGGAGGAGCAGTACGGGTTTGACAGTTTAGGCTCGAAGGGTCGTGTTATTGTAGAGCAGCGCCAGAAGCTCATAAATTCCAAGGATGGCCTGCGACATCTGGATGACTCGGCTATCATGGAACAGCTGATCAAAAACGAGGAAAGGTACCAAGCTGAGCGAAGGGGCATTCGGACAAAATCGCAGGAGCTTTACAACGAACTATTTACTAAAGTTCTCTATCCGCCGACGAAAGTAATCGACCCTAAAGATCCCTACAGCTTGGCCGTGCAGATTCACGCCTTAGTAAAAGTGCTAGGGGCCCCAAATGCCTGGACCGATTTCTCTCGCGTCGAATGGAGGATTCGCCTCGGCCAAATTTTGTGGGCCTTTCCCTTGGACGACGAGCTCTTTGACGGGGCATCCATAAATGAGGGGAACAACGCGCAGGATCGGAGCGAGGAGCGATACTGGCTACTCCTTCAAATCCTCCTTGCCTCTGAGCTCCTCATTCGATTAGACGTCATCACCGAGGGCGACGAGCTCGGAATAGGCGAGAGTCTCAAGGCGTCTGAAATACACAGATTCGAAAAGGAAGCGAATCTCTCCGTTAGATGGTCTTTGATTCTCGCTCGGGCGTGGCTTGAAAATGTCACGGTTACGAAGACGCACGTGACCCCCTCGGAGCCGTCCACGCCCAAGGGTTGGCTCTCATCGTTAACCAGCAAAATGAACCTCAAACATGAGCACATGCATGGGGCACATCACGTTGATCACGGTCAACACCGCCACAGCATCCAATCTGAGCATGTGTACGCAATACAGGGCAAGTATAGCGAAAGACAGGTCTATGGGTTGATACATTTTGCGCGCAAGTTGCGCTGGCCAGACATACAGTTATCCGGCCCGAAGCTATCCGAGAGGGCTATGGCTCTTGGTAAGGCAACTCCTATCACCACGCCTCCTCTTTCGTACGATTCACGACACTCTTCGTATTTCTCTGGCGATAAATTGTCCGTGAACGACAGGAGACAACCATCCAGGCGAAGGAAGATCGAAGCTGCTTTACACCCGTCTGGGTGGTTCTCGAAGTCGTACATATCCGGATTAATACTGCCGGGTGAAGTTCTATCGCACCACCTTATGTCAGCTTTGCTAGAAGTTGACGAGGACGTATTAACGAATCTGGGCCCTATGGTCAACCTATGCGGCGGTTTCGTTTATAGCGGGAAGAGTTTCTGGAGTACGGCCTGCATAGTTGGCCGCGTCCTGGCTGCCGGACAAGGTGCTGCGGAATGTATGGGCTGGATATCAAGCGATGTGATCCCTCGAGGGCTTGATAAGGGCTGGGTAGGCATCGCGGTTGATTCTATTCCTGGTAAGCACCCAATTGTTACTTTCGATTAATTAATCTGATGTTAATTATACTCGCAGCCGATCTTGCCCGAACAGGGAGAAAAGCTCGTATATGGGGGAAGGTCACCATTGAACGGGAGTCTGACGTCCTCGGCGATGGTGATCCTGCAAGTGTACTACCCGCAGACTTCATAATTCCACACGAAAATTCTTATGCCAACCCACCACCTTCGAATATCAGGATAGAGCTTAAGACGCTGAATTTAAACGCGCCTACGGATAGTGTGAGCACTACGCCTACCGCAGAGAAGGGGATTCATCCGCTTTCAGACTCACTCAAAGAGAAGGATGCGGAGATTCCTACCTATCCCGCATCTTTGACATTCGCAATGTCTCACGATGCACTTTACCGAGACGAATACCACAATTTCACGCTTTCTAATGATGTTTACTTTGTTACTGCGCATCCTTGCGTTGCCTCTAGTTATGTTAAATATTTCAAATCCCCGACTAGCCCTACCATCCAACAAATCGACGTTGGCGGCCATAATCTTAATGGAAAGCCCTCTAGTTCAGCACATATTACAGGTGAGTAGCTCGATCCTACGCCATGTGTAATGCCCCTTACCGACACGCATTAGGTCACCCACTTCACAGATACTACAATTATACCGCTATCCATCTTACGGACCTCATCAAATGCCCTTCTGCGGATTTGGAGGATTTATTAAGCAAAGACACAGTAAAAGGTCATTCACGAAACAACTCAGCTTCTTCTATGTCCAGTAAATATCCGCGGTTTCTAGTCATCGACTGTGTAACGGGCTTTGCTCCGCCCCCATCGCCGGACATGCCCTCACTCTCCCGCATGTCTTCACTTTCATCCTCATTTGGTATGGACGTCCCTATCTTACCGCCAATGCGCACCCCTACTTCATTAGAGCTGGAGCGACGGCCTAGCACCGCTGCGTCGTCTCGCAGTCGGGTGGAGCGCATCGACCCCCCAAGCCCCGGTCCTGAAGCCAAGATGCGCCTCGGAACGCGGAGGAGACAGTTCGGCTCTGACCTTGAGATCCTTGTTCGCGCTCTCTGCGCTGAGAGAGGTTGGAACGCGGTGATCAGTCGCCGTAGACGCGGCTGCCTGGCCTGCGCCATACGAGAAGCCGGTGCCCTAGGGTGGAGAGTCGTCATCCGAGTTGAGTAACTAACTTTTCGCAAGAATTTCATTAAAAGTGGTTATAAAGAGTAAATATGAGAAAAGAGAAAATCGGGGCCAAACATTTGAAATTTTGGGTTTTCGAAAGCGCGGAACGGATCAAGGGACCGGGGGTCAGAGATTCAAGAGCATTGTCAGGAAAATTAGCGAGCGTAGGACTTATAAGTCGGTCATGAGGCGGATGCATACGGCGCATAGCATTCCTACTTTACTTACCTTCACCTAGGCGTACGCACATGGAGGTAGTCGTTTTTTCTTTCTTTTGTACACACACATTGTTGCGAGATACCCAGCTCCCTAAGCTATTAAAAGAACTAAGGATTTTCACCCTTGGAATTTATGTCGGCCTAGGCTGATGATGTTTTGTGAAGTCTACGCAGTGGTTCGAGGGGAACGTGAGAGCGTACTTGGTTGAGTGATGTACACTAGGGGTTCTGCGAGGGTGGCTTGATGTACGATACGGCGGCTCGAGGAACTAGGTCGGGGCTTCGCAAGTGCATTGTTGTACTAATATGCTTGCCCACCTACCCATATAGGAGAGTATCAACCCGCGCGAGTTTCCCGGTCATGTGTTCGAGCATTCCCGGACGTCATTTTACGATCATGCAACATGCACGCGAGCCACCGAGGAAACACGGGATACTCCCCATTTATTTGCTTTGCCAGTACTAATCTATCAATTGGAATTTGTAGATCACGTTTTACCATTGGCGGTTCACCTTCTAAGTCGGCATAGTACCCCTATTCCCTGTAGAGCTTCTCCGACTCTTCGTTCACTCCCATGTCTCAAGCTCACTCCAAGCGAATCAAGGAGCCGGACGTGCTTTGCTTCGATTTGATTTGATTCGATTATCTTTTCCTACCATAACCAGGCCACATTACCCGGAAAATTCCATGTCGAACGCAATCGGGTCGTCTTCGCAAAGCTGCAGGCGAAGCTCCTGGGCACTACGCAGTTCACATCAGTCCCTGTGACGTCGGCTACCCACCCACACACTCAGGGACCAATGCGATAGGAGTTAGACCTACTATAAATGCGCCGGATGCGCCATGTAAACGGGGATATCCTCCGGCTTCTCCAGCACCGCCACGATGCCCATGTCGTACCCCCTGGCCCTGCTCGCGGTGGCGGCTATTGGGCTGTCAATGTCGAGTTTTAGCAGGCCTGGCGTAGATACGATTAGTTTAGGCTGGAGAGCGGGGGCCGAGAGTAGGGACTCACCCGGAACCTTTTCGGGCATGGCCTTGGCTCTCTTCTTGAACTCGTCCACGATATCCGGACCCGCGGACTTCTTTAGTTTGAATAGGACTGGAATTGGCGGTTAGCGTTGTTGAGAGAAGTTCCGTTGGAGAAAGATTGTAGTACCTATGTGATATACAGGCATGTTTTCGGGTGATGATGGTCTTTTGGCTAGTTAGACACCGGTATGAAGAGCGAGACACACGATGATGGAGGGGTCTTGTCATTTATATAGACTCAGCCGGATCCCGAACTCCTGCCTTTTACCCATACGATGTGATATTACTAATTATCCCCAAGCGCAGGATTCGATTCGGCCGCATGCCAGTCGGAGATCCGAGGGATAAAGCAAACCGAGACTCTTGGGAGCGTCGATACTCCACCTAGGTCTGGTCACGTACATATATGTATTGTGCATCTCCCGCTTTGGAACACGCTACCTACAGGACCTCCAACGGTTTTGTTGGGAGCTTAGGAATGCGGTATATCGGCTTTTGAGGATATGAGGGCTTCTCTACTTCCGCCACAAATGCTATGTCTACCTAGAGTATTAATCACCGCACTCATGCCTTCCCGAATCCACCATAGGTTGACGAGGACACAGCCGTTCCGACAATTATCAAACCTCCGGTGGCTTCCGAGACCGGACCCGTTATGCGGGAATGTCTCACATTCCGATATCTTCAGGAGATCGTTCAGTTGTGGCGTAAACCTCACTGCTAGTACCAACACGCGCGGCATTAGCTTCTGTGCCTCGAGAGAACGCCAATTCTATGGAGCCCTTGCGTCTGGAAATATTGTTAAGTTATGGTTAGCAGTTGCTAGCTGGCGATTATCTTAGGCGTTTACCGCCTGCCCCAACCACTTATTTTAGCGACAGTGAATAGTCCGAGACATGCAGCAACTTGGATGGTTTAAGATGGTTTAGGGCACTATGCACTATGTCCATCGGCACCACAGCAATCTTCCGAGGGGTATGGCAGGTCCTCGTACCGTAACCAGCATCATTCGAGAACCTTTATAAGATAAACCCCGCGTCGTAGCCATTTTAAACAACTTGGCTGTTCATGATTACCTAGGCCGCCAATTATTACGGCAGGTCATATATATAACCCCTTTATATAATGTATCATAAGGGTTACCACTATTCCCATACACAATAGCTCATGGGGCGCCGCATAGCACCTCGCAGGCTGCATGAACTTGTCCGAATTTCGGCTAAGGGGCTCTCAAATAGCAAGGTGGCTTTGGGAGGGTTATCCGTAGGAGCCAGGAAAACTCCTGCCGGTGTAATTCGTTGATGCCATCCTAGTCGGCGGAGGCCCATTGGCATGCGCGAGGTATATAACGCGGGCGTGTCTAAAGCATGAGCAGTATAGGAGTTACCGACGCGCGGAGTTTTAAGGTAAGTAAAATGTCCGTAAAAGCCGAAGTCACCGCAGGGTCTTTCATCAGCCCCTCAATTTCTCTAGAAAGCGAGATATTTACCAACGAGTCTTATGAAATAGCGCGACATAGTAGGCTACTAGACCTCGGCAGTATACAGCGCCTCTCTTGTCACTAGTGGGCAAGCTAGTTGAAGAAGCGCAAAATGCTTAGAAGTGCGTAATGGTAGAATGCGTACCGGGCGGTTTGCTTTCCACGATCATAGGCCAATCTATCTGGGCAACATATGCGCCCCAGACGATGCACGTAATATTGATCTCGCCGATTGGCGCGGTGGCCAGTCGGCCGGCCGATGCCGGGCTGGCCCCTGAGACGGTAGGCACTTGAGTCCCCGGAAAGCCCCCATATCAGTGACCAGGCACGGAACAAACTCATATCGGAGCTCTTCGTGATACGGCTGATCGGAATCTAGATACATTTATAGCAATTGCGCGAGTCGCAGAGTCGGCAGAGTCGGCAATAATAGCACGCGGAATTCCTCTGAAAAGGCCCCGAGCCTCTTGATCGGCTCTCTGCGCTTGAATTGCTTACCGAATTACTTATGTTCTCAAATTCCTGAGGCCGGCCGGGTATCTTCGGACCTACCATTTAACGCCTTGTTAGCTTTGAAAATCGTTCAATTTTGAGGACAATAAGCTCTGGGCCGTCGTATTCAATGTATGCAACCTGAATACGGTTATGCGGGACATGCCATTGTCGGCCGTCGTAGATGTCGCTCGGGCGCGTCTCGATGGAACCCCGAAATTATATGGTCGCCGACGTGGTCAAACAAGCTATAATAGGGTATGACGGCTGCAGCCAAGGGTAACAGCTGCAGCATGACAAGTTCGGCTATATAATACCCGGCCATTAACTTCTAGAATCTTACCTTGACGGCTTATGGGCATGCGGATCAACTACGTAGCAGCCTATGGCAGTCGGGCTGTCCCTGACAACTACCTGTCAGACGCTTCAAAACATGTCTTCTGTTGGAATTGGGTGGATGAGAAAGTGGGTGGGGGTGGGATGGACGGAGATGCTGACATGATGCGTTCTAGAAAATGTCGAAAAGGGGCTTGTACCACCAACAAAACGAGGACTACCTAATTTTATGACGACTACACGGCAAACGGTAATAATAGACAGAAATTAAAATTACGCGAAAGGCAGACAATACCTTAGTTGTCCTGAGGCTCTAACGGGACAGGCAGGATATGCAGGTGGCCAAATGTAATCCTCCATATAGCTTCATAATATCAAAAAGACGATCATACAACTAGGGCCCGAGAATAAGCGTGATGTTAATTTTACTGTAGCTCTATCGCCGCTGCGATTATACGAACTTGTCCATGATTTACCCTGTTATAGTCTTCTAAGACCGTCATGGTTCATGCGCGTGAATTTCTCAAGCACAAATGTCCTAAAAATCTGATATCATCTAGTCTTCAATCTTTCATCAAATCCTCAGGTTCTTTCAGTCTTGCCACTTGCCCTAGTGAACTTATTCAAGGTTTTCTCACGGGTTTGCCACGGTTCTCGTCGTTTTCGTCATTCCCTCAATGCCGGGGCGATGCTTGGGCGGAGCTATCTACCTAGATAATTTAGTATAGGCCGAGGACAACTTGTATACCCCTTTACATCGGAGTATCGGCATCGTAGGGGGAATTGGGGGAGAGTGCTGTATAAATAAAATGCCTTGTATGCCCCAATAGGCATTGTCGTGAGATGCCGAGATTTTCTGAAAAGTAGACAGCTGTCACTGGACTTCAACGGATCGTGGAGGCCGAGTAACAGCATCAGCGTACTGAGATATATAATATTACACTTCCTATTATTCACCTGACACTGCCAAATCGGTTCGGCCCAGGGCACAGAGACTTAAGAAGAGCGGGAGCCGGCCCTCACAGTCCCTACCTATATTGCAGATTTTCGAACGGATACTTCATATCCACCAAGTCACCACAACCCCACGATATTAGGGGTATTAATCGAACTCTTATTCAATCAGGAAGGCAACGATTAGTCGGCAGGGTGGGTCTGTGAAATCTTATTAGGCACTATCACAGTGGTTACTGGACCTTTAGTCCGTCATTCGTGAGTGTCTTTGTATAGTTACCTAGACGTCGCCCCTTTCGTCCTAACTCCTTCCTCCTAGGTCACCAAAATCGACACATCGTCACATTCTCAAGGCTTTTTCGGCCAGCCCTGACCAGTGGCTCTCGCCTCTGGCAATCCGGCCCCAAACATCGGTTGAGAAAACCCAGTATAAAAACAAAACTTCTCACCCCTCTGGCTCATATTTTTTTTCTTCCTCCACACAACCTCTTCACCATCAACACCAACATCCAACAGAGAAGGGTGCCCTTCCCACAGCACTCTGACCTGGCGGATATTGAGGAGGGACCCCTAAGAGCAAAAATAAATATTATCTTCTAACCCTACCCAACAGGCATCTCGTAAGTTATCCCATACCGCATCCCTCAGAGACCTCCATTATAGCTTCATGGACACCGAAGGCAACGTTCACCATCTAACCTGCGTGCCACAGAAAAGCAGTCTTCAAGATGTCTCTCCCTTACCACCTGATGGAGCCACGCGGTGGCGCGGACATTACTCCCAAGTTTGAGTCCACCATCGAGGCCACCGGCTACCTGCTCACGCCTGTTCGCGTCGGCATCCCGCGACCTCCCGCCCTGCCGGTCGAAACCCAGTACCCGGGCGACGACATGTGGGAGCTGTTCTGCAAGATCCGGCCCCAGCTCGAGGCGGTCCTCCAGCGCCACATGGGCGGCATCCAGCCGCAGAAGACCCCCGTCGTCCTCGAGTTCGGCCAGACGCAGACGCTGCCGCAGATGGAGAAGAGCGTGTCCGTGCCGACCATCGTCATCCACGCGGAGCACGACTCCAACATGGTCCGCGGCGCCCTCTGGGGCAAGTCGACGGTGTACCACGGCAGCAAGTGGCTGTACATCGCGGACCGCGTGCGCAGCATGCTCATCAGCAACGGCCTGGGCCACATCGGCGTGGAGATCCAGGAGAACGGCCTGCGGCGGGAGAAGATCCAGCCGTTCGAGATGCAGGACATGTGCTTCGACGCCAAGATCTGCAACGACTTCAACCGCGGCTGCAGCGACCTGTACGTCGACGTGCACAACATCATCAGCGCCGACCACCCCACCCGCCTGCACATGGCCGACCTGAGCATCCGCGAGGTCCAGTGGGTCCACCGCCTCCCGGACGTCCCCCACTTCCACGCCCTCGTCATGGAGTTCGACACCGGCCTCGACGAGGCCCGCTGGCCCCCGCTCGAGGCCAAGATCCGCCAGCGCCTCGACGAGGAAAAGCTCGCCTGGCTCCCGGTCCTGTTCCGCTGGCGCCTCTAGGTTCGGGGGCAACCCGGACCAAACCATCGCAGCAACGACGACGATAAGCCTGGCGCGTTCAACCGCCCCCCTTCCCCATTTCCGCGGAAGTGGGGCCGTACATACTGATTGCGCGCCGTTTTCGCCATCCCGTTCGTCCGTCCGTCCGTTGTCATTCCGAGAGCTTTGCTATTCCGCATCACCGTCCCGATCCGAGCAAGCAAGCAAGCAAGCAAGCACGTACGTACCTGCCTACCTACCTCTTAACCAAGCAGGCAAGCAGGCAAGCAAGTTTGAAGCAAAGATACATACACAGGGAAGAAGGAACATCGCCTACCCAGGTACTTGCCGACCACCGCCAAGGATCCATCAACCATCGCCAGAGCTGAGCAACCGCAGTGAACCCAGAGAAGGAAAAAGGAGGGGAAAAAATGGAAAATGGAAAGGCTGGACGTGTTCTCCATGTACTCTAGAGACCCGGGCCGTAAGCCTCAGTTTCATCTCGCAGGACGCAGTTAGGTGGTAGCTAGATGCGGCTCGACCTTTCGACCGCTTTCGTAAAATTTCGCAAATCGACACACACACATTGGTATTAGTCTCGTTCGTCTCGTAGTAGTTGATAACCTGTAGAACGGTTGGTCCCGTGTGGGTACCTACCTACCTACTTTATCTTCGTAATGCCACTTCCTTCGTAGTGGGAAACGGCTGCAACTATTGTAATCCAAGGCACCTCGTCGTTCGTCTAACACTAATCCCAGTGATAATGATAATATGATAGGAGGCTAAATAGAGCGTTTCCGCTAATTCCAAATTCTCGACCTTCTACGTAGGTATTTTACCCAGGCGCCTAATAAAACCCAGCATCATCGAATATTCTCCTTATTCTCATAGCATCCACTGCCTTGATTCCACCGCCAGATAGTCAAGTCCAATATCTTCGCAATAAAAATACAGTCTATCCGCCCTCCAGTGGCAATAAAACTCATCATTCAGGCATACCGAAATCAGAGCCCCGATATTCTAGTCCCCTAACCATCCGTCACTTCGTAACTAGGAATCAAACCCTAGGAGATGCCGCATACATCCCAGAACCCCGAGCCGCTGCTCAGCAGACCGGACCCGCCCTTTCCCTATTAACCCTAACTACCATCCAGGCGGGGGCGGGGGCGGTAAGAACCCCTCGAGTTCGTCGAACCCTATCGTCTGGAGGATATACGAGTACACGCCCGTCTCCCTGATCGAGTCCCGATCGTGCGCCCTATCCATGATCGCGAGGATCCTGCGGCCTTCTTCGTCGACGACGTGTTCCGGCCACGTGTCGAACGCCCCTAGCACGTCGAGGATCCTGAACATGACGATGTTGATGTTGTCCGCGTCGGGCCTCCTGGAGTCCGGGACGGCGTCGCGGAAGGTCTGCTGCGTGAGCTCCCACGTCTGGTCGGGCGCCAGACGAGCGCCGCCCCGGACCAGCCAGAACAGTTTCTGCAGAGCCTCCTCGTCCCCGGGCGACGTGAACAAGGAGTCCGGTATCCGGGTGTCCTTGTGGACTTGCTGAAGAGTGAGATGGGGCGGCGGGGCCATGAAATCGAGCATCAGGTACCCGGGGATCCGCTCCCCGATTCGCGAGAAGGCGGCTAGATCGTGGTGGAAGCAGTGGCTCGCGTGTTCCAGGTCGACGAGAAAGCTGTTGTCTTTAGCCAGGATATTGCCCACGTTGTCCGGGTCGCCCCAAATTCGGACGTGCCGAAGGTGGCTAGGAGCGCCTCTCGCGGCCCGCGCCTTGGCGACTCGTTGAATGTAGATATCCCAACATTCGAGAATGAAGGAAATGTTGGCCCATTTGTATTCTAGAATCTCGGACTGCTGAAGGTTAGTAAGAAGCACGTGAAGATGAGCCGGATACTATACACACCTGAAATGTAGGGTCTCCTTTAGTAGGCTGAGAAGAGGTGTTGTCCGCCACGACGCCGAAGTGGGCGTCCCAGGTGGGTTGGAAAGCGGCGATGAAGGTCTCGCGGACGGTATATCGCCCCGACAGCAGGCGGCCGAGGAGAGGGTGGCAACGAGGCAGGTTGATGTTCCCGCTGTACCAGAAGATCTGCTCGAGGATTTCCAGCGGAATCCTTAAAAGATTGGAGGCCTTGGACTCGCGAGGCCGCCGGGGCTTTGCCTTAGAGCCGGCGCCAGGCTTCTTCTCCGGCGAAGCCTTGACGGGCTCATCACCACGCCGGTGTTTGCCGCGGACCTTGATGGGGGTCAACTCCATTGCCAAGAAGATAGAGGAAACGAAGTTGGATGAGGCGTTTGGCTGTTTTGGCTTGATCTTGAGTTTGGGGAGGAGGGGGGAATATTTATGAGAATAGGCACCTGCGAATGTGATTGCTCGCTCAGGGTGACTGCAGATCACGACGCGTTCTAATATGTGATATGTGACATTCGAGACTTTCAGGGGCACGATGCTGGCGAGAAGCAAGCGGAAGATAACAGAATAGTATTAGCTAGCTATTCCAATATTAAAAGTCCAAATTACAGATATACCAGGCTATACTGTTTGTGGTTTGTAAAGATAGCCGTGCGTTTGCGTTCGCGTTCGATCTGGTGTAAGTGGCGGTGAAATCGTGAAGACGGATGGTTCGATCGGAGCGTTTCCAGCGTTTGGAGGTACCGAATTCGATGTACATACCCCCTACTATAGTATGTGGTACGTATCTGGAGGTAGAATTACATGTACCTAATATGTCTGATGGATGACTGCATACGAATATTCCTGCATATCTCTAACACTCTTCCTATGACTCTCACGCCCTGCGTCTGGCATCTGAGGTGTTGTACTATATGAGATATCTAATGAGGTATGAGGTATGAGGTATGAGTGTTTGAGTTGAAAGATGAGCGCTGCGATCCGTATCGATATAGGTATATAGGTACATGTATGTATTTCTGAGGGAGTATCTTCGGGTAAATCAGCTTCACGACCCCCCAACTGCCCCCACTAGGGGTACGGTAGCTTACCTAATAGTCCCACCAGTCCCAATCAGCCGGGATTCAGGCGGACCGAAGTGGATCCGATCGCTCACCTAGACCTATCTGATCCCATTTATCGCAATCGAAATCTTATCGCGCGTCCAGCTGCAAGAAAAAAAAAAGGGCACGGCAACCTCATAGCAAAAGCCTTGCAACTGGAGATTAGTTCTTCTCGCACTTCGTGTCTAGTTGCTACGTACTTACACGGCGATGATGTGCTCGGTTCAGCTCTGGCAATAATCGACACCCGTCGCCCGACGCTTTTTGCGATGACATCCCTCCGTTTACCGGTGCCCTCTTTGAGGCTTCTGAGATTTCTTCGCCTACAGTCGGAAAATCTAAGCTTCTTCAGCCCGAACCATGGTAGCGCCATAAGACTGGGACAATCAGCAGGCAGGGTACTATGCGCAGCTAGGAGACACCAAAGAGGCCCGCGGGTAGAGAATAGTATTGAATCTTCCCACGATGCCCCGTTACAAGCGGGCATGCTTGACTTGGACTCACTCATACAAACGCGATGCTACGGAGCTTCGAAGATACCCCGCCAGAGGAGCCAACCATACTTCGCCTCCAACGTCGGCCTTCGGTACGGCTCCTCGAATCGACCACCGCCTCCCACCAAACCAACTTGGCGGGAAAGGTTCTGGGGGTTTGGAGCCAAGAACCCCAAGCCCTTAGAACCGGATGATATACCGGACATGGAGGGGAGGGCCGACAATACCTCCATGTTTAATTCCAGGCGGCAGCTCAGTCAGAAGGCAGCCCTAGAACCGAGACTACGGTGTACGGAAGTTGACGAGAATGGAAATGTTATTTTGGTTGACGGCGAGTTCAAGAAGAGCGAGCTCATCGCGAGGGTTTGTCCACCCCATCTGATGCTCGCGGAACATGGGCTAATCCGCTGTAGTTCGGCCTGCTACCTCGCGACCTTCGGAAAATCGACTCGTCCAACCTGCCGCACATCCTCGTCCGACCGACTGCTATCCTCCTCAACCTCCTCCACTTGAAGGTTCTAATCAAATACAACCGCGTCTTGCTATTCGACGTATATGGCTCCAAAGCCTCCTACCCTCAGTCGGCTTTCATGTACGATCTACAGGGCAAGCTCCAGCAGAAAGGAAGTCCCGGGAATAGCGGCCTTCCGTACGAATTCCGGGCTCTGGAAGCTGTCCTCCAGTCCGTAACCCAGGAGCTAGAAGCTGACTTCGAGGCGGTCCGCGACCCGGTAATTCGCATATTGAGCGAGCTTGAAGACGACATAGACCGGCATAAGCTACGCATCCTCCTCGTCCTTTCTAAGCGAGTGAGCACCTTCGTCCAGAAGGCAAAGCTTGTCCGAGACGCCATCGAGGAACTCCTCGAAGCCGACGATGACCTAGCCGCGATGTACCTAACCGAGAAAGCGCGCGATACCACCCGCAAGCCCGACGACCACACGGAAGTCGAGATGCTGTTGGAGTCATACCATAAACTATGCGACGAAATCGTCCAGGAAGCTCAGAACTTAGTATCAGGCATCCGGAACACCGAGGATATGTAAGCGGATGACCTCGTCCAAACGGGCTTTCCGGCCCGGAGCGTATTTTTGATGCCGAGGTAGCTAACCATGGTACAGAGTTCGAGCAATTCTTGATGCGAACCGTAACTCTCTCATGCTCCTTGATTTGAAGTTCAGCGTTGGAACGCTCGGCTTAGCCATGGGTACCTTCATCGCCGGTCTCTACGGCATGAACCTCGAGAATTTCATCGAGGAGACGCACTGGGGTTTCGGCGCCGTCACCGGTATTTCCATCATATTCTCGCTCTTGGTGTGCAAGTACGGCCTAGCGAAACTCAGAAAGGTCCAGCGCGTCAAGATGCAGGGCGACGATAGCAAGGCCCTCGGAAACGAATATCATTGGTTCCACGACGAAGGGAACGTGGGGCTGTTGGACCCCCGAAATCGCGAGATGATAAGGCGGCTCAACATCAAAAAGGCGGATAGAGCCGAAAAGAAGAGGCGGTGGTGAAGGACCAAACCACCTACCGAACTAATGTGCTATTAGGGAGCCGCGAATCGTAACGTCTTCGATGGCGGACTCGAGGGTATAGAAGCATTACTTGGCGTTTAAGTCTGCATTTTCCGCTGGGCTATAGATCGGCCCAGAGTCAGTAATGTGCGGACTAGATACGGACTCAAATGGTTTTCTCGCCTCTCTTATAGATCGGATCGGGCATTTATATACCCATTATAGACGGACCAACTTATCCCCTGCCCATCGCCTTAGAACGGACTTATCTTACAACAACATCACGACACAGATGTTATCACTAGCATCTCCATCAACGAAGACCAAAAGGCCGTGGGGAGGGGACAGTGTGTAAACTAAATAAATGTATTGTACATATATCTCTCAGGCGACGTATGTGCAATCTAAGCTCGCCTATTCACTTCTATGGTCGGTACGCGAACACGAAGAGTCAACGAAAGATATTGGGGTTTTCAAGCCTGCCAGTCTTCCTTTTTCCTCTTTCCTATTCCATCCTATCCCGTCTCATCTCGTTTGCTCCCGCCCAACTCCCTATCCTCCTCGAACCCACACCAACACTCTTAAAATAAAGCTCTTATCTCATCCTTCATTTACAACTCCTCATCGTCGGCATCCGCGAAGCTCTCGTACTCCAGGTTAACGTCGTCCTCGATGTCGAAGCGGATGTCGCCCTCGCCGAGGTCCTCGACGCGCACGGCGCCGGAGCTCGCGTAGCCCCAGGTGACCCGGACGCGGCCCTTGTCGAGGCTGGCGAGCTGCCGGAAGACGGAGGGGCTCACGTCGATGGAGCCGGACGCGCACGAGGGGCACTTGTCCACGACCGTCGCCGTCGTCGACTTGCCGTTGTAGTGGATGTTGATCTTGCGCCCGCACACCTTGGCCTTGTTCGGGTTCGCGTCGTTGCCGTACTGGGCCGGCGCTAAAGCGACGATCCGGTCGTTCTCGTTGTTCCACTTCCCGCACGCGCCTAGGCCCGGCTGGTAGTATGTCATGTCGCCCGAATAGGCGAGCGCTTGGCTTGCCGCGAAGGCGACGGCGAGGAGGGCGCTGGTGATGGAGTGCATTTTGAGGGGTTTTTGGTGGTGGTGGTGGTGGTGGTGATGGGTTAGTTGATGAGTGTTTAGACGACGATGGTGATAGATAGGGGCTTCTAGGTAGCTCTTGACTCGAGGCTGGATAGAGAACTGGTGATGAGCAAACTAGATACTGAGAAGAGCGTCTCCCCCAACTCTATATATACATGCCCCCAAAGACTCCAAGCCCTCCCCTTGCCACTTCCATCAGACGTTCCCTCTCCTTATTTCCGTGGCTTAGGGTTGTACAGTTTCTTGTCCCCCGATCCTATCGCCCAAGAACTAGGCGATGTCTTACTGGCTGCTTATTGATGCCGACTTAGTCCCAATAGTCCTAGACGGAAAGGGGAATAGGGCGTATCGACACAGTCGATGGGCCCATCCCATCTATCCGGGACGCGACGTCAAGGTCGAACAGCGACAGAGCCCCAGTTCCTGCGGCCAGAGCCCCCCGGCCCCCTCGGCGAGCCTCGAGCTCGATCGAGCGCCCCGTCTACGTCCGAGTCGTAGGTGGTACGGGGAACCAGCCCGCTTACGTTATATTGGGTAGGTAGTCTGAATTACAACCTATTCGAGCAAGTTCGTCAGCGGACTGGGCGGCGAATAGACTCAATATTATTACGTTCGCGGCCAATAGGTAATAGTGTAATCTTAGAACATGTCAGTCGGTCAGGCAGCTCACATGACTTGGGAGGTATGCCGTTTACAACTAGTTTTCTGACTCTGGGCGGTATCTATTACGTCGCCTGGCTGGGCTTTGGGTGTTGATTTGAGTATGGGCTAAGCACTAATGAGCTCCAAGGACTCAATATTGGAAGAATTTTTCTAGGGCCGTTATTGGTCAATTAAGTGATTATACAAATTAGTGATGATTTGGCTAGAGAACGGGAAATATGAGACTATGGCCATCCGGAACTCTATGACATCGTCTCCGTGTATCTGCTCTATCGGGCGACTAAGCAAGTAAAACCACAAGGCAATATAGTACTAAGTCCTAGGCCACCGAGTATCGAACTGCTTAACTACCTATCTGACTACCCAATCTACTCTACCTACGCAGATAGGTATATCCTCAAGTCCCAGCAGAAAATATCGACCAATGATCCCTATTTATCCCGTCCATGAGGTAAGAGTATTGGTTACGCTATCATCATCTGCTGTAATACCTATTCCCCTACCACCCACTCCACTCCGCAAACCTAGAACCTATAACCATAGAACTAACTCTCCGCTTAGAAGAGATCTGAACTAGGACTGGCAGTCACTCGATCAAACCCCTGAAAAAATAACAATTTGCGGTTTTGGTTGGTACCTAGGTAGATTACCGGCCGGCCACCTTGCTGACGCAACCAAACCCGCTCCCTATACCTCACACTTACCATCGCCCGCCAAGCTCAGCTCACGTCCGAGAGCGGTAACGGCCGGGTTAAAATCTCATCTAAGGTTGCTTTATTGGTCAGATCCGGTGGTGGGAGACTTCCAAATAGACTTATATTTATGGTTAGATTGGTTCTGGACCGCTGCGGAAAGGGGAAGTTATTGATGGGTGTGATTAATTGCCTTGGTTGTTTGACGCATGGTAAGTAGGTATCTATGGTATTAGGAGGAAATAGGTCGGTATATCGTTGGCAGTTCATTAAGTTGTTGAGTCTTGGTACGGTGAACGACGGCGACGTAACTCTTAGATAGGTTATGCACGGTAGTCTTGAAGCCAGAGTATGTAGCAACAAATCTACCATGGGCATTTCATTTATTGAATCCAATCGTAAGAGTACCTCGACCAAATACGCCGGGACAGCCTCCTCCCCAGATGACGCGCGCCTCCCTACCTCCCTTCCGATCGAACCCGGTTCCTGACCCAAAAGCTCATCTCTGCTTACCTCACGCACCAGCACTAGAGTGAGGCGGATATGTACCCTACCCAAGGTACGAAGCGAATAATTTATGACTACCTAGGTATCTACCTACCTCCCCGACCCATGGTCGCATATCACCCAGATATGTCGAACATATCCCGTTCCTGAGGCGATCGCACGAGCGAACATCTCGTGCCTTGCGTCTCGGGGCCAGATCCGGTATGTCATGCGAGGCGCGGGCTAAACATACCACCAATATAGGTACCTAGGTAGGTACTTGCCTGCTTACTCCCTATGGAGGCACAGACATATACCTACCTATATATGGTATGTAAGTGAGACCATTTTGTACGCGATGTAACCGCAAAAGCCGGAGCGGGGACTGCCCGACTAGGTACTTGGGTAGGTAGGTAGGTATATATGTGTAGGCTTAACCCGAGTGCCGCTCGCGTGTCGGTTAGTCAGGTATCACCATACCTACACGTTTGTGTAAGCCGGTAAGCTAGTAGTGAGTCTAGGGCCGTTAGCTGGGTAATTCTCTACAGAAGAGACTAACAATAGGTATGATAGAAGCACCAGGCGCGGGAGATGTATCAAATTCGATAGTTATTCCATGCTATACGCTGAACGATGCTTGTTGCTCTGGAAAGAAGAAAATATGCTAGGCTATCCTGCCTACATGTATCATTTTTGCGCCTCGTCTTAAATGCTCGTATAGTCTAGCTGCTGGATCTCTTAATTCAAACAGCGTCATCGCCTCTAGGACTTCCCGGCCGCGGCCACTGATTAGGATCCCTCCTGCCGTTTCCGTCTTCTGGATGGTCACCGTGAGGACTAGAGATCCAGGACTGCCTCCTCTCGCTTCCGCTTCCTAACGGGCTTGCTACGGCCACATCTGAGTAGTCGTCGCGTTTCCTGCGCCACCACTTCAGCTTCCAGAATCCGCTCAGCGCATTCTGGACCCCGCCACCGACCGAACTCTTCCGCCGTAAGTGTTTACGCGCTGTAAATCCGGGGAACCCTGTCGACTTCCTCCGACGGCGGAAAATCTTCCTTGGCGAATCGCCGCTGGGCTCGGCCGTGGTTAAGGAGACTGTTGACTCTCCTGAAATTACTCTTCGTGCACCCATTAAGGGGGTGCTCTCAGCGATGGCGCTGCCTGCTACGGTACTTGACCTTTGCTTCGCAAACGACGGCCTCGGTGTATCTTGGTCTTCCAACTCATCCCAGATCTCTGCGCGCTCGTGCCAACGGCTGGAGGGTTTGCGACCTGGTGTGAGAGGCGTGTCCATACTCGGTGCAAATGTGTTGTAAGTAGGCGGCACCGTTTCTTCGACGACCGCCACCGAATCGGTGTCCGTAGGAGAAGACTCCTCTCCTTCCGTATCGTCTACTAGTCCTAGCCCCGGTGCCAGAGTCGATTGTCCGACGGCTGGCGGATGTTGTTCGTCGCTGAGGCGCCACGAAAGCGCCAGAACGCCGGAGAGTAGGATAACGGTACCCAACGCGATAAGCCAGCCGTGCAGAGGCGTAATGAGATCTGTCTGTCGAAAGTATATTAAACCATCCAGGATAGCGATGATGTTGTAAATGCAAAATACAAGGGGGTATAAAACGGAAGTGGACACCAATTTCAATCCACGGTGAAGATAATACAGCTGGCTCAGGGCCAGGGCGACCAGTCCAAATACAAGCATCCACGACTCCCAGTGGACGAATTGGTTATCGCCGTCCGCGATCGTCCTAATAACAAGCTCGACAGCGGATTTGGCAAATAGCAAGGAATGGGCCGACAGAATGCCGCTGATGCATCCGAATACGAGACCGCGAGCCAACCGGAATTTGGCATTCTGCGAGAGACTGCTTATATGGTTGACTACGTCGATGACCGTCGCCATCGAGACGACGATCAGAGCCTGGAGCGACATCCAGACGATGAAAGGCCACCTGCCGAGCAAATCTAGCAGCTCCGGTAGACTATGCGCGGGAGAGGGTATCGCGCCGAATATCGCGATTAACGCCGCCCCCGTGGTGACGAGCGCGGTTCCGTAGAAGGACCATTGTGTAAAGGGTTCGCCTAGTATCAGGGTCGCGCATACGGAATTAAAAACTAGCCCGGCGGCTTGTAGGGTCGATAGGACTGGTAAGGGGAGGGTAGAGATTTGGATGGTGCTGCCGAATATATTGGATATGACGAACATGCCCATCCCTAGCTGCCATCTTCGCCTTCGATACGCCGGTCTCTGGAACTCAAGGGGATATTTTTCATCTTCTAGCATATGCGACTTTCGCTGTAGGGTGAGGCCGAGGGATTGGACGCTCGTTGATATCAGGCCGACTAGGATACCAATCTGTACGAGAAAACGTAGAGCACGTTAGCGGATGGGGCCGGGAGTTAGAGCGGAACCCGAGCCGTAAAACTTACCGCGATGGTGCCTCCCGGAGAGAGGTCGCCAAATATTCCCATGGCGAAATGTTCTGTCAGGTCATCTGCGATACTCGCCAGATGAAGGGGCACCACGGCTGCCCATGAGACTATATCGTCAAATGCGCCCGACCTAACCACGCCCGAATTGCAGCCGCGACAAAGTAAGGGTGTAAACTAGCGCGTAGAATATAGGGCGGCACGGAGGAAGGCTAGGTTGGCGAATGCAGTCGTAAGATGCAACGTTCGACACGGATTTGGCACGGCGCAGGGTTCGGGCTCGAGGGAGGAAATTGGGGATGCGGTGAACTCGATGACGCTGTCCCAAAACAGGGGGACAGGGGGGTGTTGTCAAAAGAAGCGGTATTCCGATAACGCAAATCTGCGACGTTGGACGTTGGGCTGGGCGATTCGGGACTGGTGTTCTCTCGGCGGCGGAATAAGATAGGATAGGACAAAGAATGTCGTACAATA
Source organism: Pyrenopolyporus hunteri (assembly GCA_902806595.1). Taxonomy (NCBI): domain Eukaryota; kingdom Fungi; phylum Ascomycota; class Sordariomycetes; order Xylariales; family Hypoxylaceae; genus Pyrenopolyporus; species Pyrenopolyporus hunteri. Next base: position 336,793 of record CADCXC010000035.1, on the reverse strand, counting down.
CGGGGGGGTTATTTATGGTCTTTATGGTTACGGGCGATATGGCGACGGGAACAGATTATTATATATAACCTGAGCGAGCGTGTGGAAGGGGAAGAAGAACAAGGAGAAGAAGTTCGGACTATGAAAGTTGTATGAAGTTGAATGAAGTTGAATGGAGTTGTATCGAAGCTGAAAAGAGGGCAAGGATAAAAAGTAGAAAAGCCTGTAGGAAAGTACCAAACTCTATTCTAAGGGGTATGAGGTAATGGGAAAGTTTGTCCGATGTATTGGATGTATTTTCAATTTGGGCCGACGGTTGCTTTTGGGGCTGGACAGCAAAGCGAAGTAGTGTAAAGCTTTTGACGATCTCTTTACAACGCTGACTTTGTGACTGAATCTGATCTGGTTAAACCTGGTCCCCCCGTCCCTCTCTACGATGGATGTATTGTACTATGACATCCCTAGGCAGGTTATTGTATCCGCGTAATATTTATAGCAACGTAGGATCGTAGTAGCGAAGGTACCGGTAAGTAGCAGCTTTGAATAGTATCGAACTTTGAACTTAGAGTCTGATCATTAAACTTTGGAACATGGAACATGGAGTTGGGAAGGGTATCGAGGAAGCGACTTCCAATGGATGGCGGCATCAAGTGCCAGTGGTCACTGACAGATACACTGCAGACACAAGTCATTCTGCAGGGGCCACCAGACACCGGCTCTTCGCATTGGGCTACCGTCGTGGGGTTGCAGCGGCAGAAGCGGGTAAGCCTTGAACTAGCCACAAGGGGGAGCTGCCGTCGCACCCTTCCAACATGCACTGAATCAGCCTCTCAGCACCTAGACAACTGTGGCTTATACGTGAAACTACCTAAGATACCTAGGTACCTGTGTATATGTGTACAATGGTACCTAGGTACATATATCAGAGTATAGAGGTACATGTACCAAGCTGAGCTCTTATTACATAACAACTCATATGTCACCGGACCAAGGATCTCGTTCATTCCTCATCCAAACATCCAACAGGCTGCTGCAGGAGGAGCTATTGTGACCCACTACCTCCAATCGACCTTCCATGCTGTCGGATGCAACATTGACCTCAACTACTTCTTTCTTGAAATCAACCTCCATCGTGTGAACTGCGTATACGTTCTGCTGAGAGACTGTCTTTAGCCTCACCTCACTCCTCTCTCCAACCCCCGAGCTCTCCCCAGTCTCACCTTCACACACACCTCCCAAGATGTCGCAAGTTCACGCCTTGTCCGACGACCAGGTAAATAGCCATCCTCGCCCGCAAAGCACAAGCCACCGCTGCATACGGCATCACGGCCTCGAAGCAAGGAAAACCAAAGAATGAACCATTGCTGCCACAACCATGCCGCCGCCACCTTTCCAGTCAGAAATAATACAATAATATTATCATCAAGTAAAATAAACATGCTAATGAACGGTCCTCGCGAGCAAAACAGGTCGGGCAAGAGCTCCGCAAGATGACGGCCTTCATCAAGCAAGAGGCGCTCGAGAAGGCGCGCGAGATCGAGATCAAGGCGAACGAGGAGTTCAGCATCGAGAAGTCGAAGCTGGTGCGGCAGGAGACGGACGCCATCGACGCGGCGCACGCGAAGCGGCTCAAGCAGGCCGCCATGTCGCAGCAGATCACGCGGTCGACCGTGGCCAACAAGACCCGGCTCAAGGTCCTCGCCGCGCGGCAGCAGCTGCTCGACGACATCTTCGACGCCGCCGCCAAGCGCCTCGCCGACGGCACCAAGGACCCCGCCCGGTACCGCGTCATCCTCAAGAACCTCCTCCTCGAGGGCCTCTACGCCCTCGCCGAGCCCGACGTCCAGGTCCGCGCCCGCAAGGCCGACTACGACGTCCTGAGGGACGCTATCAAGGACGCGGAGAAGGAGTACAAGGATAATACGGATAAGGAGACTAAGGTCACGATCGACGAGGCGAACTCGTTACCCGAGGGAAGGTGAGTTCTATATACCTATACATGTATATTTTGTGTTGTGCTATTGCTTTCCTTTCCGATTCAAAGTCTGGAATGGAAGCTATGAGGGGTACAATACGCTAACGAAGGATGATATTATTACGTACAGCTCCGGCGGCCTCATGATCGTCGGTTTCCAGGGCAAGATCGAGATCAACAACACGTTCGAGGAGAGGCTGCAGCTACTACAAACCAGCGGCCTGCCCGCCGTGCGAGAGACGCTGTTCGGCAAGAACCCCAACCGGAAGTTCTACGATTAGATGAAGAGGGCGAACTTGGTCCAATGTCCAAGGTCTAGGGTCCCCCGCCTTCACTCGCATAGGTAAAAATAAATAGAGGTCAACAAACATGTCAACAGCGCTGGACGTCGGCAAGTCAGGCAGAGATTACGTTACGATGAAAGCAGCGTCGCACCGTTCTTCCCCCCCGTGTGTATCGGGGGGTTCTCTCTTGTAAGGAAAGGGGGTTGGTGGTAGTAGTAGTAGCAGTAGTAGTTGCATTGGTTGGGCACACATTGGAACCGAATTGACTAGAAGCCATGCTATTATTCTATTATTATTGGTGGTGGTGGTGCTCGATTAGAAGAAGGGGCTGCTGTATAGCACAACAAGAAGGCGTTGCAGGACGTCCGCATCAATAAAACACCAATTCACTTTCAACATTATTATGTCCTCCTGGCGCCTAGTTTGTAGGTAGCTTCTAGTGGTTCGGCTTCGACGCAGTTCAACTTCACATACTCACTTAGGTACCCTGTAACGACGCAAGACTATTCTCCCCTCAAACCCTTCCCTTCTCTTCCCTTCTCTTTCCCCTCTTCTCATCTCCACCATATGATCATCCACCCCCACCCTACCCTACGCATCCCCTCCTCCTCCTCCACCCCGCCCACCCCTCCTCAGCGCCCAATTCTTCATGAACGCGCGCTGCCGCGGTACGTCGGCCTCGGCCTCCCGCCGCTGCTCGTCGTGGTGGTGGTGGTGGTGGTCGAAGATGCTGGTCTTGGGCGGCGGCCGCGTGCGCACCGCGTACGTCAGGCGCTTGGCCACCAGGTCGATGGACGCCTTGGCCACCTTGCGCGACAGCAGCGTGCTGTCGTGGATCCGGTCGTGCGCCACCTTGAGCCGGAAGGTCAGCGCGTCGATCGACGCGTCGAAGGACCGGGATACGGCTTCCGCGTCTGCGTCTGCGTCTGCTTTCGCTTTTGAGTTCGCGTCCTTACTTCGTGTGTGCCTCGCTTCGGGTTGTTGTTGCTGTTGCTGTTGCTGCTGCTGCTGTAGTCGGTGTTGCTCTTGATGCTCCCGCTCGATAAACCGCGCCCCCCCGATGACGATGTCCAGGAGCGTGACGAGGGCCCGCAGAGCGTCGAAGTCGGTGTTCGGGCCGATCCGGAAGTCGTCCGCTTCCAGCCGCTGCATAATGTCTGCGAGCGTGAGGTACTCGTCGACGGGCTGGCAGCCCATATCCGTGTCCCGAAAGAGCGCTACGGCTGCCATGCGTCGCCGCAGGTCGAGGAGCTTGGCGTTGGTCTTGGGCATGTGGTTGATGGGGACGACTAGGTGCATGGGGTTATCTACGCTGTCGTTCAGATATGAGGATATGGCATCGCACTTGGTGGTTCGTTAGTTTTGCTATTCTTAACAACCCACATGGTAAATATGAGAAAGGGAGAAGGGGGCTAAAACTTACGGCTTCGTCCCACTGGGGTGTTTGTATCTTCGGCAACGCCATTACGAGAGCTTCCATCGCGACGGCGTGCTCAGAGCGAACGGTAGTGCTCACGAGGGGATCGAGACCCATTCGTAACAGTAGTTTGATAGCCCCTATTACATTTTGCGCGCTCAGGTCCGGAGCCATACGTCCTAAGAGTTCAAGGAAGGCCACGAGACCTGACCAGTCTCTCCGAGGGTATGGGTCTTCGACTTTAGGCAGAGTCTGAAGTTTGGTGCCATTCTGACTTCGAGAGTACTTAGGTCCGCCTAGCCTCTCGAGCATAGAGTATAGGCGCACGTCGGTGACGAGGCGTGTGATGCTCTCGGGACATAGAGTGAGCAGGTTACAGTACTGCATGCGTAGCTGAGCGTTCTTCTCGGCGCAGACTTCGTCAAGAACCCAAAGGAATAGCTCATCCGGTAGTCTTCTTCCCTTAGAAGCCACCGCATGGGGTAGGCCGAGGATTATCGCTTGATCTCGGGTACGCGAGTCGGCGAGATACTGCCAACAGCCCTTTGCCTTCTTTTCCGGAAATGGCTTCCTCGGGGGTTTGAATAGGGGTGGCTCGAGGCTGAAGAAATAACACACCCTTTGGGAGCCGTCGACTTTGGTACGATTCATAGCCCTCACCAGCTTGTCGCCTTTGGAGTCTTCCTCATTGTTGTCGAGAAGCTCCTTGGCTGTTTTTTGAAGCAGATCTGGGTCATTTTGCACCTCTGTTAAGATTTGACCGTCTTGGTCGTCGTCATCCTCGCTTTGGTTGATGAGCTCGTCTGCTCTCCTGGCGCTCTCGTCCGCTCTGTCAGACTGCCTGGTATGGTCAATCAAATATTGAAGATCGAATTTGTGTTTAGGTTGTATAGTTAAAGGGGACTTGAGAAGGGACGAAGGATTGGGAGCTATCCTTTTAGCTTTTGGTGTAGTCATGTTAGTATCTCTCCGGTATGGCGCAGGGCCGTTCTTCCGCTGGATGAAAGCGGATATGGACTCTAGCGAGTCGTCCGAGTCATCGTCATCGTCGGACCCTTTAATCTCTTCTGACCGATCCCGAGGTTTCGGAGTGGGTTTCGGCCGTGGCATAGGGGATGAAATTGACGGTTGCAGATCCCGTGCCGGCTGCGATGAAGAGCCCGGCTGGGGTTGAGAGCCGCCCCGGCTGGTACCCTTACCGAAGAAACCTCTGATATCCCTGCTCCGGGACATTTTCGAAATATTATACACTACATACACTATATTTATAGTGATGCGCGGGTGTTGTGGTGGATATTATCAAAGGGGCTAGTGAGGATATTCAAATTGATGTTGATATTTGGTTACAAGATCTCAAGTACCTGTCGTACCTGATAATCCGTATGTAGGCCGGTACCTTAGGTACGTATAGGCGCCGAAATGTCAATGCTGAGGTATAGGGTAGGTACGGCCTTTCGATTAGACGCTTGGCGGAACATTGAGAGAACGCGTCAAACGCACTCATTGATCGTGGGTGGGGCAACTCTCAGACGTGACGTGACGGGGACGGTATGTACCCGGAACAAAGTTGAACCTTTTTGACCTGCAGCAGCCTGAAATCTTAGAGCCGGGAACTAACCCATCTTGGTAACTCCATACGAAACTCCTAATGTGCTGTAGCTAAAAGGGGCAACTCGCACAAAGGAAGCACGCGCAGATCTGCGGGATTTGCGTTTAGCGGGGTTCGGGTCAGTCGTCTGCTGCAGCAGTACCAAGATACGAATCTCCTAGTGTCTGGTTAGCGCACATCAGGGGGCAATGAGAGTACGAGACCAAGAAGTGACCAAGAGTGACCAAGAACCCCCAATCCTCCCTTTAATGCACCTCACAATCTCATCTCGACGAATTCGACGAACCTGCACGACAGTGCAAGGCTGCCAAGATAAACGGGTTAATGTTAATAATTTATAGTGGTGCGTGCCATGCAAACCTTGCATACGTATTATTGAATGTCCTATTAATTATTGATGTTTGTCGATTTGGAGTAAGGGATACTGGCAGCCGGCGGGCCGCTAACGAAGTCATCTCTCAACTTACAGCCTCACTTCGCCGTTTTACAGACGAAACATTTTAGGCTTACTACATATATGAACTACGTGACCTACCAACCTGTATTCGGAGGGGTACTAACAACTTGATCGATCTCAATTACCGGTAGGTACCTAAGGTAATCAGGTATGGTACCTGTATACCAATTACAGATTCATTAATTCGGCCGACCCACGAGGCTGAGGAAGAAATCGTTTTCAGTTGATCCTCGCCTGAAAAGCACGTTGTGGTGTACGGATTACTGCGTGTTATAATGCAGAGGCTGCTTAATAGCGGTCTAATTTAAGAAACGGAAGATGGGCCAGCTAAGTCTCGCGCGGTATACACCGTACGTTAGCTACATAAGGTACATGTGTAGAGGTATGCACGATGTATGTACTCCACGGCTCTCGCTCCTCGATTTGAGAAAAGCTGACCCGAGTGACGCAACATCCGTCGAACTTGGGATGCATTGCTTGGCCACCTCGGTGCTCTTTTTACACCGGCACAGCACCGAAGATATCGCGGTAATTATCTTTCTTTGTTCGGATTGTATTCGGATTCTATTGTATTGCACGGAATTAGGGTACCAAGTAGGTACAGTTGCGAAAGCTCCAGGGGAGCCTGAGACGTTCAGGGGCAACGGATAACTGTAACGATGCACCCGGTGCCTAATTTAACCTAGCATGCCTCACAGACTCTTCATAAAGCAGATATGCTTAACTTAAATCGCAGGTATTCTGTAGGGCCAATGACGGCGGTAGGGGTCGCTGGAAGCTGGGATCCGCTTTCTCGGGCCTGGTCGGACTTAAAAATATGACTAGTCGGGGTACTTGTGCAGTACAGTGTTGCGTACGGAGGACCTTTTAATTTCGAGCTGACTCGAACTTCCATAACACGAAACGAATACGTACCTCTTCTCTTCCAGGCCCTCTCCACACATTAGGCGATTACATGTATACATGTGCATGTAGTCGGTACACGTAGTGTAGGCCGTCCCATCGTCTGGCGCAGTACCGTACACCTGTTTGGTCTCCTTCAGTTTCCTACCTACATAATATATTAGCAACGGCTTTCTGGAGTAAGCGGCGTGAATTGGTTGGCTGGTTGCCCGAATCACGACTCCTGAAGGATCTATGACACCCCGTCTGTGCCCCTCCGATACTACTTACTCGATGAATCGATGATGTGCGTCCAAGACCCTTGTTAGGCGGACGGATAACCCATGCAGAGAGAGGGAAGAAGCCCGTTATCTATGATCTATATTACTGCACTGCGTCCCAGGGGCGAGGAGAAAGGTGCGACAATTCGAGCAGCCTAAAGACTCGAAGTAGTTACCCTCTTTAGTGCCTTGCCTACGGTAATACGTATCGCAGGTACCAGAGGTATTACCGTAGTCGGATGTGTGGGTAGGTAGCGACACACAAATCCGCCTTAGCCACTCGGAATCAGGACTTCGCCGTGGTCTGTACATAGGTACACAGCAGGTTGTGCAACAGATCATCTCATCTTGCTACGGCTGTGGAAACCGGGAGGATGGAGTCGCACATGGCCTTTCCTGTGAGGGCGCAGTCTGTACTGATATTATGTCATCGCTAAGAGGTAGTGATTATGGGATATGGATGGATGGAATCCGCGTAGGGTCGCTATAAGCATGGTGGGAATCTAGCGCGTGGCGCGGGGACCTTGCGGAGACCGAGGATGACATATGTCGGGCAGGTTTCACTGTTCCCGTGAGTCGCACGCAACAAGATTTTCAGAATTCCTTCGAGGAGGACGGGGTGTGAGAAGAGATTCTGGCAATCTGGCCTAAGAAAGGGGAGGTCTGTAATCATTGCTCGTAGGCTTCTTCATAAACTAGGTGCTCGGAAGATCATTGAGCGGCCCAGGATACTACTGCGCTGTAACGGCTCGGCGCAAGTGCCAGGGGCTTGAAGAACTCGGGGTGATGCCGAGGGGTAGTTGCCAAATTCAGCCGCAGAAGAGAATAGAAGAATGGAATGCTGCTGCGAGTCTAGGACGCGTGCGCGGGGTGCCCTGTATGCGAATATATGCCTTACGCATGTTGTGGGATAGGATAAAGGGGATGATAAATGTCTTGATTAAATTCTCGAGTCGAGGGCATTCCAGCTGAAAGTTATCCCAATGTTATTGGGTGGTGTATATTACCTAGGTAGGTAACTGTATAAAATATGGTCTGCAGAGAGAGCGCGAGACCTGTCGTATTCTGAGGATTCATATTCTGCATAACAAAAGAACCTTAGCCGAGATCATCGACTCGTAGAGGCATTTTCCTAGTGGATTCGGGTTGCACAAGGGTATTGTTAGTAGCCGTACTTGCCCCAATTTGCGATAGGCTGCACAGTACAGATCGGGATTACCAAGCAAATAGCAAGCCTAAAATGAAGGAAGACATTGGCGGGATGTTACTGCTGACCAATTTAGGTACTTGGGTCTCACTATGTATTTCTTAATTCCTTCAGGTACCTTAGCATTTGGAAGCGTCTTCCTTAGCATACCTACCTACCGTACCTACGATTTTAAATAGGTTCAGGTTCCCGATACATACATGTACTGACAAATTTCTACGTAGAGCAACTGTCTAGCCGTCCTCAGTACGTTGGGAAAGTTTCCAACAAAGAGATGATACACGCAGAATCGCATAGTAAATGTGCACGACCAGATCAGGTATCATTTCAAGTCATATAAAATTACGCCAATGTTTTGGTGGATTTCCCCTGTTACTGCCGAGAATATAAGGAGCGTTTAGTACCTACATGCATGCGTAGGGCTTTGTGGGCTATTCAGGCCCGTCAGGCAAGTGCATACATGTACCTACCTTCAATACCCACAGGTACATGTATGCATGTATATCCGAAGTGCACAACATGAGGAGACGGACATGTACCTAACGCCTAAGCAGGTGCCTACATGTATGTACGTAGGTACACACGGCTTTGTACCGCCTTTCACCTAGTTAAATCCACAGTGCTGGCACAGTCTTCGGTGTACCTTAGACCCCGGCTCTTCCGACGTAGCGATCAATCAAAAACTTCCATTGTTCCCTTTCCCAATTCTGTCCTTACTGCAATCAACAACACGATCGCCCACACACCCCCCAGCATCAAGCAAGGGAAGCCTGAGGACGACTGGCCACAACCCGTTCCCTAATCACCCAAATCTGCGCCGACGACCCAGGTCGTGTTCGTGACAGCACCACTAGTCGACGGCGTAATTTCTTCCATTTTGGCGACTCCGACGCGATTGTAGCCAATTGCTCGACTCTCCGAATCCAGCATCTGTCAGCTTCTTGGGGGATTTGCACGCAACAATCGTGGCCACGGAAGGCCAGTCTGGCGGACACGTCGGGTTGAACGGGCTCTGCCCGCAACTCCCTCAAAATGCCGGCAATAGAAGACGAGAACGACCCAGGTGACCTGGCGATGAAAAGATCGAGATGGGCCACTCGGAAACTCACTGTTAAGAGCAGTGGTCTTAAGAGAGTTTCCCTCATGGACAGGATACATAAGCGGACTGATTCGACGGAGAAGAAGCACCATTCGGGCGGCAGTCAGTCCACAGACGATGACCATACCCAATACGACAGCGCCGGTGCGACCGAGCGGAATGACCAGGCCGATGGGAAGAGTACCACATCCGACGAAGAGGGAGAAGGGAGGAAGGTGTTCTTCAATCTGCCTCTGCCCGATGATATGAAGGACGAAGAAGGCAACCCTATCCATATATATTCCCGCAACAAGATTCGGACCGCCAAGTATACGCCTCTATCCTTCGTTCCCAAGAACCTGTGGTTCCAATTCCACAACATCGCCAACATTTTCTTCCTTTTCATGGTTATTCTTGTGGTAAGTAGAAACAGATTCTCGCAAGACTTGGAAGATCTCTCACACGTAACCTTAATCCCAGATCTTCCCCATATTCGGAGGAACCAATCCCGGGCTCAACGCGGTACCCCTGATATTCATTCTTGCGGTGACGGCCATCAAGGATGCAATTGAGGATTATCGCAGGACGGTTCTCGACAACGAGTTGAACAATGCGCCGGTGCACCGCCTCGTAGATTGGAACAATGTCAACGTTACCGAGGATAACGTTTCGTTATGGCGAAGGATCAAGAAGGCTACCTCGAGATTCATGGCTACGTCCTGGCGGATGATCAAAGGGTTGCGGAAGAGGGGTACTCAGACAAGAGGCGTGCTGGAAAATTCATCGGACCCGCGCCCCTCCGTAGAAACGAAGGCGACCCGGCGCGAATCTACCATGTTGTCCCCTCGAACTGATAGGACGTCGTACATGTCCGCCTACGAAGACATCCAGATGACACCCGTTCCCTCGCCTCTGCCCCCGCAGACTCCTCAAAAGGACGCGTTCGAGGTCGCCGAACAGCCGACTTCGGATCAGCCGCACGTCCCGGCAGAGTCGTTGGCTAGAATTAAGGGCGACTTGATCGACCATGAGGCCGATTGCGGTCGTGCCAAATTCCACAAAGACCACTGGAAGAACCTGCAGGTGGGCGATTTCGTGCGACTCTACAACGATGATGAGCTCCCCGCGGATGTCATCGTCCTCGCTACTTCTGATTCGGATGGTGCCTGTTACGTAGAAACCAAGAACTTGGATGGAGAAACCAATTTAAAAGTTCGGCAGGCGCTTCGTTGCGGACGAACGCTAAAGCACGCGAGGGATTGCGAGCGCGCTCGATTTTGCATCGAGAGCGAACCGCCTCAGCCTAATCTTTATAAGTACAACGGTACCATCAAATGGGAGCAAATGCTCCCGGAGGGCCGCGTCGAAATGTCGGAGCCGATAGGTATAGATAATATGCTTCTCAGAGGCTGCAACTTGAGGAACACCGAATGGGTTCTCGGAGTCGTCATGTTCACCGGCCACGATACGAAGATCATGATGAACGCTGGTGTCACCCCAAGCAAGCGCGCTCGCATCGCCCGGGAACTAAACTTTAACGTCATCTGCAACTTCGGCATCCTATTCGCATTGTGTCTACTCTGTGCCATCGTTAATGGCGTGTCATGGGGCAAGAGCGATGCTTCGACTGCTTGGTTCGACTACGGTTCTATCGGCGGCAGCCCCGGCATGACCGGATTTATCACCTTCTGGGCCGCTCTCATCGTCTTCCAGAATTTTGTTCCTATTTCCCTCTATATCTCTCTCGAAATTGTGCGTACGCTGCAGGCCATCTTCATATACAGCGACGTCGAGATGTACTACGATAAGATCGACTATCCTTGTGTGCCGAAATCGTGGAATATCTCGGACGACGTTGGTCAGATCGAGTATATCTTCTCGGATAAGACGGGCACCCTCACGCAGAATGTCATGGAATTCAAGAAGGCTACAATTAACGGCCAACCTTACGGGGAGGCTTACACCGAGGCTCAGGCCGGCATCCAGAAGCGCATGGGGATCGATGTAGTAAAAGAAGCCGCCAAGGCCCGGGCGCAGATCGCCGCGGCGAAGGCCCACGCATTGGAAGGGCTTAGAAAGATTCACGACAACCCGTATCTACACGCGGAGGACATGACATTCATAGCTCCCGATTTTGTTGACGACTTGCAAGGCCTGTCCGGCCCAGAGCAGAAGGAAGCCAACGCGCACTTTATGCTAGCGTTAGCGCTTTGCCACACCGTAATAGCTGACCACGTTCCTGGCGACCCTCCCAAGATCGAGTTCAAAGCTCAGTCGCCGGACGAGGCCGCCCTGGTGGCCACTGCGCGCGACATGGGCTTCACCGTGCTCGGCCATACGGGAGACGGCATTAGGCTGAACGTGATGGGCGAGGAGATACACTACCAGATTCTCAACACGATCGAATTCAACTCGAGCCGAAAGCGAATGAGCGCAATCGTCAAGATGCCCGATGGTCGTATCATCCTATTCTGTAAGGGCGCGGATAGCATCATCTACTCGCGTCTTAAGCGTGGTGAACAAGCAGAGCTCAGGAAGACCACCGCGGAGCACCTCGAGATGTTCGCTCGGGAAGGTCTACGAACTTTATGTATAGCCGAGCGTGTGCTCCCCGAGCAGGAATACCTTGAATGGCGTAAGGAACACGACAAAGCCGCCACCGCGCTCCAGGACAGGGAGGAGAAGTTGGAGATGGTCGCCGACAAGATCGAGCAAGACTTGACTCTCCTCGGAGGAACCGCCATCGAAGATCGACTTCAGGACGGCGTGCCGGACACGATCGAGTTGCTCGGCCAAGCAGGAATCAAACTGTGGGTACTGACTGGAGACAAGGTCGAAACGGCCATCAACATCGGTTTCTCGTGCAACCTCCTAAACAACGACATGGAGCTCATCCATCTTAAGGTGAAAGAAGATGAAACCGGCGGTACGACTGATGAGACGTTTTTGGATCAAATCGGACAGGAACTAGATCGAAACCTAAAGATGTTCGGTATCACGGGCAGCGACGAAGATTTGGCTTTTGCCAGGAAGAACCACGAACCGCCAGCCCCTACCCACGCGCTGATCATCGACGGGTTTACTCTGAGATGGGTTCTGGATGAGGCCCTGAAGCAAAAGTTCCTTCTTCTCTGCAAGCAGTGCGCATCGGTTCTCTGCTGTCGTGTCAGCCCGGCTCAAAAAGCCTCGGTTGTGTCCATGGTCAAGAACGGACTCGACGTCATGACTTTGTCCATCGGAGACGGTGCCAACGACGTTGCGATGATTCAGGAAGCGGATGTCGGTGTCGGTATCGCCGGTGTCGAGGGTCGTCAAGCCGTCATGTCCGCCGACTACGCGATCGGCCAGTTCCGATTCCTCCAGCGATTGGTCTTGGTCCACGGTCGTTGGTCGTACCGGAGGATGGCTGAAGCGATCGCCAACTTCTTCTACAAGAACATGGTTTGGACCTTGAGTATCTTATGGTTTCAGTGCTTCTGCAATTTCGACATTACCTATCTTTACGAGTATACCTATATCCTTCTATTCAATCTGATCTTCACTTCTGTCCCCCCCATCGTCATCGGCGTCCTTGATCAAGATGTATCCGATAAGGTCTCCTTGGCCGTTCCTCAACTATACCGACGTGGCATTGAGCGGCTGGAGTGGACTCAGCACAAGTTTTGGTAATTATCTCCCTCCACTCTCCCTTCTCTTACCTTTGTGGAGTCCTTCATTCTAACCCTTGATAGGTTCTATATGTTGGATGGCGCCTACCAGAGCGTCATATGCTTTTTCATCCCGTACTTGACCTTTTCGCCCACCTCGGCCCTCACCGCGAACGGATTGGATGTAATGGACCGATATCGATTTGGCGCCTACGTCGCGCATCCATCTGTGATTACAATCAACCTCTACATTCTCATTAACACCTACCGGTGGGACTGGCTCACGGTCGTGATCATTGTTATCAGCGATCTATTAATCTTCTTCTGGACCGGCGTATACACTTCGTCAACGTACTCCAGTTCTCTATATAAAGCGGCTCCCCAAATGTATGGCGAAGTCTCGTTCTGGGCTGTTTTGGTCGCCACTCCGATCGCAGCCTTAGCTCCTCGATATGCTATTAAGGCCTTGCGGAAGGTCTACTGGCCTCGGGATGTCGATATCATTCGCGAACAGGTTACTATGGGCAAGTTTGACCAGCTAGAGAAAGCAAGCTTAAGCGAGGGGTTAGTGAAGTCTACTTCGTCGGGATCGTCGGCATCCTCTCGGCGCAAGCGACACCAGCAATTCGCGAGCGTGGACGAAGACCTGAAGCCCATTTACCCGCCCTCTATTGCGACGCAATCTATTGCTGGACACAACACCCGCAGTCAGAACGGCAGTGACGGTACTAATTATACCAGACACGAACACTCGCTTGATATACCTGCTGTGGCTCAGCCTGTCGACCCCCCCGCAGAACCTCCAGTACGGCCATCCTACGATCGCGTTCGTCCTTCTTACGACCGTATGCGAGCTTCGATGGATCGGGTCAGGCAGAGTTACGAAATGACTAATGAGTTCACCTCAGCTGCCATGTTGAGCAGATTTGAATCAACCCGCTCCACCGGGCAACCACCGGAGGAGGGTAACGGGATCGTCAGTCGTATAAGAAGGCGAACCAGAGGCAAATCCTTCAAGTCGCGATTCGCTCATAAAGATAATAACATCCACGAACATGAATGAGTGTTCCTCGCGATGACTCCCGGGGCGAACCCTGTACGATAGTACGACGCTCGAACTTCTATATTCGCTTACTCCAATCGATGTGATATCCGGAGCCGTAGGTGCTCAGGTACGATCTCAAACGAACTATTCATGATACCGCTATGGTTTCCTAGTTAGATCATCAAAACCCATCATTCCACACGGCTTCTACTTTTTTTTTTCTTCCTTGGTTCCATTTGCAACGGCGTTGGCGTTTTAGGAGGCATGGAGTCCACGGAGGGACCTACATGATGAGATGACGATGTTGGCCTGAAAGGTCAAAGGGTTCTACTTTTCTTGCATCATAGACCTTCTTCTCAAGTCGAGGTTGCACCACACAAATATTGTCGCTCGTCACTCTCGAGGGAGACCTCTTTTTCTATATCAAGTGCTATCATCGCTCTGGAGGATAATTGATGGGGTCTCGTCTCGGTTGTTTTGTTACATCTTGCTTTCTTCTTACTTCTCTTCGATTTTATTTTATTTTTTTTCTTTCCCTTCATAGGCGACATCATGGTGGTTGGTAACAATGGCGTTCTACCAAAAGACTAGGGCGGGATTTGACACCTGGATGTGATAGCATACGGCGCGTGCGCAGAGCAAGCAAAGCAGACAAGCAAGCACAAAGAGTGACGGAGACGATGTGGTGAATAGGGGACGGTTCTTAAAGGCACGACGGGACCAACTCTCCCGCCGCCCTGTGTATATAAGACGATGGACAAAGACAAATGCGACGAGTAGTAGAAAGTGAGCATCGGAGGCGCGCGCGTGGACGAGAGTAGATACATATAATCGGCCAGAATTGGTACTTCCCAAAGACCAAGAGAAACAACCAAAAAAAAAAGACGTAATGTCCCTTTCAAATTTTTCTGTTAGGCTTTTAGTTTAATGTAATGTGAGAATCTACCTAGGTATGTTTTGCCGTCAGGTAAGAGTTGCGAGGCCTGTGTGGATAGATGTCTGGGTGAATAGGTGAATAGGGGTGGGTTACTGGTGCTGATGTATGATAGCTTAGGCTCGATGGTTAGTATCATATGCTTCGCACGTATGTCACGCAGCTAGATCATATTTTATTTTCTCGGTGCAGATGGGCTATGGACCACTCTCATGTTCATTGAATCTTTATTTCGTCCTATCGCCATTTATTTTGCTCCCCGGTGCTTCTGTTAGAAAAGGGGCACTGAGATAGCTATGCCCTTAAGTCTGGTTCAGTATCATGAACAAATATCTGCTGCGGATGATAACTGAAATGGAATGGCTACCTAAGCGTGATGAGCTACCACCCATTTCCTACCAAACTATTCCACTACCGGTGAGATAGATGTTGCAATAATTCTACTCAAAAGCATGTTGCGTAGTGGCTGAGTAAATATAATCGAAAGGGAGTAAAGGCAATAGCAAAGAAGCGATAAAAAGGTGTCACTGACGACTAGGTGCTCCATTCTATAGAGGGCACTTACAAACGAGTTGGTTTGAAGAGTAAATTTATCGGGCTATCATAAGGATACACGCCCATTAGAGTAGAGCCGATCCTTGACTATCTACCTGTCGGCCTTAATACCTGATGAAAATATATAGGTACCTATGTAAACGGCGACCAACTGACAAACACCAACACCTCCTTGTCCTGACCAGACCATGCCTGTGTGCCACCGCTAAAACGCCTCAATTTTCCATGATCCCATGATTTTACGACTCCATGCGAGTGTAATGAACTTAGAAACGCATCTCCAACTCCGTCAACAATCTTGCGCCTGAACTGCTGGTAATATTGCACGGTTGGAGGACTGCTGAAAGGTCCTTCACTATGTCTCCTCTCCAGCCGTCCACTCACGATTCCGATTTCTCGGATAATGCCTGAAGGCGAGATATTTGGGTCGTCCTCGTAAGAATCGCGGTGAAAAGACGGCTGGAGCTGATGCTCCGGGATGGACCTCGCTAATTCCCCTTCTGTGCTGGCAGTCTCTTGCGTTCGACAGGCCAGGCTCCCAAGGAGGGAGGTCGTACACGGGCCCCCCACCGCGCCGAAGGTCCCCTACGGCCTATGAGGCCTTTACAAATTCGTACCGCTTGACGAAGGCGTTCAGCCATTGACGACTGACCAATGGTGTCAGCGACGCCGTGTCAAATGATCGCAGCAGTATACTCATCCCCCCGCTGAGAATGCTCTCCGGCCGATATTCCTACCGGCTCCCCCAGCCTAGAAACTCCCGAGCATAGATTCTGCCGGTCTTTGGACTCCCGGCTGTTCGTATTTAATAGGGCGACGGAGATATCGCTGCTGTCGGGCTCGCGGCTGAGACCAGGGCTGCTACCTTTACCAGGCTCATGACTGGAATTGCTACGGCGTCGTCAGCTAGTCTAACCGCTGGGGCCAATCGTGATAGCGCAGCATCGTCCAAGGGTATCGGAAGTCATGAAGGTGGCCGATGGACTGTCGCGACTGGCTGACATAGCGTTTACTTATCCGAAAGGTTATATGAGGAGAAGTTGCCCGTCTTCTGTTCAGTGGCGATAATGCAGGTTAGAGCTGACGGTATTCGGAGACACCGAACACCGCTTCACCTATACTCAGCGCGGCGCCTGCTAAGCTCATAACTGGGACTAAGGTAGCGGCGCCCGATGAACTCGTATCCTGGGCCCATATCGCCAAATGTCCTAAATTCGTATACAGTACCAGGACTGTGGCTTTCGCTAGATTCGTATCCGCCACCAGGAGCGGCGGCTCTGTTGAATTCGTATCCTGAGGCATGGTTGCGGCCCTCACCGAGTCCGCATGATCCTCGAGAGGTACGACTCGTACTGAATTTGTTTCCGCCTCCAGGATTGCCGCCTCTGCTGAGTCCGTATCTGGAGGCGGGATTACCACCTCCGCGGGACCGGGGGGTTCTGCCAGGTATGCGTCCCGTCGGTGTAGCGTACCGGTCGGAGTCCTCGCTAGATAACGCAGCATGACCGTAAACCCCGGAGACCGCCGAAAGTGGGCTGTGTTCCATGGGGTAGGGACGGTCTTGCAGAGCGTACGCTGTCGTCGCCACTGAAGGAGGACAACTCATCGCTTCTGGATTGCTGGGGTCCTCATCGGGGGAATCGTAGGTGCAGAGATGACGGCTTAGGAGTGTGGAGCCGCGGGGGGGCGCGTCCGAGTGCTCCATGCCACCCGTGTAGTCCCAGATCCCGCCGTACGGCGTCCGGTACCAGCCCGGGGGCACCGAGTGGTCCGCGATCATGTCAGCGGGCAAGTTTGAGTACGGCCTACAATGCCGACGGCGGCGCCGCCGAAAAGCAGACAGGGGATAACGCGAAGGTAGTCGTTGGTGTCGTTGAGTGTGGTTGACGGGGGTGGGGAGGCGTCTGCCGCCCAGGCTGAAATTCCGGAACCGGGGCGACGTAGAAGGGGCTAGGTTGAGGTCCCAATGCTCCTCGGCGCAAGGAGCGGGTCGCTCCGCGGACGCAGGGCGCTCCGGAAAAGTGCTATTGAGCACCCTAAGGCCCCCATAGTGACCATGGGAATCGAGTCTGTAAGGTAGGTCGGGTGTGAGAGTGACGGGGCTACTGGGAGTAGCGTCGCGGGGAGTTAATGTAGGAGAAGGAGGTTCACATGGGCTGGTTATGTGAGCAGGTAATCCATGCGGACGTTGGTACCGGTCGTAAGGCTCCGGTGTCTCTCCAGCTTCCTCGGGACTGGCGAATTGACAGGGGCACCATAGCTCGAATCCCGCTCGCCAGCGTCCGCACTGGCATTTCCAGGCGCAGGTATCCATTGTAGCGATTGGATGTTGTATGTGATGACTATGAGACTTTGAATTATGTTGTGTATCGATGATAGTGATGATGATGATGATGATGATGAATAAGACTGGATAGAAGTACCTAGGTAGGAAGTGGTAAGTGATGTTTTCCTCGGATTTTCGTGAGATGAAAATGAAATGTATTGGGGTATTTATAGTCGAGAGGAAAACAATTTGATTGTTGGCCGATTCAATATGGAATTAGCGATCTCGCTCGAGATTTCCCTTGTATAGGGTGAATTGGGAAGCTGGAAACTTGGAGGGTGTTGACGAACAGAACGACTGAAAGTAAGTACTAAGTAAAATCGCACCCAGGTAAGAAGTCGCTGCCAAACCACACGATGGCAGGAACGTAGTTTGGCCAGGTACCAGTCCTACGTTGAATGGAAATGGGAAATGGAAACGGATGGAGAGGGAGGAGGGAGGAGGAAGGGGAGGTACCAGCAAGACAACGGTAGTTTTGCGTTAGGCGCGATGCTGTGACTGTGGTTCTTGCGGTTGGACCGGTGACGATTTACTGCGAGTAACCAGGGTAATTGTATCACCGTTTTGTCTGGTTCCTTCATAGCGGCAGGTACGGTTGTCTGCTTCTCTGATATATTCGGGTGCTCAATTCACATTGAAAAATGTAAACAACCCCCAAGAAGATTTCCCATGAGATGTATCACTCAATGTTCGAGACTCACAGCTTTGATTAAGCCTTGTTGATAAAACTACATTATGAGTCTGTGGTCGCGTTCTCCTAAATATTTATATAGAAGCGTAAACTAGAATTGATGGCAGATATGCCGTGATTCAATACGTGAGTGTGGTTAGGACCCTGCTGATACATAGTATAGTTAAAATAGAGGGACAGGACAGTCCAATAGGGGTATTATGGTAGTCACTGCAAGTTATCCACGACTTGAAGACAGCTTCCTGTTTTAAATCTATGCTTGTCATAGACTAATGTGAACAAACTCTATATGATCAGAAAGCGGGAACAAAGACCAGTTGTAGCTTTCGATCGCCCTTGTTTGCCAGGGGAGTGTACCTGACCTTAACGCTTAGTTCCATAGTTGAATGTTTGGCATGTCCATCTAGTCTATGGTTCGAGGACGCTGACTACGGTCGCCATATCCTCGACATCTCTAGGCCTTCAGCGAAAACGCCAACCTTGCCATCAATGGCAAACCCGTGAGCCTCTAACTTCCTGCATTCCTCGTATAGCTTGTCTAGGGGTACCCAGAAGGCCTCGATGAACTCGCCCTCTTCTAGCTCTGGTTTCGGGCTTTGATTTTCTTCCCTGTCGGGGTCAATCTTGAGGTGAATGAGAAAAGTGCTCGAGCTGGATCAATGGTCAGTTAGATAGCGAATCATCAGATATACGAGGGTTTACCTGGAAGAGGCTGGGGCTAGGTACACGATTAGTCTACGCTTAGGTTGGTGCTTTGATCGGTAATTCATATAGGGACTCACAGCTGAAAAGAATCGGCCGTGTTCCCCCACGATCTGGGACTACTTCACCGACGTAGCCTGTCTCTTCCTTTAATTCACGCAAAGCCGCTTCTTCCGGGGTTTCACCCTCGTCGACGAGGCCGGCCGGAAACTCAATCACGATTTTTCCTGCTGGGGCGCGGAACTGCTTCTCTAGGAGAATTTTAGGGCCGTCTTTGTGACCAATTACTGCGATCATCTGAACGGCGTCTACGGCGCTGGTTTTTGGCCGCCCGGGACGCCTCATCGCCTCCCAGGTGCGTACTTTCCCGTTTTCATCCTCGTAGGTAATTCTGTGTCATACCGTGAATAAGGGTTAATTCAACGAAATTCGCCAGCGGTCGGAAGCCGTCGTAGGACATGGCTAGTAGTTGCTGCGTATAGAGAGTTTATGGGATTGGGTAAGACCGACTTCACCAGGTTGATCCATTTGGCATCTTCGTTGTTCTGATGGGGCCCTTAGCAAACACCACGTCATAGGCCAATTGGGAACCTACGAGTAACTCTGTTGATATGATTCTGGCTACTCGTTTTGACATGGTGAATTCCTACGGGGTATTATAGGTTCTAGGTAGGATCGATTCCATGTTCTTGGTGGACGTTGAATGGGGTTTCCAGCCACCGATCTAAGATCTCCAAGGATATGCACAGCCACAGAGCGAGTGGCTTGACTATTACATTTATGTGCGGATGTCGCTTTCAAAGTTCGGTCCATGCTAGAAATATCAGCCAGCCGTTCATTAGTCTTGCCAGGTGTTTGCCAGCTGGTTAATCCCCTACTGGTGAAATAATATGGCAGCGGCGGCATTTCTTAGTATGGACGGAGCTTTTGAAAGCGATATCCACGCCGGACCGTAAGTACGAAATCCTCTACACTTGGGAGAAGCTGATATACGATATATAATGCGTTGACTACCTGGAGGGTTTCTACACGACCCAGATAAGAATAGGGGTTAAAGAAGCAAAGCGCTTAGGCTGTGTCTATCGCTAATTTCCACCTTACAGATAAGGATCGAGAGGCTTAAGTCGTTACGTCATACATAGCATTGAGCACTTAGGTACCTGGGTAATTAGATCGTCATGAATCTGGATATACATGCATCCAGGGTAAGTACTATAATAATGAGGGAAGGCGTGAACGCATTTATATACCTGGTAGGTAAGTACCTAGGTAGGTGCTTTAAAGCCGTACTATAAGTGGATGGTTTTGGAGAATTGATTTAATTGTCCATCTTTCACATCTCAAGACATCTCAAGACATCAAGTCCCGTTTTCGAGGTATCTACCCCCTAGCATTCCATTTCAGAATCACCATCGACGAATAAAAGAGGTGCGAGAACCCCTTTTAAAGATGTTCATGCAGATTCTCCACGTTGCCCAAGTTGCTCTGGCAATTTACGGAGGCAAGCAATCTTACGTCGCCATCACCAACCTCCGCAAATATGAAGACGCCACCAAGAAGCTCGCCAAGGTTTCCGGCGAGGCCGAGCGCCAGCGCCAGAAAACCTACGCAACACAGACCACCGGCGTGGTAGCGCTCCTCCTCTCGCTCTTCATGTCGCTGCTGCTTGCTCTCCGGGGTTCAACATACGGCGTCGTACTGCGCTGCATATGCCCTATCGCAACGGCTATCGCTGTCTATTTCGCGAGGGAGCATATCCACGGCTTCTGGGGCGGTAAGACGTCTGGGCTCAAAGGGAGCTTGCCGAAAATGGGAGATTACGAGGAAGCGCAAAGGAAAACTCACGAGCTGCTGAATGTGCTGGATTTACTGATGGTCAGTTGGGTTGCGGTCTTCATCGTGGCCGCTATTATAGGGTACTGAACAGCGCTGCCAATCACGACCGGCCTCCGGCGATCCTTCGGGCCAAGGAATTGAGGTGGCGTCGCCGCCAGAAGGGTAAATATGTACGTTGCGTCCCGCGACTTGCGCAGCCTCAATTTCGTCCTTGAGCCTGTCCGTCCAACTGTATACCCGCTGCCAACCTAAACAACTTGATCTTAGGGGGATCATGGGAACATTGCTTTCCTACTCTCCGAATCGTGAGAATGGAATCGCTCGGCGCGCTATCCGTGGCGGCCGCAGCTGTCGAATTTCTGGAATTTGGGGCTCGCCTCTTTACGGACCCGCGACAGATTTACCGATCCTCGTCCGGCGCGAAGGAAAATGAAGTTGATCTATCTAGAGTAACGAACGATTTCTGGGACTTGATAGAAAATTTCGATTTGAAATTTCGGAATTTTGGCCTCGAAAAAGCAACGTCCTCCCAGCAACGAAACCACGTTGCCAAAAATCCGGGTGATATGACGGAGGACATGCTAATCAATGCGTTAGACCAAGCAAAAGAAATAGGACGTATGTTGAGGGCCGCGTTGGCTAAGCTCGAGGCTCGGGACGAGTCGATACGTCTCCAGGCGAATGGATTTACCCCTGTTTTGGCACGCGCGCTATCGGACGCGGAAATCCGAAATCTTGAGACACAACTCGACCAGGCCCAGAAACGGATTACGATGGAAATACTTGTACTTTCATGGTATGACCGAGAACTACTACCTAAGCCAGGCATCTGGCCAACGTAGCATTGTCATCATATCAGCTAACTAAAATAGGGGCCAGGCCAAAAAGAATAATGCCACAATGGCCGAGTTTATACGACAACGGGCCACGATAATTCGGAGGCTCCGATCGGTTGACGAAGTAACCCGTAGATACGCCGAGGGAATTGTAGATTTAGTCGGAGGCGAAACAGCAGATGGCTTGCTACGTTTTCGAGACCTCGTTCGATATGTGCTGGATTCAAATTGGCAACCTGACGAACGAATGCGTCTCGTGGCTCAACAGTGCCCCGAGAATGGCGACTCGGACCGGCCTTATGGTTATAAGTGTACCGAGTTGATCGTAAGAAGCCTTTGGTTCAGAGCAATGAACGGTGTAGAAGAAGAGCTACCGGAAGCACACAGAGATACCTACCAGCCGATTTTCCAGCGCCCCCGTTCTTCAGAGCATGGATCCCCGCCCTGGCCCGATTTTCCACAGTGGCTATCCGGCGCGTCGGACGGGATCTACTGGATCACTGGCAGGTCGGGGGCGGGCAAATCGACGTTGATCAAATTCATAACCGAGCATGAAACGTTGACATCGCTACTGCGTTCCTGGGCGGGGTCGCCTTCTATTGTTATCTTAGCCACGTATCGCCCATGGAATTCAGAAAGATCTCCTCTGAGCCCTTACGAAGCGCTACTTCGGGCACTACTTCATTCGTGTCTCGTCGATTACCCCCATATCCTCGTCCCGGTAATCTTTCCGGGTCGGTGGGCTCTGCTCCAAATGTTCGGAGATACTGTAGCGCTGCCGGATTGGGGGACCGAAGAACTAATGGTTGGTCTCCGGGTTTTGCTGTCTAGAGCCGGTCAGGAATTATCGGATAGAGAGCCTCCATTCAAGTTCGCGTTGTTCATTGACGGAATCGACGATTTGGCGGAGCTCGAGCGTACAGCTCTAATCGAGTCGCTTCTACAAGCAGGCGCGCATCCTTCCGTCAAGATATGCGTCACTAGCCGACCCGGCGTATTCAGTGACATATCCCATCGTGGCCCAATACTTCAACTTGAGAACCTAACTCGGAACGGTATGAAAGTTCATATTTATGGCCGACTTCAGAGTGCTCTGGGTATACAAGGGCAACTCGGAGCTCAGCCCCTCGACACCCAAAAGTTGTTCGATGATATTCTCGACAAGGCCCACGGAGTTTTCTCTTGGGCCTTGATAGTAGGGAAGTACCTTCTAATCCAGTTACAAGAAGGCCGTAAGCTAGTATACCTTCGCCGAATCTTGAGCGGTCTTCCGGATGACTTATCCGGCGTTTTCCGGGCTATATGGGAGAGCATTGACCCACAATATCAACGAGAAGCCTCGCATTATTTCTTGATTCTCCAAACCTATACTAAGCATGGCCTTGTACCGAGCGCGGCCGGCTTTTGGTTGGGGGATGGCCATATTCCACTTGATATTGATACGACCAACGAGTCGCTTGGGACTTCTGTTACCTCGTCCCTAGCGGAAAGGCTGCGTAGTAGGACTCGAGGGTTGTTAGACATATCCTCACCTGGTCACTATGCTGAGAGTCGTGTTGAATATTCGTCACAGGCTACGGAAGAGGTAAGTGTTCCCCAATTCCTATTCTTAACTTCACGAATAAGAGAGTGGCGATTCATCAAACCCACCTATTGACCCTTAATATTTATGATAACTAGTCGTGTGTTTTTTACGTTGAATATTCTATGACGGAGAATGCTAACTGGTAATAGTGGATCAGAAAGAATTGGGACGATCTCTCTTCTCACCTAAATCCCGACTTCGACCCCAATCTATGGATCCTCAAAGGCGAGACGCTCAGAATACCCCTTGAAGGGCATATTTGTCCCGACCCTCCTTTACTGTGGCTCCATTTAAGGAGTCTATTTTTATTGGCGAGAAACGTTCGCGATAGTTCGTCGAATAACACTATGCTTGTCAGGATCATGGACAAACTAGACGAGCAAATTACGTTGACCGTGGCTACCAGACGTGATGAATTCACCACTTACATATATCCCGCTGCACCTGGGCCGGTATCGCGTAACGACCGCTCCGACGCCGGGGACCTACACTGGTGTAATAAGATGCTCGTAGACCTAAGAGTGCACCCGGCGAGACTAGTCGACCCGGCGTATAGATGGAAGGAAGTGGGCTTCGTCGGGCTCATGGCGTTATTCCAAGTCTCCCAATATCTCAGGACTAAGCTTTCCCAAGAACTAAGCCAGGACCCCGGGCTCACGCCATCACCGTCGCAAACGATGCCCGTGTTCATGTGCGTGGCGCTGAGCCGTCCGCTGTCTACCGACTCCGAATGGACGGACTTCGTACGTGCCTTCTTGCCCTTCTTTACGAGGGGTCAAGTGAAGAACGCGATTGCGGCTCTGCTCCCCGGGGAAATAAAGACGAGGCTCGAGGCCCATGTCAATCCCGCTTGGAGATTGGGTACTGGAGCGCATATTCGGCGGCCTAGGGGGACTAGACCGGTTCCTAGAGCGGAAGGTGGGATATTACGATGCGCTTTTCTACGTGGGAAGTTTGGGTGTTTGGGTTAGCGTATTATTTATTACCTGGTACATGTTACGAGGATGAGTTGACTGTAGGATCGTAGGATCGTAGGTTGGACTCTATGAGGTAGTTTATATGTTAATAGCGGCCGTTACAACGGGATTGAGTACACCCAATCAGACCATGTTCGTGATTAGAAGAAGTGAATGTCGAATTCACATAACTCTTCTTCCATAACTCCGCTAATCTAGCCTAACTACCAATGCCTCAGGCTTCGCCGAACGAGGCCAACGCTCCCTATGCGATATAGATACACACGCATCTACCTGTCCGCAACTCCCCCTCCGCGCTAACACAAAGGCGTGACCTTCCCCGTCCTCAGCTCCTCCTTCACCAGCGCCGACATCTCGTCCCAGCGCGCCAGCGTGTCCGCCTCGGCGTCGAACGCGTACAGCCAGCGGTTCCGCATCTTGACGGACTCGGGGTCGATCTCGACGCCCTCGTCCACGTTCTTGAGCGCGTTGTGCCACCGGTCCCGCAGGTCCTCGCCGTTCGTCTGGCTCGCGCGCGTGCGCGCGAAGCGCAGCTTCTCGTAGCACCGGGTCTGTGGAGTTGTTAGTATCTGGGTGGAGGCGGAGGTGTAGAAGAAAACGGGGCAAGGGAGAGGGAGTAAAGGAGTAGGTAAGGAAGTAAGTGGCAAAAGAAAACGAAAGACTGAATTTCCTCACCGCCAACGGAACATTATCCTTCCCAGCCAGCTTCAAGCACACGGCAAGCACGCCGGCGCTCTCGGTAGCTTGGCTGGCGCCCTGGGCACTAGTCGGTAGATGGGGATGGCAGCTGTCGCCCAGCAGGGCGATCTTGTGGCTCCGGGACACCCAGGTGGGCAGGGGGTCGCGGTAGCAGATCTTCCAGTCGAGGCAGGCCTCGGTCTTGTCGACGGCGGCGCGGATGCGCGGGTCCAGGCCCCGCAGCGACTTGCGCACCTCCTCCATGTCGCCCTCCTGGAACCACGACTCCTTGATCTCCATGTCCGCCTCGTGCGACAGCTTCCGCGTCACGATCCAGTTGAACTCGTCCCCGTTGCGCAGCGTGTTCTGCACTAGGTGCGTGTCCTCGCCGATCCTGTGAGGGGGACGTGTCTTTAGTCTATCTATTTACGAGCTTTCTTTCTTCTTTCTGGAATAAACGGGTTTTCGCAGGGTCGGTGTTGTTGAATTCGACGTACCAGATATTAACGCAATCGTGATCTACGAATTCCCGGCATAATGGGTCCTCCCGCAAATGCTTGCCGGGGAAATACGCCCGATAACACGAGTACCCACTGCTCTTCGGAGCGTCCTCGAACCCCAGCACGAGCTCTCTCGCGCGCGACTTGATCCCGTCGGCGCCGATGATCACATCCGCCGTATCCTCCGTGCCGTCGGCGAACGTGATGCTAGGCTTGGACTCGTCGTACGAGACGACCTCGTGGCCCATGCGGATCTCGATGCCGGCGTCCTTGACGGCCTGGATGAAGGCCTCGTGGTAGTCGCCGCGGTGGCCGATGTAGCCCGCCATGTCCATGAGCGGCTGCTGCGCGAGGATCTTGCCGTCGTGCCACCGCCGGATCTGCATGTCGGGCGCCTGGTTGCCGATGCTGGTCAGCCGGTGGTACAGCGACTTACCGCCCCAGCGCTCCAGCAGCTTGAGCGCGTTCTCGCCGAGCCCGAGGGAGTCGCCTAGGCGTCGGAACCCCCGCAGCTTCTCGTACACGACTACGTCGTGGCCGTGGTGCTTGAGGGCGAGCGCGCAGGCGCATCCGCCAAGACCGGCGCCGATGACGATGGCTTATTATTTAATATAATTTAGCAACTTTTTTTCTTATTTTTATTTCTTTCTTTATGAAGACGAAAACACTAAATGCAAGACATGTTCAACCACAGTTCTATAGCACTTACCCCTTATGGGATCTTTTTGCGTCCCGTTGACGGTCATAGCGAGCGATATCTACGCGGGTATGTGCAAGCTGTGGGTGATCCGAGTTTGGAGAAACTGGGGAAGGGCACTATTCAGCGGGACAAGCTCATGAGAATCCGGGGGTTTCCATATTTAGGGCCAGCCTGTGTGCTTTGAATGGCCCCCATCCAACGCGTGCCGAAGATACAATCAGCAGATTGTCCCGCCAAGACATGACTACGAGCGCTGCAGATCCATGGAACTACGCCTATTTTGCCGTAGTAGATTATGTTGAATGCGACCGTATGTAGTTGTCGACCCACACGTGCGGTTTCGTCTTGTGCGTGCTTCTCCGGGCACTCGGGGTTCTCTTGGTTCGAGAGCAGGATCGATCTCGGTAACACCCCTGTCTCTGACATATAGCGGGCGAATCCCCTCCTCGAGACTTACTACATGCCGTCATAGGTAGCCGAGCCTGCTTGATGGCTTACAAACATAAGCCTCATCAGCTAGCCTCGCTCTCGATGCTCGCAACCATCTACGATCGGAGCCGTTCCTTAGGATGGTGTTAACTTTCCGTTCGTGTGGTATCGAGTCCAAGTTTCAAGGAGGATTGCCGTACGTGGTTTGTTGCTGATGATGAAACTCGCGTATGTATGACTGATATCTGATATGTAAGTTTATCATGAAGATGATAAACTACCTAGGTACCTAGCGTATTATCCATGTAGGACGAAGGAATGTATGAACGGCGGAGGAATAGTCGGGTACCGTGTAGCGCTTTTCGGGGAATGAACCCATAAAGGGGTATAAGTGCGAAGCTTCAATGGAGACGAACAAATGTCCCTAATTCGTCAAATTCCGAGTGCAGTGTTAGGACGTTAGTTGCCTCCCTAAGGCCACCAATGAGGCTAACGTACCTATGGATAATTCTTCGGTGTCGTCTCTAGGGGTGAGATAGATCTCTCAAAACGTAGAGGTGCATCTGCCGAGATCCCCCCAATTACAACCCCGCCTATTTCCTCACATCGTGCCGATTACAGTTGGAGAAATGGCAAACGCGGAGTAACTAGTGAGTTTGAGGGTTTGGAGAGGGACCCCTGAATAAGAGGATGGGGTCCGTAGGCGGTACACTTGTAAACTTGACCGAGCTGCTGGAGAACGAGCGAGAGGAAGTTCTTTTACGATTCGAAATACTATAATATCGCGGAAACAATGGCGACGCAAACGGGCCCCGGTATCATCCCGTCATTGAAGGAGAAGTTTAGCGGAGTGCCGGAGCGACTGAGCCAGGAAGCCCAAGTTGCACGAGACCGACTGTTGTCGAACCGCACCCTGCCAGTTAGCCGGCCGAGGAAAGCCCCAGTACGTCTGCCACCAGATGTATCGCCGGAGAACTTCGAGGCCGCCATCATGGAACTGCAGGGAGCGATAGGGGACGAGAATGTTGAGGTGAACGACAAGCCGCTCGTAGATGGGTGGTACATGCAGCATCCAAACACTCACGATGCGTTCCATATTACGGACCAGGAAGAGCTAGTTAGCAGCGCGGCCGTGTATCCTGGATCGACCAAGGAAGTCCAGATTACCGTGCGCTGGGCCAACAAGTTTGGGATCCCAATTTATCCCATTTCTATCGGCAGAAATTTAGGATATGGCGGTGCAGCGCCTCGGGTCCCGGGGGGCGTAGTTGTCGACCTTGGTAGACGGATGCACCAGATTCTAAATATTGACGCTGAAAATGCTAGCTGTCTCGTTGAACCTGGCGTGACGTATTTCCGCCTCTACGAGGAAATACAGAATCGAAAGCTCCCGTTATGGATTGATACTCCTGATCTAGGTGGAGGCAGCGTGCTAGGCAACGCCATTGATCGCGGTGTTGGATATACGCCATACGGCGACCACTTCGCCAACCACTGCGGTATGGAAATAGTGCTTCCAAACGGCGAGTTACTGCGCACAGGCATGGGCGCTTTGCCCGGTCCAGACGGGTCAGACAATCCCACTTGGCAATCGTTCCAACACGCCTTCGGCCCATCTATCGACGGGATCTTCTCCCAGAGCAACTTCGGCATTGTGACGAAGATGGGGATCCAGTTGATGCCGGAGATAGAGCACCAATCTTACTGCTTCACGTTCCCGCGCGACGAGGACTTCGAGCAGATCGTGGATCTCATTCGGCCCCTGGCGCAAAAGGGCATACTAGGGAATATCCCCCAATTGCGCCATGTCATTCAAGAACTTAACGTTACCGGCCGGCGAAAATCGGATTTCCATAGTGGCGATGGCCCGATGACGCGCGAGGAGGTTCGAGTTGCCGCCGCCAAGCTACCGCTGGGTGACTGCTCTTGGGTCTTCTACGGCACCCAATACGGACCATCCCAGTCCATTGCCGCACAACTCGAAATTATTAAAGCATCCTTCTCTAAGATCCCCGGCTCGCGGTTCTTCCTGCCTTCTGACCTACCATCGGACCATTACCTACATGACCGGGCACTGGTCTGCAGCGGAGTTCCTGTTCTCCGTGAACTTGACTGGCTAAACTGGCTGCCGAATAGTGCCCATTTGTTCTTCAGCCCGATAGCTCCGACGCGTGGTAAGGATGCGCGTACTATCCACGAGATAATCGTCAGAGCGCATCAACGCCACGGTTTCGATCTGTTTCCCACACTTTGCGTGGCAGGTCGTGAGATCCACTACATCACGAACATTATATACGACAGAGCCGACGCGAAGATGAAGGCTTCTGCTATCAAGCTCATGAGGGAGATGATAAAGGAATGCGCCGAGAAGGGTTTCGGCGAGTACCGCACACACCTGCTGTTCGCGGACCAGGTTGCCGGGACTTACAACTGGAACAACTCGGCGTTTATGCGCTTTAACGAGACTATCAAGGACGTGTTGGATCCGAATGGAATCTTGGCCCCGGGCCGGAACGGCATCTGGCCGAAGAGATTTAGGGGAAAGGGATGGGAGTTGACTGCCGATGATACTGATCTTTCTTCGATCGGGCCGCGTCCCTGAGAACTGATAATATCAATTCTGGAAAAAATCAATGTCGGATAGGGTATCAGCAGCTTGCCTGTAGTACATTAAAGTAAAAACCTAGCCTCCGCGGTTTCTGACGAATGTTTGCTCCGAATAGCTCGTTGCCTTGAATATTTCATCGACTGCCCAACTGTTTACCTTCCCTCCCATACTCTTCTGAGCCCTGCCAATCCGATGAACAGTGCCTCGTCGGTCCTGATAGTCCTACTTCCTTGCCCGGGTAGAATATTGATCCAATGATCAAAAAGCTCTTTCGTCCTTCCCCTAACGATTCCCATTCCGTTCAACTGCGGGTCATTCTCTGCTGCGTACTCGAGACCTCTGGGGCCGCCGAAGACAATGAGAAGATGATTGAACGCAATATTGTCCTTTTTCTTCCGCTCAGGAAACGCCTCGGGGATGGATATGCCTCGCTCAGAAGTGCCAATGCTCAGATCGTACCCGCCTTCGTAAGTACATTCTTCAAAGACGTTCGCAAGCGAATCGCAACGCCTCACCGAGAACCCCCAATAATACCCTCCCTCGGTGCGCGGCGCGGCGGGATCCACCGGCTCCGCCCTCGACGGATCGTTCTCGTCGATACGCACCGTAATCCGGGTCTTCGGCGGGACCTCGTCGGCAATAACGACGGGCTCCTTGCGACCAACATCGACGAGCGTCCCCTTGCCCCCGTTCGTCTTCGGCGCGCCCGCCGTCGTCACGCCCTCGCAGTAGGGCAGCCAGTCCGTCGGGTGCGGGTGCGAGGGGATGTCGAGGCTGGCCATGAGCCCGGCGCCCTTAAGGTTCGGGTGTAGTGGCAGCAGCGTTCGCCGCATGAACGGCGGCATCTCCAGGTACTGCAACAGGTGGTCCAGGTACCCGCACGGGTCTACGTCGCCCGTGTAGCTCGCCGGGTCCACGTTCGTCGCCCGCGTCGACGGCGGCGAGTCGTCGAATATCACGACTTCGTCTATCGCGAAGACCGCCAGCGCCCGCGCTATGTGTGAGACTATGCTTGTGCGCTGGTCGTCGCGCCGGCAGCTGGGGTTGGGGTGTTAGTGAAGTGTCGTAGGTGCCTGCCTAGAGTAAGGTGGTAGGGGAAAACTCACGTCGATAGAACGCTCCCCGGAACGGCGACCGAGATTGTCCATTCACGGCCCTGCATCGGCTTAAAGAAAGCGCTCGGCTTGGATGTGTCGACGTAGTCTCCATCTTTGGTGAGCCGGCGTTTCTGTGGAGTCGTTAGATCTCGTATGCGGTCAATTTGGCTTAAAAAGTGTTTACCTTTTGTCTATCTTGCTCATAGCCTGACATTGTGTAAGAGGAGCTGAGATATGATAAAATAAAATGAAATGTAACGGGGAAATATCGCGGTGGGTTTAATCACTGGCTTGTAAACGGAATAAAATTTCCAGCTTTGAGTTGATCCTCGAAAAGTTCTGCCGGCAGAAATCCACCGCCCTGTCTACCGCTTTATAGGGCCCTTGGAGGTACCAGCCTTAGGTACCAGGCAGAAGGACGTCAAAAAAAGTGGCGCACTACCAAAACGCTTCAATTCCATCAATATCAAACCGTACTTTAATATTTTATCTTTAATCTCGAAAATTCATATTACTATCTTATTTTAAATTTCAAGAATTTTGTAAACTATTATATAAATTATAGATATGTTATAATAGTTAGTTTTTAATATTTCATCTATTTTTTGGGCGGATATGAATTTTATTATTTTAAGTCCTTTAGTATTTATTGTTACGGGGTGCGCCAGTTATTTTGACGTCCTCCTGCCAGGGTACCTCTAATTAGGCGAGACATGGAGTTAGGTACCTAACCTGTACCTGTAAGGTGGGTCATCCCCCCAAAAATATCCGACTCGGCGGCATCATCTCGATCCTCTCCATCTTTCTATCACTAACCCACCTCCCGTACACGTCCTCTAATTGTAAGATGTGAGAATGCAGCTTCAACTGGGGTCAATTGCATAGTTTGGGCGAAATAACGAGCAGTTTTTCACTATATACGTATGGTCGATTCATTCGAGGGAATCTTCTAATAAATGTCATCCTTCGGTAGCCGTTAAGAGTCAATCTCCTTCTCGAGATGAAAAGTCCCAAACCACAACTTGCGGTTGCTCCCCCAGGTCCCTTTCAATGTCCCCTTTTCTGCGTCTAGCTTCCCGCGATAGAGCCATCCCAGCCCCTTATACAGCTTGACCCACCAGACCGTGCCAATCGAGTCAACGAAGCCATGGAACTGAAAGGACCCGACCGTATCCTCCCCTTCGCTTGAGAAAGTACTTGGATGCGAGCCTTGGCGTGGTTTCGCTGGGATATCAATCGAGAAGGGGTCTTGTCGACCCTCTTCCCAGGAGAGGTATTCGTACCGACCGACCCAAGACCCCGAAATGGCTTTTCTGGTGCCCATGGCGGTGAGATTCGTCGATTGGTTAGGAGTGACGGCTAGGAGGGACGGTCGCCGACTGATATTTAGCGTAAAATCGTCCATGTGGTTTTGGATGAACTCGGCGGCTCTTTGCCCGTGTATGATAGCTAGGTCGATCGGCGTCGAGCCCGCCATATCCTCCAAAGAGATGCTGGCGCCGTGCTCCACAAGGAGGTCTGCCACGTCGAAGTGGAGGAGTCTGGCCGCGTGGTGAAGCGCTGTCCGTCCATTGAAATCCATGATGCTGGCGTTCGCGCGGTTCTTCAGTAGGATTTTGACGACGGCTAAGTGGCCTTGCGCCGAGGCGGCGTGTAACGCTTCACCGAGAATCTCAGCAGGCAGAGGACTGCTAGCATTAGCCAGAAACTTGCTTACGCCTTCTAAATCTCCATTGTAAGCTAGCATGGCTAGGCTATTATCATCCCGAGCCTCGGACGCCACATATCCTTTTGGATCACTCCCACGGACCTGTACCTGGAAACAGCCTCGTCGGGCCAGAAGTTGCATTAACTCTGCTTGAGAAGCTCGGGCTGCAATATCGAAGAGCGACTCTTGGGTGTTCTCCAATATACATTGCATCGACGCTCCCGCATCCAGCAGCCACTCTACTATGGGCTGAGCCTGTACGCGGACGGCGAAGAGCAACGCTGTGAGACTGCCCTTTGTCTTCTGGTTCAGATCCGCGCCGTGTTCGACAAGAAATTGAACAGCTGGAAGCTGGCCGTTGACGACGGCAACCAGCAGCGGACTGCTTACCTCACCGTCGGAGTCAGGATCACAGTTCAGGCTAGCGCCGGCGTCCATCAGAGCTTTGAGAACATCGATATTACCGTGGGCTGCGGCTAGCGGCAGCGGCGCCCATCCTACTTTGTCCACCGCGTTCGGATCAGCTCCTGCGTCGAGTAGTTTCTCAACTAATTTCAAAGAAGGGATTGCGCTATCGAGTGCGCTCGATCCGTTGGGGAAAATTGTATTGGCCGAAACCCCGTTAGCGAGCAGTATACCTACGAGCTCTTCGTCCTTTTCCGCGATGGCCGCCTGTAGGGGAGGCTCGGTGGTGTCGTCCTCGGGGGTCAGGTTCGCTCCTCTCCGGACTAGAATAGACAGCACATCCTTATGCCCAAACCAACAGGCCAGCGTCGCCGCGGTGGTGGAGTTGGTAGACGCCGCATTAATATCAGCACCGTGGTCGAGGAGCAGTTCAACGATTTCCGAGTTGCCTCGTTTCGTAGCGTGATGCAGCGCCGTGTATCCGAATTCGTCCGCCGCCTTTACGTCCGCACCGGCGGTTAAGAGGATCTGGACAATACGAGGAGTCGACAAAGCCGCCGCGGCAACGATGGATGCGCCAAATTGCCCACCCTTCTGCGATACGTCGACGTGGCGGTTTAACAGATACTTTACCAGCTCTTCGTGGTTGCGCGCAACGGCCGCTTGTAAGGGAAAGCCGAAGTGCCCGCCGGCGCTGCCGAATTCGAGGCCCTGGTCCTCGAGCCACTTCACGACATCTATAAGGCCGAGAAGAGAAGCGTAGTAAATAGGTGACTGGACTTCAGGAAGAGAATTATTATCATCATCATCCCCTTGGTCCGCTTCCGAGTCTGCTTCTGAGTCCGTATCATTCGTACTAGCGGCGCTGCGGTTCCATTCTTCTATTTCAGAGTCTGTGAGTTCGGCTTCCATGAGCGGTGTCCAGACTTTCCAGGTGGTAGTAGCGGGATCGAAGGCTTTCTGCGTCCGATGCATAATATCTTGCGACGGCGCCGGCTTCTCGTGAAAACTATGAAAGTACCAAGCCCAGGCGGCGTAGGACAAGAACGGATACATTTCAGTGTTTGGACGAATGTCCTCAAACATATTCAGCGTGAGGTACCGCAGGCAAATGTTGGAGAGCCGCATCTCCTCAGCCGCTGCGTCCGTCAAACCAAGTTCTACAGCCGACCGGTTGGTGTCGGCGTGGCCGGCTAGGTTGGATAAGTACTCTTTGACGGAGAAGTGGACGAAGTGAACGGTATGGTCCGCTAGGGGTATGTCCGGCGAGCTCGCCCTCAGTTGCAACAGAGACCCGCATCGTCCCAAAATCATCTCCTTTACGTAGTCTTCGTCGACGAACCCATTATTCCAAGAGTCCGGCAAGTCATCTTCCGGGTATTCGTCTAAGTCTTCGTCCGAGACGATCAACGCTTCCGCTAGCTGCTTTACTTGGAGAGGCCTAATGGCGAATAAGGTCCATCGTAAAATCATGACAGCCTTTTCCTTCTCGTCCGACGGCATACGGATGATCTTTTCAAGCTCGCGAGAATAGGCATCGCTTATACCAGAAGGCATTTCGCTGACCGTCTTGCTCAGCTGCTTAGCGTTTTGCCCTGGGGATATTTCCTGCTCTAGGAGCTTAATCCATAAGAACATACCCTCGCTCCTCTCGGCAGCCTGGCTGGCGATCTGCTCTCGTAGCTTCTCTTTCTTCTTGGCGAGCTTCTTGTTGACCATATACTTCGAGAACGACTGCACGTCGGCCGTGGTGTCCTTGGCCGTGATCCCATACTCTAGTTTTCTAACCGCGTCGTTCTCATCGGAGACATCTTGGCCTAGATATTCCCTGATATCGGGAACGTCTCTGCTGACGACCATCACCCGCGACTTCGTCTTCTGTAGATTGTTTAGTAGGTCGCATAAAAAGAGGTTTCTCGGGTCGTTGTGATGATAACGAGCGCCCGTGTCGATGTTAGTGCACTCGTCGAAGCCGTCGATGACGAAAGTGCAGCCTTCGACGGATTCCCCAACCGCAACAAACAGCTCCCATAATCCAAGGTGGGTGAGCGTCTGTTCCTGTTTCCGCGCCTTATAGACGGCGTTCATGACAGACATAATTCTCTCATCTTGCTCGAGCATTTGCGTTAACCACGATCGGAGGATCGCGTATGGATCACGCGTAAGCTGGTTGTCAGCCACACAGAAGAAATACGATAAAGGGGCCTTCTTCTGTTGCTCCAAATACCTAATCATCCAAGCCGACAAGAAGGTCTTCCCAAACCCAGCCGGTCCGTGGATCCATAGCATCCGTGGTCCAGGGTCCTCCTCCGAGATCCAGGCGCGAAACTCGGGTAGCTCTATCGCCCACTCGCAAGTTCCGCTATGATGGTACTGAAGAGCGGTTTCGTACGTGTTCTTTGTATCGATACCATTGATCCAGGCTGATAAGCGTCTCAGGCGTTCCTCATTCGACGCATGAGAAACCTCCACGTTTTGCCGGAGGCGGTTGATGATATCGTCTAACCGGATCCCGTTGACCTCGTCTTGTACGAGGGAGACGAGCTTAAACACGTCATCCTCCTGCTTCTCGATAGACAGCATGGGTTCCTCGACCACCGACTTGGCGCTGCTAACAGCGCTCTTAAGAACCCGCTCTAGGAGTAATGTTAGACGAAAAGAAACCTTTGGATTTGCACGACCCGGTACCAGTCAAACGTACTAAAAGTGCGTTGCCCATAGTAATGGCTTGCCTGCGCAAGGAATCTCAAGGCCGATCCGTAAAGCTTCACGAGCGCGTTCGAAAGTTGCTTTGTTAAGTTCGAGGTTCGGAAAAGAACTCTAGCCTCGACCTCGGTATACCTAGCCACAATACTCGAGACGGCCTCAATACCCTCGATCATGGCACCAAATGTCTGACAGTCGTTGACGGACATCTATTATATGTAAGAAACATGTCGCCGTTTTGTTAACTTGCGTAAGACTTACCTGAAGGAGAGCCCTTACAGCCATCCAGGGAAGAGTAGCATGGCCAGGGTCGAACTGGACGGCCGCATCTCCAACCTCCTTAAACTTATCGATCCACTCGCATACTTTACCCAGCGTGTCTCGTACGAGCACCTTCTCGCCCGCCTCGTTAGTATATAAAACCCATTGCTTCTTCTCGCAGTCCTTCTTCGTCTTCTCGATGTCTTGGACTATTTCGGATGGTTTGGGTCGCGCCCGAACCGGATCGAATTTGAGCGACTTCTTATCCTCGTCGGATAGCGTGTCGAACGCCTTCTCCCAGAGGCCGGTCGAGGAGCCTTGCTGTATTGAACGTTATTAAACTTAGTTACAACTAAGGTTCTACGCCGTAGGAAGCCCGCGCTGACTTGCCTTTCCTGGTGCGGGGTCCATGTGCTTCAGCCTTGTCCCGAGCAAGAGAAGTACCTAGGTCGGCAGGTAGGACGAGTCTCGAGACGAGACGGGAGAGTACTGTGAGCTTGAAAGTACTAAGCAATATTCGGTTCAAAGGCGAGTATAACCATGGAAAGAGAAAATAGTCCTACGGAGTTCAAACATGAGGCTGGACACATCTCGTTCAATTTCTGTCTACTACAACTATCTATAACGAGGCTCTGCCGGCATTAATAAGTTGAGCTATCATATCAGCTGGAGTCTCTATACTACTAAATCTGACTAATTGCCTACCTCCCATGGTTACATCGTACGGTTGCAGCGTCTCATGCTTGAAGGGGGTCAGCGCTAGTTAGCGGGTTGCTATCCCGAATATAGGATGCCTACGACTTGTAGGTTGCTTTTCAAATGGAGAAACTACCTAGAAACCCACCGTTTGAATTGAGTTATGAGCCCTAAAAATAGAAGCGATTCCCTGAGCTGAATAACGGACGTCTTGGGAGGGACCCCCCATGTGTTGAATTTCCTTTTCTGGCGAGGACTGAAGAAAACCCCGCAACCTGAAGCCCGGACCAAGAGCCTCAACTTTTCCCATCATTCCTTTGGGTAAGGCCGATCCTCGGTATAGGATATGGGAGATATGAGCTGGCATTCTTTTACGGTGACGTGGAGTACGTCTCAATCTCCGGGCTCCGAATATCACGCCTTTCTCCTTGGGCTAAGCATCCGACTACCGCGGCCGTTGGAAATGAACCAGTTAATAGAACTAACCCTACCAATAACGGAAATAAAAATGTGACAGGACTCACTCAAAATGAATCACCGGCACTGCTTCGCCGTCCCTACCGCAAAGACCTCAACATTGTATCTTTCCTCGAGGCGACCTTCGATCCAGATACCTTGGATGAAGCCCGGTGGTTCTAACCCCCATCATTCCTCTCAGTTGATAGAATATTCCGAGCCCAACCGGCCGAAGGGGGGTTTTCTTATTGCGGCGAGTTTCGACGTGAGACCATTATCGTGGACAACATACGGCACGAGCAGAAACTTCAGCCGGTTGGATACGAAGCTATCGCGGACGGTATGAGTACCAATAAAACCTTCCGCATATTACGGGGGATAAGCTATTTTGGCGTTTATATCATCTGGGTTCCGTCGTTCTGGATCTCTTAATGCTCGAAACCTATGTAGTTTGAGTTAGCCTGTCTCGAGTCTAGGCTTTTAGCACTCGACAAATCATTGGATAGCTTGTCCCATGGCGCTGCCGGCTGGGCGGCCCCGCGACTACGGGAAAATCTGAAGGAGAGTGAAGAGGGTAGAGAGGGACTAGAGCTCGTAATAGATACCTGATGAGGGCTGGAGTAATATAGTAAGTATGTACTCATTCGATGATGCCATTTCCCCCCGTCGTTTAACCCGTGGCAGACAATATATCACGGGCCCGAGCTTATATAGCGGCACTTGACAGGCCAGATAAGAGAATGTGGAAGGCTTTACTGCTTCCGTCGAAGACAACAGAAGCGGTTTAGTGGATGAGGATAGAGTATTCCTTCATGAAGATCTGTATTCGGATCTAGTGACTCCAGCGAAGGAAGTCCGAGACTCCATGCTGTGAAACGATCTTGTCGGCGCTACGAAGAACTAAAAGGAAAGAAACTAGAGCGTGGCCCGCAGAGCTGAGCGTTTTGTACATGTGAGAGGCGGGGCAGGAAATTTGTCCCGTACCTCGCTGTCGGTTGCCCAGCGGTGCTAGGCAACCGCACGACCGCGACAGACAAGTACCGGCCACCGTACTAAAGGTTATATAGCATAATAAACGACGGATAGGTAACAACGAGCATAACTTGTCCGGTGGTAAGAACTGTGATTTAAAAAAGGGGCCGACTTGTTCCGATCACGGTTCGAGCCTCACCTTTTCCGTTTTTTTTCCATGATTTTTTTTCGCTAAGCTTTTTTCGATGGAGGCAAGTGTATTATTCATTGTGGGATACTACGTATCTACTGCAAGAATAAGGTACAATAACTTTCCGCGCGTCTTGCTCAGAGGAAGATCGTCGTCGGACCCGAGGCAACCCGTATTTCTCCTCTGCCTACCGCGTTCGAGGCTTCGTCCGCATCCTGGCAGTTACTATATCGTCTCTTTTACCAGCCTTATCTATTGTTGTCGTATATTCCATCTAATTGCAAATTATTCGACTGTACCATTGTTGCCTTTCCGGCGCCATGTCCGCTTGCGCTTGCGATTTTGACCGATGCGCGCAACGTTAAAATCATTGCTGCTGCTGCTGCGTGGGCGTTTCTCCTTGCCCGCCCAATGAAGTTATTGGAACTTATATGCAGGAAGCTACGCCGCGGTGCAGGTCGTCTTCGTCGGCGGAGATATCTCCTCATGGGACCGATTAAGACACCCAGCCACCCTCGCCCCCAAGCACATGGGTTGTCCTGCATTAGAAGTAGGCGCAGATCACCAATCAGAGGAGGAATGGAGGTCGGAAGCCTACAGAGGCTTGCATATGGACCTAGGACAAGGAGTACCTACCCAGGTACTGAGGGGATTCTAAGGGGGATGGCGATCCAATACATAGTACATTCTTCAGCGTGATGAAGGTGACCAACTGGACAGGGGTAATTTGGCGGGGTTGCCAGCCTTATTACTGATGAACTGGGTTGTCGAGGGGATCTACGCGCCCTCGGGAGCTACGCATTAACCGATGCGCTTTAAAGATTCATATATTATAGAGAGTAAAGATTCGATTCAATCTACGAATCTTCGAAAACAGCTACCTTATCCTCGGGTTAGAATACGCCTACCTAGGTCGCGTCCATGGATTGATGCGCGGTGCTTCGTGGGTGTATAGATGCAGCTGCCAGCCGCGACACAGCACGCCATCGAGCCCCAGCATGATCTCTACTTCAAAAGGTGGTCATATAGGTAAAGCGAAGTCTCTTTACCATATTTTAGGATGGTTTACTTTGACATCAGTCTAGCGGGTATTCAACCGTGCTTCGCCTTGTTGCGTCCGTTGACGATGAAGGCTGTGTGTTAAAAGAACTAAATCAATAGGGTTAAGTGATGTAGGTCAGAGACGCCTTGAAAATAACACCTCGAGTAAACGGAGAGTTGGGGTAACTCGGGGCCTACCTCCTGGCGACGTGTCTCCCACCGTCCTATTGGCAAAGTCATTTTGGGGTACATATTATACCGGCAGCTATATCGGCCATTATCTCGAGCCAGGTTATATGCGCCTTTCCTAATGGAATCTCAACTCAGCC
Organism: Pyrenopolyporus hunteri; assembly: GCA_902806595.1. Classification (NCBI taxonomy): domain Eukaryota; kingdom Fungi; phylum Ascomycota; class Sordariomycetes; order Xylariales; family Hypoxylaceae; genus Pyrenopolyporus; species Pyrenopolyporus hunteri. The sequence continues at coordinate 297,714 of CADCXC010000035.1, read as the reverse complement.
TCATTGAGGTGTTTAAAAAGCTCGCGTAGTTGCTGCATGGCACAGAATGCTGAGACATCACGCTTACGCAGACGACGCCGTCGTAGCTGTATCCAATAGACTCAGTAAATGGCAAACGCCGCAATTAATATCTCGTGTTACTCAACGTCTATAGTGACCATTGTGCAACCATCCTCTTCGCAAGCGTAACACGATGGAGGTGGTTGGCGGAGTCGCCAGCTTTATTGCTATAGGGCAAGCCATCGCCGCGATCCCTAAGATCATCAAAGCAATCAAAACCGTGTCTAATGCAAGAGAAGAACTTCAAGACTTATTATTCGAGGTATTTCTTGGCAGGCATACTCTTAATTATATGCGTACGGCGGCTAATCATCTCTGAAGCTCACAATCCTCATTGAACGATATGACCATGTCAAGACGACGCTCCGCTTATTCTCACCTCAGGACTCCCCCATGGCCATCGCCCAGGAAGAGCCTTATTATATGAAAATTCTCAGAACAAGACTCGAAGCACTGCTCGAACAGCTCCAAGTTCTAGCGAAAGACTGCCAGGCCCTAGCCGAAGACCCAACGCCGCACGTATCATTCCGCGCAAAGTGGCCGTGGAAGCGACAGAAGGTTCGCGCCCTCTACGAGGAAGTCAAAAAGGTTCAAGTGCACTTAGACGCAGCCACGAGAATCTTCATGGATCGCACGATTCAGTAACCGAACCCGTAACAGCCCTCGTACGTCTAGTGTGACTAACTATCGCGCAGCACCCAAAGCAAGATTTTAATCGAAATCCACGCCGTAACCACTAGAGGCCGGCTTCCCGTCCCCCAAAATGCGCAGGGCTCCACCTCCGATACCGAGTACCAACCCTCCGAGGGGTCCGCTACCGACTCGACACCCGGAAACCTCACGCCTTCCGGAAGCTCCACATCCTCGGAGCCCCCGGAATATGCACCGCCGGGATATTCTCGTCTGCCACCTCCAGGCGTGAAACAGCGTGCTGACGATTGCGACTGCGGATGTCATCACCCTGTTTCTCGGAACAAACAGCTGAGAGGCCTTAGCCTCGTCCCCGGGAAATTGTCCGTGTCGCATTCGGATGTTAACAAGTGGATATTCCCGTGCCGTAAATGCAAATGTGGCTTATCACGTGCGACGGTATGGGTGGACTATCAGTTTCCCCCGTGGTTGTTGAATAGGGCAGTGCACTTCAAGGCCTCCTTGGATAGGATGTCTGGCATTGGCGTTTCCTTGCGCCTACCTGCCATACTCAACAGCACGGACCGGATCTGGCAGGTTCTGAGATCTCCGGTGGTTGAAGATGTCCAGTGGTTCATTGCTTCACACGGGTATACTCCGACGGATGCGGATCCGCAGGGTGGCTCTATCATGGAGGTAAGGATACCCTTTTCGGCCATAGTATAACCATCCGAGGGCTAATAACACTCGCGGAATAGTACGCCATGACGCACAACGAGTACTCGAACATACTGTTCCTTCTAGACCGTTATACGTACATCTTAAGAGACACCACGGTGGCTAGGTAAGAGGTTTCTCCAGGCGTGTTCCTTACTTTGTTCCCCCTTTTTCGTAGACATGTAACTAATTGTATAGCAATGCCGTTATGCGAGCGCGAACGAAGCTATACGAGAATCAGGATAACATGTCCGATTTCGAAGGATACACGCTAAACCGCGTCGTCGAGCTCCTCGACGAGAACGTCGACGCCAGTCCACTTCTATTGCACCAAGCCGTACGAGGTCACGGCGACCTAGACAGTGCCATGAAGACGCACGCCTCAACCATCAACGACCTGGACGACACCGGCTTTACGCCCTTGCACCTAGCGTGTCTTTACGACAACTTTGATGCTCTCACGTACCTCATAGACGCCGACGCCGACGTGCACGTGAAAGACCTCCAGGGCGACACGCCCCTGCACCTAGCCGCGACGCGGGGGCAAGTCGAATTCGTAATCGCGCTCCTCGACGCCGGGAGCGAGATCAACCGGCTCAGCCGGTACGGGCAGACGGCGCTGGACAAGGCCCTGCGGTCACGCAACGTGACGGACGACGGGCGGATCGTCGAGCTGCTGCTGATGCGGGGCGCGGCGATCGCCAACGCCGACGCGCACGGGTACTCGTCGCTGCACCACCTCGCGGGGTTCAAGAGCGGGGCCGCGGCGGCGGAGCGCTGCTTCGAGCTGCTGATGCGGGCGGGCGCGAAGGCGGTGCTCGAGGCGCGCAACCAGTTCGACAACACGCCGCTGCTCGACGCGCTCTGGGAGTCGAACGCGACGGTCGCGCGGCTGCTTCTCGGCGCGGGGGCGCGGGCCGACGCGTCCAACATCCGCGCGCTCAACATCCTGCACGCGGTCGCGCGCAACGGCGACCGCGAGATGATGGCCGTGCTGCGCGCCGCGCGGCTCAGCGGCCCGGACGTCCGGTCGTCGGCGCACAACGGCCTGACGCCCATCGGGCAGTTCCGGCACTGCATGCACGCGATCCGCGACCGCACCAACATCGTCAAGGACCGGAAGCCGAGCCCCGAGGAGGTGGCCGCGTTCGAGGCGCTCCTGCGCGAGATCCGGGACAGGGGCATCGTGGCCGAGGCGGTCGAGCTGGAGGCCGTCGTCGCGGACCTCGAGCGCGGCGACGCGGCGGCGGCGGCGAGGGAGGCCCTCCTGGCGATTGCGGAGAAGAAGGAGGAGGCGGGGATCGCGCGGGAGGGGAGGACGTTCCGGGCTATCGCTCTCCAGGTTAAGCAGGACTTGATGGAGCCGGCGGTGGAGAGCTTGCGGGAGTTTATGGAGGTGTCGAGGGATAGGATGAAGGTTTCACCGTTTGATGAAGAGTAAGACGACCCCGAAAGCTAAGAGATGCGAGCCCCCAGAAGAAGCAAGTCTTTTTTGTATGTGTTATTCACGTCTGAGCTTATGTATTAGCGAAAAAGGTGAGGTTAACGGTGGATGCGACGCGATGAAGATACCCGGGAGAAAGATAAGGAACTCAGTCATGATTTTCAATATTCTATATATCACGGTTCGGCACTCATGCCTTCGGTCCAATGGTTTCTTGGGTGGTTATTTCGGGCTTAAAATGATAAGTTCATCTCATATGACTGTACGCCGGAATAGGGGTTTCTTCACCCTGATGCTCTATGAGTTTAGTCGCCATCTTATGGAGACAATTCATTTGCACGACCCAATTTATGAAACTTGTAATGTTAGTTGCTCTTCAGAATTATTGTTGAGCGTCGTTGGATCCTTTGGATTTCATTAGGTTTCTCGTTTCTCGGCTACTATTGTCTTGAATACCTTCTCTGTTTTTGGCCGCATCTTGGCTCAACAATACTTTCCTCCCCACATGAAATGGTATATTAATAAATCTACTTTGGGGAATCTCTGGAATTAGACTATCTACAGGCACGATATTGCGAAGTGTAGACCCTTGGTTGTTAATGCCCGTGGATATACGAAAATGGACTGGAGTTGAAAGTTAATATATCACTGAAATAGAAATAATGAAATGCTTCGGATCGGGTGGTAAACGCGTTTAAATCTACGCGCTTATATCAAGAGCTTTGTCATAGCCTAGCCCGATTCTTCGTTTCTCTCGACCATATCGTCGGGAATATCGGATCGGGTATTTCGCCTATATTGGTACCTACCTTAAATACGCCAACCTTACCAAAGCTGAGACAATCGTCTATAGAAACTCTAGGTATGTGATATCATAAATTTAAGAAAAAGTTTCTGTATAGACCCTAAACATGAGCCTTCAATGGCTTTCGCAATAGTGAAGAATGGCGAGGGTAGCACGTGAAGCTCGAACGCTGCATAGAATTCCGCTAGTTGTCTAAGGTTAAACAGATACCTAAGTCAATGAATGAAAATCCGGGGACATTTCTTAAATAGGAGATAAATTTCGAAATTGAAATGTAAATACGCTAGGTGTTGAATTTAGGGTATGAGAATTCCGTAAATATATAAAAGCGTCCCAAGTTCTATCAACTTCTATAAGGGACATCGCATCCACTGGGCGCCTGTGGCCTATGGTGGGCCATTCCCAGGCTGTGTTACGTAAGAATTGTTAGTGCCTATAGCGCGCCGCTCTAAGTACCTAGGTACATATGTAGGTACAATACCAGGTACCTGAATTTGCCTGCCTAGGATCTGGACAGCTTTATCTTAGCTTCTTTTGTCATCGACCTGAGAGATCAGCCTACGACCCCATCTTTCCATTCACGACTCCTACTATTGCATTTAATCCTTACAATACGATACCGAACCTACGTAAACGCAAGTAGACGAATTATCAGAAATGGCGGTCAATATCAGCTCTCAAAATGAGTGGCAGCGCATCCTGGGGTCGTCCACCGTCGTCGTCACCGACTGTAAGTCCCTATCCCGCATCCCCCGTCCCCCGTCGCATCATCCGCAATCGCGTCCGTCGCCCGCTTACCAACTAATGCGCCATCAACGTAGTCTACGCCGACTGGTGCGGGCCCTGCAAGATGATCGCGCCGACGTTCGAGTCGCTCGCGACGAAGTACTCCAAGCCCGGCAAGATCACCTTCTGCAAGGTCAACGTCGACAACCAGCAGGCCATCGCCCAGGCCCACGGCGTGCGCGCCATGCCCACCTTCCTCATCTTCAAGAGCGGCTCCGTCCTCGAGACTATCCAGGGCGCCAACCCCCCCGCCCTGACCTCCGCCGTCGAGAAGGCCGTCAAGCTCGCCAGCGTCAGCGCGCCGGGCGCCTCGTTTAATACCCCGGGACGGACCTTGGGGGGAAGCTCGCCTGTGGCTGGGACGGCGGCGAGGCGCGGCGCTGGTGGTGGGCGGACGCTTGGCGGGCGACCGTGGAGTTTTAGCCCGTTCCATTTATTCAATACTCTCTTGACTTTCTTTGGGCTTTACTTCGTGTCGCTGTTCTCGGTAAGTTCGCGTTTCCGAACCTTTAGTAATATTCGCACCATGTTGACAAGATTGGCTAGTTCGACCCCTATAAAGCAGCCGAGAGATCTACGTTCAATGTTAATAACCCGAGGGCACCGCCGGCACCAATACAACTCAACAGTCAGAAACCTGGCGGACAAGCCGGTTCGGCTCGGGCCAGTGGGTTTAGGACGTTGGCCGACCTCAATAAGTAGATTCGGCGGATTTAAGGAATTGTTGATTCTACAACGTACATGGCGTGCTAAGTGTGAATAGTGTGTAAGGTGTATGGAGTAGTCCTATAACTTAATTGACATTTTTATCGAATTATCCCTCGCCATCTTTCTCGTTCGGGTTTCCTAGAGGGTACCTGGCTACACTGGTACCTGGCAGATAGGCACTTCGCCACGCCGGGCCGTTTGACATATCATTTCAAGCCAATATTCTTATCCACCTGCAGCTTATAACCCGCTAGTAGGCGTAGCAAAAGATAGAGGCCTAGGCTATGGGTCTACTGCGGGGTGCATTCTAATACCTGCTGTTTTAGTGGTTAAAATTATCAAGGGTCCAGAGCTTTAGCGCTTAAAATTTCCCCTCGACTTACAATTCGCAACATAAATCTTTGCCATCGAACCTCCCACCTTCAACAACCAGGAGGACGGCAGAACTCGGAGGGCAGAGGAAACAGGCACGATGTTGTCCGCGGCGAAGGTTCAGGGCTCATGCCCCCAATGCAGGCTTCGCCTACTCAATCTATTCGAGAACGGCTTCGTAGCTCTGCGCTCCGAACCCCAGCGAAGCCTGTCCAGGCCCCTCTCGTCGAGATTTCGAGGTCTACCCTCGAATCGAAAGTCCAATGCGCGCCTCTTCTCCACGACGAAGCGCATGCACCAAGATGCTCAACCCACGGAGAATAAGCCGGGATTCAGCGACATCGAGCTCACCGTCCGGCAGGCAAGGCGTGCTTTCGGCGACACCCTGCCTAAGGGTTATTTAAACGAAGAGGAGCTCAAAGTGTATGAGCGGCTGTATGGCGCGCCTTTACGAGAGACCCGCCCGGAGGATGTAGGAATGCCTACCGAAGACTTGGACTTGGTTCCCGAAGACCTCCCTCGTGATCCGACAGAGAGGGTACTACTGCGTGAAACGGATGAGGGGACGCTGGAGGAAGTTGTTTACAGAGCTGAGATACCTGCTCCCGACTCCGATGGCCTAATTGAGGCCGCAGATCTTGCCACTGAAGATTTGGAAGCTTCACAGGACTTGCCGTCCGAAGCGGGATTGACTTACATTAACGCCGTAGCTAAGAACGAGAGGGAGTACAATGCCCTCTTGAAACTACAAAAAGATTTCGAAGACGCTAGATTGCGAGCGGCCCAAGAAGAGGAGAACGAAGAGGAAGAGGAGGAACCCTTTGAGGAAGAGGAAGAAGAAGAAGAAGACGAAGACGAAGGAGACGATGACCTACCAGACGCGACATTCGGCCCCCCGGGGCAACGCGTTCACGCGTACACGAAAATGGGCCTTTGGAGAACCGAGCCCAGCACTCTCCATCTCCCGCGGGAAGAGTTTGTAAGGCCAATTAGCGGCTTACTGAACCGGACGGACATCAAGCATATTAAAGAAACCGCGGAGAAGGCGTTCGGCGGTCCCGGGCTTCCCTTTTCTGTCGCTACCCCTCCCTCGAAGAAGAGCGCCGAACAGAAGCCCGTGGCTATGGAGGCGGGCCACCACAGGATGAGCGAGATCGAAGCCGACGCCTATATGGCGACGAACCTACCCGGAATGTATGCGTCTGTGATGAGTATACTAGTCGAGATACGAAAACGGCTAGGCTCGGAGTGGGTTTCCAAGCTCATATCGAGGGGTAACGGTGAGGGTCCCCGTGTGCTCGACGTCGGTGCCGGAGGAGCCGGGTTGGCGGCCTGGCAGCAGGTCTTGCAGGCTGAGTGGGATCTCATGTCTGAGGGGGGCAAAAACCCGATGCATGGACCGCCAGGAAAGAAGACGGTCGTGGTCGGATCGAACCAGTTGCGGCAACGCATATCTCGGTTCCTTGACAATACCACTTTCCTACCGCGTTTACCGGATTACATACACTCCAGCAAAAACCCAGACTTGTTAGACGGGGCCGGCAATCCCTTGCCCAGGAAGTCGTTCGACGTCATCATCGCCTCTCACCAGCTGATGCCTCTCAAGGAAGGATATCAACGCAAGGCTTTCCTCGACAATCTATGGGAAATGCTTTCTCCCGATGGCGGTGTCCTGATCTTCATCGAGAAGGGGCATCCGCGGGGATTCGAAGCTGTGGCGGACGTTCGTTCTCGGCTGCTTAACGAGTTCATCGTCTCGCCTAATTCGGGACCACGACCCGAGGCGGTTGAGCTCGAATCGAAGCGTGTTCGTGAGGAAGGCATGATTATCGCGCCCTGTACGAACCACAAGGAGTGCCCGATGTACCTGACGCCGGGGCTCAGCCTCGGGCGAAAGGATTTCTGCCACTTTAGCCAGCGGTTTATTCGTCCGCTCTTCCTACAAAAGGTCCTCGGAGCTACGCATCGCAACCACGAAGACATCAACTTCAGCTTCGTCGCTATTCAGCGTGGCACTTTACCAGACTCCGTACCGGCCGCCGTCCCCGAACAGAGCAGCAAGGTGACCGACCGCGCCTTTAAGGGCTACGAAGAAGACGCCGAAGGGCCGCACCCGCTGTCGCTCCCTAGGAACATCCTCCCGCCGCTGAAGCGCCGCGGCCACGTGACGCTCGACCTGTGTACGCCTATGGGGAACATCGAGAGGTGGACGGTACCTAAGAGCTTCAGCCGGAGAGCGTACCGCGACGCGCGTAAGGCGAAGTGGGGGGATCTCTGGGCCTTGGGCGCCAAGACAAGGGTAGTGCGACGCATTCGGCTCGGAAAAGGCGGCCCGGTGCCCAACGACGGCGGCGTGCGATCGCGCGCAGCCCAGCGCAAGAACAAGCCCAGGGTTATCCACCTGAACGCCGACGATAGAGGTATCTACAGCGCTTACGAGAAGGGCGTTTCGCAGGATTCTCATGGCAGGAGGAGAAAGAAGGACAAGAGGACGGAGATAGAAGATTTGATGAAGGAGCTTGAGGAGGAGGGGTTTAGGTGAAGATGTTGAAGTGTATTAGTAGCTGCCTTAGTTATTTGAGGTGGCTTTGACCGACGAGGAAACGGGCGGTTATGAAATCTCCCGAGATGTGTATTATGGAAAATCTTGAGATGATTATATGTGCGGAATAGTACAATTATGAAACCCGAGAGTGTATAAATTGAATTGGCATCCTTATGACAATAACATGAATTACATATATAACAAAAATAGTCGAGGAAGAAGATGGCTAGAGCCTTGGTGTATAATTGCCGATTTCGCTATCTTGAAATATTGAAACGTAAGTAAATTGCTGATCTAACTTTTCTTATTATCATAGCAACTCATATTTCCGAAAAGGTTGGTAAGTCGGTCCAGTTACAAGATTCACACACAAACAGACTTCATTATATGTCGACTTACAGATTTCCGCTCAGGGTCCGCGGAACTCGGTCAGCGGCGGTTAGGAACTCTTAGTATATACTAAAATAGCCGGCCCCTGATTGGCTCGATAAGGTTATCAAGCGCGATTGCGTCAGAGAAATGCCCCTCCAAAAACCCCTCGGACCCGCTAAAATGTTTTTAGGAGAAGCCAAAACGGCGGGAATCGGTCGAGACTCTTCAAAGACTTCGGCCGCCGCGCCCATGGCGACATCGCCTCTAGTCGTGGATGGCTTCTTAGCTTACAGAGACATATAACCTCTAGCTGTTCCTCGGAGAAGTCGCTCGCTATGAATGATCATCCCTTTTCTTCTCTGATGATACCCCCTTTTCTTTTTCGTCTGTGTCTCGTCTAACATAAGCCTCTCGTCTAATCATCCTACGAAAAATCCTCGCTTGGTATAAGTTGTAGTTAGGGCCACAAACACTATAATATCATTCGCCCATTTTCACAATTTAATAAGTACGGACTGGCGATGACGAGCCACGTCTCCTTGCTAACGGCGACGGACGCCCGCTCCCACGTCCACTTAATCATTGGGTCGAATCCCCTGGCGGCCGCGCGGTGCGGACAATCCCTAAGTGCCGGCGCATCGCCGATCCTGATTACTCCGGAGACAACGGAATTATACTATGCCTTACAAAAGCGCGTAGACGACGGCGAGGTCAAATGGGTGAAGGATACATTCCGCGACGAGCACGTCTTCACGCTCGGACGAGAAGAAATCGACCATGTGGTGGATGCTGTTTTCGTAACATCCGGGCCACGTGAGCCATTAAGTACGGCGCATACTCCCAACCGCCATTCATTCCACAAGTATAATATAATATGGGTAACTTACCAAGCACCCTAGGCGCACACATCTCCTCCCTCTGCAAACGGCACCGCATCCCCGTCAACGTCGTCGACGCCCCGCACCTGTGCTCCTTCTCCCTGCTCTCCACGCACGTCGACGGGCCCCTGCAGATCGGCATCACGACCAACGGCCGGGGGTGCAAGCTGGCCTCACGCATCCGCCGCGAGGTCGCCGCCGCGCTGCCGCCGAACCTGGGCGCCGCGTGCCTGCGCCTCGGCGACGTGCGTCGCAGGATCCAGGAGGAGGACCACGTATCGCACGCGGCCGGCCTGGCGGACGGCGACGACGTCGACGACTCGACGGACCAGTCGGCCGGGTTTAACAGGCTGGTCACGGAGGAGGATATCGACGCCGCGAAGAACAGACGCATGCGCTGGCTCAGCCAGGTCTGCGAGTATTGGCCGCTGAAGCGGCTCGCGGCAATCACGGACGAGGACGTAGCCGCGATCCTGAAGTCCTACGAGGACACCGGGTTATCCCGCCTTTCCTCATCCCATCCCTCCTCCGACAACGCGCTCGCAAACCCGGGCTCCACCCCCCACGGCCGCATCATCCTCGCCGGCTCGGGCCCGGGACACCCGGACCTGCTCACGCGCGCGACGCTCAAGGCCATCGAGGCGGCGGACCTCGTGCTCGCGGACAAGCTCGTGCCCTCGGGGGTGCTGGACCTGGTGCCGCGGCGCACGCGCGTGCACATCGCGCGCAAGTTCCCGGGCAACGCGGACGCGGCGCAGGCGGAGCTCGAGGACCTCGCGGTCGCGGCGGCGCGCCGGGGCCAGACGGTCCTGCGCCTCAAGCAGGGCGACCCGTACGTGTACGGGCGCGGCGGGGAGGAGGTGCGCCGGTTCCGCGACCGCGGCGTGCCCCGCGACCGCGTCGCCGTGCTCCCCGGCGTGACGTCCGCGCTCGCCGCGCCGCTGTTCGCCGGGATCCCGCCCACCCAGAGGGACGTCGCTGACCAGGTGCTCGTGTGCACGGGCACGGGGAAGAAGGGCCGCCCGCCGGTGCCGCCGGAGTATGTCGCGACGAGGACGGTGGTGTTCCTCATGGCGCTGCATCGCGTGGAGGGGTTGGTGGCGGAGTTGACGACGGATGTGGATCTTAGTATAGGGGGAGAAGGGGGAGAGAGGAGTGGTGATGGAGAAGCAGGGGACGGCGTAAACAGGGACGAGAAAACCCGGCCTCGCCGCGCCCTCTGGCCCCGCGATACGCCCTGCGCCGTCGTCGAGCGCGCTAGCTGCGCCGACCAGCGCGTCATCCGGACCACGCTCGCCCGCGTCGTCGAGGCCGTCGAGCACGAGGGCAGTAGGCCGCCGGGCTTGCTCGTCGTGGGCCGCGCGTGCGAGGTCTTGAACCCGCTTGATAGGAGCCGCGCGTGGAGCGTCGAGGAGGGGTTTAGGGGGCTGGATTTCGTGGCTGAGGGGCTGGATTTGGGGGCTGTTTAGATGGAGTGTGAGGTAGATGGATGGTAGAGGACGAAATGCTGGTTGGTAGGGATGGGAAAAGGGGTACTGGTGGTTTGCATCTGGCGGCGTTCAGGATATCTTAGTGCCGGCTTACATTAGATAGGGGTGCGACTTGGGGGTTTACATTTATGCATGGTATATAGGTATAATACCGACTTCAAATTACTGTTAAGACCGAAGTCGCCTTCGTTCGATCCTCTGTGGGAGTAAGTAGTAGATAATATCTCACTATGAAGGGTTAAGTATCTACCTACTTAGGAAGTCGTCTTTGCGGCTCATTGGAGCTTTAGTAGCGATTCAGGGGCCGATCGATACCACTCATAAATTTTGCTATTCAGCTAAGCGACCCCTGAAGTACACGGTCACAGATTACAGACGAATTAAGGACCTTAGAAATACAAATATTCTTATTTATTTCTAGTCACCCAATCTCACATAATCACTAATGTAACAATCTACCTTCCATCATCCCTCGAATCGTATGACTAAGTTTCATAATAGCACCATACGTCCGTTCTCACTTCTCCTTCCGCCATCTTCAACTAATCCCAACCCCCTAATCCCGATCATCGGGGTGGAACACCAAGGCGCGGACCTCGATGCTCTCGCGCGTGGGCGCGTCGGCGGGGGCCTGGGGGTCGACGAAGGCGGTGTGGGGGACGCGGCGGGCGCGGCCGTCGGTCTTGGAGTCGAAGCACTTGATGAGGAGGACCTCGTCGGGGGCGAGGGCGGACTTGTAGTACCAGCGGTGGGCGGGGGAGTGGCGCACGGCGAAGGTCTCGCCCCGGCGGTTCGGGTAGATGAGCGGGACGGGGACGAGCTCGGCCTCGCCGACCGAGCGCGCGTCCGCGACCGCCAGCGGGTCCCGCAGCACCCTCCGGATCGGCCGCCACACGTTGATGATCTGCACCCGCCCCCGGAGAAGCTCCGACGCTTCCTCCGCCGGCAGGTGGTGCGGCACCCGCGACAGCGCCGCCGAGTACGACTGGTCGATGTGCACCCGGTTCACCGGCCCGCGCCGCGCCCGGTCCGGGTCGAACCCCTTTACGTCCGGCGGGTTGCGCCGGATCGTGTGGTCGAAGATGAAGATCTTGGAAGCGCCGGTGCTGGGACGGGGGAAGTTAGCGTCGTGTTATATATCTCTCTCTCATCGCTCCTTTAACGCGATTCTGGACGAAATCGGCTGGTGGCGAAAACCGAATGCCTAGCAATGACTGGGGAATAACTTACACGTCCTTGAGCAACTGCTCGGTCTCCGGGTAGTAGACCGCCTTGATGTGCTCGTCGTCGGCGAAGTCCTTCTCCTGCGCGACGTGGCGGTGGTACTGGAACCCGTTCTTGTCGAGCGTGTACTCGGACTCTCGGCCCGCGACGTCGGTGATGCGGACCTTGTAGGACTCGAAAGGCCTGAATTGGGTCTCGGGCCTGTCTACGTAGGTTGGCGCCGGCGGCGATCCGTCCTCGGCGTCCTTGTGGTAGTTCAGTTCGGTATCGACGTCGTGGGGCGCTAGCGTGGTAGATGCGGTCGGTACGCTAGTGGCTGGGAAAGCCGAAACGCCGGTAGGGAGTTGGACGTCGGGAGAGGCCATTGTGTACTGTGTTTGCTTGCTCTGGGGAGTAGTGGTGCTACGATGATGGTGTATGCGGATTCAATAGAGCGGGGGAGGGCGTCGTGTCTTATATACACTACGATATCCTCTCATCGACGCTTCGATATAGTCATTATCAATTCCGCTTGAATATCGGGATTAGACATCCATACATGGCTATCGGTGGCCAACGTACCACTCTTGTTAGAGAATAGTAACTCCCCGCAATCACGCAAGATTGCGACAGTAGGGGGGTGCTCCCGAGAGGACGTCATGCGCCCAGGGTGTAGGAAGCTCGTTAGTAAACCGCACCCAGACTCCAACCAGATAACGCTGATTATAAATACTAGATGCATGCCGTATTTGTCATCTATGTTCTTTACTTTCTACGGTTGCCTTGCCATCGCCGCTTACGCTGTCTCGGTCTCTTAAGATCCGTGGAAACTGTTTAGCTGCGGCTCGCTACGATATGGTTAGACAATAATAGCTAAATATTGCGTCCGACCACCAAAACTTTAGTTCTAAACCATACTCCAGCCACCAATACACGTCAACGATTGTAGTTACAGAAGGATCAAAATATTAATCAGCATCGTTCGGTACACGGGTCAGCACGGTGATAGCCGTCCCGTCGTCTAGCACGTCTTGCTTCTCTTCTAGTCTATACCCGCCAAGTCGGGGTAATATGATAGTCCATATCAGCCAGTACAAAACCCCAAACGCGAGTCTGCGAATTTGTAAGCATACGGGTTTAGGAACGAAACAGGCACCATCCCGGAAGTCCTATGGGGGATTGCTGCTACTTACATCCCAACGCCGACGATGGCGTATGTTGCGTAAAACAGACCGCCGGGTTTCGGATGAGACGGCGGAAAGAATGGCGCTGCCAATAAACAAAAGCATAGCACGATCCTAAAGACGACGGCTGGTATCCAGGCTTTGAATGGCCTCTTTAGATCTGGCCGCTTGTATCGCAGCCAAATTAGTCCTATCGAAGTCGCAAGCGCAAATACTTGCCCTGGATAGCCTTCTACTTCCAGTATGAAGGAGTAAACCTCGCTTGATGGCGGGAGTATGATTACTAGAACGGATGGGATGTAGTGTACTATTAGGCCTCCAAGCGGCGCGTTGAAAGGCTTCGACGAGGACAGATACCTCGAGAACGGTAAGAAGCCGGCGCGAGCAACTTCTTGGTTAAGACGTGCCTACGGTTTAGGTAGTTAGATTCTTGTCTCATGCGTATAACTCGCCTCAAGAAACTCACGGTTGAAAATGTGACGACCATTACGTTGCCCGCCGCTGAGAGCGCAACAGCTAGGGGTAGGAACTTTTTGCCGATATTGGAACCGAAAGTGCGCTCGAAAAAGAGTGCCGCGACTAGCTGACCACTTTCCTTGATCTCTTCGATCGGTACCACCGCGAAGTATGCTAGGTTAGCTAGCAAATAGAGGAGACATGCCGTGACGAGAGCGGTGAGCGAAACCGACTTCAGGGTTCTGACGCTGTATCCTCGCGGGTTAGTCATCGCCTACATTTATAATCAAATTGATGGCCTAGGGATATAGACGTGTCTGGAGTAGCGGCTGCTGGGTTGGCTCGATTTGGGGTTGTAACATCCGAAACCGGGCATAAAGGGGGTTGGTGACTTACGGATCCTTGACTTCATTCATGACATTATTCAGATTCGATAGGCCGGCATAGGAGTAAAAGACTTTGAATAGGGAGGTTGCGAGCGTCCCAAGATTCCAATCGCTCCCCTCCCAAAGCCCTTCCCAGGATCGTGGTTTCGCCGGACCAACCTCCGCGTCTTCGTGGCTGGGCCTAAATATCACGACGTAGAAGGCCGAGAGCACCATGAATAGAACTATCCCCACCTTTATCCAGCCGAGGAAGTTTTGGATGCGTATGCCCGCCTTGTACCACACGCCGTGAATTATGGTTATGACCGTGAGGAGCCCGACGGCCAGGGCTTTCTTGGATGCGTCCCGAGCCTCGACGTCGAAAACGAAATGCACGTATTGGCTGAAGATGACGCAGTTGCTCGCCGTGAAGCCCAGGAGCACGGCCTGGACGGCGATCATGGTCGAGGCGAAGAAGCGGGGCCAGGGGTACGTGAACTCGAGGTAGACCTTGTCTCCGCCGGATCGGGGCAGCATGCAGCCGTATTCGAGCGACACGGTCAGGCCGCACGCTACGATGACGGCGCCGAGGACCCAGACTAACAGCGAGAGCCCCACGCTTCCGACGGAGGACAGAATGACGCCCGGAACGGCGAAGATGCCGCTGCCGATGACGCGGGATATCGCGATGATGTAAGCGCTCTTCCAGTCGATGTTCCGGCCGAGGACGGATTCTTCGGGCAGCACGTCGTCCTCGATGTTCCCGAACTCCGGCGGCGACGAGGGCCCATTTTCGTCCTCGGACGGGGGCTTGTGGATCGAGGAGGAGCGGATCGAAGCCGCGTCTGCGCCCAACAGGGGGCTATCTTCACCGTGGGACGTGGTCATTTTCTAAGTAGGTACTTGTGACTTTACGAGGTGTCAGGTGGACGCGTAATCTAGCTGATAAACATAAATCAACCATTTATCCTGGAGTTACGAACGAATCGCTATGGCGACGCAGAAAAAAATATGGTCTCGGACGAAGGTTTTGGGCGTCGAGGTTTGGAGGCTTCTGCGTCGAATCTCGAACATGGGGGGAATCGTGTCCATTATTAGGTTTTGCGACGGTTGCGACTTGCATGTCCGAAGCCATGTTATCGCCTGAGCTGCTGACAAAAGTGTCTCTTGATCACTAAATCTGGAGGTTGCGCCATCCTGCTGCTTCGCTGTACCACCCAGCCCGGTTGATGTTCTCGCACGTCATATCCCCTGAAGCTTGCACCACCCATGTCAAATACCATACAGTACCACGGACGACCTATCATATCCCGAGTTACGGCTGACATAATGAGACAATTAGTATTTAATTCCTTCGCGTCGCGTTTAAGTTGAGCAGATTAGGTTGGTTCTTCGATTTATGTATTAGACACTTGAAAGGGGGGCTGGGCATCCGTCGTGTAGTTATTCTCGTTAATCCGTTCCAATGCCCATCATATTAGAGTAAATGATTTCGTTGCTCTGTATAAAAATAAACCGGTCTACGTGTTGCTATGAACCGTTTTAAGCGCTTCTTCATGCAACTTGCTCTGAGACGTCGAAGACCTGCCAGGTGCACGCCGGACCATAAGCAATTTTTCCGCCAAACCGCCAATTCAAAGAATTTCTAGAAATTCAAGTTGAAGACCCACTTTAATTACAGGGGTGCGCTAAAGCTATAGGGCTTACAGCGCATACAACCACTAAATCTCCCTGTAAATATAGGGCTTATAACGCTCAATACCGCTATAAAACTCGTCGCATATAAATTTTTCAACCTTACGCGCTTTACATACTTATTACACTTACGCAACACCACTAAACTATTTAAAACCTACCTCTTTTTAAATAGGATTAATTATTAATTGAAGCGATTACTATATTTAATCGCATAAGATTGTCGCTATTCGACAGGTTGTAATTGAATAATGCGTACGTGGGTAGGTAAGGTAGGTAGGTAGGTAGGTAATTGAGTAATGCTTCGGTACGTACTTTTTTGAATACTGGATTACATAATCGCGAGGTACCTAGGTACAATGAGATGCCCTGAAGGTAAGGGGAGAATAGCGCTGTAAGCCCTATAAATTTAGCGTACCCCTGTAATTAAAGTGGGTCTGACATCTGGAAATTCTTTGAATTGGCGGTTTGGCGGAAAAATTGCTTATGGTCCGGCGTGCAGGTGCCTGGCTTGTGGCGTACTGGCTTGTCGGAGCCCCGGACACACCTACGCTCTATCCCCAGGTGTATATATAGCTGCGCCCCTTTCTCTATCGACTTATTTCTCATATCTATTTCAGCTATGCCCCATTTAGTCATTAGTTTAGTTATTCCTTCAATTGAAAGCGCATTTTATGTGGTACTCTCGGACTTGAAGAGTCGTGGGCCGCTTACCTCCAAGTCTTAACCCGTACGGAGAATATCTTCATTGGTGTTAACTTGTCTAAAGTCACGAAAACGAGTAGAACCAGAAATGGGAGCATCTTTCCTTTACGTTTTAGACTAGTAAAATTTCATATCACCCTCTATGCCAATCATATTCTCTTTTCTGTTTTTCCTCATGATTCGTCATTTCGAGTATCGAGGTGGCTGCTCTCTATTATTGGCCGGTTATGTGTGTGGTTCACCCTATTACATCTGACCATGGAGCTACCCAGAGCCTGATATCTTACGTACTAATCGGTCGGGCGGCTACGTTCGAAAACCCCAATGTTAGGGAGGTTATCTAACCGTAAAATTCGTCTTCGCTTACGCGTACTTTATACTTATTCTCCATCTAGACTTTCCCAGCTAGCTCCTCCATCTATGGTATAACTGAATACAGGGTAATTACCTACTATGCCGATTTATTATGGAGTTTAGTACATTAGCATCACGTATCTTGGATATGGATAGGTGTAAAGTGGCTGATGGTACCTTTCAAAAACATCATTTGTTCCGTCCTTTTGCATCTCGGACTCCGCTAACTCTGGTATGTAATATAGCACGAGATAAGCTCTTCGAAACGGTGCTAGAAGCCCTGGCAGCCACAGATGTTTTCAGCCAACCAACTACCCCAAGTCTCTTCGTTGTTTACGCCCACGATAACGCCGAGAAAGGCGTCGCTCACGCCGGCCGTGTGCGTGACCTCATAGCGTGGTTGAGGGCTATACGATCTCGAACCCTCTCGGACAAGCACACGCTACCTCTGTGGTCAACTCTTGAGCAGGAAGTTGCTGCCACTCAGAATATCGTCGACAGCCAGTGGTGCCTGCTTCCATCATACGGCGTTCCCCATAACCCTAGGAATATCTCTAGCGTCGACAAAGTCATCGTATGCGGCTCCGAGGTGCTTAGGACATACTACGAAGATGATTTAACCTCTTCATACATCGGAAGTATCAGCTCGTTATACGCCGAGCATAAAAACCAATACCGAGAACAGGGTGTCCTACGGCGGCAAATTAAAGCCTTAGTGGACGCAAGTTGCCATCATAGCGGGTTTCATCATGTGCTGACTGAGTTAGCTTTTTTAGAGTTAAGGAAGCTTTATGGCCCCGATAAGCACGGAATCATTCCCGTCTCATTAGATGGGGAGCGTATGGACTATATACCTTGTCTAGAGGGTTCCGACTTGTTCCTCAAGTTGAAGTCACCTGAAAAAGGTGAAAAGGACTACTTGTACCGCCTGTTCTTCAAGATCCTAGGGAAGATTTACATAGAGGAACAAGAACTAGTCAAGATATTCCATAGCTGCTACGACAACGCGAGCGCATCGCTAGGGAAGGAGGCTAGCATAACTACGAATACCGCCGAAAATATCATATATAGAGAGATATGCAAGGCATATAGGGCCACATTGAATCTTGAGGGCGCTGCCATACGGGATAGTCGGGTAGAAGGTCGTTTGCAAAGACGTATGTGTTAACTTATTTTAGTTGTTTCGATGTACTAATATCGTGGGAATACTAGTTGCCGCCGCCTACGAGAGCGATCTCGACGTGGCTCGCAGGAAAGCCGCGGTCCTCAAAACCCTATCTACGTTACCTTACGCAGATCGCAAAGATAGAAATCCAGAAGCAGTAGAAGGTACTTGTGAATGGTTCATCAGCCACCCGCTTTTTCAGGGGTGGAGAAGAAACCAAAAATCATCCTTGCTTTGGGCGTCGGCCAACCCAGGCCGCGGAAAATCGGTATTAGCCAAATATCTAGTGGATAAGGTCCTTACGAACAACGGAATGAGTACTGTCTGCTACTTCTTCTTCAAGGAAGACTTCGAAGACCAGCGAGGCCTAGAAAGCGCCCTACGTTGCATCCTACACCAGCTCTTCACTCAGAAAGAAAGCCTTCTTTCTGACGAGATTTTACGAAAATTCGAACAAGACGGACAGCTACTCGATTCCAAGACTGGTCTTTGGAACATCCTGACGAGTTCGGCGAGCCGTAAAGATGCTGGAGAAATCATTTGCGTCTTGGATGCCTTGGACGAATGTGACGAAGGTCCGCGGTCCCAACTTGCAAGCTTTTTGAATAAGTTTTATGTTGACGAGGACCAAAAATCAAACCTCAAATTTCTCCTGACTAGTCGACCGTACGCCCAGATCCAACGCAGTTTTCAAGCTCTGAAGAATTACCGTCCAACCATTCACCTGAGTGGGGATACGGACGCCGAAACCCGTAAGATTTCGGGAGAGATCGACCTATTCATAAGAGCTAAGGTGAAGGAAACAAGCAGATGTCTCAACCTCTGCCAGGAAGAAGAGGACACGCTCTTACACGAGCTCACAGGAGTGGAGAACCGGACATATTTATGGGTTTCTCTTGTCCTTGATGTTGTCAACAAGATAAGCGACGGAATCACGGAGGACCGCTTGCGTAATGTGATCCGGGAAGCAAACTCGACCTATAAAGTATACGAAAAGATCTTGGCTCGGAGTCCTAGTCCTAACAAGGCAAGAATAATACTACATATTATCCTTGGGGCACGTAGGCCGCTAACACTACGAGAAATGGCTGTAGCGTTGGCGATCGAAGAAAACCACCGACTACGCGACCGGATCAAGCTCGAAGCCGAAGATAGATTCGGTACTACTATTAGGAATATTTGTGGGCTTTTCCTTACTATCATGGACTCCAAAGTGTATCTGATACATCAGACCGCCAGGGAGTTCTTAGTTTCCAGCTCTGGTCCTGAGAAGCACATTTATATGATGGTACCATATGGGTGGCAACATTCGCTTCATCCAATGGCGTCAAACCAGATACTTGCGGAAATATGCGTATGGTATCTGGGGCTAGAGGATGTTGATGGCACTCTGTTTGCGTATGCTGCTGAAAATTGGCCGTTCCACTTCCGCATGGCGAAAGGGATAAACAATAAGAATGTGATCGGTCAAGCAGAATTGCTCTGCGATATAAGTCGGCCAAAATCCGCCGCATGGTTCGAAAGATATTTCGCCCGAAATCGCGGTGCCGTTATTAAGTATCCGAATAGCGGTCCGACTTACTGGCGTGGGGTTCCACCAAATCTTACTTCTCTCATGGTGGCATCATTTTGTCAGCTTGAAGAGGTTATTAGTATACAATTACGAAGTAAGTCGGCGGATGTAAGCCTACTAGATGGCAACGGGTGGTCTATTTTAACATGGGCGTGTATGGCCGGAAACGAGGGCATCTTCAGGATGCTTCTTGAACGAATGCCGAAGGAGAAGCTCTGGAGCTCTTGGAAAAAGGCCCAAAAAAATCTCTTCGCTGCTCAGGATGAACTGGGTTATACGCTATTATCGCATACAGCCGGAATGGGTTGCGAAGCGATTGCACGGCAACTACTCGACAGTGGAGCTGATATTGAGGCTAAGACATCTATATCGCCGCTGCTTATTGCTATATACAACGGCTACGAGTCAATGGTGCACTTACTCCTCGATAAGGGGGCCAATACCGAGGCGAAGTATTTTACCGGTGGAACAGCACTTTCCCTTGCTATAGACCAGGGTAACGAGCGCATAGTGAAGCAGCTTCTCAGCAGAGGCGCCAAAGTAGAGGCTAGAGATTGGTTCGGTTGCACACCACTCTTCCATGCGGTAAAGAAAGGCCTCACGACTGTAATTCAGATGCTTTTGGATAATGGGGCCAACATCGAAGCCTAGGATGACAATGATGAGACACCACTTCTTTGTGCCACCGGTAGGGGTCTCGGAACAGTTGTGGAATTACTTCTTAAGAACGGGGCCAATATCGAAGCTCAGGATAACAATAATAAGACACCACTTCTCCGCGCCGCTGGTTGGGGCCTCGAAACGGTTGTGGAACTACTTCTCAAGAACGGAGCCAACGTCGAAGCAAGAGATCGGTTCGGCTATACGCCGCTTTTATGTGCAGCGCGGGAAAACCACGTCCTAGTAGTAGAGACGCTCGTTAATAAGGGTGCGTATATTGAGGCTAGGATGCCCGAGCGGGAACCCCCTCCGAAACAAATGAGTTTATCCCCCCCAGGACGCGGACCAGAAATGTGTTACCCAAGAGCTACACCTCTTATGTTTGCAGCAATAATGGGGCATACCAAGGTAGTAGAAATGCTTCTCGACAAAGGAGCTAAGATTGAGTCCAAAGGAATAGACGGCAAAACTCCGTTATGGCTTGCAACACAAAAATACGCGAGGGGTGGCTTTCATAGAGGATTGGATAACGATGGAAGATGAGCATCACCGGAGGCGCCGAGTAGTAATGCAATTGCTTTTGGATAAGTCTTCTCGTATTAACATTAAAGATGATAGTGGTGAATCAGTATTATCATGAGTATTGAAGAATGACAAAGACGAGATTCAGCTTGCTGTTGAGATGCTACTAAACTGCCATGAGGCTGATATCCGTCGAAATAGTGGATATAATACATAATGGGATGGATACTGTATCAAAGAACTAAGCTTCTACATATAAGATGAGCCTGATTACTCCTTAACTCGGTGATTGTCACTTCTCTATCGATATATTTCCCGTAATATCTCGTCCTAAGTAGAAGTCCTGGCCCTGCTTCTATGTAGCATCTAGATGTCATGCTATAAACATATGAGGCATGCGTCCCTTTGCTATCTTTAAGTATGTATTTATACCCAGGCCTTCGGCCCGGTTAGTTAGATAGGTAGTTTTTTCAATAACATATTTGTTTCCCTCGCTTTGCTGGTGAGGTCAATCATACAGTGGGATACTGATAGATACGGTAAATTAGCATCAATTGTAGATATATTATGTAGTATAATCTTGTGAATATACAGTAGTGAGCCCTGGTTATACATAGGCACCTAAGCTACTGCCGAGAAATCACGTACTATACCTAAAAGCAGTCCCTCGACCACTAAATGCAGCACTGGGGAGATAGCTCTGTTTCATGAATCGTCCGAACTATCTTACGTGTAAAATAGTAGCTTTTCCTTTTTGATCGCTTTAAATATGGGTAAAGCGTAAGTGTTTTCCTATGGCCTCACCCCTTATACACGGCTCTAGCCCTAACCCCAATTCTTACCCTAACCCGAACCCGAACCCTAACCCCATTACATCAAAGCAACACTCCTTTCTCCAGGTAAGCTATAGCGGAAGCCGCAAGTCTTTGTAATTGCTGGGCTTGGGGGGTTTGTGGGCTGATATCCTTATTCTGTGTCGATACTGACTTAGCGGCCGTCTCGTCGAGCGACCGTACGAAGCTACATGACCGTATCGACCTTTTCGCGCAGTTCCCGCAAGGTTCCCCCGGGCCTTGTGAGACACACTTTATGTGAGCTTGTCGGCATCTCTCGCAGCTTGTGATAGCCTTCGCCCTTCCCTTCTTTAGCTTCGTTGGCTTAGACTTGACGTATTCACCAATGGTGGGTAAAGGGGTAGTAGAGCGTATACATCCGTTACGTGGGCGGGAACTAGGGAGAGGGTTGCGTTTATTAATAGCCATGCTGGTTTAGCTGGGGCAATATCTAGGAGTGGTGTGGTTAATTAACATAGAGCTAAGGAAATGATCGACTAGCGAGCTTCAGGATATCTAGTAGGTTGAGGTGCCTATGAGTCGTCGATAATCATAAGAGCGATATAAGAGGTACGGAGGATAGACGATGTTTTTAACCTAGGTTAGTTTTGATTATATACACGATATGGATAAAATATTTCTTTCTGTTTTTCGTTGTGAATACCAATCATTACTTTCCATTACTCTTTCTTAAATAGTCAAAAGTTTAGTTTAGAAATTAGTGATTCTACTACTTCTAAATATCCTGACGGAAAGCCTCTTTCTAGGAGCTGGAGGATAAAAGGGGAAGTGGGGACAGGCTATCACGGCTTCTAGGGTCAGGACAATGGAATAAGCACACGCATAAGAGAATCCCAATGCTTTAGCATAGACGTTATTAATTAAAATCGTCAACTTCACTAAACGGCTACTGTGAGTCAAAGGGGATTTTATGATTAACAGTAGGCGCACGATAGGATAAGCGGACTGCCTTCATTAGGTGAAAAGGAGGGGTTTCATAAAATGCTCATAATCTTGCCAAACCTAACTATAACTTGAAATACGCCTTAATTCCGTGTTTCTAAGAGATTTCTATTCATCGAATGAACATAGATATTGAAGTTAGAAATAAGGCGTACTTACTCTCTCGTAAAACCGAACGCCAGCCGCCTTCGGGACTCGTAATCGAGATTTGGATTCCCACCCCCATATAGTTTGACTCATGACCCCCTTGAAGGGATTTTCCAAAATGATTTTACCCGAGAAAAGCCAACGATATCTATAATTCATGTACACCCCGCCTATGTAACTTGGCTATCCAAGATGTCGATATAAACCGTCGAATCTGTTTTCCACGCAACATAAATACGATAAGCATCAAGTTGTTGAATAGGTACACTATTATGGTAAACGTCAGTAACCTCTTCGCCCAGTGGGACGGTAGTTCCAGTTATAAAGCGAATATAGATATCGACGGAATAATTTTCAATAGTACGTACCACCGCCGAACGCACCCGCAATTATAGCCGCGTAGCCGCTCTCGGTTACCCCTGAGGAAATACGAGTTAGTAGACGCGTTTTAGTCTAACGGATAACAAAACCAAAGCCATCTAAGAACTGTATAATCACGCCGGACAGGGAGTATACAACCCCCTTATTGTGTTGAGGATAAAAGAACTTACAATCGAGTACGCCGAACCCTAACCCGAAGCTGACCGCCTGTTTCCCGACATTCATTGCAATGAGCATCTCGGAGGTGTTGCTATAGTAGGAATCGACAGCATACGCCAGCGTGAAGCAGTAATAAAAGTAGCCGCCGAAGGATGCCAAGCCGGATCCGAAAAAGTAGCCTATCCAATGTAGATTAAACTCTGCCGTAAGGCCATAAACTACTAACCCGGCAGGGCCTATAATCATAGCAGGAAGCATCACTCCCAATCTCATCTCAGCTTCGCGAATGCCATTGTTACGCTTCGTCAGGTAGCCCGCAAGTCGGTCCGAGGAGGAGGTAAACGGAAGAGCGAGAATGAACCCAAGAAGAGACCCTAGAGACTGGACACCAGAGTTTGACTTCAAGGAGTTAGTGGGTTCCTTGGTAAGAGTGACGGGTAAAGGTAACACTTACCTCTGGCCAATTATACGGAGGTGCCATTATTTTAATCGGGAAAACGTAGTTGAATGCTAGCGCACCAAGACCTATAATTGTACCAAATGAGGTAATGACCCATAGGACTTGAGGAACAAGGAAGTATGTGAAGGATCGCCACATCAGCGTATGTATATGGATCTTTGGGTCGACACGGCCCCATGGACGAAGAGTAGATATAAACGGTTTACGGGTAGGCGTGGTTACGATCTGCTCCACAATAGATTCCTCGCGCTTTTCCGACGCGTTAGAAGCCGTTCCATCAGGGTGCTCTAGGGAGTTATCGTGGGCCATGTGGGCCGCTCTGTCGTAGGACGTTTCTTCGACGAACAAGAATGCGAGTATGAATAGCGCAATTGCAAAGGCGAGTATGACGTAGAAAAAGAGCCTCCAGGAATATTTTGTAGGCAACATGTATGCGGCCGGAATAGTGGCCATAGCAGCGAAGCACATGCCAACTAACCACGAAGTCAGTAGTGCTATAAAATGTCTATGCGATGCTTTCGCTCGTACATGTGTAGTAACCGATATGCTTCCCACGCTCGTGTAGGAAAAATATGTCCGAAACAAGCTGAACTGGTAAGGCCTCGCATATACCGGCACCAAAGCAATGGATTATCCGACTCGCCCTAGGATATTAGAGTTTATATTAGTCTATTAATCCTCTTAAGCCCCATGATAAGCCTTGGAGAAGCCATTAATGGTGAAAAGGGGTTGGAAAGTCTCACTACTGAGCGTCAGCCAACATGGACAAAAGTCGGGCTAAGATATAAGGATCTATGGCATCAGAACCACACGGGTTCATACGCACCATTAATCCACCAAAGTCCGTGGCTTGAGAGCATCCTGCGAGGCCGGCAATGAACTTTATCAATGAGTTAGTTGGGACGAGGATAAAAGCCGGCGGTTTTACTGGTTGAACTTACAGCTAATAACGAGCCAAGCATTACCGGCCGCCTTCCGAATTTTAGATACAATGGTACTAGTACGAAGGAACTGAAGCCATAAGCAAGATTTGGGTATGATATGAGCGTGGACGCTTCCGCCGGGGAAATATTGAACAGTTCGGACCAAAGCGTCAAATAGGGGCCAGGGCCAAGCAGAGCGGAATTGCCGAGGAAGGAGTAACAACAGATGATCACTAGTATCATGATTTTCTTAGGTCTCGACCACTATAGCTTATTAGCATTGCTGGAACAGGATACTGCTCGATTCCGCAAGCCTAATGGCCGAGAGTATACCTGTAAGGGGTCGTTAGGATCCTCAGCTGGCACGGGAAAGAGTGCTTGGCCATTGTAGGAATCGTCGCCCTCTGTTGAGTGAACGATCAGTAAGTTAGAATAAGACCGCTCTTGTTCACTGTTACTGACCCACGGCTTTGACGTTGACCGTCCCCGGGACATCCTCTTCGTGTGCATGACTTCTCACCAAGTGTGACTCGCGGTTACGAATACTGGCAGCTAAGTGTGGCGCCATATCGGCAGTAAGCTGAGGTTAAGTAGGAAGAACGCAGATGAAAAAGGAACAATAGGGTATCTCATATATGAATGAGAACGGAGCTCTTTTAAAAACGATCCTCTGATATAGCGGTAAAACTACACCTCGCATACTATCATTGGGTAAATTTCGAGGCCCTCAGATCTCCCAACATGCCATTCCCGACTAAGACGCCTATCTCTTATTTCCCTTCCTTTACTATGACCGCCTCACCGGATTATATCTTTGCAAATACCTATTGGCTCTTGCTTATTACCGGTAGATGCATCATTACGCTAGATAAGTTCCATGTTACATTTACCCCGCGGTTCGAGACCTGCGTATGCGGTACTTGACGCCTGTTGCCAATTAATCTCTACCGCAGATATCCAGGGGTTCGGAGGGAGAGCCGTGGGGAGATATTAACCGCTCTTGGATGGTCAATGTAACATTTAATCTATGCCCAAAATCAGTCAAAGGCCTAAGACTGATATGAGATTGGTAGTCCAGGTATGCACTCCAACTAATACACCAATCGCTCAGCTCTACAAGATAAAGCTTATAGCGCCAACGCGGTTATATAGCACCGTACCCAAGGCATTAAATACTCACCTGGGTACCTTAGGTACCTAGAGGGCATACCTATATGCTGTGACCATATACGTGCGCATTATTATCAGGTGATTAGATAAAATGAGATTGCGGTCATAGGCTCAGAACATAGGCCAAAATCATCCTTCTCTAGTTAAGCACTTGATAAGGAAACCTAATCTTTAAGAATGTATCATACGAGTTTGACGACGTCAGCCGCGGGACTTTACGCGAATAGTCCGGCTATAGTGTACGCATAGATAGATGTATTAATCAAAAAACGAGGATCAAGAGGTAGCAGTTTTGCCGCAGTCAATTCGAACCCTCCTATGAGGGCGTTGTGGCGCTTTACACCCCTTATATACGAGCCCCTATTTCAGTTCCACTTTTCCCCCAGATTTACCACTTACTCGATTTACGGGAGAAATATACATCTCAACTCTCTAATTATAAATGGCACGTATTTGGCATAATCATATTCTGGGAGCTATCTAGATAGGTACCTACATATCATTGACGTACATTTGTAAGATACCGAAAAGTCTACGAAAACTTTCAACAAATGTTAAATGATAATCCGTATTTATCTTCCAAGCCGGATCCTAAATAACACCACAGGTAATGAACCCTATAATCTCCTTTTGGAATGCGCGCTCTTTTAGTAAGAGTCTTGAGCCAACATCGGAAACATGTACGAAGCTCTAGGCGTATACAAGCCCCACGGATCTCGAAATCCAGTTATCTATACTACAGCTAGACATAACCCTCCACTATAATAAAAAAACCCGAATCTCAGGCTTTTGAAACGAAATTCTCCCTAAGAAGTTCAATCTACGAGAGAGCACACATCCTTCACTGAAGGTAACTACCCAAATGGGATACGTAAATGGTACCTATAACAGCCTTGGCCAATCATAAATGACGTATCCTCGGTGCGTATAAGTATTCGTGGGACGGAATGATTTCGGAGGCCCTCCCAGTTGGATGTATTCCCTGTACTTCCCATGTAATGAATAACAGGCCGACTTCATCCCGACTCAGTTTAGTCAACCCGGCGCCGCCTACCTATAGGATGGCCGTGTAAGTCCGGATTGATGTTTCACAGCCCGGGCGGCGGCCATCTATCCTATATATTCAGTTGACGCCGACGCTCTCAAACAGTTCGTAGCAATGCAATGTAATATAAGTCTCTTCCTTACCTTTCTTTTGAATAAGTTTTCCAGAACTTAACTCTTCGCCCTATCCACTGCCACTGCCTATCATGGCTAAAGCTAACGATGAGTCGCACAGCGACACCGATTGTTTTACTAAAATAGGCGACGGCGCTTCTCCGTTTGACTCTTCTTCTACGGAAAAGAAGTTCAATGAGAGCAAGCGTTTTTGGGCCATTATGGCCACTCTCTCCGTCACTAGTATCCTGAGCGCCTTGGAAAACACGGTCGTAACAACTGCGTTGCCGTTTATTACGCAACACTTGGGACTAGGGAATAACTACATCTGGGTGGCGGGCGTGTTCTTCTTGACTAGGTATGCGCCAGTATTCATACTCAACGCGACAACAACACTAATTTCAATTCCTTCAGAGCCGCCGTCCAGCCATTTTACGGGCAATTAGCGAATATCTTCGAACGAAGATCGGTAACCATGGCCGTCGTTTTCTTCTCCGCCCTTGGCGGTAGTATATGCGCCGGTGCTACAAACGATGCCATGTTAATTGCGGGTCAGGCCGTCCAGGCGATCGGCGCCAGCGGTATTAATATCATTATAGATGCTATTATGTCTGATTTAGTTCCAGGTATGCGGTGTGATGTTATATTTTCCTAATTCCCTATTCGGATTGCTGGCACTTAGTAGTAAGTGAGATATTGTTATCTTCTAGCTGAGAAACATTTCCTGAAACCGCGATGCTTCTAACTAGTTGGGTCCTGATCACTATTGGCCCTAAATTTAACTCTTACCCCCGCGGGTTGGCGGCACCGAAATGATCATAGTCTTTCTCTGCCTACAAGTGGGATACAAGGAGATATCTCTCCTACAGAAGCTGGGGCGTATCGACTATGGCGGAAACTTCATTCTCTTCGCCGCGACGGTCTCAATTCTACATGCGCTCACATACGACAGTACAAAATATTTGTGGTCTTCGCCGAACGTTGTAGTACCACTTACAATTGGGTTGGCTGGTCTCGGCTTCTTCATGTGGTTTGAGACCACCAGCTGGGCGAAAGAACCTGTTGTACCGCCACGTCTATTCGCAAACCGAATTTCATGTGTGATTTTTGGTATAACATTCCTTAACTCGGCACCGCTCTATTGGGTACTCTTATTGCTACCTGTCTACTTCCAGACCGTGGTCGGTAGTTCCGCGGCGAGATGGGGTGCAGATACTCCCCTCGATTCTAATCGCCAACCCAGAGGCTATCGTAGCGGTACTTCTCTTGGCGAGATTCGGGAGTATCTGGGGGCGTCGCTATTCCTGCTGCTATTTTCAACAACAGCTTTTCGCAGCTGGACGGTGTTATCATTGACCCCACGACACGCGCAATCTTTGAGGGTCGTGGGGTGGCCTACGAGCATGCCCAAGCGGCGCTCATCCAATTGCTTCCCTAACCCACAAGGGAACAGATTATTAGCGTCTATAGCGGCAGTTTAAAGCAAATGTGGCAGATCTCCATTGCTTTCTCTGGTCTCTCTTTCCTCCTCGTATTCCCCGAAAAGCAGGTTAAACTCCGGACTACCCTTGAGACTAAGTACAGTATGGAGACGAAGCCGGAGAAGCGTGGTGTTGAGATTGGTGAGAAGAGGGACGAGTTACAGGAGCCTATTTCAACGAGAACGCCGTCGACCAATGCTGAATCGGTCGCTTCAACTGCGAATAGATATAACATTGCTAATATTTCAAATTCTTATATATTTAAGATGTAATTTAACAGGGTAACTAGGTAATCCGGATAAGCGTAATCCGTACAAATACTTCAATCAACCCCTATGAAGGATTATTCCTTACCTCTGTAGCCCTCGCGTAGTTCCTCTTGGGTGCGGGATGTCCAAGCACCCAGACTGTGTCAGCTTTGCGCAGAAGAAACGCACGGCCTCGCCAACTCCCTCCCCTTATCTTTCAACCGAAGCAAACAAAACACAGGGTTCTGAGTATCTACCCAATGAAGCCGGTACGTAGTCCATGATGTTATGTAGGGCGCACCACTCGGGATTCTTCGTATCAACATACCTGGGTAGATATCTACTACCTAGGGGGGAGTTATCCATATATCACCCCCCGGAGCCGGAATGTTTTATGGTTAGGCCTGGATATGACAAGGAAATACAGGGATTAAGGCACTGGAGAGTTCGCCATGACCCCTATAGATTAGAGGGCTATTCCCCTAATGTCAGGCTATCCTACTGGCGCACAATGCAAGGGCACCCACCTTTCCCCAGCTGGTATTCAACGCCTACGACTAGGTACCTAGGTAGGTACGTATGCGACTAATATAATTACCCCGCATGTTCCTCTCTTTCTAAATGTAAGCAATATCGCTAATTCCTCGAAGGCCCCTAGTCTCTAAGCCGTAACTTCCCTAGAGATACTTTACATCATAAAAGACTGATAGAGGCAGAATTTACGGGCTAGCCTAGGCGCATACAGGTACTTAGCTATTGAGGCGAAGACTCCCCGTTTTCAGTCGCGTTTGAAAGATACACTAGAAGGTTACCCCACACAACCACAGGAGGGGGGAAAGCGATTACCGTACATACATCCGCTAAAATAAAGGCAGATAGGCTGGACACCGCAAGTGTACGTTACCTGCCTGTAGGTAGCTACGTAAGGGATAGATTTGTTTTGTTTTCCCAGCCTTTGAAAGTACTGCCCAACCTAATCCTTATTAATAAAAAATCTCCCTTACACTCTAGTTCAAGAAGTTATCCTGTTCTACTTTACGTCTAATCATTTGTGGGAAAGTCGGGAGCGGCAAAGAGCCTTTATTCTTCGACAGGCAAGTTTCGAATTTCCGAACACCGCAAAACGTCGCCCTATAGGTATCCTACCTTTTGTATCCCGAAAATTATCATCATACCATTATTTCCATACGGTCACGTAGGGGCCGTGTTGTTCTGGCTATATTAAACTCATGTTAAACCGTAATCATTTTTCGTTCATTTAAACAGTACCGCCAACTGCCACAAAACCCTCATCACAATGCGATTATGACACGCCATCCCGAAACTAACAAGAATGAGAGATTATGTGATGTGATTTCTCGATTCAACCCTCAAGCGCGGGACGATGTATCTGAAATTAAACGCTCGAAGGAGTTGTTTGGATGTCCGTTCACTTAGGCATATCTCTCGGTCGCGTTATCCCTTTCTATAACTTGGGTGCCGGGACTACTGTTCGGCCTCGAAATGGGTTGGCGACCTTTACATAAGACCTCTACATTCTTCCTGCGACATCTTTACCTCAACCCCAACGACAACCTTCCCGTTCGAACACTAACACGTCTTGAGAGTGACACAAGACTCTTCAATTCCACTCTTTATTGATATATTTGCTACCTCTTAGCAAACGCAATATAAATGTAGTATCATGTATTCACTAAGCATACTCGCTGCTCTTCTCTTCGCCGGATGCCTTGCTATCCCTACTCCTCAGACGGACCTCCCGATCTACAGTTGCCGACCGGACACAGCCTCGAGACCCGGCGTCGTTCTTCCTACACACACGGAGGCAGAATCTACCCACGTCGACGCGCTCAGCGAAGTCTATGCCCCGACGAATAGTAGCGAACTCGTCCCTAAGGATCTCGCACGTCGAGGTTGCGTTACAGTCACCTTTAGGGGTATCTCACCCCACGAATACACCCTCTGCCTAAGCATCGGAGTTCAACATAATGCCCCTAATGATTTACCGATCAACTGGATTGGAGGAATCAAGTACCCCAAACAAGACATCACCTGCATCGCCAGCTTCCAAGCCGCCGATGGCCCCTTTTGGATAACGGCCGAGTCGGGCAAAGACTTCGGGTTCGATCCAGCGACTCCGATGCGTCTAGTAGAGTGCCTTGAGAACCCGCCTCCTTTTTGATTACCTTCTCCATGGAAAAACGCGTCGGTTGGGGCAGAGTCTAGTTTGTGAGATTGGGGAGCGGTCTATCATAAGCTCGAATCATCGGGACTGACTCCGAACCCGTGAAAAGAGGCCGATGGAACACGTCTTATTCCGTCTTCAGTTGATTTCTGAAGCCATACTTTTATTTTATCCTTTCCCCTTATGTACCTCTGATATGGGTACATGAATGTATAATTATAATTACTATGTCAGGCTTCTTTTAATTCATTGATGCTATCTATTGTGTTCGGGTTGCTTCTCTAGATTCATCCGCTTGTATTGGTTTGAATCGTCGTTACTTAAGATAGGCAAGGCCTGTAGGATTACTTTAGGTACAAATCGTATCTAAGAAGTCTTCGTACACCTAACCTTTTTAAATATAAAAATTCATAACTCCACCCTTTTAAACGTTATAAATCTGGAATAAATTTTATTAAATAGAGTAAAATTAACTCATTTTAACGGTATGGTTTTTATAAAGATAATTATATTTTTGAAAAAGATAGAAATAAAAATACGTTGTTTTATTTTTATTAATAAAATTTTAATCGTAAATAACTTTCAATTTAATACGTTATATATATAACTATAATTTTTATAAAATTATATAAAATTTAAAGTTTGTATTAATATAATTTTTATTATTTAAAAGTTAATAATAAGTATTTAAAAATAAATTTAAAAAAACTTTTATAAATATTATAATATCGTATAAACTTAAGTTAATTATTTTTAAAAAAATTATTTTTAAACGTAAAATAAAGTCTTAACTATAATATTAAAGTTTCCCGGCGAAAAGTAAAAAGTTCGTTAAAATAAAAATAAAAAATAAAAAATATAATTAAAATATAATATATATTTAACATTTTATTAAAAATATAAAACGTTAATAAAAATCTTCGAAGTTTTATATTTACACTTTTCGGTAATTAAGTTAAATTATAAATATTTTTAATCTTTTAAAAATAGTTTATTACGGTTATTATTTACGGTGTAAAATGTTAAAAATTTTATTATTAAATATAAAACGTTAATTATTTTATAACATTATAAATATACGTTTTAAAAATTCGAAAAAATTAAATCTATATTTAAAACACTTATAATTAATTATATATAAATTTTCATTTTATTTAATTTAAAAGTGGTTGAGTTATAAGTGTTTAAATATAAAGTGTATAGTATTAAAGTGTACGAAGACTTCCTGGACACGATTTGTACCGCTCCCCACCTAAACCTCGCTAAATTGGATCGCTAAAGTAAAGTTAGATCAGGTCCGTACTTTACCCTAAAGCGATCGACACCATCGACTGCCAGGGCATGATGTCCACCAGAATCTACAGCGCTCGTCGACTCCCCTGTCCACTAAACGATAAAAATCATCCACGTCGGCGATATAAGATCGTGGAATCAGACGCACCTGGAATCGGTGATAGTTTAGAATAAAAGTTAGCATCCTTATTAAATTCCAATTACATGTAATTACGACCTGCACGCTGCATCGTCCTCTAAGTGCAAGTGTAGGTTATTAGGACAGAGGCACCAACGAGGATATTGTATGACACATTATTACCACCTAAATTCTTCAACACCACGGGACTTCGCTTCTATATTTCCTTCAAAGTTACCCCATTGCCAGGTCGCCCCAAATTTAATGTGAAGAGAGAAGATTAAGAGAGAAAATTATCAGCTATCAGTGAAGCCGATCTCTTCGGTAATATACGCAGGTTATCCTACCCATTCTCGAATAAGATGTAGCATAGATTCCTTTGTGCTCGATTTGGCCAATCACGGTCGCCGCATCGCTCGCGAGTTTCCGGATACGGCAGTTATCTCATAACACCAAAACATTGACTGGGACCAAATCGCACCCGTAGACAAGCGGACCCGGAAGGTTAACGCGTCCAGAAGCAGCCAAAGCAGATGGAAAGAATAGTTGACATCTAAGAGCGTAGGAGGAATGTATAATACGTAGGATGTAAGTCGCCTAATAAATGAAAGGGCATCCCATATAATTCCAGTCAATACCTAGGTAGTGTTTTAATCCTTCACGCTCTACTACTTAGGGCGCTAAAGTTTAGGACACAGGATATATAACGACGTTGTAGAATGTTTCCCGTGCAAATTCCCATGCCATATGAGGTTTGGGACCAAAACTCGGGTGCATCTGTTACCTGGCTATACAGTCGATTACAGTATGCGGTTAAATTCCAAGATGCCGAATCTTAATAGTAGCTTTTCTCGGACCCTAATGACGGCCGGCTTTAGCTCATGGAAGAGGTTATTATATAGCTTTAGTCTAGTGGACGAAGATATAGTGCGTAGCGAAATCTCCTTAAGGCATCTTGCTGCTGTGTTCTAGTGGGTTGTCTGTGGAAAGATAGCGGGCTCAGGTGGGTACCTGACCTAATGAGGGACACACTATACACTGCACTATGCCGCCACCTGTGCATGATCCAGCGGCGATTTTCAGATAAATTAGCTGTACTTATAGACCCTAATTCCTTGGATCACAGACCCAAGAGATTCTGATAACGATCCATCCTGTGGGCGGTTTCTTGATGATAATGATAACCCTAGTTCAACTAGGTACCCTTAGCTCGGTCGGATTATCGGTAGCTCTCGAGCATGTCACACACAGCTCCCTATACAACCGGTATCTCTAGGACGTATAATAGCAAGAAGTCCTTCGATAGTCGTCCGAAGGGAAGGCTAATAAATAAGTGTCTATTCTGATATTGTGTTCAACCTAGATTTGCGGAGCCTAACTCTCGAGCGGAGAATCCTAAGGGATTCTATGAACTTGCACACTAAAGCCCGCCAATTGCAAAGCGCAAGAGGCATTATGTGATACGAGAAAAGGAGTTTGGGTATTCGTGTTATCGTTGCGTATGGTGGGCCATTTTGTTGGTGGGATTGGCGCGGTCAAGGGAGAACTAGGAAATGTATCCGGACCGGACGACGGCCAGCAACCCGACGCTAATCGATTCCGGATTCATTGGCCTGGATTGGTTTTCTTGGGGCTAAGCATTTCGTCTTTCAGAGATGAATGTGATAACTTTCGTGGGAAATGAGTCAAACTCCGTACAGGTCACCCTACCCGAATGCTTGTCAATGACTCGATGGGTTCAATCTATAGAAAAAGCCCGCGCCGAGACATGAGGTAGAAACATCTAACCGGGGTATCGAAGATTGTTAAATGGCTAAGATATAATTGCGAGATCAGTCTATATGATGACTGTCTATGCAGAGACTCTAGTAGGTGCTTTGGATAGCCTTGGAAGGCTCCTTTCTAACTGTGGCGGGGTCGAGAAATTCTGGTCGAAGAGATCAGGGACGAGTAAGCAATTTAATGAAGGGACATTTGGTAGTTGGGAATTGCTAACCCTCGATATTAAACCGCGGTAATGCTGGTTGAGGAGGGGGTGGGGATACACTGGGAACCCGAGAAGCGCCACCAGGCGCGGGGAATATTATCTCCCAGCTTATCTTCGCTTCGGATGCTTGGAGTCGAAGTTCAACGCGATGTTGAGAATAGCAATCGTTGTAGGCTCTCCTTATTAGTGTCACAGAGACTAGGGGGCGCTCACTTCGCCCAGGTATATTATGTGCGGTATTGATCGCTGCTTCGTCCGCTAATAATCATTAGGTTCGATATGCGATCCGAGCCTGTGGTGCCGCTGGAGGAACTAAAGGACCAATACCAGTGGGGGCTGATGCATACCTACCTAAAGTACCTACCTACACATCTGATCCCGCTCACCGGGCTAAACAGGCTTGGGCGCTTCCGATAACCCAGCGTAGACTAGGTTAGCGTCGCCCTAGATTTATAGAATAGGATATCCAAGAAACTACAACAGAGGTTGACGCCATGTCAAGTAAGAGGAATATCGATGGGGCGGGAGATCAAGTTTATTTATAAGTAGCGATAAATGACTTTATCTTTTTGTTAACCTGCGCGTGCCTTCTTTTTCATCTGTATAACAACCGCGGTAAGTTGGACGGCTAGGAAACAAGCCGTCCGACGTGTTGTTGGAATAAGGGGGCTTTATTTTGGCGTCTATGATGTTTGTGTAAGTATGCCCTTTCAGTAAGGTCGATATCTATCCAGGTATTGGATTTCTAAGGCGCAACGCTTTTTATACCCGGCGTTTCCAAAGTTAGGAAATTCCAGTATATCTTTCTGGATAGGACGTCTCCGAATTGAACAAGATAGAAGAGATCCTACTGCCCTAGAGTTAAAAAGTGGTATCCATATCTAAAGTCCATAAGTTTCGCTAACGTGCTGGGCATAGTAGACATACACACGCCGGACCGTAAGAGGTTAGTAAGTGGTCTGGGGCCTGGGCGACGCTGCCCCACCATAATTATGTCAGGTCCCGCATCCAGCGTAAACACCGTCGCAGCACTTACCAGGAACAACTTCAGATAAGAATATGAGTGCCTAGGCGGATACTGCCACCTAAGGGGCTATGGACCTAAAGCAGTAACACCTATACAAATCCGTATGAGCAGTCAGACTCAATTGAACGACCGAATCTTCTTTAACCGTCCCAAGCCTTAGCCATTGATCCGACTTCGTCTCGACGCGAATACTACACCACCCACGATAACCAAATCCCCTCTCACCCACCATGGCAACCACAACAACATCCACGACCGCAGCCTCGTACGGGGACTGCGTCGCCGCGCTGCGCACCTCGCTCTCCTTCCTCGAGTCCTCCGTGTCCACGCTCGGCACCGGGGTCGCCGACTACCCGCGTCTAGTCAACGTATTGAAGAGCGTGCGCGTACGTTATTCCCCCTTCTAAACCCTTGCGCACACGCATACCCGCACAGATATAAACACGAATAAGCTAACGCCGAGCTCTCCAACAAAAACAGCACTACGAACTCATCCCGCAACCCGCCCTCGTCGCAGCCGAGGCCTCGCTGCGCGACGAGATCGGGCCCGCCATCACGACGCTGCTCGACCGCGTCGACGCGCACATCGCGCGGACGGACCGGCGCATCGACGGGCTGCGCGCGCGGTCCGAGCTGCAGCAGGGGCGGCTGCGGTCGTCTCCGAACCCGAACCAAAACACATCCGCGCCTGCCGCGACGACCAAGGCCAAGGGGAGCGGTGGTGGTGGTGGTAGCGAGAAGAGCCGGCGGCGCACGGAGACGGAGGCCAAGCTCAAGGTGCGCACGCGCGAGGCCCTGCAGTACAGCGTCGAGCGGCTCGAGCTGGAGGTCTCGCAGAAGGAGCGCGAGTTGAGGAAGAGGTTGGATGTTGCTACGGCTTGAGAGGGGGGAGGGGGATATACTTCAGGAAGAAAAAGAGAGAGTTGGTTCGCGGCGGGGGGTACGCAAGTGCTGATATATTCGGTGCGGCGAGCTGTGCAGCTAATGATACGGCTCAGAGATGGGAGAGTTGTGCGGCCCTATCCGGTCGAAATGAAGCTGAGAGTGGGTTAGGCCTCGATGGGATGAAGTCGCCTTGCGCGGGTGGACGTCTTTGAGTAATAGGGTGCTACGTCGAGCCCGGCGTTATGCCGGATGTCTCTAGGGGGAATAGGTATCTGGGTGCTGGTCGAGTCCTAGTATATCCGGCCCGCGCGGTACGACATGGCAGTGAGCTCATGAGGAGCTAAGATAGGCTCTCATACACTAGCCTAAGTCACTTCTCCATGTCGAATATGGGAAGACTTACGGCGAGAGATGAGCATGACATCAATTAGTAAGGATAGTTGTGAGATGCGAGATACCAATTCACCATTTTATAAAGAACCTTTGAAGTAATCTGAGTCGATTGAGCGACTCGATGGCATGAAACGCGCGATTGATGCAAAATCGAGTCTTGATTAGGTACTTTAAGACCCTCCCTTGAGTTGCATTTTAAATATTATTAAGCCATTAGACGAACGGACTCGAGTCTAACTTGTTTCCGTAATGCTTGATCCATCATACTGAAGTCACAAAAAGGGAAGTCATTATTTGTATCCCAACGGACTCTTGGAGTACTCGACGGGAAACGACCACAAAACATTAAACACAAAATGCAATCTCACAAGACCATCACACTTGCGAAAGTATTCCACTAGTGGCACTAAACGCACAAAAGAGTCTTTTGATGGTGTTCTTTCATTGACTGATACCAGAGCTTTACCTATCTCCTGGAATCCGTGAACCAATGGCGTGACGTTCGTAAATCCCTCTCGTTTCTGAAGGCTCTCCGTCCAACTTGCCCTAATCGCCGATTCAACTGCAAATATATCCATAAGCTTCGAAAGGCGGAGGGCAACGAGCGGTCTGCCGCAAGTTACACATCGTAGGGCAAGGAAGGGGGGTTGTTATATGTTCTCCCCCCGGTCATGCCGGGACGAAGCCCGGCATGACTAAAGAGATAGGAAGGGAAAAATAAAAGACAATAAACAATAAGCCGGCCACCATGGAATAATAGTAGTAGAAAAATAGAGCCTTGCAAAAGTGGGAAAAGTTACATCCGGCAATGATGGTATCCCCGATTTTACTCCAACGCGCGTCCGTGACCCTGCGTTTTGTTCGCATCGCACCGCTCTAAAACCCATTCAAATACAAACCGCTTCTCGTCGTTAATGTCGACGAAAGTTCCCCGAGGATACCACACAAGCGGTTTCATTTCAAGTCAAATAATTCCGGGGCAGGGAGCCCCTCAGCTCATTAGTCCTCTCATAATAATATGAGGTAGTTGCTGGGGGCTATGCCTGTCTCGCCGTTATCTTTCCTCGCCTGCCACCACCGGCCGCTCACGTCGCTGACTTCGAGTATCTCGTGTTTCGAGAAGGATATTTCGTTTGCGTCGTCGGGATTGGCTTCGTAACTGTAAATGGCTTTCGCACGGTATGGGTACTCGGTGGGGGCAGCGATCTCTGGTTCGTTCTGCGCCGGCGACGGCGTCTTATTAATGGTGCCAGGGAAACCAGAGGCTCCACCCGAGTTACGTGTCGCATTGCCGTTGAAACCTCCAACTGGTGATGGGTTCTCAAACCCGTTCAGCTGAGCCGAAGTATACATCTGAGGGGGTTGAACGGAGGTCGATGTTTCGGGACGGCCACCGTATCCTCCGTTCATAGTCTGTCGGTTCATCGTCGACTCTTTGGCCAAAGCAAACGAGTCAATGTATGCGCGCGGCACTGCAGACGGTGCGGAACCGAAGTATCCGATCCACACGATCTGTGCAATACAGTTAGTAGACTGATACGGTGACTACTCAGGCTAGTTGTGCCGGCGACTATGCACTCAGGATGGACCCGAGGGTGTACTCACATTTACCATGGACAGCAGAATGAAGCCGGCCGCGGCAGCCTCCCTCGCACCTTCGGAGGAATAAACCATCGAAGTTATGGACGTAGTCGTTGCGATAAGACCGCAGGATATATAACCAACGAGGGCGACATGGTAAGTCTGAATAGAATCGGACGCTATGACGACAAATACACCGCCTATTAAGGGAAGCATGAAGACGATCCCAAACCACGTATACGGGGGAAATGGATTCCGAGGGGTTGATTGTATCTGTCCAATGATGGAACTAATGAAGGCGATAACCCAAGCGAGCTGAAAATAGGGGACTCACGGTTAGCAAGAATCCATAGAGTAAGGCATAAAACGACGCCAGGAGCACTGTGTTGAAACGTACCATTGCGATCGAAATTGTAGCTAGAGCAAATGGATCGCCAATAACATTAGACATGTTCATGCCCTTGCGGCCATAACTTGCTCTCGAGTGTTCCATTTTGCGCAACGAAGGAGAATGAAGCGAGCCGTACGAGGGCATAAGGAAAAGAAAGCTTTACGCTTAGACAGTAGAATCGATATTCAAGAAAAAAAAACCGGGACACTGCAATTGGTCACTCGAACCGTGCGACGCGACAGCAATACAGGCAAGTATGAGCAGAACGTGGACTTCGACGATCTCCCGTTAATGGAATTGTGGCTGTGCCCAGAAACGTTGCAGGGGGCGGAGATGCGATAATTGGTGGGTTCTTTGAGTGACCAGGTGAATGGTCGGTTTATGAGGAACCAAGCTTGGCGGGATGTCGGCTAGGTTAGATTCTCTACAAAGGAGTGACTAGAGTCGGAAGTGTCGAGGATGTTAGAAAGGCCTCTTTCGAGGGCGAACAAATGGGAAAGTGTCGTCAAGCAAAGCGCTCAAGGCTCTCGGTTGGCCGCTGAGATAATGTCTTGGGTGGATGGTGCGGCGCCGTTGTAGACAGTACGGGGTTCATGCGATCGCGTATCCTTGGAACCTTGGCTCGGTGCCTCTTCCACGATGTAAGGGGAAATAAGAATCGAAAGGAAATTGTGCAATCTGGCGACCTAGAATCCAGTCGGCAAAAATATGAAATGTCGGATGAAGGGTGGAGAAAGCCTATGGTCGAAGCGCGGACAGAGTTAATTGTCGTCGGGCTCCTCGATCGTGTAAATGCTTGACTTGAGT
Organism: Pyrenopolyporus hunteri; assembly: GCA_902806595.1. Taxonomy (NCBI): domain Eukaryota; kingdom Fungi; phylum Ascomycota; class Sordariomycetes; order Xylariales; family Hypoxylaceae; genus Pyrenopolyporus; species Pyrenopolyporus hunteri. Next base: position 258,435 of record CADCXC010000035.1, on the reverse strand, counting down.
CGATCCGGGTTGGAAAGGCCTTGTATGCGACGAAACAACTAAAGAAGGAATTATATCGACTACGGTCCCGAATCAAGAGTATCGATGAGGATTGAGAAGCTCGGGTTGTCGTAGGTACCGCTCCTGTTCTTTTCTCTCTTTTATGATCCCTTGATCTCTTTCTCTCTTTTCTTCTCTCCCGATTAAGTAAGTCAACGACACTCTCTCGCGCCACGGCAACCCCCTTTCTCCTCGCAGTTCCTGACGGCGTTAAATAACCCTTCACTGGAGACCACCGGCCACACAATATGTACGTCGTGAGAAGCGAAGTTGGATCGTTCCACGGTTGCAAAGCCTGGGACTGAGAATCGAATAAAAAGATTGACAGAATAGGCTCGTCTTCGCGATGACGGGGGAATGGGAGGAAAATGGGGGGTGGTGGAAAAGAAGGAACAGGCAGAAAAAAATTGGCGTCGAAGGGAATAATAGGGAAGGGATGGGGGTGCGAAAAGGTTAAAGGAATTAATCAATTACTGGGCAAGTTCAACCAGGCCTGACCAGTCAATCAAATCGAATGGGGGAAGGGGGCATGGGAGAAGGAAAGAATTGGGTGGGTGGAGTGTGCGTCTTCCTGGGGGTGGTGTTCAAGAGACGAGAGCGCAATCTAAGTTCCTGACGAGCTGCTGTAACAGATGGTAAGGGGGAGGGCTGGTGGGTACAACAGGTGCACTCTTTAGTTGCGCGGTAAGTACAAGAAGCATGGGCCGTCCCCACCCCAAATTCTACCCTGGCCCAAATGCCCGAAACCGCCAAACCGTTAAAACTCATGGTTCCATAATCTGATTATATAGTTTATATAAAATATATACTACGTCCTTATTATGTAGTCAACGTTAATCGTTATTATAATAATTAGTGAATTTTAACGTTATTTATTATTATAATTATAATATATTTTAACGTTATTTTCTATTATAATTATAATAAATTTAAAAATTATTTTATTATAATTTTAAATATTAAAATATAACTCGAATTAATTATTTAATTAATTTATTTACGAAGTTATTTTATAATATTATTATTAAATTTTAACGTTCGAATTATTTAATTTAATTTATTATAATAAATAATTATATTTTAAAATTTTTAATTATTTTAAACGTAATATTCGAAATATATTATTATTAAATAGTTTATTTATTATCGATATATATCGATAATAAAATAAAAGTTATTTTAAATATATCGATCGATTTAATACGTTTAAATACGTTTATTAAATATAATTAAAATAATAATTTATTAAATCGATATCGAATTTAATACGTATTAAATTAATACGAACATTTATTTTTATTATTATTATAATAATATTTTATATAAATATTATAAAAATAATTAAATATAATAATATAGTATCGAAAAGGGTTTTATTTTATTTTATAATTCGTATAAATACGTTTTAAAAATAAAATAATATTAATTATTATAACGTAAACGATTAAAATTTATTAAAAATCGATTTAATTAAAATAATTTAATTAAAACTTATTTTTATAGTTATTAATTAATAATTAATATTATATAAATTTTAATTTATAATATTTTTAACTTCGATTATAAATATAGTTATTAAAAGATAAAATTTATTTAATTTTTAATTATAAATAAATATAATTAATTTAATGAATTTAACGATATTAATAAGATTCGATAAAAGTAATTATACATTTAAATTGTTAATTATATAATTAATAATTTTATTAATAAGTATTTTTCGAATTTTTATTAAAATTTAAATAATATAATCGAATATATCGATATTTTCTTTTATTTTAAATTATTTATAATTATTATTAATAAATAAACGAAAAATGTATAATATAAATTAAAAAAAGAAATAATTTTTCGTTAAATTTTAATTAAAGGTTTTTATTTAATTTTAATTAAAATTTAACTTATTATTAATAAAATTAAAAGTTTTTATATAATTAATAAGTTTATTTTTTTATTTAAAAATATCGATAATTCGATTTTAAAAATAAATACGATGTTATATTCGAGGACGGGTATTTTTCGATAAGTTAATTTTTTTTTAAATTAATTTTTTAAGGGAAAATCGAATAAAAAATATAATAAAATTTTAAATATTATTAATTCGATAATATTTAAACGATGTCGATAAAATGAAAAGTTCGAACTTTTATAATTATATGTTAAATATTAACGGTTAAAATAATAATTATTTAATGTTAATAAAAGTTATATATAATTATAAAAATTAAATTTATTTATTTATACGTATATTTAAACGTATAAAACGGTATGTTTTAATTTTTTCATTAAAATTAACGTAATTAATAAACGATATTTTTTTAAAAAAATGCGTTAAATAATAAATTTTTATTATATTATTAAAAAAAATAAAGTAATGGAAATAAAATTATTTAAAAAAAATAAAACATTACGAATATATTATTTTATAATTTTATATAAATTTTATTTAATTTTAACGTTATATGTTACGAAAACGGTTCGAATATATAAATGTATAATAATTTAAAAATAAATTAATGGGATTTTCGAATCGTATTTTAAACGATAACGAAGCGTAATAACTTTTAAAATAATATATTTATATTAATTATTTTTAAACTAATTCATACTTTAAATATAAATATTAATAAAAAGTAAATTTTAAAAAAAATTATATTTATTAACTCGCATTATATTTTAATAAAATTTAATCGAAGTTTTAATTATTTATTATATAATATAAATGATATTTATTAAATAAAAGTGTTTATATTTTACATATATAATTCGAACGTATATATAAATTTATAAAAAAAAAACGTATATAAAAAAAGTTAATTTTAAAAAAAAAACGAAAAAAAAAAAAAGGTTTTATTTTATTCGCGTATTACGTAACGCTTTTATAACTATTTTATTATTTAAAAATATTTAACGTTAATTTTATTAAATTTTAATATTTTTTATATTATTAATTTTTTTTTAATTTTATATTTTTTATACGGTAATTAAATTAAAAAACGTATTATAATTATAAAATTTAACTTTATAATCGAAGAATTTTTTACTTAATTAATTTATTTATAAAAATATTTAATTCGATTTAATAATAAATTTTTTTTTATTATAAACGATTTTAACTTTTTATTTTTATTAATCGATATATATTTTATATTTTAAAGAAAATTTTTTATTATTTAAATGTTTTTTTAACGTAATAATTAAATTTTTTTTAAATTTCGAAGGTTAATTAATATGTTAATTATACACGTTTTAAATTTATAAAAAATATTAATTTTTACGAAAAATTTTTAATAGAAATATTTATTTCGCGAAAATAAAATATATTTTTAATAAAATATATATTTTATAAAAAAGTTTTAATAAATATTACGGTAAAAATTTTTTATTACTTTTAATTTTATATAAACGTATTATAAAAATAATTTAATATTTATTTAATATTTAATACTTACATTTTATTAAATAATAACGTTTAAAAACTTAACGCGATTAAAATAAATTTTATTTTTTTATACTTTTTCGTTATCCTTAAACTTTATATAATACGAAATACGATTTCGAAGCGATATTAAAATATTTCACTTAAATTTATTCTTAAAGTTAAATATTTTTTTTTTTTATATATTCGATAAATTAATAATTAATAAAAATATGTTAAATAATTATCGATTAAAACGAACAATTAAATAAATTAATATTAAAAATAATTTTTAAAATATTTAATTAATATTAACGAATATTTAAATAATAACTATTATTTATTTTATTTTAAAAAAACGATTTAACGTTTATTATATATGCGATAAAAATATGTAAATTATAATATTCGACGAATAAAACATCTTTTAATTAACATTTAATTTTAAAATAAAGTCGATTATCGATTTTATTATAAACGAAAAATATATTCGAACGTACTTTTCGAAGATAGATATAATATTAAAAAAAAAGGTAATTTAAAAAATTACCGTATTTACCTTCTAAATTTATTTTATAATTAAAATAATAACATTCGATTTAATTAATGTTAATTTTTTTCGATAGTTTTTATTAGTTTATAATTTTTTATATAATAAGATTAAATTCGACGTTATAAATATATAACGTTTAATTAATTTAATTTAATAAACGATAAATATATATTTCCGTAAATAAATTTTTTTTAATTTAAAAAATAAATTTAATATATAATATAATTAATAAAAAAAACCCTTATAATTTTAAATATACGATATAAATTAAATGAAAATATAAAATTTAATAATTTTTTTAAATTTTAAATGCGATTTATATTATTTTTATGAGGATTGATATCCGCACTACCTATTTTTGATATCGGGCCTTATCCGCACTACCAATACATTGAAATACATACCATATCTAACAACCCCACATACAAATCTACGTACAATCGTGTTAATACATAATGTACACCTTATGCTCTTTTTCAATTGATTCAATTACATACAGCTCCCACCATACATCCCACCATACATCCCACCATACATCCCATTATATCCCACCTATTCTAAGGATGCAAAATATAAAAAATAGATCGCCAGTTTCGCGTCAATTAGACCTTTCTAATGGTATACGTTTCATATCGGTGCATGACTTATTTCAAAAGTTATTTGAATATGAAGTCATTCAAAGGTATAAGTGGTAGCCCTGGGGGTGATCATGTGATCCCCTTTGGCGGTCGCATACCCCTTTGACATGCGTATGGAATTGAATATATATTCGAATAATTTTTGAAATAGGGCATGCACCGATATGAAACTTATACCATTAGAAAGGTTTAATTGACGCGAAACTGGCGATCTATTTTTTATATTTTGCATCCTTAGAATAGGTGGGATATAATGGGATGTATGGTGGGATGTATGGTGGGATGTATGGTGGGAGCTGTAGGTAATTCAATATATACGAGAAATTCAATCGAAAAAGCGTACCTGTCCTCGAAAAGACTATCTGGTTTGCTGCATTTTTGTATGGGAATCCGTTAGTGGGGCCGAGTGAGGGGTGGGAGATGTACTTTTTGTATTGGTAGTGCGGATAAAGGCCCGATATCAAAAATAGGTAGTGCGGATATCAATCCTCATTTTTATTATTCGAAAATAATAAAAATAAATTTAATATTTAAATTATTTTTAACGATAAAAATAATATAAAGTTATATTTTATTATTTTTGTTAATGGGATATAAATTAATTCGACGGTTTTAAAAAAATTAATTTTCGGTTTTTAATAAATTAAAATAAAAAAAAAAAAATTTATTAATTATATATTTGTATTTAGTTTACCGACTTCGTTTCGATCGTTTATATTTATTTTTATTTTCGATTTTACTTTATAATTATATAAATTTAACGCCATTAATGTATTATTTATTACCATTTAATTAAATATATCGAGGTTTATTATTTTAATTAAATTTTTAAAAGTTTAATTTTTTATTTTTTCGTTTTTTTAGTTAACGTATTTATTTTATAATTCGACACTTTATAAAATAAATTATTAAAAAAATTAATTATTAGCGATAATTTCGTATTTAACGACGATGTTAAATATAAAAAAACGATGTAGTATTAATTAATATAATATAACGTTAATATTTTTTAAATAATCGATATTTACGATAATAAAAAATAAGAGTTTAATTAAGGTAATTTAAAAACGTTTATTTAAAGAAACTTTTATATAAAATACGTTTTTAATTTCGGGGACGAAGGTTTAATTTTACGTTTAAAACGTAACGTTATTTTATAAATTATTTTATAAATATATTATCGAAATGTTATTTTAGGGTAAGTTTTTATTTATATTATTATTTTTTTAAAAATAAATTTATTTCCGTATTTTAATTTTTTTTAGTAAAAGTTTTAATTTTATTATTTATTTAATATATAAAAAATAATATCGAAAATATAATTAATATATACGATAATTAATACGTCGAAAAAATATAACCGTTAAACTTTTTTATTATTTCGATTTTAATAGTAATTTTTTTAAAAGTTTTAAAAAGTAATAATAATAATAAACGGTTAATTTAAACGCGGTTTTATAATTATATTTTACTTTATTTTAATTATTAACGGATTTTTATTAATTAAATACGAAGGAATTTTTAAATTTTAAAATTTTTATTCGTTAAAAAAATATATGTTATAATAAATATATTTAAATAATAATATAATAAAATATAAATACGTTAATTACGATTAAAATAATTAAAATCTTTTAACTTCGAAAATAAAATTAAAATTATTCGAAGTTTATAATATGTAAAAAATAAATACGTAAAATTAACGTAAAAAAAATTACTTCGAATAAAGTATTAATAGTAAAATATATAGCGTAAATATAATATAAATAATAATATTATTAATTATAATAATTAATTAATTATTATAATATCATTATTACGCGAAATACTTTTATTTAATATATAATAAATAATAAAATTAAGTATTTTAATTAAATAAATAGGGATGATTATATTAAAAATAACTATTAATGTTTAATTATAATTACGAAAATAATTAAACTTTTTTTTATAATAACTTTAATAATTACATCCATTAATATTTATTATATATATACTTAATATATAAATAAAAAATGTAGTTTAAACGGTAAGTTTAATAATAAAATAATAAAAAAATATATTAAATATTTAAGTAAATATTTAAATAAATTATTAAAGATAATTAAATGTTAAATTATATGGGAAATTTACTTTAATTTTAAATTATTACGAATTCGAATTTTAAAAAATTATTTAAGTAAATAAATATTTATTTAAATAATTATTTATTTTTTTATTTAAATATTTATTTATTTAATAAATGTATATTTTATGTTAATATTATAAAAAAAAGAAAATAAAAATTAAGTCGTAGTTTTTAAAGTAATAAAATTTATAAAAAAAAGCGGCGAAATTATCCTTATAAATTATTTTTATATAAACGAAATATATATTATAAATTTCCGTTTTTATTTTTATAATATTTTTATAATTATTTTAATAATTTTTATAAATATTACATTAATTAATAATTTATATCGTTTTAAAGTATTTATTAATGTAAATTTAATAATTTCGATTATATTTTATTTAATATTAAACATATTACGGTTCGATACGATAGGCTTAACTTTATTAAGTAATCGATATCGAAGTTTCGATCGAATATACCGCCGAAGTTTATATATAAAACCGTAATTTTTCGAACCGCGATTTAGTTTTTTTTTTTTTTTTTTTTATAATATTAATAAAATTTAATTATTAATTTTTAATATTATACGTTATATTAAAGTAATAATAAATTTATAATATAATTTAATTAATTTTATAATAAATTAATTTTAAATTTATAATATTTTATAAAAAATAAATGATATATTATATACGGTAAATAATATATATATATATTATTTTTTATTCGATAATTTTATAATTATTTTAATAATTTTAATTATAATAATTACATTAATTTATCATTTATATAATTTTAAAATTTATTTAAATGTAAATTTAATAATATTAATTACATTTTATTAAAATTTTTATAATATCGTTTATTTTATTATTCGAATTAATTAAATTTATTTTAAAAAAAATTATATAATTAACCTTATTATTTAAAGTAATATTATTAATTTATAATAACATTTAATTTTATTTAAATTTTATTTTTTAAAATAACTTAATTTTTATAATTTTTTAATTTTATAATTATTATTTCGATATTATATATTTTTATTATAAATTTAAAACCGGCTTTTATATTATTTATATCGCTTTTTATTAATTTTTTTGATTTCGATTTCGATTAAAACGATTTAAATAAAGATTTTATCGATGAAAATATATTATTTTTTATCGAAATTTATTATTTTAAATATTTTAATACGTATTTAACATTATTACGATTTTTTATTTTAAACGATAAAAGTGTCGATTTTAATTTTATTTATTATGTTTATTATATTATTATTAAAAACGTTTAATTAAATATATATTAATCGAATTTAAATGATAAATTTAAAAATTTTTTAATTATATTTAAAAATTTTACTATTATAATTTTTTTTTCGCGATTTAATAACGGTATTTTTTAAGTTAAAATATATTATTTTTATATTTAAATAAAATTTAAACGTAAGTTTATTTTATTTTATTAATTATTTAATACGGTATATAATATCGAAAATTAGAAATTAAATTTCGTTAATATTATAAAAAAGAAAAAAAAAATTAAATTACGATTCGAAAAATCGTAATTTTATATATAAGTTTTAATAGCGTAATCGATTAAAGCTTCGATACCGATTATTTAATAAGTTAAATTAACCGTATTAAATTATAATATAATTTTAATATTAATATTATTTTAAAATTTTATTTAATCGTTTTAATTTTCGATTATTAAATATTTTTTTACGGTAATTTATCGTATTTATAACGAGTTTTTTAAATTTATAATATACCTTTTCGTAAATTTCGTATTTTATCGAAAAAAAATAACGAAGTTATTTATATTTACGATAAATATTATAAAATTTCTTCGTTTTATTACGGTTTCGAATAAACGTATATTATATTTAAAATTATTAATATTTAGTTTATTAATAATACGATAAACTATTATTTAAAAAATTTAACGATATATCTAAAAATCGATAAATTAAATAATATATTTTTTTTTCGTGTTGATATTTATACGATAATCGATAAAAAAAAATTGATTTTTTTTTTTAAATTCGAAAAAAAACGATATATATTAATAACACATATATTTTATTTACGACTTCGATATATTTTCGAATAAAAATTTTTATATTATAATTATAAATGTTAAATTTTATATGGTTTTAATTGTTAATTTTTTTTCGTACGATTCGTTTAGTTTATTTTTAATATTTCGATATTATATATATTCGAATCGAACGTCGAGTCGGTTAACATTTTTATTTATTAAATTAAAAACGCCGGGGAAATGTTTATTATTTTTACGTAATTTATTCGATTAATATTTATGATTTTTTTTACACTCGTTACTTATATTCGAAATAAATCGAACGATTTTCGAAATAATAAACGTTTTCGATTTATACGAAATTAAACGTTTCGAAAATACTTTTTTATTTTTTAAAAACAAATAATATATTTTAATAACGATAATAATATACATTTATAAAATATTAATAACGACGAAAAAAAATATTATAAAAGTCGAAAATTTCATCGTTAAGATATTTTAAATAACGATTTAACGTTTAACTTATCGTTATTTTTAAGATTTATTAATAATAATAATTATAATAATCGTATAAAAAAAATAAAAATTAAAGCGAAAGTTTTTTTCGATTATAAGATTTTTTTTATAAAAAAAATCGTTTTTTTAAAATATAAAAATTAATATTAAATATAATATTAATTAAATTTATAAAGTAATAAATAAAATATACGAAACGAATTAATATATTTTTATATTAATAATATTAATATAAAAGTTTTTAAATAATTTTATTCGAATAAAAATATAATCTTATTATTTATATTTTAATAATTAAAAAAAATCTCGATATTATTATACTTTATATATTATTAACGGCTTTTTTCGCGTCGTTATTATTTTTCATTTTTTTTTTTAATTTTAACTTTTTTAATAATTTTAATTTATATCGTCGAATAAATTATTTAAATTATTTAAATAAAATATATCGCCATTTTAAAATTTCGATAATAATTCGCGTATAAATCGAAATTTAATTATTCGACGTTTTTTAATTATATAATTTATATTAAAAAGTATATCGTTTTATTACGTCGTTATCGTTAAAGTTATATTTAATGGTTATTTAATGTTAATTTAAGTTTTTTTAAAGGGGTTTATTTCGAAATTTTTTATAATCGATAATTATTTATTATATATTTTTTAAATAATTTTAAAAGATTTATTACGTTAAATTTTTTATTAATGTCGATTAAATAAAATTTATATATAAAAATATATAAAAGGGTACGATTATACGAATAAAATTATTATTAATGTTATTATTTTTTATTAATCGATTTATACTTAAATTTTACGAAGGTTATTATATCGAAAAATTAAAGATTTTATTTAATTTTATTTTATTTATATTTTTCGTAATACATTATATAATAAAAATAATTTTTATTTATTTTTTTTTTTATATTTATAATTTTTATAAGTATTTACGTAATTTATTAAATTATAAAATAATTTTAATATTAATTTATCGGCCGTAATATGTATTTTTATAATATTTAAAAACTTAATCGTTTAAATTTATTTTATAAATTTATATATTTAAGAAAATAAATTTAATAATATATATATTTAAAAACGTAAATTTAATAACGTAAATTTAAAAAAATAAATATATGTTTAATTTTTTTCGAAAGATTTATATTTTAAAAGTCGAAAAATAAATTTCGAAAAAATTTTAACGTCGTTATATTTAAAAAAAATATGGTAATTTTTATTAATAAAACTTTTATTGTTATTATTATAAAATATTACGAAAAATAATAAATTTAAAGTTCGATTAATTATAAAAAATATATAAGTATTAATTTTATTAAAATTTTATAAACCATTTAAAAAATTAAATTTATTAAAATAATCGTTTAAATTATTTTCGAATTTTTTTTCGAAATTATAATTATTAAATTCGAAATTCGATTTAAAATTATCGTTATTATTTAATCCCGTATATTTATTATCGTAAAAATCGTAATTAATATAATTATAGTTAATATTAATTTAATTATAACGACGTCGTTATTTAATAATAAAAAAGTTCGATTTTTTTATATTAATAATTTTAATATTTAATTCGTTAAATTTAATCGAAGAAAGGTTTTAAGTAATTTTTTTTAAATTTTCGTTAATATTAATAAAATTGATAAAAAATACGTCGTTTTTTTCGATATTATTAAATATAACGAAAGTATATTTATTATAAAGATTTTAAATTAATTTAATAAATAAATATTTTATAAATATTCGAAAAATCGACATTAAAAAGATATTATAATAATATATAAACGTTTTTATATCGAAATCGTTAAATTTATTTAAAGGGTTTAATACGTACGTATATAAATAATAACGATTATTTACGTTTTTATTAGATTTCGGAAAAATTATAAAAACGTTATAATCGAAAAGATGATAAATATCGCTACGAAAATATATTTTATTATTATTAGAAATATATATAATATTAATTTTATAGGTTAAAAAAAATCTCCGTATATCGTTTTTTTTTATTTAAACGTTCGTATTTTTAAAAATAATATAATTATTTTAAATATACGTAAAATATAATATAACGGCATAAAATATTCGATTAAAATCGTATGCGAAAAAATTTATTAAAAGATTTATTTAAAACGAAAATATTTTTCGTTACGATTTAAGAAAAGTAAAAAAAAATATTTATTCTATAAAGTTTAAAATAATAAAATATAAATTATTTAATAAATTAATTAATGTAAAAATATATATTAAAAATATATATATAATTTATTATTATTATAATCGAGATAATGGAAATAATATCGACCCAGTAATAAAATATAATCGATAAAAATAATACGAGTAGTTATAAAATTAAAAAATTAAAATAAAAATAAATTTTTTAAATTAAGGTTTAAATTTTTATCGTTTTTATATATATTATTAATAACGATATAATAAACATAATAAATTAAATTATAATATACGTCGTAAACTTCGATAAAATTTCGATTAAAAGTTTAAAAAAATAATATTAAAATCGACGTTTTATAATTAAAATAATAAATAATAATTTAATGTTTTAATTTACTACGATAAACTTTATTAAAAAAGGGGGTATATTAAATAAAAGGTTCGAGGTTTATTTTATTATTAATATAATAAATATGATATAATATTAAAATATTAAATATAAAACAAATATAATATCGATGTTAAAAATTTAATATTAAAAAAAAACGAAAAAAAAAAATATAAAAAAAAAGTAACGTTTAATAAAAATTAAATATTTAATTTTTATTAATTTATTTACGTTTTCGTATATTTAATTTATTTAATTAAATAAAAATATAAAAAAAAAATAAAAAATAATTTAATTAATTATTTATACGTATTAAAGTTAAATTCGTACGTATTTATTATTACGTAAAACAATAAAGTTATTTTTATTATTATTATTATTATAATTATTATTATAAACCATATATTTTTATAATTAAAAGTTTATAATTATAATTTATAAATTATAACGTAATTAATTTTTTTTACGAAAAAAAATTTTCGAAATAAAAATTTAAAAATACTTTAAATATAATTTATAATTAAAAAAAACGAATTAAAATTAAATTATTTTTAAAATTACGATTAAATTTATTTCGATACTTATTATTTTTACGGCATCGAATTACGATATTTTTACTTTTACTTTTACTTTTATTTTTATTTTAAGTAAAATTAATATTACTCGTTTTTATATTTCTTTTACTTTTAAAATTTTTTATACTTTTTATCAATAACGATAAACTTAACTTAAATTAAATATTTTAATTTAAATTTAAACATTTACTTAAATTAACATAATTAAATAATTAAAATAATAATTTTAAACATTTTAATAAATAATTATATTTATTATAATTAAACGATCGAAATAATATTATCGAACCTTAACTTTTAAATAAACGGTTATTTTTAAATATATTAAATTATATATTTTTATAAAGTTTTTTTTCGAAATATTTATTAATATTATAAAAATCGAAATCGTTAAAATTAAAAGTATCGAATATATTATTTTTAATAATAATGGTTTTATTTTCGATAATTTTATTTAAATTAAAGTTATTATTAAACGATCGAAAGAGTATTTTTAAGTTTTTAAACGAATTATTATAAAATTTAATGTTAAAATATTTATCGTAAAATATATTAATATCGATTTTTACTTTATTCACGTTACACTTATTATTTATAAAAGTGTAAGTTTTACGAATTTCGATTCGAAGTTTATAATCGATATTTTTAATAATTTAATTTTTCGTTTATAACCCTTTTTTAAAATAAATAAAAATAAAAAATAAATTAAAATTTTCTTCTTTAACGGCGGTATTAATTTAAAATAATATAATAAAATCGTTAAAAATAAATTATACGAAACGAACGAAAAAATATTCGATAAAAATCTTATTAACGGGTAAATATCGTAAATTATAATATAAATTAATCATTTTTAAACTTATTTTTTTTTCGTTTAACGAAAATTAAAACACATAAATAATTAATATAAATAAATAACACTTAACACGTTTAAGGATAAAAATAAAATAATTTTAATCTAAAAAATAATAAATATTTTAACGAATAAATAAAAGATTTATCGATGTATTAAAAAAATTATTTTATTTTAATTTAATGTTATTAATATATTTACGCATTATATTTTAATTAAATTAATTTTTTATTATTAAAAAAACGACGTAGTTTAAATAAAATTCGATAAATATTTCGATAATATAATAAGTTTCGATAAAAAATTATCGAAAAAATTTTCGAAAAAATTTTAATTATAATTAATTTTATTCGAATTTAAGCGGTTTTAAATAACGATACGATTATTTCATACGTAAACGATTCGATTATAAACGAATTATCGAATGTATTTATCGACGTAATCGAATAAAAAAATTTTTATTTTTATTATCTTTATTTTTATCGTTATTATTATTATTTTTTTTACGATTATTTACGAAGGTTTATTAAAACGGCGGTAATTTAATAGGAAAATATTAATAATCGAAGTTTAAATATATAAAATAACGGTTTAAGTATTTTTTATTAATAATTAAATATTTAATACATTTAATAGTTATAAATATTATTTATAATTATTATTATTATAATTTAAGATATAAAAAAAATAATAATTTCCTCGTAAAATATCGTTTAAGGGTACGATAATAAAAATTAAATTTATAATTTCGAAAAAAAAAATATATAATTAATTATTTTATTTTACTTCGTTTAAAAATTAAACGTTTTTAATTATTATACATAAAACGTAATACGTAATTATATAATCGATATTATTATTATTAAAAATATTAAAAGTAAATAACGGTTTTAAATTAAAATAATTCGAATGATAAAAATCGATAATGTGTTATAATTTATTACGTAAATAATTTAAGGGAAGTATTATAATTTAAAAATAATGGATTTTTAATATAATTATTATATAAGTATATATATAAAGTTATTTAATATTATAAAAATTAATATAAAAAATAATAATAATTATTTATTTACTTATTTATTTATTTAAGTGTATATAATATAATGTTGAAATTGTATGAAATATATAATTTTTTAATATCGAAAAAATACGTATAGTTTTTTTTTATATAAATATATATAAATATCGAATGTATTAACGCGTTAAAAGTTTATTAAATAGGTATAAAATTACTCCGTCGTAAAAAATTAAAAAACTATAGTTATAAAATTAATTAAATTAATAATTAAAAGAAAAATATTATATATAAAAAATGAACGAATAAATGTTACGATAACGCTTTTTTCAAAACGTATTACGTATATAATTTATTATTTAAAATTTATAACTTTTATATTATTTATTTAAATTTTTTAAGTTAATTATTAATTATTAATTATTAATTATTAATTCGATTTTTTAGTTAAATATTTATAATATTTTTATTTATTAATATTTATTTTAATTAATTTTTATAATAAAAAGTTACGACGTTGTAAAAAATAATAAATATAGATATAATTTTTATTTCGAATTTTTTTTCGAAGTAAATATTAAATTTCGATCGATTATATTAATGGCGAATAATAAAATAAATAATTTAAATATTATTATATATTAATTTATATAAAGTAATATATTTTAATATTTTAATTTTTTAACGTTTTTTTTCCCCGAAATAAAATTTTATTTTATTAATTAATAATGTTAAATAATATTTTTACTCGAAATTATATTATTTTTATTAAAGTTATATTTTTTTAAATTTTATATAATATATAATATATAAGGTAACCCGAGTATTTTTACTCGAAATTATATTATTTTTAATTAATATGTATTTTTTTAATTTTATATTATATAATACGACATTTTTATTTACGATTTTATTATTTTTTTTAATTAATTTATTATATTTTAAATATTATATAAGGTTTTTTTTTATTTTAATTTATATATATTTTTTTATTTTTATATTTTATTTATTTTATTTTTATATTATTATATTATATATATTAATTATATTAATAAATATTTTGCGAGTTTAAATTTTATTTATTTTAAATTTTATATATGTTTATTTAATTTAAAAAATTATTTAATTTATTTATATATATTATTTATTTTATATTTATATTATTATATTATATATATTAAATATATTAAGGTATATGTAAATATAATATGTATTTTTAAATATTAAAGTAAAATTATAATAAAACGTATCGAATTTATTTTTTATATTTTAATTTTTTCTTATATTTTTTTTTATTTTATTATTTATTTAAGTAATTTTTTTATATATAATTTAAATAATTAATATTAAAATAAAAAACATTAACTTCGATTTTATAAGATAATTTAATTTATAATTTAATTTTTTTATTATAACGTAATTTATGGTTTTATTTAATAACGAAGTTTTAAAAATAACGAATATATCGATTATATAATAAAGTTAATAAATTTTAAACGTATTATAATAAATATAAGATAATATAAATATTTTTATTTATAAATTTATATTAATACGCGTAAAAGGAGTATTATTAATATTAATACGCGTTTTAATTATATAAATGTATATTTTAATTATATAGATGTATATATTATCGATTTTAATATGCGAATAAATGTTCGATTCGACGTTTTCGATATTCGTTTTAAAGTTCGATTCGAAATATCGTAAATAATTTTTATTTTTTTTTTATATTCGATTATTTAAATGTTTAAATATTAATTAATATTTTATTATAAAAAATATAATATTTTCGTGCGATTTATTAATAATTATATTACGAATTCGAATGTTAAATTAAAGTTATTTCGATTTATAAAAATTAATATTTTTATTTATTAATTAAAAAATAAATTAATAAATAATTTTCGAGTATTATTTAATAAAGGTTTAATTAATTTAAATATATAATTATATTTATTTTTAATAATTATCGATTTAAATCGAATTTTATCGACTTTAAGTATAAATTTTTTTAAAATAACGTCGATAAAATTATAAAAAGTTTTTATAACGGTTAAATTAATAAATATACGTTTATTTTAATTATTAAAAATTATATAAGTGTAAGAAAAAATTATTATTACGAGGGTTTTTTAAAATAAAATTACATTAAATAAATGGTTAATTTCGTAGTGTTATAATAAACGTATATAAAACTTATATTTTTTCGAATTACGATTAAATTTTTTTTTTTTTTTTTCGTAATATTAATATGTTTTATTTTTTTATTTTTATTTAATTTTTTAGTTCGTAGTAAAATATATTTTATAAATATATAAACCTTTTAAAATTACTTTTATAATAATAAGTAATTTTTTATTATAAACGTATTAATCTTTTTTATAATTATATTAACGTTTTAATATCGTACGGTAAAATTTAATAAATATATTATAAT
This sequence comes from Pyrenopolyporus hunteri, assembly GCA_902806595.1. Lineage (NCBI taxonomy): Eukaryota > Fungi > Ascomycota > Sordariomycetes > Xylariales > Hypoxylaceae > Pyrenopolyporus > Pyrenopolyporus hunteri. The sequence goes on along the minus strand of CADCXC010000035.1, from coordinate 241,645 downwards.
TAATATAAGTATAAAAAAGTGTGTTTACGATATAAAATTATTTATTATTATAAAAGTATTTATTATAAAATATAAATTTTATAATTTAATATATTTATAATAAATTAATAATGTTAAATAAATGTTACGGTAGTAGTAAAACGTATAATACGATAAATTAAAATTAAATTTTATTAATGTTAAAAAAAAAAAAAAATTTAAATCGCGATTTTATATAAATATATTAAAGGTAAAGTCGATCGACGTTTCGATATAAATAAATTAAATTAATATTATTATATTTAATATTTATTATTTATTTTATACGAACGATTATTAAGTCGTAATATTTTTAAAAAAGTATTAAATTAATATATTAAAACGATTATTTTTTAAAATATTAAAAAATTCGCGTATATTTAATAATAAACTTAAGTTTTTAATATATTATAAATAAAATTTTAATTTAAAAATTCGTAAATTTAATTACGCCGCTTTTTTCGTAAATTAAAAGTCGGTTATTTAAAACAAATCGACTACGATTTATTTCATCGTAAATTTATTTATAAAATTTTAATATAATATTTCCCGTAATATACGATATTTAACCGATGTTATAAACCTTTCGTTTTTTTTATATTTAAAATTATTTATTAATTTTTTATACGATTTTTTATTTATTTAATTAATCGATAAAATATTTCGAAAAAAAATATCGATATATATTATCGCGAAAATTTATACGTTAATCGCATTAATATAATTTAAATTTTTATATTTAATAATTTTAAAAGCGAAAATAACATAAAAATTAATTTCGATTTATTTATTTTTTTTTTCCATAATAACTTTATTAAAATTACCGATTAATATTATTTAAAAAAAAAAAGTATTATTATTTCGAGTTATAAAAATATTAAAAATTATAATATTACGATATATAACGTTATTTTTATAAAAAAAATTCAAATTTTTAATTACGTCGTAAAAAAATTATTTACGTTATTTTTTATTATTTAAATGTTTTTTATTTTTTAAAAAGTTATGTATATTATTTTTAATTAATAATGTGGTAAACGTAAAGTTATTAATTACGTTATTAAATTTCGATAAGTCAATATTTATATAATAATATTATACGTTAATAAATAATAAAAAGTAATATTATATTTATTATTAAATTTTAAATAATTAATTCCTTCGATTTTATAATTATTTAAAATGTCGAATCGCTTATTATAAATACATGTTGATACGATATTTTTCCTTTATAATTTTTATATTATAAAGTATTTTAATGCGGATTTTTTTAATAATTACGAACTCCCCCGTCGTAATATTTATATTTACGTTTATATAATCGAATGTTTTTATTTTAAATATATTATAATAATGGAAAATATATTTATATCTTTATTAATATTTTTAAATAAAAAATAAATCGAAGAATTTAAAAAAAGTTAAATAATCGTTTTTATATATTTATAATAAAAAATCGTCGCGATTAATAATAAAATTACCCGTAATAAATTTTAATAATAATTTTAATTTTTATAACTTTTCTTCGAAACGTATACGATTTTATTATTATTATAATATAATTTTATCGTTTATTTTTATACGTAAATTTTTACCGCCGTCGAAACTATTTAAATAATCGATATAATAAATGTTCGAAGTAGTTTATAATATAAATACCTTAGATGTTAAATTAAAAAAAATAACGATTATTATTAACGTTATTAATTTATTTATTTCGAAAAAAAAGTTTATACCTTTATTATTTTTTATTATTTTAAACTTTAAATTTAACCGTTAATCGTTATTTACGCCGTCGAAGTTTTAATCGAATATAAAAATAAAAAAAGTCGATAAATTAACAAATTAATTAACTTTAAAGTTTATTATAATTAAAAATAATAAAGGATGTTTTTTTAATTTATTTTAATTTTTATTATTTATATTAATAAATTTACCGTAATAATTCGATTTTTAATTAACTTTATTAACTATTTATAATAAGGTATAACTAATAAAATTATTATTAAAAGTTATTACTATAAATTTAATTTTAATAAATATTTTTTAATGGTATGTAAATTAAATATAGTAAAAATATATTTATTTTAATTAATAATATTAATTATTTTAATTATTTAAATAAACGAATATAATATTAATAAAATTAAAGTTATTTAAATATACGAGTAAGGGAATTTTTTTAATTATAACTATATTATATAATTAACGTTATATAATTGTTTAATTTATAAATAATATATTTTTAAATAATTAACTTTTTATTTTTTAATTTATTATTAAAGAAAAATTATAAAAAATAAATAAAAATTTATTTAAAAAATACGAAATATTTATATAATAATAAATATAATAATAAATATAGTAATCGATATAGTAGTGGTAGATGTAATAATAGGTATAATAATAAATATAGTAACGATCGATATAATAATATTAATATAATAGTAATCGATGTAATAATAATCGATGTAACGATGGTCGATATAACGGTAATCGATATAATAATAATCGATATAATAATAATCGATATAATAATAATCGATATAATAATAAATATAATAATCGATATAATAATTAATATAGTAATTAATATAATAATCGATATATATAATAAAAATTATTAAATAAAAAAAATTATAAAAAATTAAATCGTAATATAAATTATAATAAAAATCGTAATTAAAATAATAATTATAAAAATTAAATTTATTTTAAAAAATGTATTTTAATTTTTAAAATAAAATATATTAAATTATATTAAAAAGTTTAAATTAATTATAATTCGAATCGATTTTATTAATTATTTTTTATTTTTATTAATTATTTTATTTTTTTTTTTAATTTTAAATATTAAATTTTTATTTTAAAATAAAAAATAAATTTCGATTAAAATTTAAATGGATTTATTAAGTAAATAAGTATTTATATAGATTCGATTTAAAATTTTATTTATATTTATTTAATTACGAAAGTAAGGTTTATATCGTAACGTTATACGGTGTTTTAACGGCGTTAAATAATTAACGACGTAGTAAAAAATAAATATATAAAATAATAATAATAATAATAATAATAATAACGGTAACGGTAATAAATAATTATATTATATTAAGGTCGTATTTTTTTATAAATATTTAAATGTTAAAATTATAAATAAAAATTATATATTTATTTAAATATTTAATTTAATAAATTCGTATATTTTAAAAAAAGGGTAGAGGAAAAAAATTAAAGAAATGTAAGTATGTATTTATAAATATCGATTAAAATAATATATTATAATTATAATTATATCGATAAGTTATTTTAATTTAATTTATTTAATTTTAATTTTTTTATAAGTTATTATTAAAGTTTTTATCGATATTAATTAATTAAAAGTTACGATTTATAAGTTTAATAAATTTAATTAATAGTTATGTAGTTTTATATTTTTTAATAAATGTGTTACGTTATCGTAAAAAATATATAAGTAAGGGTATAAAAGATTTATTAATAAATATTTTATTAAAACGGTTACAATTACGAAAATTTAAAACGGTAATAAAATTTATATCGATGTCGATAAATAAATACGATTTTTTATTAATTAACGATGATTTAATACGGGGATTCGACTTTTTTAATATAATAAACGATTTTAAATTTTACGAAAAATTATTAAATCGTTTTTTATCGATAATAATTATAATATTTCGTATAGATTTTCCCGATTTTTCGTTTAAAAACGACACGTTCGATTTTTTTATTTAAATAATTTATTTAATAATAATTTAATAATTATAAAATACGGGGATTTTTTTAATCGATATAATATTAATCGTTATAAATAAGTTTTTATCGAGATTTATAATTTATTTCGTTTATTATATTAATATAATTATTTCGTTTTATTTTAATTTTTTTAATTTTTACGATAAAGAAAATTATTTTTTTTTTTTAACGACGATTATAATATTTAAAAGGTTGTTATTATTAGATGTAAAATCGATAAAAACCCGCGTCGGCGAAATATTAATACGTATAATAAATTCGGTTATTTTTTATTAAATATTAACGATTTTTTTAATTAATTTTAAAAAATTAACTAATTTTTATCGTTTTATTATATATTTAAAAATAAATTTAAAACGGTTTTTTATTTTAATTCGAAGGAATTATTTTTTATAATTTATCGAGTGGCGATAACGAAATAAAATACGGATCGAAATTTAATTATAGTAACGAAAATTTTAAATTATTAAAGAATAGATTATTATTCGAGTTTTTATTTTAGGTTACGGTTTTTTACGTAAATATAAACGGATAAAAGGAAAATAATAAATCGTTAATATTATATTTTTAAAAAGGGGGTTTTATACGGTTTCGATATATAATTATATAAATTATAAATAATATATATATAATAACGTTTTTTAAAATTTTTTAAAAATTTATTTTTAAGTTTAATAAATAATTTATTTTTATTTTTTTATAATTTTTTAATTATAATAAGGTAATTTTATTAAATCGTAATAAAATTACCTTCGAAATAAATTTTATATTTTTAATTTATTTATAAAGTTTTCGTTTATTAAAGTTAAATTTACGAATTATATTATTTATAAATTAATTATATAAAAGGTAAAAAAGTTTAAAGTAAAGAATTATAACGTTTATTTATTTTATATTAATATATATTAATGTAATATTAAATAAAGTTTTTAATAAATATATAAATTTTCGTTACATAAATTGAAATAAATATTATTTCTTCTTCGATATTATTAATGTAATATTAATAAAAGAATGATTTAATTTATAATTTAATTATTATATCGTTTCGTTTAAAATAAGTTTTTTTATTTGTTTTATAACGAGTGTTTTTTTTTTATATATTATTATATTTTTTTAATATATTTATAATAATCGTTTCGATATTAAATAAAAAAAAATCATTTAATGTAATTAAATTATATTTAATTTTTTTATCCGTAATAAAATTAATTTAAGGTTATATATAATAAAATTTAATATTAAATTTAAGTCGATATATATAAATAATAATAAAATTTAAATTTAAAAAGGTAATAAATTAGTAAAGGAGTGGTAGATTTAACGGGTTTAACGGATTCGAAAGGTTTAATAATTTTTTAAATTTTTTATATTTTTTTTTTCATTCGTTAATAATAAATTAATAAAAAAAAAAGAAGTAAATAAAGTATTATTAACGGTAATTATCGTTAAAAAATCGAATGATTTTTTTATAAAATAAGTTTTTTTTTTTATTATATATTTTTAGTAATATTTATTTTATATTTTTTTTTATATATGTCGAAATTAGTTATTATTAAAGTATGGATAATATTTATCGATTTAATAATCGTATTAAAAATTTAAAAATATTAAATATTAAATGAATTAATTTATAATATTAATTATTATTTAAATATTTAAATATATTATATAAATTATTTTAATATTAAATACGATATTATCGTAAAATAAAACGGTAAATAATTTTATTTTTTCGATTTTTTTTTCGAATTAATTATTATTATATATAATAGCGGTTATTTCGAATGCCTCGATATTTCGATTAAATATAAAAGTTTATTTATTATTATCGAAAATTTTATAATATTATATAACGTTTTTAAAAATTAAATAAAATTATTACCGATAATTAAGATTTTATTTAATTATTAACGATTAAAATTTAATTATTAATATTAATATAAGATATTAATTTAAAATCGAAATATTTATTAAGGGAAGTTTTATTATATATTAAAAAAAAATATCGGATTTCGTTAATAAAAGTTAAAAAGTTTTATTATATATTTTATTACGCGTTAATAAAAACGTTTCGTTAATAATTTTTAATGATTATTTTTTAATCGTAAACGAAGGTATTTTTTTTATTATATATCTAAATTAATAATTTATAAAAAGTTAAATATTTTAAATTTATTTATTTTAATTAATATATATTAAAGGTATTTTTTTTATAAAAAGTAAGTAATTTAATTTTTTAATAATAATTTTAACTTATATTTTAAAATATTTAATTATTAATATGTATAAATTAAAATAATTTAATTTTAAATTTTTAAATTAAAATTATATTGAAATTTTATAATAAATTTAAATAATATTTATAAAAAGTATTTTTTTTTATATTATATATAAGTTTTATTATTACGAATTTAAGTAAATATAATTTTATAATTAAACGAACGATTTATAAATAATTTCGTATAATCGATTATCGAATTTTTTTTAACTTTTTATCGATATAAATCGCATTATTTTATGTTGTTTATATTAATTAATGTTACGAAAAGTTTTATATTTTAATTTATTATTATAATTATTTTTTTTATTTATTTTCGTTTTTTTTCGATGATTATATATTTAAATTAATAAAATTAATATATTACGATTTAAAGTAAATTTAAAATTATATAAAAATTTAATCGTTAATTAATATTTAAATAATAAAATTTTATAAATATAAATTTTTTATAAATTTCGAAACGAATATAATTTTAAAGTTAATTATTAAATATTTTAACGATATTTATTTAAATGAAATGTTTATTAAAAAAAATATAATATCGATAATATTAAAATAAAAATATTTCGACTTTTTTAAATAAAATTATTATATTTTCGAATTATTAAATATTTAAAAAAAAAACGATTTAAAATTAACGTATCGTTACGATTTTTCGAACGAAAATTATAATAATAAGGGTATTTTCGTTATAAATAAATTATTTATATTAAAAAACTCGTAAAACATATACACGAATTTATATATTATCGAAATATATACGATAAAAAAATTTTAAATCATTTATAACGTATTTAAAGTATTAAAATTAACTTGCCGTTTTTAATTTAAATTTATTTTAAAAATAATATAATTCGAAAAATTAACGATTTAAATAAATAATAATATATTAAGGACCGATTACACGAATTTTTTAATAATTATTAATAAACATCGAATTTATTTAAAAATTTAAATAAAAATTAAATTTAAAAAATTATTCGAAAACACTTAAAATTAAATATTATTCGTAATTTAACTTATAATATTTATAAAAAATAATATCTAAAAACTATATAATAACGTTTCGAAAAAAAACGATTTAAAAAAACAACGAAAAAACAAATATTTACGGTTTCGAGCTTTAATTATATATAATTTATAAATAAATATTAAAAGTTTCGTTTCGTTAAATTTAAAATTTATATTAATATTAATGTATATTTTCGTATAATATTATAATATAACGTTAATAGATTTACTTTTTTATTCGTAAACGTATTAAATTAATACTTTTTTTTTATAACTAAATTAAAGTTTTAATTATAATTAATTCGAATGAATTATAATATTAAAATATCTTTTATAATATTTATATAGTTTATATTAATTATATATAATAAATTAAAAATAATTACAATTAATTTAAATAAAAACAAAACGATTTAATAATAAAATTATCAAATCTTCGAGTTTTATAAATAAAATTCCAATAAATAAAATAAGAAAATCGAATAATAATAGGTATAATTACTTAAAAACGTAATAAAACGTTAAATTATAAATTTTTATAAAATATTTTAATAATTTTAATATGAAAATTAATTTAATATTTATAAATATATTTTAAATTTTTAATAAATAATAATATATTCGATTACGATAATATCGTTAATTAAATAACGTTTTATATTATTTACGGCGATATTTTAAAACGAAAATATATTAAATTTATCAAATAATAAAATAATTATCATATTACGTTTATATCGAAAAAAAATTATCGAAAAATTAACTACGTTTATTATATATAATTTAATATAAACGGCGATGTAATTAATTTCGTTATAAATATAATTAATAAAACGAATTTCGATTTAATATAATTAATATAAAAATTATAAAAACCATTAAAAAAATATAATTTCGATAATTTTTTAACTTCGAAAACGTAATAATTTTATAACAAATGATTTATACGATACCTTTTAAATTTTATTTAATATAATTTATTAAATTTATATAAAAAAAATTATTATATTTTAAAAGATTATTTAAAATATTATATTATTAAAAGTAAATAATTATTATTAATATTAAACGAAATATTTCGTAAAAAAATAATTTAATATTAAGGTAAATTAAACGAAATTAAATATAATTCGAATTAATTATAATAAAATATTAACGAATTAAAAGTTACTCGGTAGGAAATATAATTATATAGGGATAAATACGCGTTATAATTTAAAATAAATATATATAATATTTAAAATAATCGACTTTTATTAAAATTTTTTTTATCGAGTTATTAACATTTATAAATAATTATTATTTTATTTTATTTTAATTTAATAAAAAAAATAAAAAATAAACAAATTATAATTTATAAATGTTTTTTCCTTTATTATTAATCGTTTAATTTCGTTAAATAATCGCGGTTTTTTAAATCGTGGTTTTATATATACGTAACGAACGGCGAAATTATCTCGTATTTTATTACCGGTTAATAAATAACGTTAAACGATTATATAACACCGTAATAAATATTTATAATAAATCGTAAAATTAATTAAATGATATTTAATATATAAGTTATTTTTAAAAGTTATTTAAAAAGTAAATTATTATAAAACGTTATTTAATGTTAAAATTATTTATAAAAATAAAAATAAATGGAGTAAAATTTAAATATATTATATATATTTATTAATATAGTATATAATATTAAAAGTTAAAATAAAATTTTATTAATATTATAAAAAAAAAAAAAAAAAAAAAATATATGAAAATATCGACGGTGATAAAATCGTTCGAAATTTTAATGTCGATTATTTAATAAAAATAAGTTATCGCATCGAATTATAACATATATTAAAAAATTATTATAATTATTATTATTATATTTATTTTTTTATTAATATTATATTAATATTATTTTATATATTTAAAAAGGATAATTTATTTCGAATTTATATTATAAACATTTAATTTAACGTTATTTTTATTATTTATATTATTATATATATTATTATTTAAAACATTATTAATTAACTTAAATAATCGAAGCATTTTATTTTTAATTATAAAACGACTCTTTTTAAATTTATTATTATTATCGTTAAATAAACTATTATTTTTATCGTTTTAATATATTATAATTTTTTTATTAATAAAATAATGTTAATATAATTTATTTTTATAATCGTTAAAATCGTCGTTACCATCGTTATCGTAAATTTAAAAACGAAAACGTTTATTCGAAATAAATAATTTATTTTTAAATAATTAAAATATTTACGAAACGAATAATACCGTTATATTTTTAAAAAATATCGTAATATTACCATTAATAATATTTTCGAAAATAAAAAAAACGAATCGATTTACTTTCGAAGTTTTAAAAAATCACGTAATTATATTATCGAAAATTATTTATATAAATCGAACGAATAAATATTTAAAATTTACCTCGTAAAATTAATAAAATTCTTTATTATAAAATAAAATTTTTTATTCGTATAATAATCGAAATAAATAAAACACGTAAAAAATTAACACGTAATTATTATTTTTTAATTTAAATATCGATATAAACTTTTTTCAATTAAATATTTTATAAATATCGATACGTAAAAAAAAAGTATTTTTAATATCGTTTATAAATAAAAAAATTCTTTAATTATAAATATTTATTTTATTATAAAAAAATTAAAATTTTTACTTTTTAAAAATTATATAAATTTATTTATAATTATAATATAATTATATAATTCGATAATATTCGTTACGAAATATTATATATTCCCGTCCTTTAATTTTTAAATATTTAATTTTATTATCGAAAATATATAAAATATCGAAATTATATTAAAGTAAAAATAAATTATTATAAAAAAATAATTAATAATTAAAATTAAAAATTATAAAATAAAATATTTAATAATTAATTAATATTAAATCGAATAATTTAATTATAACGTATTTATAAAATTTTCGAAAAATCGAAAAATATAAAATTAATATTTTTTATTACGTAAAATATTATTAATTAATCGTATAAATCGCGGATTATTAAATTAATTAAAAAAATTAAAGTAAAAACGATTCGTGTCGTTTTTAATAATTTAAATGTTATTAATTAAAATATAATAAATATAATAATTTAAATTATAATCGATATCGTTGTTATTTAACGCGGGAAATTTTAAAAGTAATTAATATATTTTAAAATAATCGAGATAATAAATAAAAACGAATATTATTTCGAATGATTTAAATTATATAAATGGTCGAATTATTAAAGTTAACGAAATTTAAAATTTTATATTAATATATAATAAGAAAAAAAAAAAAAAGAAAAATATTTACGTAAATAATACGTAAAAATATTATTTAAATATTTAACGAAATTAACATTAAAATATAAATTATATACATTTTTTTATAAATTATTTATAAATTACGTATTTATATTTTTTTTATATATTTACGTTATATAAATCGCGAATATTAAATAACGTTTTTATTTTCGTATTTTTAATTTTATTTTTTTATTAATAACGTCGAATTATAATAAAAAGTTAATATTATAAATTATTAAATTTTTTTTATTAAATTTAAAAATTTTATATATTTTTAATATAATATTTCGATATTTTAAATTATTTAAAATTTTATTATATAAAAATAACGAATATTTTTTTCGAATTTTTAATGTTTATTATTTAAAATATTTTATTAATTTTTATTTATTATTTAATTTACACGCATTCGATAATAAAAAATTACATTATATAATAATATATTACGTATATTATATCGTCGTTAAAAATGTTTAATACGAAAATAAAAGAAAAAATAATTACGAAAATAAAAACGATAATAATTTTTTTTTTTCGACGTTTATATTATTTAATCGTAATTTTCGTATAAAAATACCTAACGATAATATTTTTTTAATTTTAAATAATAATAAACGATATTATTTTTATATATTTAAACGATTAAATAATAAATTATATTTTTATAAATTATAATATAATTAAAATTAATTAATAATTTTATTTATAAATTAAAAATATTTTATCGTTTTAAATTTCGAAAAATAAATATTTTTTAAAAATAAAATAAAATTTATTTTACGACCGTAATACGCGTTACGAGTCGAAATATTTTATCGATTAAATATAAATAATTACTTTATTTTAAATATTACTTTTACATTTAATTACGTTACGAATAATTAAAAATTTTTATTTATATTTTTAATTATTATTTTAATTTATAAAACTCGTATTAAATTTTATTATATTATTAAAAATATAATTAAATTTAATTACGTTTATATAATTTTATTTAATATTAAAAAATAATTTATAATAAATAACATATAAAAATATATAAAAAACGTAATTATAATTAAAAAAAATAACATTTTATACGAAATTTATAATTTTATTTTATTTCGTTATAATATTCATTAATTTTTTAATTATAATAACTTATTTTTAATTTTAAAATCGAAATTTAAAGCGAAAAATATATTTAAATTATAAACGTATATATTACGTTACTTCGATAAAATATATAATACCGTTTTATAAATAATAAATTAATATAATAATATATATTATTTTTTTTTTAATACGTTTTTATAAAATATTTTTTTATTCGATTCGTTTAGTTTTTATTTTTCGACGTTACGTTATTACTTTTTTATAATGTTAAAAATGTTAAAATTTTTATTTTTTTATCGAAATTTATTAATAAATATAAACGAGGTTTTATATAAAAAAATATAAAAAATAAATTTTTTAAACTATAAATCGGATTTTTCATTACGTCGTAAAATAACGAAAAATGTTTTCGAATTACATTTAAAAAAAATATTAATTACGAAAGTTTAAATTATACGAAATAAATTAACGACGACGTATGTTTCGTTAATTTATTTAATATTAAATTTTATAAATTTTATTAAAATAATTTATATAATTTATATATTTTAAAAAACGATAATAAAAATATTTTAATTAATTTATTATTTAAATGATTTCGATTTATATAATATATTAATTAATTAAACGACGATATTAACGGAAATATTCGAAAAAATTTAAAATTAAAATTATTTTTATTTATTTTTAATATAAAAAATAACGATTAAAATATTATAAAATAAAAAATTATAAAAGTAAATATTTATAAAGTTAATTTAAATTTCGATATTTTTTATATCGAAGATAAATTTTTATTTTTATAACGAAAATAAATTTATTTTTAAACGTAATAATTAAAGTAATTAAATAAAAAATAATTAATAAATTTATTTCGTAAATTTATTAATTTATTTTTTAATTAATTTTATTTTTTTAAATATTTTTTATTTTTTAATTATAAATATTTATACTTTTTTTTTTATAACTTTATATTTATTTTTAATTAAAATATATCTACTTTATTTTTTAAACGCGTATAAATACGAAATATAATATATAATATAAAAAATTATTTTTATATTTAATTTTTATTATTATATTATTTTATAAATTATTTATTATCGTAAAAATTTACATATATATAATTATATATTTAATAAATTTAAAATTATTTATTTTAATTAATAATAAATCGTTTAATTAAATTTATTAATTTATTAATTTATTATAATAATTTTATTATAAAATAATATATTAAATGTTTTAAAATACCTTATAATTATAATAAATTTAACGTTTAAAAATATAATATAATATATAGTGTAGGCCTATTATGTAATTAAATTATGAGACCATGAGTTTTAACGGTTTAGCGGTTTAGGTCAAATGGCCCATCGTCAATTTTAATGTATTTGAGAGAATTAGGGCGCGTATCTTTACTAACAAGGTCTACCGGAGGCCCTCTGTAGAATTACATGTAATTCAACGGAGACAATCGGGCTTACGAAATTGCCCTTGTTAAGTACCTAGCCGATACCCATCGAAGTTAGCAGGCTTGCTGGGTGGACCTGGTACCTCTCATTTCACCCCTGCACTCCGGATTGATTTGACCAGGGGAGTTCAATGAGCTGGACCTCGAAGCGCCATCATTGGCCTTTCACCAGTTGGACCACAAACACGTACAGGCTCACATACCTGCGTACTGGCATACCTGCATACTTACGTCTTTCCCATCTTTCCCTTCGGCCCCCCGTCCAATTATTTCTAATGTACCGCGTTCATGGCGAACACCCATGGGTATTACATAGCGTTTAAGCATTTCTGACGTTGAACGGAGGCGGGTTTTGCCTTCTGCAATATGAATCTCCAGATATATACAAACCTGTACCGACTGGTAGACGATGTACGCAAGCGAATACCGTAGACAACGTCAGCGACACCCGCTCGTTTTCGTATCTGAGGCGCTAAGGCAGGAACACGACGAATTAATGGCCAGAGTCCAGAGAAGTGGCGGCAATGTCGTGGAATGCAACTGGCTGAATTGGCCGTGGTTGGATGACCTGTCAGTTGGGGAAGACGGAGTCGCATGCTGGTTGTGTTGTGTTTGAGATTCGGCTAGGATTCAAGGGCGATTGCCAAGGAAGAAGGGGACGCAAGGTCTCGGGATTTTTGGGCTTGACTTACTGCTTCGGTGGACGCTGACATGGCTGAGGAATAGTAAACCACCTACCTACCTACCTACATAGTCGCGTAGCCCAACGCCATAGTAAAACCTATGAGAATACCTCCGTAGTAGGCGTGCTGATTTAGCTTCTTCCGCCTTTATTCCTTCGAACCCCCATGTCATGTAACCCCTCCTCCCTTTCGGCTTATGTTCACTTGGGAACGCCGCAATTCTCAAGACCCAAGCACTTCTCTGCCACCCAACGTCGCATGTAACGGCGGTTCGGCTGACCAGATTGTTTCGCGCTTATGTAGCCCGTGCTTTTCCCTCAAGCTGGTACGCAAGCGATCGGTCGAGAGCAAGTGAGAACTCCCGATGGGCGTGAACGTATGTGTGATGACGCTATCTAGGGGCAGAGATCTGTACAAGTTTCACAACACTCTTCAGACTCCCGTAGTTGCAGGGCCTTCCGCAGCGGAGGGTTGCTGTGATGTAATGTGTGGCCACGATGCGACTGGTCTGCGGTCACGGCTATGTAGGCCGATCATCTAGTTTATAGGTACCTAGTTGTCCGAACCATATCGTGCCTCGCACCAGCGATATTCTCCGTTCCGGGGTGTTTCAAAGCAGGATCTCGAGCGGTTACATCTACTAAGGGAGTACGCATCGAGTAATTAGGGCGAGGATGACGGTATATTGACACTGGAAACGCATCTTGGAATCATAACCCCCTGTTACTTATGACTTGATCGAGGCCAATGAATATCTACTGATAATTGGCCGCCTTGACACCCTTGTTGAATACATTCTGCCAATAAAGAAACTAATAATACGAGTACGTATACGCGGATAAACGTAATGTGGCTTTTTAATTCCCTTTCCCGTCTGGGTAATCACGCAGTCACGGTAAACGACATAGGGTCCTGTTTACATGGAGCAGGAAGCAAGCTTGAGAGAGGCTCTGCATCTGGAGGTTCAGTGCGTTTTCCGAACAGCAGGTTTGAATCTGGCCCGTTCGCCCTCGTTGCAACCTTTCATGCATGGCAACATGCCACATACACTTACAAATTGGGCGATAGGGCCGGGCTCACTTTGACCGCCTCCGTCACAATTTCTGAGACCTTCCTCAACTGGTTCACAAACTCGGGGAAAAGCAACTCTCGTCATTCGTCTGCAGCTTGAGGACCATTCGGTACCTGAATTATTATATGATGCGGGCCAAAAGGGCTGCATTAGTCTCAAGACGGCTTGTGTCAGGCCGCTGATCCCGTGTGAACCGGTGCGTTTGAGTTTTGGCTCGAGCTTTTTCACGGATCCGAACAAACCCGCCTGGATTCCGTAACCTGGCGGCTTCAAATATAGGAAATGTGCTTCGACCCTCCGGTATTGATGTGTAATATGGTACATAGATGGAATTCGGGATTTACAACTAGAAGAGCGCCAAGAGATGGTTTACGTACTCCGCTACTGGATGGTAAATGAATTGCCCAAACTCACAGTAGCATTGCTTTGTTCTGCCTAAGTCACCGAGATCTAGCGTGGCTAGCTTCATTTAACAGCATATCATTGGTTGGATGTTTATGTATATGGTCTACCAGAGGGATTTCGTACGTAATCGGATCGCGATGTCAACTTGAAGCTCGGTCTCACTTATTAGGTAAGTCAGGTAGTTACCTACCTATTATAATGCCCCTGGGTCGCTTTGAAATTCCGGGCGTACCTTGCCTTTACGCTAGGCGTAAGACTTAGATATAAATACTAAATCCACGGGGCAGTTTGATAACCCATCGAGGTACTTGAGCTGTATCTCAAAATCTAACTTCGCCGCACATAACTCCGCCTAAGTAAATTGTCGGCATCAAAATGCCGTATTTCCTCAGCAACGTCGTGAGACTCTAAAGCTAGGTACTCACTCTTGAATGAGTAGGCGTACCTGTAGAATGTAAATCCGAGGACTCGCCCCTATTATCATCCTCGAATCGCGAAATATTCTTTCCATGTCGGCTTTAGGACGTGTTTTAAAGTTTCCCCAGCTGCACCAGTAATACCCGTCGATCGGCTTCGCGATATCGCGTGTAAAGTCCAAAAAAGCCCCCAGAGTACCTAGAGACGGCCTTTCACGGAGCACGTGTGGGAGAACGATAGCCATGCGGCATTAGCATCGGTCCTCTCTAGGGACATCGGTGTAGATTTCGCGGTGTATGCCATAGCACGCGCGCCTCAAACTTCATTCTTTGCTTTCTCGATTCTCTTCACGACACGCTCGGCCCTTTCGACGCGGCCCTCGACGCTCGCCACGAAGTTCGAGTAACCCATTACGTTGCGCTCGTACCACTGGCGCACGACGATCTCGCTGCGGGCCCTTAGCTCTGCGATCTCAGCGGCCTGCGCTAGCTGTGTCGCCTCGATACCCTTCATCTTGGGTAGTAGAGCCACTAAACTAGCTGTATGTGCCGGATCTGGAATCGGTGTGTCAGAGATGGCCGTGAGCGCGGATGCGGTAGCCGGGAAGGAGGATGCGGCTGCGAGGATAATGGCACGTAGAGCATCGGGGCTGAGCTCTGAAGGTGGCTCGGACGGTGGAGGTGGCTGGAAGAGAGTTGGTTGTGCTTTGTCTAGATCGGGATTAGCCGCGAGAATCGTAATGGAAGCATAGTTGAAGCCCACAGAGTTTAAGTAGCTCGGCGTAGACGCGTATTCGTTGTAGGAGTATTCCGAATCGGTGCTCGAGCTCTTGCAAACTTCTAATCGCAGGCACCTTGGGCTGTTGAGCAGTATGGCCATACAACAAGTGTTCAAGACGCAAGAGTCGCGCTTCGAGGAGAGATATGGTAGACAGGGTTGTGTTATCCAGTGTCGAGTCCATTGGGTCCATATTGAATTATTCGAGTAATGCGGTCGTTTGAAGTGGGAGTTGTTGCTATATGTAAAGTGGTGGGCAGTTTAAAAGATGTATTGAGGTACCTTCAATAAGTTGAGTCCATCAATCCATTCATTCACGGTCCACCGCGCAATGCGTAGGTACCCACGTACCTAGGTACATGTAGGTAAGTACCTACCCAAGTACAAAAACGTAATGTCGATAAGGATAAGGCCTAGTAAAAGGTACCTGAGGCTGGGCTCCCCGGTTGCTGGATTGCTTCGGGTCCCCGGCACAGAAAATGCTAGCCGTTAATAGCCTAACCAGGAAATTGATTGGCCAAAAATAAAACTTGTCAGCAGACGATGTCCCCCAGACGGGGGATAGTTGCGGGTGCCTTTTAACGACAACTGGCAACCAAAAATCCAATTCTTAGCGCTTTAACGTCCCAACGGGCGACTTCCACTTCCACCATCCCATCACAACAACAATATCATCATCGTCATACGAACATACCTACCTACACATGTAACAAGGCGTCGCCGCCGTGTAATCGTAGTCGCATTGCCCACGACGCCATATCCCGCTCGTTCGTTGCGACGCACGTAATAATAACAAGAACGAAACGGGAGGGAACCGACGCAACGGATTGAGTCGCGTGTACACAAGGGCGGTCAGACAGCAAGAGTCAGTTTGTCACTCGCGAAGTAAACCGAGATTGAGAGGCGTAAATCTTCAGCGCAGCAAACTGCTGCCGTAGAAGATAACGGTTGTTGTACATATAGAGTGCCTCCCAGGCTATGCCGAATTATTCGACCATTTCTGGAGAGAGCTCCGCCTCTGCCGGCGACATGACAAGGTGCGTTATCTCGAGGATCAAGTGTTGCGACCGCGGTAATGTCGACAACGGCATCTAACTATAATTCCGCTCTGCAGAAACAAACGGGCCCGCGGTCGGCCGAAAGACACGGGGGGAGGCCAGGCCACAATGATTAGTAGTGTCATCAACCTCCTCAACACAAGTATGCCGGCCCCCAGCCATCGTATTAATAAGACAACCAAGAAGTTAATACTTGCGGTCTCTTAGTTATCGGCGCCGGTACGCTAGCCATGCCTTCTGCTATGTCGCACTTCGGAATGGTCATGGGAGTCGTCGTTATCCTATGGTCGGGGTTCACGTCCGCCTTCGGCCTATACCTCCAGTCTCGATGCGCCCGATACCTCGACCGCGGCTCTTCCTCCTTCTTCGCCCTGTCCCAAATGACATACCCTAACGCCGCCGTTATTTTCGATGCTGCGATAGCGATAAAGTGCTTTGGAGTCGGCGTATCGTACATGATTATCATTGGCGACTTAATGCCGGGTGTTGTGGAAGGGTTTGACAGTAGGGCTGCCGATATACCTTACCTTATGGACCGTAACTTCTGGATCACAGTCTTCATGCTCGTCATAATTCCGCTGGGTTTCTTAAGACGCCTAGATTCCCTAAAGTATACGAGCGTCATAGCGCTTGTGTCTATAGGCTACTTAATCGTGTTAGTTGTCTATCACTTCGCTTCGGATGTCCTCGCCCCCAGAGACAAGATCCGTTTCGTCTCTTGGGGAGGGCCCGTAGAAGCCCTCGCTAGCTTACCGGTGGTTGTCTACGCGTACACTTGTCATCAGAATATGTTTTCGATTCTGAACGAAATTGCGAACAATTCCCCTGGCAGGTATGTTGTTCTACTAGTTAAAGCTCTCTATTCGCACTAACAGTTCGCACAGCATAATGGGGGTTATCTCAGCTAGTATCGGATCCGCCGCCGGCGTCTACATACTGGTAGCTATAACAGGCTACCTGACCTTCGGCAACGACGTTACCGGCAATATTGTCTCCATGTGTATGCGCGTCTCTGAATCACGTATCCCTTGCCTACACAGACGCTAACGTGTTTGCGCCAGATCCTGCGTCAATCGCCTCCACAATAGCCAAAGCAGCTATTGTTGTTCTTGTAACATTCTCCATCCCTTTGCAGATCCATCCCTGCCGCGCATCCGTAGACGCGGTCCTGAAGTGGCGACCGAAGGATGTATCGCGTCCCCAAGGGCGAACGAGCTCTCCCGGTGGCCGACCGCTGCTCCCTAATCCAGCCCAGTCGCGATCAGACCATGGACCGAGCGCGCCTATGTCAGACTTACGCTTCGCCATCTTGAGCACGATAATCTTAGTGCTGGCTTATATCGTGTCTTTAACTGTCGTGTCCCTAGAGCGTGTACTAGCTTATGTCGGCTCCACAGGGAGCACGAGCATCAGCTTTATCCTACCGGGTCTGTTCTACTACAAAATTTCGGACCCGAACTCCATTCACCAACAGCGCCTCACGAAAGAAAACGATGACGCCCCATCGCTATCCGACTCCGACTCGGAAGAAGGGGGCGTGGATGAAGGCCTGCTCGGAAGAAGCGTAGAGAGCATACATAGCGCAGCCAGCGGCTCGAGTATCAAAAGCAAGAACACCAAGTCCCCATGGCGCTGGCGGAGGAAGTGGAGGTGGGATATGGAGCATATCAACCCCGAGTTCTTGCGAGGAGCAGCGATGGCTTTGGCTATTTATGGTTTATGTGTTATGAGTGTATGTTTGATAATGAACTTGGTCGGAACCGTCACAGCGCACTGAGTGGAGAGGCATTTCCTAGTCGAGACGTAATGGGCCGGGGGAAGGCAGCGCAATAACTTCTAGCATACCGCATATTTCAGGGGTTTTCATCCTGCATTCAGCGGAGTTCGAGACTGACCACTTTGCATATAAGAAATTGACTTCCTAGCGTGACTTTTTCGGATTGGGCATTCTTATACAATATTGTGTGATTTCGGCAGCGCCGTATTCCGATACCACAGCGCTTTTCTTCACGTCACAAATTTGAAGTTGAAGCTGACCTTTAGTGTACTGTTAACGTAGTGATATCTGCTATATCATCTGTGGACTTTTCAAATAAGCCCCTAAAGCTTTAAGTTCTTATTCTCCTTTGCGGCCCATCGTATCTTCACCGCAGCATCTTGGCTGGTGACTTAGTTTTATACCCCATTGAAAATTAGACACACAAGGAGGAGCCTACGGTGCCTGCGTAATGCCGTCATAGTTGGGTTAACCCCCTATTCAATGCTCCCGGGTAAGCATATTTAGGCCATATTATTACAATTATAGGAGGTAGTATCTCCACTTATAAGGCGTGGCGGGGTCCGGCGGGATGATACCCCAGCTGCCCCACCATAGAAAGTAAAAAAAGTTGAACTGATTATCAAGCAAAGACACCGACAGCGACTTTTTCTCTCCGAGTCACATCGCAGGCGAGGAATCGACAAGAAAGATTTATAAGCTCGGCCGGTCATATATACTCCTTAAGCTTCATCTATCTAGGTACCTACTCACACAATACCCGAAACCGACCCCGAAACCATCACGATACCCAAATCCGCTGCGACGAACCCCTCATCATGTCTACCCCTCACCAAGACGACGTAGACGACGCGCCCGAGATGCTCGACGCAGAGGATGCGCTGGAGGAGGTTGTGGATGCTGAAGGCGATATCGCAATGGACTCCGAGGACGAGCCAGAAGAGATCAATTTACAAAACGATAGCATAGCCTACTTCGACGCGCACAAGGACTCTGTTTTCGCCATCGCCCAACATCCCACCCAACCCTCGCTTATCGCAACCGGTGGTAGCGAAGGTGATGGCGACGATGTCCCCGGTAAAGGTTACGTCTTCGACACCAGTCCCGTTGTCGGCCGACCCATACTCCCACCTAGTTACAACGCCGACCCGTCGCAACAGCAGAAGAGCACAGAGCTAAAACCACTGTTCACGATTGAAGATCATAAAGACTCCATCAACACACTCGCATTCACGCTACCCAATGGCGAATTCTTGGTGTCGGGCGGCCTTGACGGGCGGTTAAATGCGTACAAGCTTACGATAGACGCGCATAATAAGCCATCCTTTACTTTCCTCGCCGATGCGCTCGAAGTCCCCGAGATCAACTGGCTAGCGCCATGCCCGCACCCTAACCACCCCAACACCATCGCCCTAGGCGCCTCCGACGGGTCCGTCTGGGTGTATACGATCGACCCTTCTGAAGATCCGGCATTACAAATTGTCCAGAGCTACTTCCTGCACACCGACCCCTGTACGGCTGGCGCCTGGTCGCCCGACGGCATATTCCTAGCTACCGTATCGGAAGATAGTTCACTGTATGTCTGGGACGTATGGGGCGAGGCCGCCGCGGAGAACCTGACCAACGACAACGGGCAGACCGTGGTATCCTACACAGGACAGGACCAGCGCTTCAGCGTCGAGGGCGGGCTCTACGCCGTAGCAATCGACCCGAAATCCACATTCGTCGCGGTCGGCGGCGCCGGCGGCGTCATCAAGATCGTCAGTCTCCCGCGACTCGGCGCCAGCAAGCAGGCCGGGGCTAGCGCGGGGGCGAAAGCGAAGGGCAAGGCGCAGCGCGGGGAGTCGGCGGGCGGGACCATCCTGGCGGACCTGCACACGCAGGCGGACGGGATCGAGACGCTGAGCTTCTCGCCCAAGCAGCCGCTGCTGGCGGCGGGCAGCGTCGACGGCAGCATCGCGGTGTACGACACGGCGCGGCGGTTCGCGGTGCGCCGGCACATCCGGGACGCGCACGACGAGTTCAGCGTCGTGCGCGTCGAGTTCGTGCCCGCCGGCCTCGGCGACGGCTGGCTGCTGACGAGCTGCGGCATGGACGGCGTGGTGCGCCGCTGGGATCTACGCGGCGCGGCGAGCGCGGCGGAGAATACGAGCCTCGTGAAGGAGTGGAGGGGGCATAGGGGCGATGGCGAGGGGGGAGGTGTCCTGGGCTTTGTGCAGGGCGTCACGGGCGAGAGGATCGTGACGGCGGGGGATGATGGGGTTGTGCTGGTGTTTGAGGCTTAGTGAGTGGTAATGATTAAAAAAAAAATCTTGCCTGGTCGTAGGTTGCGATCGCTGGGCTATTGCCGAGAGGCTCCTTTCGTCTTGGTACGGTGGACGTGATATGTTGGAGGCGCAGTCGTACACGGGGAATAGATACTCGTCTATGAGTACGGTTAAACGTGTGCCGTCTAAATGAGAATTATACCCGGTTATCTAGAACATGTTTTTGTGGACAGTGATTCGTAGCGAATACCGTTTACCACTTTTGAAATGCTATAACCAAGGCGTTCGATGGAGAGATCCCGACTCGCTTTCATATGAAGTACTGAGATACGACATGTCTCCTACCTACCTACATTAAGGGGAGGGAGTATGCCATTTTAGCGATAAAGACTAAAGCCTCTTCCTACCCAGATCTTGTAGGGCGTCTATTCGGCACCCAAGATTTTAAGCGAGATAATAGCTTCGGAATAGTTGCAGAAGAGCTCTGCTCGCCCAGAATTTCCCCTATTGTTAGAAATATTTATATCGAACGAGAGTTAGTAATGGTCATTGTGATTTCAACCACCTGGGCTGGAGAGGATGAGCCACGTTGTTTATATGACCATAGAAAGGTAGAAAGTCTAATTTCCAAACGACCCCTAGCTAATATTATATACTCAGCCTCACTGCCTACAGCCAACAATTCTTGGCCTTCAGCGCTATACGAAGTTCAGTCTCGTCCAATTATTTTCAGTACCTATACTAATAGACTCCGGTACGTGACTCTAAATTAAAGGGGTAACCAAGCAACTTGGCGTCCTTTAACGTAAGGTATAAACAGAGCTCCCATGATTTGGTCATGTTGGTGCCCCGGTGGTGTTGTCCGTATCCGCCGGCGGCACTTCCGACGGATCTCCCGCCGATTCAGAGATGGCGTGCTATAACATGATGGTGGAACGGACCGCTGACCTGGTTACCTACCTACCTTGGTAATGGTTACTGATGAGAGTCAGGAGCGTAGTCCATGGAGCTGCGGTTTTTGTACAGTACACCTGGGAGGCGGGGCGGGAAAGCTATCTCGCACCTCGCTGTCGGTTGCCCGGCACCGTAACAAAGGGTACTGGCCACACCAGCAAAATTCTTGGGTGAATGAAACGTACCTGGGTACCTACCTAATAAATCAGTAAACATGGAAACAAAGGTTATATAGCATAATAAACGACAGAGAGGTAACAATGAGCATAGCTCATCCGGTGGTAAGAACCGTGATTTAAAAAAGGGGCCGACTTGTTCCGATCACGGTTCGAGCCTCACCTTCTCTAATTTTTTCCTATTATTTTTTTTTTTTTTTCGCTAAGCTTTTTTCGATTGAATTGTTTGATGATTTTGACTCCCCGGTCAACTCGCCTCACAACGTTTCCAATACGCGGTATATCGGTTGGGATGTCCAAGAAATGGCATCCTTGGCATAGCACTTTCGATGGAAGTCACAGCAGAGGCCCCATCCGCATCGACGAGGGCAACAGGAGCTAATCCGAGATGTCAGGCCGTTGTGATGGTAGTGTAGTTGAACTTGGATGACATTGAAACGGACTACATAGTTGACATTTCAAATATTTCGTATATACACCGTTCACATAGGAAGAATTAGCATTTAGTTACACATTTATACAGGCGGATATCATTCCACCGGTTTAACGCGGCTACTCAACGCCATATGATCGGTAACAACCGTAAGAGAGATATAGTTCAATAATCACGCCGTAATTCCAATCCCAAAACGCCATGTCCCTTCCATCCAACTTGTAGTCCTTTCTCCTCGTAGGCAATGAGGGAAACACTATCGTAGTACCTAACCTCTACTTCTCGTCCGCCAACAAAAACCACATTGCGCTCATCAACCCGCCCAAAGCAAGCGCAGTGAGTATCCCAGCCCCCGCCCTATCGCCCGTTGTGATAGGCCTAGGCCTCTCTATCTTGCCCTCATCACTCGCGCCGGCATCCGGGTTTCCTTCCGATGAACCTCCGTTATCCTTCGTAAAAGGCGCTGGCGCGAGGTGTGTCAGCGTCCCCATGACCGTCTGCAGCGCATTCATCTGCTCACACACGCCGATCGTGCCGTCGTATGCATCTTTGAGCCAACCGAATCCGCATGCAGTGCCGTCTACCCCCTTGAACTCATTTGATGCGGGACCGGTGCAGTGTTTGACAGCTGCCTGGGCAGAGGTTTTAAGCAATGGGATGATTGTATCGGCGGTGAAAGGGGCGACGGTTGTCGTCAAGGCCAACCACCGACTGAGGAATCCCTTGAAAGACTGCTGGTCCAGATTGCAGCTTGCCTTCACCTTCTCGCAGCTTGGTTCGCAGAGAACACCGTCTTCGAAGAAATACTTGGCTGTGGACTTGACCAACCCTTCCAGCCGAGTCTTCCATAAGTCCGACCCGTCGGTATGATTATACATTATCGCCGCGCCGTGCACGAACAGCCCAGCATTGTACGAAAACCGCGCCGGGTTGATGCCCGTGCAATTGTCCTTGCCAGCGTTCCCGGCGCCGTCGAACACGCTGTACTCGGAGTCGATGAAGCCGACCGACTGCACCCAGTCGTAGACCTTGGTCGCCCAGTCGGCGTACGTCTCGTTGCCCGTGTACCGGGCCAGGCGCGCGGCCACGTTGAAGAAGCACCCGTTGGACACGGAGTTCTTGTAGTTGTACCCGTTGTTGAAGGTGAAGATCTGCCACCGCAGCCCGCCCCCGCACGTCGCCGTCTCCCACCGGCTCACGTATTCGTTGAACACGGCCTGCACGAGCGCCAGCCACTGCGGCTTGTCCGGGTCCGGGTTCGTGAAGTTCATCTCCGCCGCCGTCATCGCCGCCATGGCCCAGAAACCCTGGTCGTCGTTGCCCTCGGACTTCGTCTGGTTCAGGGGCATGAAGTCCGCGTCGTCCCCGACTTGGTGCTGCATCGCCTGGAACGTGATGTCGTTGTATGTCGAGTCTCCCGTAAACGCCCAGTAGTCTATGAGGGTTCCGAACATGGCTCCTGCGTGCCACCCTGTTGACGCCGTTAGTAGACCGTCGAGTAGTTCGGAGGGTTATTTTCCACGTACAGTAGTATGGATCTGGTAAGTTTCCGGGGACATCGCCGGTGTTGTTTCCTATAATTATGGCTCGAGTTAGAATATCTTATATTACGCTATTGGAGTTAATCGTGTCAACTCACCACTATAATACTTGATAAGGCCATAAGCGATCGTGCTGGCGGCTGACTTGATAGAAGCTTGGTAACATTAGTAAACGTCTACAACATATGCACCATAAAATTGTCTTACAATCACTTGACCAGTCGACGTCAATAGCAGCTATAGCTACCGAGTTAATGAGTAAGCTGCAGGTGCCGAGTAGGGTTAATAGGTACATGGTGATGCTTCTCCGGAGGGGATAGTTAAAGGAGGTTTAAAAAGAATGTTGATCCCAGTTGGGCTTTTGGCAAAGACGTAAAGAAGTAGTTAAGTAGGAATCTACCTATGTAAGCGGAAACCCCTCTATGTGTTAAGCGTTCGAAACAGAACGATTTATTCATCATGTCCATCATAATCTGCAGCTTTTGAACGACTTGTGGACCCAGCGGACACTGATCTTCGTATGGCCTAGAGTACCAGTTGTTAACCGTACAATGGGAACCAAGACTAGTATCATGTTTAATGGCGTAGTTTCTGTGGGCCCTGTGACTAGTTGTAAGGAACCCTATAAGTTCAGCGGACCACCCGACCAGATAATCGCATTCACTTTGAGAAGCTGTTTTGTATCAGTGTACGTATGGGACAGGGAGTCCCATGTCTGTCGCCGGGTTGGTTCCGGTGATGTGGGAACATTGGTCGCCTGTCTACCCGCTGAAACTACACTACATACGTATGGCGGAGATGTCGAGTATGGGCCGTCTGCGTATATAGTCTCTAGTACAACTTCTTAAAGGGACTACGTACGGCCCTGTGTGGGAGTCCCCACAGTTGACGCCATTGGACACGCGTAAACGGTCGTCGACGTTTCGACGCTATCCAAGCAAGCTTTTTTAGGTAGCATTGATCGTCAGGGGGGATTAGAGCACAAACCTTTTTCTGCCATCATGCGAAAGCCCATTCTGGAAAGGAGAAATACAGATGGAACGCAGCGAACCAGCATTTACATGGATCGAAAGCCACATATATGTTACTCGTTTTGTGGATTTCCTGTGGTTCCCGCATTCTGTGCGTGTATCGAAGGGCTGAATCTTGGTTCCTCTTGCGCTACCGGTGTCCTACTGAACTGATCTACGTTCGGACCGAAGACTCTTTCGACTAGTTTTGTACCATACGAGAAGAGAGATTAAAGATGTGCATTAAATCCGAATGATTTTCGGTTGCATATAATCGCAATGTTATCCGTTACCAAACACCTCCTTTGCTGTCTAAGATTTATGGTACGCGCGCTTCATCTGATGATCAATCTGCATTGTGGCTGGCGACGAGTAGTAATAAAAACCCCTGGTTTATAGACAGCCCCTATAGTATTACCGCAATCCTTCTCGCCTCCATATGGGGAAGAATTATGGTGAGCTTGTTACATTTAATTTTAAGTGTTGGTTGGTTAATTGGTTGCTTACTGAGGTGCGGTGCTGAATTTGGCACTTTCACAGGGGGAATGGACCAGCCCTGAAAAACATATTTAGGTACCTAGGAAGCGCGTAAAGATAAATTCAGAGCCCACTGCATCTCCGCATCGATCGGAATATCTTGCAAATCTATTCGAACGGCCGGCGTAATAGTGAACTAAGTTTTGGCTGTGCTCGTTGATTCCTCCGGGTTAGTTCGCGTTCGGCGCGCTATAGAGTTATCTGGTGTACCGGCGGGGTATAACCGCGATCGTTACGAAGTCTAGCCGACCGTAGGCGCCGGAAAGCACCGGTACTTATAGGCTTAATGACCTATTCGGGCCCCATTTTCCACCAAGCGCCCTACTAGAACATAGCCGGCTCTCGAACTACGAATTTTTTTAATAGAGAAAATCTTTTAAATTAGTAAGGTAGAATAGTTTCTCATACCGTTTCTTTCGAAGGATTCTTAGAAAAGTCTCATGAGGGGTGTATTAGAAGTTGTATTAGAAGCCGTGTTCAAGGACTGATCGAAGGACTTATTGTGAGGTCCCGCGAAGAGTATAGCTATAGAAATAATCGTAGGAATTATAAGAAACCTCGGGCTGTTGTTTCACCCTACGGGGGTGACCTCTAGTTCGATATCCAATTCCCTACACATAGCCAAGCAGAACATGGCCAAGCCGTTGGTTAGGCCTTGCCAAACATGCCCCCCTTTGTCACCGATTTCGAGGCCACCACGCCACATGCACCCAAGATGCATGCCACACCATTAAAAATGGAAAGTTCCCAAAAGCCTTCATATGTATCCAAGAAAGCACCATTTATGGGTGGCCCAATCAAGCTTGCAATGGAAATAATTGGCGCGGCTTGACCAATGTAAGTTCCAATGTTCTTCGGATCATCCGTCGCAGAGGCTATATTTATGGAGTTTCCCGATATAATCCCACCTGAAGAAAGCTCATACAAAACCGTGAAGGCGATAATGGATGCCTGGCTAATACACCGCGTCCAACAGAAGAGCAGAATCGCTGTGCTGACAGCTGACACAAGATATATATTGGAACGGCCAAATTTATCGGACAGGATACCTGGGATAAGCCGTCCTGGTAGAGAAGCGGTATTGAGAATGGCAACGAGGTACGAGGCAAGCAACGGGTCCATTCCCTGGCTTTGGGCATAAGCGGGAAGGTAGAAGAAAGGGGTAAGCATGCCAAGAAATAGGAAAAACCCGGAGACGATGATGCAGATATATTTCCTTTCGGTAAGAGCCCTTGGTAGGAACAAACGCGTCTTTCGTGATGGCAGCCGCTCTTTGATAAGGGTACACGCGATGGAGAGGAGCCCCAGGATGATGAAGCCGACGATACGAACAGTCCAACCGAAACCCAAACCTTTATTTTCAAGCATCTGGCTGAGTGCCAAGGGAAAAACTACGCCGCTAAGAGATGAGCCAGCTATAGCTAGCCCTATTGCTGCCCCTCTCTTCTTGTCGAAGTATTGGGACGTAGCAGCTACCGCTGGTGTGGTGACAGCCCCGTTTGCGATGCCGCTCAAAACCCCTTGAGCGAGGACGAATTGATAGTATTCATGGCAGATACTAGTCAACATGATAGAGAGAACATAGGCTATCGCGAAGGGGAAGATGATCTATGCTCCTCATGTTAGCCTTAGCGCCAAATAAACCTGTGGTGATATTCGGATGGAGGAATGGAGAGGTGTTTTTAGCAGGCAAAGGGAAGAATCCCGCCTTTGATCCATATCGATCAAATAAAGGCCCCCCGATAGCCCCAAAAGCGAAGACGGAATAGAACTGGATGCTGAATTTAGTGGTCAAGGGACTGCCTTCAGGTACAGTACATGACAATCTTGGCAGTAGTGTATATATAACCAGGACCTCCCTCCATCATATTCAGTAGATCAGACTACCTAATAGATGTACAATTGATGCTCATTTACCGTGTCTTTCAGCACTGGAGGGACCCGATCCAGGAAATACGGGACGGAGATTCTT
Source organism: Pyrenopolyporus hunteri (assembly GCA_902806595.1). NCBI lineage: Eukaryota > Fungi > Ascomycota > Sordariomycetes > Xylariales > Hypoxylaceae > Pyrenopolyporus > Pyrenopolyporus hunteri. Next base: position 213,575 of record CADCXC010000035.1, on the reverse strand, counting down.
GGCTTAGAAGTTCATCTACTACGGTACGTAGTATGCTTGGTAAACACTATTTAGGATTAGTACTAGAGTGGAAGAATACAGCATCCAGCCTACAAGACTCTATTTGGTCTTGATTTCAAAAACACCCGTCGCAGAAGGCTTGGATAGAGTCCAGAGTATTCCCTCGTCCATGACCTTGTTCCATCGTTTACTTTCTGACAGAGCGGGAAATACGGTTGCAAAACTGTGTGGTAGTCCTGGAAACATGTGCACATCTGTTGGTACCCTAGAGCAACGTCAGCTACTTTAACAATATAGAAACACTATTAGAATAGGCATCCGGCTTACCCAGCCTCGACCAACGTCTTTGCATATAGCAGGCCCTCGTCCCTGAGAAGATCGAGCCCTGCAACTGCGCATACTGTTGGAGGAAATCCCGCGACTTGCGAAGACGATGCGTAGCCGGGGTTCAAGCGAAGGTCATTCTCATCTGGATTATCAATCTTGAGCAAGTCCTGTGAACCCCATTGTTAGCCATGCCCACTTAAGTATTGATGCACAAAGAGTGCGATGTAAAGTTCACGTACTGTATAGACTCGGAAAGTAGCCATCGAAACTATGGGCGCATTTCGATTCTAGTTTATAGAAAATCTCGTTGGGTCTTTGAACCTTCGAGTCATCGGCCCATAGCAGTCAATGTTGATCAGAGGGGGGGCCATTAGTATTTGGCCTGCCATGGGCGGGCGTGATGCAGACAGCCGACCCAAATTCTTCTGGAGCACGAAAGATGCAACGAGCTGCGCTCCTGCTGAGATGCCTCCAAGAACAACCTGTTGTGGGTCGCCGCCTAAGTCTTTGATATGGCTGCGTAACCATTCGAATGAATCATGGGTGTCATTCTATGCTGTAGGATATGTATGCTCAGGGGTATGTCGATAGCACACGTTCAAAACGACAGCTTTGGTATTCACGGCAATACGAGAGCAAACAGCGTCTTCAGAGGCAATGGTACCGGACAAGAAGCCACCGCCGTGGAAGTACATGAAGACCGGGAACTGTTGGGCGGTGTCGGAGTCCACCGACCTATAGCTACGTGCTAAGAGGTTGGATTCGTCTCGAGTCGGGATGGTATGATCACACATTCGGACCAGAGGAGCCAGAGGTTTCATTTGCTCGGCAGCAAGCTTTTCACGTTGCTTATTAGCGAGGGTGCGGCTCTCAATTATAGAGAGGTTCGGCTGCGGTGTCGGCGCCTTGCTGCTCACTTCGAGCCAATTTTCACTAGGCACGCCATATTCCGAGAAGTCGCACATGTTATAAAATCGTACCTAGACTCCAAGGACGCTAGCTAGCCCGACTTAGTTGATTGGAGATAGCAGTTGAGATGCCAGAGCAGCGCCTTGTTTTGTTGGAGAATAACTGAGTGGTCAAAAATAGCGGTGAAAATAAAAAGAGGGGGTCGTGGAATGATTACCTATTGTTCACATGTATATTGCTATATGGCTCAAGGGTCCTGATCATAGAACACAAACAACGGCGTGTTAACGATGAGGCTGGTCTATGTTTATATCCTTTGAGCAACTTTTATAGACACAGCAATGCCTTTACGTTGCATCCCCTCTCCTCGGGGTATCCTACATGATCTAATTTCGTCACTGTTTGGTTAGGGGGTTTAGATGCAGGCCCCCCGTACTGATAGATTAGCTTGGGCGCAAAGAGTAGGGACCGAAGGTTTTGTTTAATCGACGTCCTTCAAAATGCATATTACCTGGGTAGGTAGGCTACATGTTAAAAATAGATCGTTAGCCTACAGTCCTGACGAGGCGCCGGGGAGAACGATTAAGTACCCACATAAAGCCCTTGCATAGACGTTCCTATTTCCCCGCCGCTCTCCTCTAGTCAAGTTCTAAGGAACTTCTATCAGTCCATCATTGGTGCGATCGTGACAAGATCGTAGTAGGTACCCATCGTCAGGATATGGCAGACCTCTCAACTAAAGATGAGCCCTAAACTAATCACGGGTTTACTTGGGTGGGTAAGCTTTTGTTAATTCAGTACCTAATATCCTTAGGTAGTTTTGGGGTTTAGGTCTTAAGCACATTTTCCCGAGGCAGGTCAGGTAAGAAGGGGTCCTCGAAGTCGAACGAATCCGACGGGCCTCGATGCCTAGGTAGAGATAGATTCTTCTATCACCTTTATCACTCTTATCGCACCTATCATACGCCGTTCCTCCGATAGATAACAATATAGATGGTACCATTGTTAGGCATTTGCGTAGCAGGACTCGAAGTACCAAACACTTCTTTGCCCTTAGACTTTTGGATAGAAATAAAGTATTTGAGACTCTAGCCTGACATATCATATTATGGCGTTTGGTTGTCCTTACTAGCGCTTCTCGTGTAACGGCGCGAGGACAAGGATTCATTTGTTGTGAAGGCATTCGAGCGTCGAAGGGAATAAAACATATTCTATTAAAACTTGGTCGATATAATATTTAAGGTACTTCGAGTAAGATATTGCAGCGCTCATTGAATATCTAAATATCCCTTTATATATAAGGTGTTTATATCGTCGTCTATGATGCCAATATTATCCCGTAAATTGATCACAGAAACCTGAGGCATCTCCCCCTACCGCGCTATTGAAATCTGATAAGTCGCACGCACATTCGTGCCGGGCCCAGGCTTTTTGAGGGGAAGGACCTATTAACGTAGAGGAAAGGGTCAACTATGTTTGTAGAAGCTACAATTCACGCTGCCATAGTAGAGACCACACGTTCCGTCGTGATCTATCGAACTTGCAAGTTCGTAGTATCAACGTCATGGCGTTAATTCTCGTTAATATTCCCATAAGGTCACTCATATAAATCGTTAGAATTCCCGACGCCGTCTCAAACTATATTACCTCGGTACGTTTGGTGGCTTAAGAATTTTCACCTCTCGCCACAGCGAATAATTCTCCGTGATCTTATTAAAAACACGGTCTTGTTGATGTCCGTAACTGGTCACCTTCGTTGCCTGGCTAACCACGTCTCTTATCGATACTTCTTCAAACACTTTGGTAGAGTGTATCTGGTTATCCAACTCTTTTGCCAGCGGAACCTCCCAGGTCAGTTTCTCTAAAACATAACTCTGGTGGAAAACGCTTCCCCTTTTACACGAAAGTTATCCTGCACACGAACCACAACAGATTCTCAACACACATCGACATATCCTTTCAACTTCCATCACACCACGGCCTACTGTATCAGTCCAAGCAGACTAGACTCGAACAAACCTAACGAGGTAAGGCGCTACTTCTATTAATACCTGATTAAGCCAACTGGCGACACGCATTGAATGCGCCTCTTACTAATACCAACTAACACCTTAAGATGGCTCCAAAGAAGGCCCAAGCGGCACCTGGGGAGAAAGCTACTCCTACTCCTACCCTTGCACTCGGAGACATGAGGATAATCGATGCAATCTTTAAGACCTGCGGCCCTCCGGCAAAGCCCAACGTCGCTGACTGGGACGGTATCGCCACACAACTCAACTTGAGCAACGCCAAGGTGGCCAGAGAGCGCTTTCGCCAGGTATGCAAGAAGTACAATTGGTTCGAGAATACCGGCGCCGGCCCTGTGACTCCCTCTTCTAGTCCGAGGATGGCAGCCGTTGAGGGGTCGGCAGGTACCAAGCGTGTGAAGACCTCGAGCAGCGGTGACGAGGCGGATATTAAGGCTACCCCCGTCAAGAAACGCAAGAGCAATACTAAGGCTAAGAGAGGGCCTCGGGTGAAAACTGAGGCAGGAGCCCGCAAGGCTCAGGGTGGTCGCGACAATATCTTAGAGGAAGAGGAGGAGCTGATTAACTTCGACTTCGCCGATGGTGAGGCTTGAGCAGCCGCAAGCGATCCCTATTCATTTTCCGCGGTGGGTTTCGGATAAGTGGTTGCGATAGGGGCTCATGGGCGTCGTGACTGCCAAAAGCAACGAGTGCGCGGGAGAGAAGCAGGATGAATGATCGAGAATGCTACACGGGGCTTCTGGTCGGTATACACGCTCATTAACTTCTATGTTACATTGACTTGCTTTGATGAATTGAGTACCTACTCCCAAGATGGTACGGGCAATAGATGCAGCCTCTTTCTATCAAGTTATGGCAGTTACAGAGCCAAAATAGGAATTAGAGGAACTGACGATACTAAGCCACACCTGCCCAGGTATGTTATCCATTTATACCACCTGCGTCGCTGCGGATAACTTTCGCATTTCCGGAATATCGGCTCCGTAGTGTAGTCGAACTCAAAGCTTAAAATCGTTCCATGCCCTTATATCCGGGTAGCATCTGGTTTGAGACTTCGTAATTGCTCTTAACTATCTAAACTCAGGAAGGAAGACGTCTTGACGTCGGAGAATTACCACTAGCGATATTTCAATTCCCGTGCCGTAAGACGCCATAAACTCGCTCAAGTCTACGTTTCAGGGGTAAAGCATATATTCAGCGACTGCTTAGTCCAGCCTGCCCACTCATAGCTCATGGTTGGCCACGTAGTAGACAAGTCGGGACGATACTTACCCAAGATATATCGAGTGAGCTGGTTCTGACTCCATAATTGACTCTAGCGCGGCGTATACTTGCACGATGGCGCGGTTCCGGCGACAACTTCCAATTAAGTGCCAGGTATTAATGTGAAGACGAACCTGCCAGCGCAAGTTTCTGGTACAGTCATATGATCAATACCTTGAAGGCGCTCCTTGATTGGAGAAGTCACAAAATATATCCTTAAAATCCCCGCGCAACCGAACTTGTACCATGGAAGGCGTTGCAATATTGATTCATATAAAATCCACACTATATGTGGGCTGTCATATACCTCATCTCCCCGCATCTTCGTTGTGAAGTGACAGCATCATTCTAACCACTACTCACAATCCAGTACTCACTTGTTTAAACAAGACGCTCGTTAAAGCCCAACTCATCGTCCTTCCAAGAGAACCTAAATCTAGCCAACTCTCCCAAGTGTCTAACTCAAGGGTCACTCAACATGTCCGGCAGCCAAACAATCACCTCCGGCTCCACAAACCGAGGTAGCAGCGGTAGTAACCAAAATAATCGCAATCAACAGTACACCAACGGTGGGCAGAACACCAACAGCAACAGGAACAACACTGTTAGCTTAGATGATGACGACGAGCTCATCTTCAAGATTGACGACGTACAGGCCAGCTACGGGGGCAGTAAGAAACCACAAGGCGATTGGAGATTGAGGGATTATGGTTACAAGTCTCGGCTAGACCTGAAGAGGAGATGAAGGATCCAAGCGTAGAAGTATAAAACGGGGTTGAGGGAGGGTAAAAAGTGAAAAAGTTTGGGACATGGCGTATTTATGATTTACTTTGCTGTATCCCGTCGTTTGAGGTGTCCGGATCCGTGTCCGCGTTCCGGTTTCGGCCCCGGCGGCCTGGACCGTCCTGTACTATTCTCTGCCTAGATACGGAAGCCCATGCTCCACTTCGCGGCCGTTTGATAAAAAGAAAAGAGCCTATTGGAAGGGGTCCGTTTGTGGCCTCGGCGTTATGGTTATCGTGCTTCGAGATAATGGCATCTTTTGCTTAGCTTGACTCTTTCCTTTATTTTTCGATCCATATATTCTTCTGCTCCGTTATCTCGTTTCTTCTCAAGTAATCTTGAAGACATAGGCTGATTGGAATCTGACAGGCGCTTGCTTTGTCAGGTAGGCCAACATGTAGCTGGCTGCGGGCGCCTGGGGAGAAGCTTGCCCAAGGAGAACGTTTATGGCCCCGACATATATGTTCATGTGCTGACATAACACCCAACATCACGGCATTTGTCGTGTTTATAGCACTTCCCAGTTGAAAGGCCAATCGTTGCTTACCATAAAAATAGTATTTAACGATAAGATTCATCCACTAACTTACTTTTCGCTTTGAGTTCTTTGGCGAGACATTCCAACAGATTCGGTTTCTCTTTGGCGAAAATTAGAGAATGTACTACGTCTCGCATCCTCATTGTTGGTGCCTATTCTATGGGAACCGCCGCTGCCTACTATCTCAGTCTTACCAGAACGAAAGGGGCCGCGCCTTATCCGACCTCACCACACGACGGCATTAGAACAAGCTCGTACGCTCCACCGCTACGAGAGCATAAAAACCACATCGGTATCAACCAGTTATCCGCAAAAATCAACACGGTTTACGAGGACATCATCATCACACCCAATAGTTCTTCTCTACGAACAGATATCTTCCCCACCAAAGATGATAGTGATCGTCAAATATATAGGTATATATTTTACGATCAATTGTATTCCACTAGCAAGGTAGACATGGTAGTGTTCTAGGATTACGAAATAACCCACAGATCTCCAGTCAAAATCAAAACCCCGGAAATGGACCCCTGGTGAACTTGGCGATAAGATCGCAGCGGGTAATCTTGGCGGCGGTTCCTTCGCGATAGTTCGTGGCATTTGAAAGCTCCGGAAAGTAACCCCACAATGCCATTCTTCGATGTTCATGGTTAAGAATTGACCGAAGTTCGCTGTAGCCGCCTACCACCCTCGTTTCCTGGCCGATTTAACTAGGTCTATAAGATGGGGAAACGGAGAAATAGCAATTACGCTGGGCATCTTCCGAATCGGATTATAGGCTTTTGTCCATCGTAATTCGGAATAGGAAGCTCGAGCTGTTAGAACAACGTTCCCCGGACTCCACCGCCTTCTCACCCCACAATTCTAAGGCGACGCTGTTTACATGCGCTCCAATGGTAGGTTTGCTATGGTATCCTGCATAATCGTGCTTCTATATATTCAAAGTGAAATACATAGCGAGTGGGCAAGTGATATAAGGTACTTAATTTTTAGATAAAGGGAACATATAAAAATAAGGAGACATTCCTATGGGACGACCGCACCCAACAGAGCTTCCCAAACGCAACTGTGGTGGTCTCGATGCAATTTATATATTACCTGGCTAAAAAGTCCAGAACATAATAGCTCATCATGTTGTTCACCACACGAAAGTTCGTCACAGCCTTCCTCGGCGCTGTCTCCTGTCTCTCGGCAGGCCCGGCAGCGGCATTCACCAACCCAATCCGCCGACCGGGCGGCAGCGATCCGCAGATCGCGTATTCGGGAGGGTACTACTACCTCCTGTCGACGTCGTGGACGAACGTGCAGATCGCGCGGTCCACTACGATCGAAGGGCTCAAGACGGCCGCGAAGAAGGTTGTCTACAGCTCAAGCGAAGCGAGCCGCTGCTGCAATGTCTGGGCGCCTGAGACACATTACCTCGACGGACGGTGGTATATCTACTTCACGGCGGGGAACGGGAATAACCTGGATGGGCAGAACTTGCACGTTCTCAGGGGTGCGTACTTCCTGAATACTTTCTTTTCCTTGGCCTGGTTGGATATGCCAGGGCGTTAAGGAGTAAAAGGATAGAGAAACCAAGTGATCAAATCCAAACCCGCTACCTAGTGCTGAGCAAGTTCAAATACTAACTAATGAGTAGGTGGGCCATCAGCCTGGGATGACTACACGTACGTCGGCCAGCTCACCAAGGAATGGTCTATCGACGGGACTGTCGTTCGGTTCAACAAGTGGGGGAACTACCTCGCATACTCATGTTTCCACGGAGTGCAATACCAATCGCTATGCATGCAGAAATTAGGGTCCGACAATGTCTCCCTGCAGGGAAACATCGGCGTCATCTCACAGCCGACAGAGTCATGGGAACGCAGCGGCACCCCCGTTAACGAGGGACCCGCCGCACTGTACATAGAGGCGACGGGAAAGACGTACGTCGTCTATTCCGCCAACTACTGCTGGACGCCCGATTACTGCCTCGCGACGCTCGAGTGGGATGGCAAGACGGACCCGCTCTCCGCCAGTGCTTGGGAAAAGTCTTCCGGGTGCGTCTTCAAGGGCGGCGTTAATGGCCACTACGGCACCGGCCATAATAGCTTCTTCCGAAGCCCTGATGGCTCTCAGACTTGGAACGTCTACCATGCTACCTCGAATAGCAAAGGGGCGTGTGACGATAGCCGTTACACTATGGTCCAGGTTCTGGGTACCAAGTCCGACGGATCTCCGGACTTCGGGACGCCGGTCGCTACGAGCTATAATGCTGCCGAGCCGCGTTAGAAATTAGGGTGCGGGCATTATACGGAAATTGACATTGAATTAGGTAGCCGATTGAATATAATACTGGGAGGGCTGGCAAGCTGTCGAGAGCGAACAAATTTAGTCATACTCCGTGACCCCTTTTTAGCCCCTATGTGTGTTATCTACCCCTTTTCCGTCGTTATCGTCATCAGGACGTTAACTGTGGAGAACGGAGGAAGTTGTCGCAATAATTGGTATAAATAGATACCTACCTATATAGGTGGGTATACATAGGTATATACATATTTCTATGTGCAGAGTTACACTGGCCATAGACGAACTCAGAGTTTGGAAATATTCTTACAGCTTTCGGACTATTACCAGACACGGACTAGGTGATACATAATGAAGTCTGAAATTTAGCGAGTGCTATAATATCTGACCTAATGTAAAAATCGCATAGCTACCCTGAGCGAGTGTAAAGGTATAACCCATATTCCATATTTTCATGTTTCTCCTTTCACGAAAACGATCGAAATGTCTCATCGTCACTTTCATAACTATTGTGTTCCATAAGACTAACACATACTCGAGGCCTTAGAGATCCTGGGGCTTACTTTGGAAGTTCCTAATATCTAATCAACAGGCGGGTGTTCCAGCTGGGATTCCACCTCAACGAGATTGTCTCCGAGATACTCGACGCCGGACATGTTCTCGTGGATAATGGCAATGCGGAACCTGTCACCAGGCTGGAGTGGCCGATGCCCGTCGGGCTGCGGGTTCATCCTGTAGTTGCTGAACTGCTGTCCCATCAGGCTGCCGGCTCTGCGGTTATCGCCGGCTTCGATATAAGTGACAACGGCTCCCGTTCCACCCTCGGCCGCGATGGCGGGCGGATACTCATCACGGTCGAGCTGGCCCGTCCCAGAGCCCCCTGTGAGTTCCTGAGTGGTGAGTTGGAGGAGCTCCCTCTGCGTTTGGTGCGGGCCCGTGGATTGGGATCGCCGAGCGTTAACGCCGGTCGGGTCGTAGGTCAGACGCCAAGGCCGTCCCCCTTCCACAACCGCGTAGCGAGCGTTTTCCACCGCCGCCGGGGTGTCCTCTTCGTATAAGTAGATCAGCCAGTTGCCATCCTCGTCGCGTCGGGGTACGTCCGCGGGCAGGACCGGTGGGGCGGGTACGGACGGGGCAGGCGGGTCGGCGGGGCGCCGGTGACGTAGAGTGTATCCGTGAGGGTTCGGGAGGCCGGGTGGCGGCGTTGTTTGTGCTACGAGGCGGTTTGCGATAACCCCAAGGGTCGCCAGGATGGCCGGGACATTGGCGTCTCCGCAGAGTTGGTCATCCTTTGGGTTGTGAGTGAGTACGCCTCCTGCACCCACGGTACCGACGACGTAGCTGTGACTTTGGCTGACCATGTAAGGCTCGGCGCTCTTGTACTGCGATCCCTTGTATTGCTGCACGTTTGTCACGTTGACAATCGTCGGGACGCCTTTCTGGTCCATTCCTCGGATTGATGCGCCTACCCACAGCATCCGCACCGGAATCCAATAGCCAACACGTAATTGGTCTTCGCCAACCTTGACCGTCATAGGGTTTAGATATAGCAGCGTGTCTGGGTGGGCACTGTATGATAGTTGGGTCTGGCGATCTGCTGAGAATGACAAAACAGTGACCTCTGGAGAGGTCCCTTGTTCGACCGCAGTGGCGACCTTGGGCTTGAAAGCCTTCTGTCCAATGTCGTAGCTAACAATCTGTGTGTTGGTCGCGGCCATCCGCGCCTCCAGATCACCCAGAGGGATTTGCGTGCGTCCAGTGCCGTCCGATATGATGATAGGGGTGTCTAGAAGCCAGCCTGTCAAGCATGCACGACTTCCAGATGGGATAGAGGGACCGTCCAGCTGGCTAAGGTTCCCCGCGGCCTGCCAGTACGTGTCCCCATCGCTGTTATGGTTTGGAGTGATTGCATAAGTCGTTGAATTGTTGCTTGAATTGAGTTCCGTGGCTTGAGATGTGATAGATGCGGTGCCTGTATAATCGTTGTATGTGGTTTCGTGGTTCATGGGGAAGACAATTTTTACACGGAACAACACCGTAGGAGGAAGGTTCGGAAGATTGCACACGACATTCCACCCGTCAATTTTGCAACTGACACCCTCAAGAGCTTTCCAAGTGTAGTCCTTAAGACCTGAGGAAGGATTGACCCCATCAGGCACCCACGCTTGTTCGGCACTGCAGGATACCTTGGTATAGTCCATCGACGTAGTGTAACCCGCCGTCAGGACAGGCTGTGTCGCAATCGTCGGTCCATCGTTGAAAACAAGGAACGTCAACGTCTCGCTCTGTCCATATGGCAAGTTATTGTTATAGTGAGCTCGAGCGGAAGCAATCCTCAAATCAGCCCGTGATAGAGTCGCGACGCCGCTGAGGCCGTTAAAGTCCAAGTTCGCAAGGTTACCTGGTGTGTTCCAATACGCTGCGCCATCGTTGTGATGATTGGGTGTGATGATATATGTTGTCGAGTTGTTACCGGTACGTGGGTCAGCGGTGGACGACGAGACCGATGCGTTCAGAGTGTCATCCTTATAGGAGGTCTCGTGTAACATGGGGAACGCCAGGTTGAGTTCCATGAGTGTCCCCGCCGGGATGTCGGGGAGCGTGGTAACCACGTTCCACCCATCAACACGGCTGGTGGGAGCGGACAGATTTTTCCAGGTAAGAGATCCAGCCTGAATGTCTTCAGATGGTTTGTTCCACTCTTGGGCCTGGCGAAGCGTAGTCGTAATGGCATTGTAGTCCATGGAGTGGCTGTAACCGGCCTTGACCACCGGGGCTGCTGCTCGACTGGGCCCGGCATTGTAGACGTACAATGTGATTGTTTCGGACTGTCCGTATGGTTTGTTATTGTCATAGTAGGCCCGCTTAGAGGCAATACGCAGATCAGCGGAGTCGGGCATGATCCAAATCACTTCGCAGATGGTCAGCCAGCAAACTACCAAAAGGGCCTAAAAGTTTTATATGCCTCTAGCAGAAAATGTCGAAAGATGTTTAACTTGCCTGTGTTTTTCTTGTGAAACTATTGAAAATAGCTCTATCGTCAACGTTTTGTGAAGGGTAGGTGATGTCCAAATAGACCAAACGAAGAAGTTAACTAGGAAGGAATAGTGAACTAGGATAATAGAAGATACTTAGTGGTTTCGATAAATCAAGCTAGTAATATACTTATAGTAGCCGGATCGGGAATGCATAGAAGGCACGGGAAACATCAACGATTCAGTTCAAAAGCTAGGCATAGGAGAGGTTTATATAGATATTTACATAACAGGCCATTAAAAGACTCTTACTACTCCAATGTATACAACTCCACGAAGTACATAATTGACCGAGAAAAGTAAGCACAACTTCAGCTGAAAACATATCCCGGTTGCATAACATAGCCGAAGCCATAAGAACCCATAATGCGTAGAGATTTCCATGCCAAGAATAATATGACTGCGAGTAAACCGTACAAATGACGATAGATTGAACGTGTAGTAACGTACATGTTGAAATATTATTGTGAGGATATACCCAATCTCGCGTTGGTAACTCTACGTCAGTTTAATATCGTGTCTGATGTATGTCTCGGGGATGAATGGACGTGTAACCCTCTAAAGAGAAATGTACTCCTTTCTCCTTTTTGGCTACATTTGGAGTTTCTACTCGCCTTCAACCTCGGACGTCCTCACCATGTATTCAAAATCGCCCCTATTATTCCAGATGCCATAGTACTACTCCTACGTATACAATTCATCCGTAGTTAATGGTAATCCGAGACTCAGACGTGCTTGGGTTACGGCTCGATTCTGTTAGCGTTCCCCCTTAGGAGTTAGACTCGACTCAGAACACAAAAGACATTAGCTGAGAGGATCTTCATGGCTAGCCCTGCCACCCCTATTGGCATATTATTTTCGTAAGTCTAGTTTAATTAGTATAGGAGTCCATTTTTTTTAGCCACTAGTACCGGTGCAAGCTGTAAGGGATATCTCGCCAGATATTTCCTAACCTATTAGCAAAGGCGTACATAGGGAGCTATTCAGGGGTTAGTCATGATATTTAACGGAATTATAAAAGATTAAGCAAACACTATTTGACGATAATCGTGTTTATATTAAGCTATGACAAATTGAATACTATAGTCATTCATCTTCTAAGACCCTTGTATTCTGTAAGGAGTGGTTTCCGACCAATAAGATTCCATGCTGTGTGGTGGTATTTCCTAAAAGGGCAATTTCTTGTCACGTGTAGCTGGATATCCTACGTTGTCACGTGATACCCCGCGGACACGCCGTTCACATTAGAATATCCTTTCAGTATTCGTTTAATAGGGTATGATTTATGAGATCTGACAGAATTATGGGGAACGCCAATCGCCGGAATGGAACATGATCATTCCTTGATTGCCACTTCCCCAATTAATATGCAGAGCTCGGAGAACTTATACCCTTGTTTCGACATTACGGCTTTAGAGACTTCATTTGGCTGCCCCGACTCGGCTGGGTTCCCGTGATGTGGAGACCACTAAGATTTTGAATAGGTGTAATGGGTCCTTCGTCTAATTGGCTAGTCCGGCATACAACTTTACAGATTGAGCGTGGTAAGAGTGGGACCGAACAGAGCGAATTGACTGTTTGGCGAGTCTATCATGGATGTTTATAGGGCGCATCCGACAACCGTAGCTTTTCAGCTCCCTTGCGGACATCCGCTTTCCTAATCGGGCCAGGAGCTTTCTGGGAAACATTTTTGCCACATAATATCCCCGTTCAAAACGCCGTAAGATGCAGTTGATCGGGATGGCAAATGGATGTCTTGGCCAACTTACGGTCGACCACTCGCGGGATAAATTTACCGGCTTGAGCCTCATCTCAGCACCTCTGTAAACAGAAAATCTGACGTAAGAATGAACTAGATGCGTGGTCTGGATCCTACCCCTGACTATAGAAAGTTAAAACCTAGTATCTCAGATGACATCAAATACAGATATTCAGCGATGACCAAACTATTAGAACCAAATTTCCGTCGTCATAGGTTCTACGCATTGCTACCCAATATAATATCAATTCGGGGTGGCAAGAAGGAACGATGATTAATTCATTACGTTTTGGCCGGTCTGCGCTGGCTACGACTAGGGTTTGCATTCCTATCGTTGGGTGTATCTATTTGATATCTAGAGGGTGGAATCTACAAACTCTGCGTTAGGCCTTGGGCTGATTGATGTGTGCATATTCGAACTTCTATTGTCCCTTGACGCTGTGATTAGGTAGGTAGGCATCCGTAAAGTTGTAGCCCCTCTAAACTCATCGTAAGACGAATCGCAGGATTCTGACACCACCGAATGTTGCATGTAAACAATGTCTATCACGGTGTAAGAGCCTCTAGTAATGCCGAGAAAATAATCAGAAACAGAGATTCGCGTCCCTAGTATCGCGCGACGTAGTACGTATTTCCTGTAGCCAACGCATTATCCTAGGTCTTTCCCCACTACAACAATATTCCCGTGAGATACCTAGAATTGATTCGTTCTTGAGAGCCACATTGATATACACATGCTCCAAGGGTAAGGAAAACTTCCGCGTCGTCGCATGAAGCTAATCGAACTAACCAGGCTTCCTACCTAGGTACCTAAGTGGGTATACCTGAAAGATATAAACAAATGGTCATACCTTATATCCACATTCTATCAGTATAGTATATCTAGTTTACTTGTCAAGGTTTATAAGAGCTTACTAAAAATTAGTCTTATACGTGCTTGAGACCAAGGCCCCGCGCACTTTCAATGGTAGCTGTGAGTAAGTGAAACTAAGACGACCAGTGTCCTGTTATTTGACTAATCTAATACGTGATGATGGATAATTGTAATCACTAAGTACATCTCAGTTAACCACCTTTTTAATCATTTCGCTTAGTCTATATTCGTCACGGTTCGGCGCGGTGGGCCCAGCCCTGCTGGGCAACCGGCACCGAGCCTCCGGCCGGATGCGCCGCCGGAGCCTAGATACAAAACCGCGGTTCGAAGAACCGCGATTTAGTTTTCTCTCTTTTCTTCTTCATAGCATCAACAAGATTCAGTCCCTAGTCCTTGATACCACGCGCCGTGCCAATATTCGTCTGACTCACTACTAAGTTAACCATCACTTTCACTCAAAATTAAAACCACTACTTCCTATGCTATCTAGTCTCCTGACTTACTAATCAACTCTCTACGGAATCTTCTCTTACACCTCTCTTCACCACGCCAGTTATTACTATCTACCTAAATAGTAAAGAATGGTACTTATTTCAACTATCTTCTCTGTTTAAGACTCATAACATGGCCGATCGGGAATATCTATTCGGTCTGATACCTACTCATTTCCAAACATTTACTTAAGGGGTGTCATGGTAATGGCCCATTACCATGTGGTGCCATGAGCCCATGACCATATATACCATCTTAGAATACAATGCTTCGACCATTGTATTCTGATACCCTTTTAGTGGGAGGATGGCTCTGTGGGAAGATGGTCATAGACCTATCCATCACAAGGGGAATGTGTTAACATGATGGGTAAGTGAGCACACCACCAGGAGGTAACGTCTTAGCTGATTTCGTACGCTCCAGTAAGGAACGGGATGTTATCGATTTCTGGCGGGTGCCTTTTGCTAACCCGTTAATCCGTCACAAGGAGAAAAGGCTTGGCATCCCTTTTACCCAAATGTTGGCTGGCTTTAAGGTCTGATCCGTTGAGTCTCCAACGACAATGGTAATACGAAGTCTCAACGAAACGGTAGCTATAATCAATATTAATTGATATCGTTCTTGTCCAGTTAAATATTTTTCAAATATTCGTGGTATTCACGTCAACACTCAAAGGTTCTACGTATTACACTGTGATGAAGGCTTGGTGATGGGTTGTCGATGCAGCCCTAACCCGAACCCTAACCCTAACCCCAAGTTCAACCCTCGAAAGTCGTATCAACAATTAGCTCCATTGAAATTGCAAAGTTCGCGTTACCAAGAGTTATAAAGGCATTGAACATATATTGGATATTCAGTCACCTATCATTTACCAATACTTACTCTGTTATTGTGTAAGTAGGAAACCAGTGCCGGCCGCTTCGGCTCCGTGACCCGACTGCCTTATCCGCAACCAGGAAGACCTAACAAGCGCGGTTGCAACTGGTTGATTAGCAATGGCGCGTGAATATCCGCCTTAAGGCAGGTCTGCCTAGCCTCTAGGTGAGGCAGAGTCAGCACGATTATCAATCCTATTAGATGAAGCCCGTTACAGTAGCGTCCTACACCAAACAAAAAACGCCTACCCTCACAGGGCTACCCTCCGAGATCATCATTGAGATGTTGCGGAATTTAGGTAATCTGCGTTTTTGCCGCCCTAGCCCCTCGACCGTCGTTATATGTACTTGTGCTTCGGGGAGAATTCAGGTATCGCTGCCGATATTCTGCGGTCCGGATCCCTCTAGTTCTCATCCCTTACATGAGCACCGGTTCTTTTCCAGACCTCCATCTTAGGAAAAAGAGCGGCTTGCCTCCGTCCAGGACTTCCTCGAACTCAAGCTCTCTAAAGGTAAGTTTTTATTCGACTAGGAAGATGTGCATCCGGTGAACGGGGCCTCGAGGCCTCGGTACAGTTTCTAATTTTGATTCATGGCCTCATATGACATTCTAGCCAGCAACTACTTTAGGCAACTCTGGGTAAGCCACAGTCCACAGCCCACGCTGCTCTATGCGCCGTACCGATCACTCCCGGACAATGGTCATAGGTATCACAAGGCGTCGATTTCGCCTATAGATTGATAAACGAGAGTTCACACGATACCGAAAAGGTTCTATTAAGGTCTGCGTTTAACGCTGGTACAGCCGATCTTTACGACCCGCTTACGTCTCCTCTCGAAACGAGGTTGGATGATGATATCCCGCTTTTTGCATACCCCAATGAGATGGCGGTTTATTGAAATAGTAGTGTATTATGATTAAGAAAATGAAGACGAAACCGTCCTCCAGTATATCCCCAGGACTCAGGTTCATTCATGTCCCTCGCCTATCACTCAAATATTTACACCTATAATGGCCCGTCATAAAAGTGAAGGTATTGCAGTCACGATACACTTCATGTTTAGCTACCGCTTAGGTATCTCATTCTCAAATTATCAATCCCTTTGAAGAAAGCTTTGCAGGGGTCTACGGATTATTTTGGAGCACCCCTAACCACCAATCTCCTCGAGGCTCTCGGTATTAAAGTATTAATCGCGGCATTATTACCTTTTATAGATATAGTCGCTGAAATCTAGAACACCACCAGCGTCAAAGTCTAGATGAAAAGTTCCTTACCGGGTACGCCCCCTGAAAGATCCCGGGGAACACATGGCCTACAAGAGGCCTATAGCAGTAATACGATAAGAAGATAGCATATAATTAGAACCGTTCCATGGATGTTATAGTGATTTTTATACAGCCTGCGGCTAAGTTATCCATATAAGGCGAACAGATAATAAAGGCTAAATACGGACACATATCCTCGACCCGAGATAAATTGAAGGCTCCAAGGAGAAATTAAATCATTCATACCCCAAATCTTCTCTTCCAAACGTAAAACTCTACGAACTTCAACCCGAGAATACGTTAGTTGCTAGCCAAACTCGAAGCCCGTCCGACGCGAAGGAAAACACAACATGCACAAACTACGAGCTGGTTGTATGGCGCTCTGCCTCTCTCTTACAGGGCAAGCAGCGCAGGCAAGCCCGATCAACGCTCGACAAGAGGCCTGCGCGGACCTGTCAAAATCGACACCCAACTGGCAGATCTCGAACGCGGCTTCTTCGGACTGGCCCGGCGGCAACAGCGGCCGAGTCGAGCTATTCGCCCGCCACGTTCCCACGGGGGTATTGTCGGCCTGCGACGTGGAATACCGCCTAACCCCGGAGGGAAAGATCGTCGACTACGACCCCACGAGCTCTCACGAGTGTCTCAACTTCGGCGCGAGCGCTACGAAGACCACGGTCCAGCTCGACATGGACACGCTGCTGCTCACCATCAAGAGCACTTGGACTTGCGAGGGAGACGAGACGGCGTACGAGGCGACCGGTACGATTAGCCTGCAAAGAGACACGTCCCCGGGGGCGTGTCTGGTGGAGCCGTCTCAAGTTGGCGACTCGACGACGTGCCCCATAGCCGACGCGGTGGTTGAGGGGAAACTTGTGGAATAAGGATGGAAAGACGGTAATTTATGTCCTGATAAATCCGACGGAGTCTATTGGAGCTTCTAGTATCTAGGTTGATATGGATGTTTCCGAGATTTTTAAATTGTAAAAGGCATTGCAAGATGCGACTTCGATATATTTATAACACTCACTTACACACACTTCGATATAAACCCGCGTACATAGCAAATTCCCGTTCATTTGTAAACTTCGCCTAGACCGTCTATAATTTCATACTTAGGTGCCTAGGTAATTAAGTATTTAAGCTTACTTTGTGCGCTTCTTGCATCATATTATAAGGTGAATATTTGGTACCTACAACATCTAGGGGTGGTTACCTCCAGGCCTTAGAGTCCCATACCTACCTGGGTACCGATGCTACCAGATGGCTTGAATTCGTCTCGAAAGAAATTTATCTGCGTAACATGTAGGTAATTGGGGATAGGATTAATCCTAGGGTATCTTATCGTGGAATACGCTCTTACACGAAGAGGGCTCGCGTTGCAACTTATAGTCTCGGCACAGAAGTACCTAGATAGGGGTGCATCTCGGCTGCAAATATGTTACATATGGGGACCTATACCATACAACAGTCATTGTCCTTACGTAAATAATTATAAATGAGTATATATTCCAAACAAAACCCGAATATCTTACGTCTAGGTCTTTCTATTCAACTTCTCCAGCATCTCAACCATCGCTTTTGTGCGTTCATGATCGTGGCCGGCGTAATGCTTCAGTTCCCTTATCGCTAATTCCGCATACTTTTTCGCGAACTCCACATCTCCCATATCAGAGTACACCTCCGCGACGATGGTGTAGAAGTCCCCGACCTGAGCCGCCAAAGACTCCTTCTCGCATAGTTCTAGGATCTCCTCGACTCTCTTCTCAACCTCGGCGTGATCCCGCAACTCTGGACGATCTAACTCGGCCAGAAGTTCCTGTATCCGGTCTCGGCGACGGTCTGAGACCACGGATTCTTCTGGAGAGGAACATAGCGAGCATGTACAGTTAAAGCCCCATTCTCGGATGAGTGACTGGCGTTGCTCCGAAAGGAGGTTCAAGGGCGTATTTGTTTAACCCGTTAGATGTTACTGTTGGATATTTATGGGAGGCGGGGCTCACAGCTGAATGTCAACTCCTCTCCAGGTTGAATATCCTTATACGCTACGACTTCCATTCCCAAGGTCGTGGATGAGAAACGACTGAACATGCTAGTAATACTGTTAACTACCACTATCCACCCTCGTTTGATAGACGATGTATATGAACTTACTTTGGCTTGCAAGCATGATTTAACCTCTTTGTAGGTACATCAAACAGGTCAGTAATTCTCTCTATATTGCACTCACGTTTTCACTTACCGATACATCAAGGTACAAGCCCGAATGATCCGCGCCGCTTATCAGCACCCCAAACGCATTGGTATTTATTATATCCTCGACGATATACCCACCCTTCGAGCGAGCCAGCTGCAGCATCTGCATCGCCTCCTTCGGGGGCAACTGCAAGGAAGCCCGATGCAGCAACTTCATCACCTCCTGGTGCTTCCAGGGCCGGTGGTCCATGATCCGGGCGATGACGGGATATCTGAGCATGACCACCTCGTCCCTGCGGATCGTCCGGTTCGCCACGACGCCCATGCCCTTGTCCTTGAGATCCCTTACCTCGTACGGGGGCGGCTCGGGCACGGCGATCGGATGCCCCCGCGCCCAGTCTTCCCACCTCGGGTCCGGATCCTCCAGGAAACCGACGCCGGCGGCGGCGATCTCCGGGGTGGTGACGAGACTAATGCCTGCTTCTCCTCGGAGCTTGACGTACGTGAATACGCATAGTTTGGAGTCGTCTGGTTTCTCGGGCCGTATACATGCTGGCGGGTACGTCCAAGGGAGCCACGAGCGCCTCTCAAAGGCGGTCTCGTCGTCGACGAGAAGTGGACATGTTCGGTCGGCCTCTCTCGGGTTCAGGGGCCCGGCAGGATCAGAATCACATTCTCTGGGTGGATCAAAATTGTAATTCTTGAGCCAATCTGGTACTTCGCTCGGCTGCTCCTTGGCCATGGCCTGTCCTAGCCGTATGGCTAGAAGTAGTATGTAGTACCTCATGACCGAGTCTGCGGTGGTGGTGCCGGCGAATAGTTCGATGGGCGACTATATTCGCCAGGATTAAGTTGAATAAGCGAACACGACATTTTCTCGAATGAATTTATTCTGTGGATGGTATATCCTCAAATGTTAACAGCTTGCTACATGAAATTGTGTCATGGTATATTAGGATAGGAGAGTGAAGGCAGCCAAGACGAAAAGTGTATTAGCCGGAATGGCAAAGTGTAGATCGCTAAGTGCGCAACAAGCCATGGAGATAGGTATCATAGGGACGATCATTTATTTTCAATGGATAAGCTTATCTAACTGCATTGTCTCGCAAATATTTGGCGATGTCACTATCGACCTGCCGTTCAGGGACTCTATTCACCATCCGAGCAAGGGTGAAGATCAGCACATGGATAGGGGGGTCACAGTTAGCTATACCTCAGATTGATTATTTGCGGGTAACTATGGGAATATACGGGAACAACCGTTAAGATCGTAAGAATCCCTATATCAATGGTGTATCAAGCATATAGGATACGCGTAGGTATTATGTCCCTTATAGAGGAGGTCTAGCTTTAGGTAAACACATATAGGCCTTACTAGTTGTGGGATATCTATCATATATATATGAATCTGGGGTACGGTGTGTCCAAAAAAAAAAAAAAAAAAAAAAAAGAATATCATAAGTCTTTCAACTCCTTCCTCGGCCAGACCTTATTCTTCGACACATCTGGGAGCTCGCGGTCCCATGCCCATCGCCTCTGCAACTCGGGCTCCAGCGCACCCTCAAGCATACGCACAACGTACTCGCCAATTATGGGGAAGAACTTCCACCCGTGGAACGAGCCGCATGTTGCGAGATAGAGTCCTTTAGAGGCCGGATGCGGCGATATGATGAAATCCTCACTGGGCGTCAGAGCATCCCTGGTAATTGAGGTTAATTCGCAAACATGCCTTTTCTATATACCTCGTGTAGGTACTAGGATACGAGATGACCTATAATAGGCGGATACTTACCAGCATATCCGGTGCTGCGAGATTTCCCACGCCTCTCCCAGCTTCCCGAATGTTACTCGGTTGGCGAACTCGATATCCTCCACAAGTGCCTTTGGAACCGACCATTGGGCGTAATCTGTAGAGGCTGGAGGAGCGAAGAGCTGACGGCCAGAGGGTAATGTTTGCGTATTCATGAATATGCGCTGACCCCACCATTTGAGTTGATTGTCCTCAGTGAGGGGCAAACTACCATTGCTCGCGCCTGACTCACTCTATTAGTAGCGTAAAATGAGGATAGGAACAAAGACAGCGGCAGTATTTTGAGATGCGGGCGTGAAGCATCTCGCTACGACAGGGCCCCTTAGGAATCGAAAATAAAGGAGGAAGGCCGGAAAACATTTACCTCTTTCAGGGGGGTTCTCTTGAATCCCGACCGGCATCTGCGCAAACAAGCGCGCCGTATCATCATCAAGCTGCGCCAGCCCGGTCGTTACACCCGCCGCCACGATCCTATCCCCGGCAAGGAACTCATCTCGTCCAGTCCTCTGCGCTACCCCATCCAGCAGCTTCGGCGTAAAAGCGCCAGTCGACAGAATCGTATGCGCCGCCTCATACTTATTTCCATCCCCGGTCATAACGCCAACACAAGCGCCATCCTCACCAAACAGCAGCTCCGCAACTTCAGCGGCAACAAATCTAACGCCCAACTCAACAGCCCTCTGCGTCACGGCCCGCAGCGCCCCTTTCGCGTCCGCCCATCCGCTCGTCTCATTGACTAGAACGTTTTCAACCCCAGTGTAATCCGCCTCAGCGAAAATACCGCCGTACAATTTCTTCGCCTCCTCGACAGGCAGCGCGCGCATGCCGTCCGTGGCTCTGCCTAGTCGGGCGTAATTTTCGATGGCTTCGCGCGCGAAGCCCGAGCGGCTGATCCAGTAGATGCCGGTCTCGTGGTAGAAGGGGCGCCAGAGGGGGTCGGCGCGCCAGACGTCCTGGGCGTCGAGCGCGAGCCGGCAGTACAGCGGGTCGCGGTAGTCGGCGCGGACGACCTTGTTCCAGTCCCAGGACGCGGCGACCCTGCGGGGGGCGTCGTAGGAGTCGCGGTCGATAAGCGTCACTGATGCGTTGGGGAATTTGGTGATGAGGTGGAGCGCCGTCGAGGTGCCGAAGACGCCGGCCCCCACGATGATGTAGGAGGGGGCGGGTGCCATTGCGGTGCGGTTTGGATTACGAATGGCCAATCTATCTCAATAAGGGAAAAAGGGACCGCCGGGCTCTGAGAGTAGGTAAGTTTAGTACTAGAGTATCGACGTTTTAGTCTCCCGTAAAATCACGACATCTACTCCTGCGGAGCCCCTCAATGGACGGACTGTCTCCGATTATAGGCCCGTGGTCTCGATCTACCCGAACCGTATCGGGAAACCATGTGCGGGACACTATTTGGCGTTAGCAAATGGGGTGGTCGTTATATCTGTGCGTATCTGGATACCGCCGACCGTGTATTAATATTTTTACCTCAACTTCTAGCCTTCATTTCTCCTTAAGATAAAGATATTGTTCGATTTCCGATGAAAGTTTTCTGTCAATTCAATTGTCGTAAAAGGCTCGGCAGCACTTGTTACCCAATATCTAATACGTCGAGGAATATGACCCCTGCTTGACAGGTTCTAGAATGGTAAGATAGTATTTATTTTGGTCCTCGTATGAGTCCTAACGTCTCCTAATCCACCCGGGAAGCCAACTTTGCAGGAAAGTTCTATGCTTTTTTTTCTTCCCATATAGGAGAATAGACAAGGGCTACCTAACGGGCCCTTCGCGTTATCGTCCGGGGCGCGCACAGACGACGGGAGTCCTTCGCTCGAGTCTGGTATACGTACTTGTGAGAGTGTAATCGATCTCATACTCGGACGTAATAAACCTCCCTAGCTCGAGCATCGTCAACATAATGAGATCAATTAAATATAACCGTTAGCACGGGGATCGGACTCGTGGTCTACCATTATTGGAACCTCCGCGTGGGTATAGTCAGGACGAAAGGTTATGCGGATAGTATTAACCCCTTATTGCTTCTATAACTTCCTTTTCGGCTGTTATTCTCCGTGAACCATTAATATAATTAGTGTTACGGGCCGGTTCTGGCGTCCGACATGGCCCCTACTACCCCGGTGGGAGGACTGAATGCTAGGGGTCGGATGAAGATATCATAGCCAGCAGGGTCAAAACGTCGACCGTAATTATTCTTGGTGGGTTACCCGCGAGAAACCGTGGCCAACCCCGATTTTCCTTCTTGAATCGAGGCGTAACAGCGGAACCTCTCGTATGAGAAAATCCACGAGACTGGACTTGGTTCAATAATCCCGGATATGAGTCTTCACCATCTGGTGCCTATTTTTAAGTGGCTCGATAGGTGAAACTTCCAATCTGATATCGATATTGAAGCAGTGTACTCGGGATACGGAGCCATAGTGATGATGGGGGTGCAAGAATCCGGTCTCCGGGGGACGGTTCGCGATCCTTCCGGGCAGTCGACCCGTCGCCTCACCTCAACCTAATAGACGCCTCCAAAGAGCTCATCATGCGAACCCTCTCCTCGCCCTCGCCGCCCCATTCCTCGTCTCCTTCCTGTACGATGTCGTCCACAGCGCCCACGCTGCCCGTCTTCATCTGCACAATGCAATCCTGCTGCTTCTGGAAGAACAGGGCTACCTCGACGACCTTCTGAATCGCGCGCCCCGTTCCCAGGACCACGACCTCGCCCGCGTCCTCGATTCCGATGCCGGTACCGCTCCCTTCGCTCCTAGACGAGGATTGTCGCTGGATGGCGCGGATCCGGTCGTCGAGCGACGCGTTCTTGTTGCCGGCGAGTCTGTTCGTGAACGCTTTGTTCGAGGCGGAGGCTTCGCGCAGGTTCTTGTCGAGCTGCTTGCGCACGCGCGATGTCACGGACCGGAAGGGGGTTTTGGCGGTTATGTAGATGCGCCGGGACGCGCGTGTAGAGGGGGTGCGCGTGGGGATTGGGCGTCTTCGGACGGTGGCTCCTGGGGAAAGGTTTAGTATCAGGTATGGTTTCTATTGTTTAGAGGAGGAACTGAAACTCCTGTGAGAATTGTTCTGCCTAACCTTTTGGTATAGCTGGAAGCTTCGGCGGCTTAGTGCTATCCCCGGATAGCTGTTCGCCGGCCATAGCTAATACGAGGACGAGTTTTAAATCGCATTAATAGCGAGGTCTGTGTTCACTCCATCCCTATAGAAAACTCAGAATACCGTGGTCACGTTCGCGTAGTGTCGTGTCAAGGACACAGCGAAATTAGAAGAAAGCTGCAAAAGATAAAAATGACGTGGGGCCCCAGAGAGACAGGGATAAGATAAGGGACCCACATCGTTATCGGGGGCTGCTAGCTTGCTAGGCCCGACCCAGCATCACCAGGTGAAGCTCCCCACTTACATCCACGTCTTCACACTTACAAGCAGGCTACAACTTATACATCCATACTTCGTTCTCAGTAGCCGCAGCTGAAAAGTGACGCCTATATTCACGACAAGTATCTGATGGCCCCTTGAAATGCGGCTGCCTACGCCAGCCAGCACCGACGATGTCTGTTGAGATCTGGCCTCCCATCTCGCCGGAGGACCTTAAAATCCAAGAAGATGCCACTCAGGTTCGCTTCACCCTCACCGTATCACCCTGACCCCAATTCCATATTTTCCGAGCTAGTCTAGTTGCCAGCGACCATGCTCCTCGTCCAAGACGACTTCATCCTCCTCCCACCACCGCAACGACATCTTAACAGCTCCTGCTTACACAACCCACCCCCACAGGCCCGCGAACTAACCTGGCTCCTCGCCTCCCTCCGCGGGACCCTCGAGCAACTCAAGCGCGGCCTCGAAGACTGCTGCGCGCTGCTCTCGCCCTCCGACGCAGCGGGGAGCACCCTCGTGCTCACCACGCCGCGCAACGAGACCGTGAAAGGGCACACGACGCGCGTGGGCACGCGCCTCGTGCGCGGGCTCGTACACCTGCGTCTGCGCACGCTCCCGCCGCAAACCCTCTCTCTCGACCCCTCGCGGCCCGTGCGCGTGCCGGCTCTCGCGCGCCTCGACTCCCTGCTCGCGCGCGCCGTGAGGCTATGTCTCTCGCTCGAGGAGCACCAGGGCCAGAACGCGCCGCCGTCCGCGGCGTACCTGGCGTCGCAGCTGCGGCTGCTGGCGCTGCACATCGCGGAGGCGGCGGCGCTCGTGAAGGGCCCGCCCCACCCGCTGCAGCACCCGCCGAATATCGCCGGCGTCCCCGGTTCGCGGCCTTCGACGGCGGCTAGCACGGCGTCGTCGGGTGCGGAATTCTCGCGGCACCAGCACCAGCACCAACAACATCATCGCCAGCAGCAACACCAACACCAACAGCAGCAGCCACTCTCCGACACATCCTGGACCACGCAGTCCGTGTCCCTCGGACACTTCGCCCCTCCCCTCAGCCGCAACCTCTCGCTGTACGTAACCATCCAAGACGCCTGCCTAGTGCTCTACCTACGCGCCCTGGAACCCGCCGACGCGCCGGTCAATTTCGGGACGAAGCTCGCGCTGGCGATCGGCACGACGCGGCGGCTGGAGCACGACGAGGCGGACCGGGTGTTCGCGTACCGGTGCGAGGAAGAGCCGCGGATGGAAGGGGGGGAGTACGGTGGTGGTGGTGGGGGGAGCAGTAGTTATAAGGGTGACGATTACGGTGATGGTGATGGTAGCGGGGGTTATAGTGGCGGTGGTGAGGATACCAGGAAGGAGGTCGAGGTGTACGTGCGTGAAAAAGTGCGCGTTGAGAGCGCGGATCCCAGTCTACTCTCGCTGTCGGCGAAGCTGAGCGCGTTGGGGAACACGTTGAGCCTGACGCGGCGGAACTTGGCTGCTGTGATGGGGGAGGAGATGGAGGAGTGAGTTGGGTAGGATACGTACCGAGACGCCAGGTGGTAAGGGGGTTCGACTTGGTGCTGTAGGTGGATAAGTATTTACTGGCGACGACATGGCCAAACTATATGGATCTAGAGATTCAACATGACCGTGATGGAGTAAAGGAGAAGCGGATACCACGCGGGCCTAGAAGGACCCTTAGGGGCTTCCAAATGCAAAAATCAGAGCAAATATTACAATTGTTACCCATGGCTAGATAAAGACGTTAATGACCTCGTCGCCAAAGAAAACCCGAATTGCTTCGTATTGGTATCAGCAAAACTTCTGGCCGTAATCCTTCGGATGGAGTTTTTGACTCCTTTAAGCTCTCGTCGTAAGAATACCCCGACGTCAGCAATAAAAGTACAAGAAGCTTCGTAAATGTCCTCGCACCGTCGTAGCAGGCCGGCTACAAAAGAAATAACTGTGCCTCCCTCCAAACTCCAGTTCTCCACGTAAAATGCTTGGTTCGGTCCAAAAAGACAGCCTGACGTCCACCAAAAAGAAATCTCCCAGGCAGCAAGACTTTAAGCTACAGGTGACCATGGCATCGGGATAAGAATCCTCGACTTCATATGTTGGATCAGGGGGACGGTCTTGTGGACGGTCTCGGCCCAACCCTCCTGCTTCCAGCTCTCTTCTCTTCGGACCTTTCGTTCCTCCAGATTGGCAAATTGCCACAGGTGGTGGACGGTGTTAAGGTCGCCGATCTGCACGAACCAGGCGCCTACTCCTTCCATAACTTCCCTTCGCGCCTTCAAGCCTCGTCGCCAATGGGTCTCCCACTCGAGCAGGTTACCGGGATGGAGAGTGTACGATCGGAGCTCGAACAAGCCACCCAATTGGCGGGGTGCTGTGGTCGGCCAAAACGAAAACTCTTGCATGATTGATGTGTTCTTTGATTTGATGAGCGTCTTAAGCTTCTTGTCGAACTCGGGGAAGTCGGGGTGTCCGGAAATGGAATTGAGGGACTGGTGATATCCTTGGTAGCGCTGATACTCCCATATATGTACTGAGCGATTCTGTCAGCATACTTTCTCGATGCCAGAAGTCGAGGTTTGGACTATATGTAACCTACCAAAAGTATCGCAATCGCCGACCTCGGTTCTCCAGCTTCCGACGAGATGAACCTTGTTCTCCTCCAACGAGGCCATACGCGGATACCAGTTGCCAGTCAATTCGACATATTCATCCACCTTATCGGGCTTTACCTCGTGGAACACGATCGAGTGGACGTACTTGCCGCGAGCAAGGACCGCGGAGAAGCTGGCTTCCAGCTGGGCGTCCATCTCGCGTCCCTCCTTCGTTCCGTAGATGACCCTGGACAAAAGGTTATCCGGTCGATCGGGTTCCTTGCTTGACACCTCCGCTCGCTGTCCTGTGTGGGTGCTTAGTGAGCCCAGGCCCTGGGACGATTCTCGGGCGGCAGACGGATGGTTATTAGAAGAGGAATACATAGTTGACCTACTTGCTTCTCGCTCTCGTTGTGCCTTCACCAACTGCTCGCGGAACTCCTTCTGCCTCGCGTTGAACGAGTCGACGCCCTCGGGCGTAATGTCGGCTAGGGTAGGCGTGCGCTGATTAACAGCGGTGGTGCCGAACGCTCGGAGCGAGCGCGGAGCTGCCACCGCTGCTCGTGTGATACCTCGGGTCAACATGATGGGTGTATAGGTAGGGTTCAAGTGTTCGTAGGAAGGGCACGCGTGGAAAGGGAAAGAGGCGAGTATTCAAGAGTGTGTTATGGTAAAGGTTGGGTAGTAGCTAGAGACGAATAGGGGAGACGAGCTTAGTAACGGACTCGAATCCGGCGCAAGATGATAAGGAACGGTTGAACGTAGGAGTAGGTGAGGTAACTGAGATACGGCAACTGGGTGAAGGTGCTGAAGAACGCTTGAGCTAGGATTGGATAATAATATGGTCCTGGCTGTTGGTAGGGGTACGTAAGTGCAAGGGTTGATCTGCAGGTCTATGCTACGTCTACGCTGTGATTCTTCGCGGGGAGGTTCGGTTTTGGGAGGTGGCAGGCAGCAAGAGAAGGATGTTCCGCAGAGCAGTTGACGATTGGAAGACCGGGGCAACCAGACACAATTGGATAAAGAGAGAAAGAGGAGAGAGCAGCAAGCTGTCGTGATGGAGGGTAGCAAGAAGGGGCAAGAAGTGGTAGTGAGAGGGTGACAGAGACGGGACGGAGTTTACGATTAATTGGTTGAGGGGAGGTTTCTTAGGCAGGTGAGGTACTTTGGCAAGGTACTCCCCCGCATTCGCGTTCACGGGAAAGGAAGCTTGATAGTTCCAAAGTTTGTTTTCAGTTAGGCCGTCACAGCGCGATTTCCCCAGCTTTTGATGCTTCTGAACAATGCGGAGACCCTTATCTAGATAGCTGGTGACCCCGGATCCCGCGATGATGTCACTAGGTACCTAGGTACCTCCGTACCAAGTTCGCCGGCGAAAACATAAAGCGCATCCGGCGACGGATTGGGCAAGCCTGATGTACCTAGGTACCGGAAACCTCAGGCAATTCATTACATAATACGACATATTACTAAGACAGCACTCGGCCAAGTTCCGGTTTAGCGGCATCAAAGTTTCTTGAATCTCCGAAAACCACTCGCTTCGACAACCTCAACCTCCATCAACCTCCCAACCTCGACGCCGTCTACGCGATACATATCCTCCGAATACATATTAAAGATGTCTTGGCTCGGTGTCACACCCCTGAAGAAGTTCCCGGCGCCCGTTCGTACGTCAATTGATTCTCCCACGACCCGGATTAGAATGGCATGATTCGCGACAGCTGCTAACTACCTCGACCAACAGTTCGGCCCTACGCCCCCTTCTTCATTGCCGGTACGATTGATATTAATCGATCCTACGGGAGGTCCCTAGCGCACAAGTAGTTACCTAACAGACGCGCAGGTCTTATAGTCGCCTACGGTGTCAACTCGGCGCAAAACGCTATGATGCAGTGTATGTGGTTATCATATTTCTCTGGTGCTTAAAGGAACAGGCATAGCTGACTTCTTCTCGATAGCCGACGAGTGGAAGAACGACCCGCGCAACCCGAACGCGCAGGCTGGGAAGCACTAGGGTAAATCTGATGGGCTTGGAAGAAGCAGCCGACCATCACGGGCGAGAAGCATTATAGACCGTCAAATCAATCCGCTAGACGATCAAGGCAGGACTGTACCATAGATTACGGGCTCGCGTCAAATCGAGGGCTGTGTCCAACATCCAGCATCTATTTTATCATACCTTGGATCGACGTTGCGAATTAGAACCGGGATATGTACCTTTTGCTCTAGGTCTAAAACGAGGCGTCATACCATGAACTCGCCGGTTCGAGATGCGATATCGCTTCCATGCTCTAAGTGTAGGCTATAGTGAGACGACGATAAGAACTAACCGTTCCATATTGCGAGACTTTTAGATCTAAAGCACCCTTTCCAAGAATATCCCATTGCCCTCTTGGCAACAAGGCCATGGTAAATTCGTTCGCAGCCCTTAAACCATTAAACCTCACGGCTCTGCCGTCATGTATGCGGTACGGAGGTATAAAATAACGCAAAGGGGTTAAACTGAAGTCTGGTTGATTAAAACTAGAGAATTCCGTAACGATACAGACTCCTGCATCCAGTAATACTAAACGAGTCCATAGAATCATAAGCAAACATGAAATAACAATAATAAGGAAGCCAAATGGAAATATACTCAAATAGGTTCGCAACTACAAAACAGTTTTCCAGCACATAATTAATTACCAAAGTTGAGACATCGATGTTGTGGCAAGTCAAAGATACGGAACAGCCGGGCGTCTACTCGGTTGAATTCTACGCCGCTCAAAATTTCACAACTCAAAAAAACCGAAAGCCCAACGCTACTCAACTGACTCACTCAACCAAACACGCCGTATAAGACAGCCAAGACAAAACAAAGGGGGGTGTGGATGAGTAGATAAACCGAGGCCACCTTCCACACCATTCATGAGACTCCTCATCCCAGCCAACCCACGGCTAATCCATCGTATCGCAACTTCAACAACACCGCCATCCCGCTTCACCCAGCACCTACACCTACACCATCATCACCATCACCATCATCATATCCTCATCAGAACCCTCACCATGTCTACCCCAGCATCTTCCTCCACCCCTACCCCCACCCCCACTCCCACCGCCATCCCTAAAGGCAAAACCGAAATCAAAATCCTCATGCTGCACGGGTACACCCAGTCCGGGCCCCTCTTCTCC
This sequence comes from Pyrenopolyporus hunteri, assembly GCA_902806595.1. Classification (NCBI taxonomy): domain Eukaryota; kingdom Fungi; phylum Ascomycota; class Sordariomycetes; order Xylariales; family Hypoxylaceae; genus Pyrenopolyporus; species Pyrenopolyporus hunteri. Next base: position 183,982 of record CADCXC010000035.1, on the reverse strand, counting down.
TCCAAGACCCGCGCGCTCGCCAAGCTGCTCATCAAAGCGCTCTCCCCCGCGCCCTACAACCTGCACCCGACCTTCGTGTTCCCCACGGCGCCGCACCGGCTGCGCGCGTCTGATATCCCGGGGTACGCCGGTCCCGGCGCCGGCGAGAACGGAGAGCAGGAGGAGGAGGAGGAAGACTCCGACAGCTGGGGGTGGTTCCGCAAGGACGAGGCGACGGGCGCGTACCGGGGCTTCGAAGCGGGGATGCGCGCGGTGGCGGACGCGGTGGCTGCGGCGGGCGGCGTCGACGGCGTGTGCGGGTTCAGCCAGGGGGGCGCGGTGGCGGCGCTCGTCGCCGCCGCGCTGGAGCAGCCGTTCAGGGAGCCCCCGTCCTCCCCCTCGCCGTCGGAGCCGGAATCCAAGCAGCCGGCCGACTGGACGTGGGTCGGCGCTCTCCGGGCGGCGAACGGCCGCCGGCCGCTGCGGTTCTGCGTGGTCTACTCCGGCTTCTACGCGCCGCTCGACGCGCTGCGGTGGCTGTACGAGCCGGCGATCGGGACGCCGACGCTGCACTTCCTGGGGAGCCTGGACACGGTTGTGGAGGAGGGGCGGAGCAGGGGGCTTGTGGAGCGGTGCCGGGACCCGTCGGTGGTCGTGCATCCGGGAGGGCATTACGTGCCCGTGGCGAAGGAGTGGGCCATGGCGCTGGTGGGATGGTTGAGGCAGAGATACGAGGATGCGGGGGACACGCGTAAGAATTCGCTATGAATAAGGGGTAGGAGGTATGATACGGTGGAGGAAGTAAGAGAATTAGGGAGGTATACGAAGAGTAGAACTAGACTTAGACCTAGACCTAGAGTCGGGGGTCACGGACAGGCACGACTACACGACCGAGCGTAGAAGAATCGAGATATAGAAGGCAATCCGGTTCTCCACGGGCATTGTACGCCTCCTAATCTAAGTATTGTACATTCGCATTTTTTCGATGCAAATCTATGCTGTGCTGTGCCTCGAAAGCAAAGCCCTGTTCAGCTCCGATAGAATTATCTCTCCTAAACCGTGTTCTCGTAAAACTAATCATCACGCCTTCTTCTTACCCTTCTTTTCTTTGCCCTCTTTCGCGCCGGGCTGGATTCTAGCCATCATCTCCTCTTTCGTAATGAGGTGATCCACACGCTCCAGCAAGCCGAGCAGGCTCTTCATATTGTGGCTCCACTCGTTGAGAATATCATCGACATCTCTAGGCTTGGCGAAGCTTACTATGCGCGCCGGTCGATCGATACGAGCAAAGACCGTCTTAGAACATACCAGTTCGCTGATGTACTTCTCCGTCTCGTCCTCCGTCAGGTCGAGGAGCTGGGTCAAGCGCTTCATGCCGATGCGGGTGTAGTACTTCGCAACAACCCTGACATTGTGCTCGATGACGCGCTTGCGCAGATCCTGCCATCGCTGGTAGGCCTTCTCGTCCCCTGACTGGTTCGGACGTTCGTCGAAGATGTCCGTCGCGCAGAGGTGAGGGCCGTATTGCTTAGCGACCTCGGGCCATCGCATCAATTCATGTACTGTGAATAACTTGAGCAGCGAAGCATCGATGGGGATTTGGGTATTTCGGGTATCGCGGTAGATGCGCTGGAGAAGGTCATGCTGTTCGTTGTCGTGGGGGGCGAGTATGACGAAATAGATGATGCGTTGTAGGACCTAGTTAGGGTTAGAGAAGCCGTACATATTAAATCGGTAGGATCAACGCACGGGTAGCAGTTTCGAGGGGTCTTCCTCGACAGCCTCAGTGTCCAGCACTTGTCTATAGTGTTTGCAGGCGTCGAGATACTTGTCGTCGTGCTTTGCCAGGGTAATCTGCTGTTCATAGTAGGCCAGCTTCAGGTCCGTGGTGTCATCTTCCTGCTCGGGAGGAACCTCTTCCCCGCGCTTCAGCTTTTCTTCACGGGCCTTCTTCTCCTTCTCCAGCTGCTCCGGCGTCTTCTTCGGCTTTCGAGCTAGATACCTGGTGCTGATCTTGCGACTAAGGATGCCAGCTTGTGTCCAGTCGCCGTTCTCGATACATAGCGCGACTTGGGCAAGTATGAACTCCGTCTTCTCGCGTCTCGACATCGAGCCAAAGGTCTCCACTTGCAACTCGCATAATATGTCCATCGCAGACTTGAGGTCGCCCTGCTGCTTCTTGATGTCCGACAGGATCTTGGTCACGCGAGCCCGCTCGACCTCGACGAATATCTTGCCCTCGGTCACGGTGCGCAGGGTCTCGATGACGGAAAGCTTGATGTCCAGATTGGGCGTGTCGTCGAGGAAAGACATGACGGTCTGGACCATCTTGGTGATGGCTTGTTTAAGTTGGCCATGCTTCTTGGAGAAGACCAAGACCTGGTCGTTGAGTAGACTCCAGTTTCCGGCATTTTTGCAGATTGTGCATATCGCAATTAAAGTCCGGGATGTAGAGGCAAGGTCGGAGGCCTATAGAATATGACATTTAGCTGGGAACGACTGTGAGAGGTCCGGGACAGCTGACCTGTCGGGTTTGCTTCTCGAAGGCAGTAAGCTTGTCGATAGCTGCTTGGATATCGTTCTACGGTATTTAATTAGCCGACAATAATTACGGCGCTCACCGCGGACATGAGCGCACCTTAGCAAGCTTCTCCGCTTCGCTGATTTGAACATCAGCTTCCTTGGTGAAGTCCTTTTCAGGCTTCAGAGCTGCGTCCGCCATAATGCCTGGACTTTCTTGGTTGATAAATAGTTGCTAAACAAGAAGAAAGTACAGGAGGACCGGGAATTTGTACAAGCAGGGTCCTTCGGCGAATTCTGTTTTTAAGATGCGGTTCGTGGACGAATACAGGTATTGGCGGTTGATGATGGAAAGGAAGCTTTAAGATACGCAGATTAAGATACGTAGATGCGAGGCGACGAAGCTCGGCGCTGCCTTGCGCCGTCCGAATTCCATTGGCCCAAGCGCCTAAGCTTTTGGTCATCACGATAAAGGAGAGTCACATGGAGATAAGAACCATCGGCCATCGCTTGTCGCAATTATGTAATTTTAAGGAATGAGGTAAGCTACTAGATTAGATAGCTAACGGTACCTCCAAGTGCCCGGCAAGCTCATCCCATCTTCCCCTAGAACACCACCAGAAAACATCAACATATAACGTACCAACCAACCAACTTTCCTACGAAGAAAATAGAAAAGGAACTCAAAGCAATAAATTGAAGGAAAAATTGTGGTAGCTTTCCAATATAAAGATGATTCCCCCCTTATTCCCTCGCGTACGGAGTCCACTCCCATAAAATCAAGCCCCCCCCCTTTAAGTTGCAAACAAAGCAGCGCAGCCAACTCGCCCGCCTCATACGATAGCCAGAGCATTCGCCGTGGTCGCTATTCCTCCTAGAAGATTACACTCGTTAATACACAGACGCCAACATCAACTACTAGTTCGAATATTCAACATACCTATCACGTGGTTTGGCGCACTGGTGAGGAAGAATGTCCATCTCTTCCTCTCGGCACACTTGTCCGCGAGTTTCTCAAGGTCCCAGAGCTCGCCTATGGGACATCCCCAAAGAGCGATGAGCTTCTCGTGGAGGTAATAGTCTAACATCAGGTGAGGCATGTTAGTAATGCATTCCGACCCAAACATCTCGGAGTAGTAATCTTAACGTACCTTTATCCGTTGGCCACGCCTCGAAGGCCGGATGATCCCCTGCTACCCCGGAGAAGTAGGAATCATGCAAGAAATCAAGCATCTCCTCGCTCTGCTCTACGCCTATATACCGCTGCCCATCGGTATGATCCCACCGACTTTCCCCTAGGTGACGAGGCGCCCTCTCTTCATACGAGAGCGAGTTCGCGTTCTTGATGAAGCCAGATCTAACAAGCAAAATATCTCCAATCTGGACGTCACCTCCTTGTGCCGCGGGCCTCAGGTCAATCCCCTGCGCTTTCGCTACGTTTACAAGGTCCTTGTAAGTGATCTTGAAGTTGTCGTAATATACCGGCTTGATATTGTTTGCCTCGGCGTAGCGGGCATAGTCCAGGAGAAGACCTCTACCGGCAATACCGCGAGTAGCCCACGCTTGCATACCACATCTCGTCGAAGCGTTTTCGCCGTAGATGTCCTCAAACCTTGTCTATATCAGGAGTTTAGGTCATCTGATTCAAGATGACTTAGTAGATACCCAGGTAGGTAAAACTGACCTTGTTATAGAAGTATCCCGAAGAGAAGTGCGAAAACTAACCAGATTAGTATTGATAGCAACCACTAGCTCCCTAGTTCGTAGTTCAAACTTACGTGGCGGAATCCATCCCACTGGGATGTACTTTGAGGGTTCATTTCATAAGTGTCGTCAAATCCAATATGACCCACGGGATGAATATGATGTTTAAAAGCCATCCGATGGTAGCAGGGTGGACTGACTTGGTCGAACGGCAAGCTAACGAAAGTTAGTAATAGGTTCTCTATCCTCTAACCAAATCATTTCCTCAAAATATCAAGAAACGTTGCTGACCCAAGAGGAATGGTCTCTCCGGAGATGACCGTTTCTAACGCCTTCTTGACCCTTTCGGGGGTTTGCAGATTCAATCTGCCCAGCTTTGAGCGGCGTCAGTGAGCATTTCCCAGTCCCGTTTATCTCAAGCGAGGGGCCACAAACTTCGTCGTCACTTCCCCATATCCACGCCGAGTCTTCAGGCTCGCCATCCTTAGGTCGTAAATCCTTTCTCAGAGGAAGGTCCATGATAGACGGTAGTGATATAATTCTTAATCTTGATACTTAGATTTATAGTACTAATAGGAAATAGAGAAAGGAAGGAAGGTAAGGTGGAGAGGGCGAAATATATAGGTCACGTCGAGGGGAAATTGTGGCTTAAGTAGAATTAAATTGACTTAATAATTCTTTTTAATTTTAAAAACTATAATCTCCTTCCATTTATAAAAGTAAACACTTTCAGGTATAAAGTATTAACTTAATTCAATATCGAGTTCATTTTAAACATTCGATATATTATAAAAGCTATTAAATTATTTGATTTATGAATAAACGATTTATTTTTATTTTCATATGTTCGAACCCCAGTTTGCTTCCCCGTATCTTTCCCCGCAAAGTAGATCCATTATTGTTAAAGCTACGGAGCATTAGCGCTCTCCACCAAGAACCACTATCCTCCCCCATCCTTTATCCACCTATTATTATCCTTCACCATAGGTCGCTTCCCCTCATGAGGTAACGTAACCGTAACCTCGGAGATGCTTTCGGATCGATACGATGCTGACGACATACCTCTGTATGAAATATAGGATCCTACAGATTTCCGACGCTATGACTGGATTAGTTTTGGGATCGATTCCCCCATACCAATATTCAGATAAGCTTCCAGACCAGCTATACTCGAATGAACCCTCCCGTTGGAGATCCCGATGCTACAAGTCCCGTGACTCCTTGGTTCTACAATTCATATCCACCTTAACTAACAGAATAGAGGAACCATTGATTCCCGCCGCAGTTCAATCCCCACGCATTTATAACTAGTAGATCCTTGGGGTAGAATAATTGCCCGGGGCTGACAAACCGGACAACTCTTCTCGCTGGATACAAACGTAACACACGGTGAAAATTGGGGGGTCCGGTAAAGCGAAGTAGCACGAAAGATATCACTCAAGGGGACGCGTAGCCTGCTGGGGGCGAGAACTCACACCGTATGCCAATACTAACAGTAGTGTCAGCGTTACGACCTTAGGTAGCAATATCTACTTATTCTAGATGATCCCTTATACTCGGGAGTCTCAAGGAGATCGGTAGATAAATATCCTCATTTACTTAGATTTCCAAGAGATAAATTATTTAGCGATATGTAATTCGTTCTCACCCAAGATCTAAGTACCTATTGCTTTTATTTCGACTACCAGATAACCTCGGCATCCCACTGTTTGTAGATCCGTAGTATTATTCGTCTAGTGAGCATATATAAGTATTCATAACATGCCCGAGAATAACGAATTCACGGCTACCAAGGCTATCCTTATATGAGCGACTTAGATAGTCGAGGATATAAAAGTCTTCGACATGATTTACTAGCGTTGGCTACGCATCTACAGTTGTACGTGCCGAGGCTGGATACTTGCCAACGCATACCGTTTGGAAGCGATGGATAGATTGTATTATGGCTATTGGATGAATAGTGGCCTGATGACATGTATCTCATACGCATTAACTCCCAACATACATTCGTACGGCGCTTAGAGTGGCCCGAGACTGAGGTTATATACCCAACCGACTCCTCCTTCGAAAGAAGAAGGGGGACGAACCATGGCTCTTTGGACGAAAGAGAATTATTAGATAAATTGATGAATTTTACGCTCTTCTCTTCAGTCCTTGTCACACCCCAGGAACCGCATACTGATTCAGCAAGCGGTTGGTGATTATTAGGTCAATAAGAACCAGAATGCAGTTGTCGTGTTGCGGACATATGAGACATATGCCCTTGTCCTCATTCAGGATATATACCTAGGTCTTCGGCTTCGACATTTTGATAGCTCGTGCAAAAACGTAGTCCTTTCCCTCACTAGAACCCATTAAAAGAGTTTTCAAGCACCGTAATATGTTATCGACCACCTCGATTCGCCCTTAGTTGATCCGAGAGATACATTGATGGTCTTCACTTGGAAAGGGCGCAACGTAGTATTTGAGTAAAATACACCACCCACAAAGTGAGAAACTATTAATCACATTTCACGTTTGCTGAAAGTATCTCTTAAATTGTAATTAGGTAATAGACGTAATTAATCATATAAATTAAGGCTACTAATGAAAATTTCACCTAGCCCTAAGTTCTTGGAAACTAAAGGACATCCACGGCCTAATCGTGCGATCCACATTCAACGCCTGCGAATTCAGCGCTAGTGGGGAAAACTAAGGCTCATACCCTAGGTTTGCTATAAAATCTTATCCATCAGTAAATATTTTTCATCTAGAACATCCGAATTGGTGTAGTGGCTAACATTTGGTGCTCTCATGATTGTCAACTAGTAACTTGAGTGATCCGCCAGGCCCGGGGTTCGATTCCCCGATTCGGAGGCAGAAGTATTTTTTTCCATATGTTGTTACTTTGGGTCAATATTGGTCTCCTTTTGGATTCTCACGTTGTATGGATATATAAGAACTATGTTCTCTTTTTCTGACCCACTAGGTATGATGACTGGGGTAGGAGGTCTGCTTCCTTGGGATGTCCCGTGCAGTACAGTTCTTCTCTCTTTCTCCTTATGGCTAACTCGCGATATTAGACCCCTTTAAGGCTGTCATATCTCGAAGGAGAACTCCATACATCACACTTCATTACGTTAGCTCACACATGCCTCTTGGAATGATATTCGGGGACAATAAATACTGCAAACGATATTTCGTAACGGATCTTCGCTGATAATTACATGGTAAACCCTATGAGCTTGGTCCATTTGAGCTAGGTCTGAAATAAAGGGGGAGGACTTTCCTCTAAACTACTATTTTAAAATAGGGGTTGTGCTAAACCTTGGTTAGGTACCTAGATATGTTCTCTTAAATCACCCGTAGCGAAGACATGAATGGACTTGGATTGTATCACGAGCAGAAAGAAAACTTGGTGTCATCCAGGTACCTGATATAATAAAGTCGCTGTATGCTTTGATTGATCTGAACTCCGTTGTCTAGGTAACGTTATGTACACCGCTTGCTGTCTCTTGATTTACCTAGGTACCTACCTGCCTACCTAGGTACTTTATGTGGAAATACCCGGGTTGCTGCCAGTCCTTGGATGACTCCTTCCACTGTCACCATCTTGAAATAGCTCTTCAATGGGTGAGTCAGGTAACCCCCCGGGTTCTTTTTGTGTCGCTCAACACGGACACTTATCAAAATAGGCGATATGCTGTCAAGTACCCGGCATATGAGGAAGCAACGGAGAACAAACGTACCAGTGCCAAAACTACCATGTACCTACCAAAAACACCCCGCGTGTCGTCGATTTATGGTATGTGCAACAAGAAATAGCACTTGTGCAGTGCCCATTTTTTGCGGCTCTCAACAGCCACCCCAATCACCGGTCACTCCTGCGCAACAACATCGCCCTAGGTCGATACCGACAAGTCAGTCAACTACTGACCGGTCGGCGCCACGGAATCTGAAAGATTGCCAGGCAACTGACAAACAAGGCTCTTGAGGAAAAAACTTCTCCAAGAGCATGAATCAGAGACCTCTTTCTTTCCTTCCACAAACAACGCACCCACACCTCTACACAATTTCGTACCGCGCATCCACTCGCAATTTATCGCGCCCTTCTTTCTTACCAAATCCTCGCATCTGAGCGGACGCATACGTTTCTCCTCTTTTAGATATACTGTTTTCCCTTCCAGTATTTTCTGGTGTTCGCTATTTTGGCCAGGCCACCCTTTAGGGTCGCGCACTCCCCTATAGCCTTCGTTAGATCAACGAGAAACAACATAGAGCCTTCCATAAGTAGAGGGAGGTACAGCCAACAGCAAGGATGTGTCATTTCGAACGTTGGCTTTGTAGCCAATGCCAGGGCGCTTACGTCCTCTTCCATTTCCCTTGTGCGGATCACTCCGAAGGAGCGAACCATGAGCAGGAGCGTTGCGAGAGGCTCATCTCTCCGCGCTACTGTTTCCCCTGCTCATCAGAGGGCTGGCCGCGCCCTCGACACTTGAACATCGTACCGCCGGGCGCGCTGGGGCAATGGGGATCCGATCAGACCGTCCTGACTGGTATGATGCGAGCCAGGGTGACGAAATGTCAGAGCGGCACTACTCCGAAAGTCTATAACATGTGGTTGTCGCTCGATGATAACGGATTGGTGAAAATAGCGCCGTTCCCTTCAAACCACCCGGCATTGAATAGCGAATCTACCCTGTCTCATTTCACACAGCATCTTTCTGAGCCGAAGACCGTCGTCAGATTTACTCCGATCCATAGTGAGCAAGGCCGTCAGGTAGGAAACTGGCCGGCCGAAGCATTTGAATATACCTCGGAGGAAAAAGCCGTCAAGCGCGATGCTGAGAGACGGGCCGGGGCATGTGGAACAGGGGGAGCGGCTATGGGATACGCGCAAGAGAACACGACACCGGGATACCTTTCTCCCTCTTCAGCTTCTAGTTTGCCCTCCGATACACCCCCCTGGCGTACTGGGTACAGCTGGGATGACGACAACCTAGGGAATATCGATGATTTCTTTATATCGCAATCCGATAAAGCAAGCTCCGGTGAAAATTCCAAGGGAAAGCAGATCGCGTCCCCGACCGATACCCCGGGGTCCTACGCCGCGACTACGACTAGCAACGAACGCATCAATCGAGGCATGGGTTCTTCAGCCACGACTCCTACTTCCCCAACTGCTACATCGATTTCTGACACTGACGCTACAAGCGTCACTGATATATTCGAAAAGAAGGGTGAAATTATTCCAAAGAGCCCCTCGAAATTTTCTAAGGACCACGTACCAGCGACCAAAGTTGTTCCCGTCATCCCCATCGTTCCTATCACTGCTTCTTGTACGGCTTCGACTCCAGCGGGATTGTTCGTTGCAAAACATACTACCACTCCAACCGCATCGGCGACACGAGGCGCAAAGACGAATGAAGAAGACACCGGCGTCAAGGCAAAAGCCGACGTCCTTAAAACTGGCATCGCCGGTTTAGATAACGCGTCTGCTCTATGCGAGAAGGAGAAAAACGGGAAGCAGAAAGAACAGCGGAGACTGCCTGCCCTCTATAGCCAGGTCGTCGCAAACAGTATCCCGTCCCGTACGGCCTCCGCCGGTAGCCTCCGCTATGACCCCACATCCGCTCCGACGCAGTCGCAAATTCCACGATCCCTCAAAACAGAAGGCGGAAAGAAGGACAAGTCTATTGACGAGACGTTCGCAACCGCAAACTTCAAGGGGACCCCATCCGGAGCCCCAAAGCCGCAGAGCAAGCCAGCCCTCTGGAGTAAAGTTGCCGCGGGCGGTGTCACGTCCGGCGCCGCTGTTTCCGCTCCGCCGCAGCCATCGCGCCTACGTCCTGCTGGGTCGGAGGGAGATAAGCGTGATACAAAGCCCGCCGGAAACCTGACAGGGACGGTCAAGAAGACCGGACTCGAGCACCCAAAGCCGCCAAAGCAATCCCTCAAGGCTGAGGTCGTCGCTTTTAGCACTTCGCCCGTCGACCGATCTACCAAAGTCCAAAACCGAGTTGAAGACGCTCCCAGTAATCAGGAGGCTAAAAAGGAGTCTGGAATCGATGAAGTTGCTCTCAACGGAAAATGCAAGAGTCTGACCCCAGAGATACAGAAGGAATCACAAAAGAAGCCACTTTGCTGGGCCCAAGTCGCCGCGGGCCGCTCATCATCTTTCGATATTGCGTCCGCATCCGCTGCGCCCACAGACTCGTCCGGGGCACCCCCTGAACGTGTTGTACACGGTGTCGAGAAGCATAGCGGAAAGATAATCCTCAAGAAGCGTACCAGGGAGAAAGCCGCCGTGCAAGATGACGGTAAGGCGTCTTCCCCGGAACAAAACCGCCAGCCGAGCCTATCCTACTCCAACATCCTCCATGGCAGCACTCGGCCCAGCTCACCCCCTTAGCCGTAATTTCCCCTCTTCCTCTTCCCCTCTCTCGACCCACAATAGAAGTTACCAGAGGCCAGATGTCGCACGCGGGAACTAGGAAATTGGAGAGAGTCGAGGATGCTATACAGTGAACGAGCAGTCGGATGGCGGTCTGAAACCCTGGACTTTTACCTCCGGGGAAAGTGGACACGATGCGGTTTGCTGCCTACCTCATATATACGGTCCACGCATACGCGGCCAATTTCTTTCCTTTTCTCTCACGCGCCCTATCCATCTGCATATCCTAAGCCAGGGTATCGCAAGGCCTTGTGGACCCGTAGCTCCAAGAGCTCTAGCAACTTTTCGCACCAGCACCTTTGAATCGCGGCCCGCCTATATAGGTTGCCCACCGCCTCGCCACGAACGGCTGATGAAGCAGGCCCAAACTCGGCGGAGCTTTTGCTCCGGTTACACAGTTTAATTCCCGTTGACGCGTTCAAGAGGATAACTAATGATAATACTAATTGAGAAGAAATCGAAAAGGAAAAAAAAAGTTTCAAAATGTTAGAAAATCCAAAAAAAAAAAGAAAGGAGACAGAACATGAGGGAGGGTGATCGAAATAAAGTGGCTTTCTGTGGTGATGGACCTTTCCATCCACGTCGCCGATATTCGATATCCGCGTTAGTTTCTTCGTGCAATAGATAGACTTTACCTAGAAGGTAAATCAATATGATTTTTCTCCTTGACCCCACTGAACAATTAGTTGTAAATGATGCTATTCCGAGTCATTGCACTACTATGAACCACGGCAAATCAACTCGTTACAGGTTTGGTAACTTCTATTGTTGATGACTCACCTGTGGCACTAAAGCAGGTTGGGAAATTAATCGGTCTCCAGCAAGCAACGTCCGCGTGTCCCGCTCTCACAAGCCGGAAATGACGCGGATGTTTTACGACATTAGACAGTAAGAGTCTTGCTTCTGAGGCAGCAATGTGGATCGTACCTAATCCGAGAGGAACGAAATCCGAGTGCGCCACCGGAATGTCGTCCAAGATAGGGGCAAATGTAACATGCGGTTATACGTACGTTTCATCCCGAAATGCCCTGTTTGCAATATGACAACTATCAAAAACACGAATGGGGAAAAACACCCAGACTAATGTAGGTAGTCCCGCGGCCAAGGCACGTAGTTGTGAAATCGGGTTGCGTGATGGTGCTTCGTCGTCGACAGATGATCGACGGTCATGCCATCATGCTCCGGAGTCCGAGCTACCATCAACGAACGACTGCCAAGGGCATCATCCATGTACAACTGGAGAGGCAACCGATGACACAGCAAGTTTGCTCGTATCCGTACTGCCTGCTGACGAATTCTGCATGTTATTTCTAAGCAACTCCATAAAGCTGATAGAAATCTGGCATCTTCGCGTCCGGAAGAGCAGGCTGTCGTCGCCGAGTGGCAAAGGGGGGCACCTCCCGCAGCTGCGACATGAAGTCGGAATTGAGCCGACCGGCGGGGTCATGTGATGGAGGAGGGGGGGAGCATCAGCCACAGCATGGCTGATGACACGGCCTGCATGAGAAGAGCCAGGGGGGGTTTATCGTTGGTGCGAGAAGAGGGGCGAATCTTCCCGAAATGTCCTCCAACTCTCAACAGCGGCGATAGCGGATTAGCGGGCGACGCCTGTTCCGAGCGGAAATTGACGCATTGACGAGCCACGAGGCTCCTGCCCTGCCGTCAGCTCGGGTTCGCCTAGTTGCCTAATATCCAGGTAACTCCGTAAAGAGGCGCGATCGCCGGTGATGGTCATGTTGCCGCGTTCAATTGACGAACCAAACACGACATCCGAACTTCGTTCCCAAACCGCCGCCCGTTCTAGCCGGTGAAGCGGGAAAAGGTCGAGAAGCAACCACTACCTACTTATTCGGTATGTCTTTGTCACTAGGGTATAGGGAAGTGATATCCGCGGTTTGAGACGCATCGTGGCGAACGAAAATACGTTGCTGTTGTTCCAAAGCCGATGAGAGGAAGAGTCGGTCTTTTACGGCGGAGGTGGTAATGTTCGTTAAGTATCCAACCCGAAATCAACTTTAGCCTGGCTCATAAAGGTGCTTTTTGCGGCTTAGTGACCCCCCAAAGCCCCTAAAACCTAAGACGATCTTGACTATACGGTTGACTATACGCTCGACTACCAATGACATATCGGGGAGTCGAATCCGATCCTTAGGATGTATAGGAAGTGGGACCCTCCACATCTAGGTGTAAACTCACCGACACGGGTCTAAAAAAAACTGGATTGTCTGTTAGGGCACGATCTTTTTAGAATGGTATTTATTAGCCGAGCCCGCCAAAGAGGGGAAAGTAGGTGACGGGGGGGATAATGACGGAATATGTAGCTAATGTTGTCTAGAAGCCCTAGGGCGATAACGTATACCACGTCGTACTGAGATAAGATTAATCTCGATGACTTTAGTAAGGGCTCCGTGGTTATGAATCGAGATCGAAAAGCGTCCAAGGTGGGTTTTCCCGATATTAACGGCGCTGGCGGTGCGCGTAGAATTGAGCAAAAGACTTGTCTCCTCGGCATTTCTAAGGGAGTAAAAGATTCGCGGCCTGAATGTGGACATCCATTGAGATATCTATCTATCGTCTATCAATGTCTAGGCGGGTGAAATGCTCCTGGCTTGGCGCAAAGCGCCAACCGGTTCGAGCCGCTATTCGATTAGCAGTAGCCCCGGCCGTTTGGATGCGGCGGAGCGTGGAACACAAGCTCTTACGGTTACATTCAGCGGGTTGGTTGGGCATGAAGCATACCCCTACGTTTCAGGCCGAGATATACGGCGACTAATGAAGGAACCGATCAGTGCGAGTAATGGGAATTGCGCACATATCTAGAAGTTGCGTATGTATGTTTCCAATGCGGATCGTGGGGATCTGATGTGGGAACATCCCAAGGGACCAAGGGGGCCCAAGATGCATAGACGCGGGTGTGGGGGATTCTGATCGTTCTCGAAACGGTGGTCCCCCTTTCTGCTCAATCCTCGCTCAAGCGAAAGGGTCCGCTCGGCAAGGGACTGGATCACTATCAACCATGCGGCGGGATTATCTGCATCACAGACGCCACGTGCCGATACTAGCTGTCAAATAACGATGCCTTAAATGGTAGACGCAAAAGATTGGCGTCCGTAAACACCGCGGATACTTAGAGCAGGACGCCCAAGCTTAAAGAAAGAATCCCCAATCAACGACGACGGACGGCGACAGACGTATAAGGCTGTACTAGCATCCTTTTGCCGATCGTCGCTAAGCTCCTAGCACCAGCAGTAAGCGTCATGGATTTCCGAGACTCCGCAACCGCGTCGCTCTCGCTAGGTACGCAGCTAGAACGGAATAATCAGGAGACGTTTTAAACGAGACGAACGCTGGAACGTTCTGTCCACTATCTACCAACGACGAACTCGTCCGATTCGAATTCGTCTATGTATAGTGCAAGATCGGTCGAATTGATCTGGAATGCGCGCGAATCACCTGACAGCGGTCGAAGTCCGAGAAAAAAGTGCTGCTCGCTGGGACTACTAACAAGGTAAGCGCCGCAGATCCATTCTGGCCTATCACATGCATTCCGGAGCGTTTGCTCCGACTCACTACAGTAGTAAATACTATGCCCCCGTTAAGCTGTGCTGCTGGATTAGACAGGCACAAAAAAAAAATAGGTAAAGGTAGGCAGGCAGTAAAAGTGTACTGCCAAATTGTAAACAGAAAATGCGAATCCCCCTTCCTGTACAATTCTCGGGGTTGTCAGTTACGTATTCCCATGACCAGCAATTGCCACGGGAGGTTTCATCAGCAGCGCATCAGCGGTCAAATGTGCTTTTTTGGTTCGGCGGTGGCGAGTCCAGCAGTCGTGTTACAATACGCTCCTGGGCGTGCCAGTCCTATTTCTGTACTCGAAAGCCACACCACCATCTAATGAGCCACTTTTATACGGATGGTATGCCAAATCAACAGTTGTCGTCGAGACATTCGTCCTTTCAGGGACGATCCATAATCCGGTGTTCTTTGCAATTCAGGGCAAAGACCCAGCCTGCAACTTTAATGTGCACTGAGCACACCGCAGAGTGCCCTGTCTGCGGGAAGCGATATCTCATCTATGTCGAGTTCTGCAAAGACTACCATCCTCCATTGTTACGGTGTCCTAGGGGAATAACTGAGAAGAACGAAGACATGCAAGAAGGAAGATGCCCCAGCCCAGTTTGCCCTTTCAGTCGCACCGGCGGTTGCAATGTCAGTTGATTCAGGGGAGGTGCTTCTCCGACGGAGCCCGCGACTTCAGCCCGGGAGAGCATCTTAAATCGGACCCGGCCGGTCAGAGCTTCTCCCCTCCGACGCCTACCTCAACAATCTGGTCGATTCCTTGGTACTCGGGTACCTCGAAGTCATACTTCCTAGCGATCGATGGAGTGATAAAGCTGCTGGTACGTCAGCCACAGGACTTTTCCCATGTCGCATGAAAATAACTTACCGGCCGCCCACGAAATGACGGCCTTTGAAGTACTTGACTAACGGCTTGGGAGCTGTCAGACTGATCAAGAAGTCAGGGTTGAACTTGCTCCCCAAGCCAGACTCGGGTGGTCCTGTTTCAATGTTCCAAGACGAGGGAGCGTCAACGGAGGTCACAGGAAGCTTGGTGTCTTCCAGAGCACGGATCACCGCAGGAAAAGGCTCGCGGACCTCGCCCGAAAAACTGAACCCTTGTTTTGGATGAGCTTAGTACCTTCGAAAGAACCGATGATGATACATACCGAACACCGCATCCACTACGTGGTCCGTCGATTTGATTGCTGCTGGGAAATCCTCGACGAACGGAACCTCAAGATCTTCTAGCTGCTTAGCAAGACGCTGTGGGGGATAGTTACGATTAGCATCTCGGACGATGGAATTGATTTTGTCTGGGCAGGGAAAAAGGAACACGACATAGACGCATTGCGATCCGCGATTCGGGTTCGGTATAGATGGGTTTGGAATACACGAGGAGAAACGAAGTATAATGTCAGGAAATGACGATGGGAAGTGAAACTTGTACTCCAAAAAATAATCGGAAAACTACAGGGCAGCGGAGAATCACTTGTGGCGTGATGTGGTGTAGTGTGATTTGATGAAAATAGAAGGTGTCCTAAGATAGTATATGACGTTTGCCATACCTGGTAGAGCTCATTTTTGCTGCGTTTCGGGTAGTAAATGGTTGGCTGATATCCATAATGACGGAGATGACGAGCTGCAACGAGGCCGTCGCCGCCTTTTACCTATTAAAACGTGCTCGGCAAAGCGGGGGAGAAAAAAATCTCACCATTATTGCCTGGGCCGCAAGCTACCAGCACTCTTTTGCCTTTGCTGGGAGGATGGACTCGGTAAACTGCGAGGTAGCAGCTGTTAGATAGCCATTAGCCACCCGTCGGCTATATTGAAGTACGTGCCAACTTGTGAGACTGATAAGCCAGCAAGCTCCATGAGCTGGTCGATCGAAAAGGCGCCAGTGCTCATAAGCTCTTTATCAAGAGCTGTAGCCGCCTTCGCGGACAATGTCTATGGCAGTGTAAGTGGATTTCCAGCACGGGTACAGTTACATATTGAGCATCTGACGAACCTTGATAGCCATGGCTTTCCTTATAATAATCAAGCTCAGACCAGCGACGATTAGCGATTATTAGCGAGGGAGTTAAGAGAATTAATCAAAAAGTTTGAGAAAGACTGGGGGAGTTGATTGAAAGGTGAGAGAAGTTTAGTTGGTCGACTGACATCACTAAAGGGAAGCTGTGATCTGAATTGTGGCTTGCCATTGGTCTAAGTGCCCTTTGCTGGGTGACTAAGCCGGAGGTCGACTCCGATTGGATAAGACGGAGAAAACACTTTCCAGGTCCGCTAAAAAATTGTTCCAGCTGAACCTTAGAAGGTCCAGTAGGTACAGCGGAAATTGCCCAGAGGTAATCGCGTGCGACGTCAAATTCAGTGCGATAAGATCCTTGTAAGAGGTATCTTCAATTCTTAAAACCTACAACTACAAAATAGCGAAACAGCCATAATGGTCGTCAAGATTCGGTTGGCGCGTTTCGGGCGCAAGAATGCCCCCTTTTATAACATAGTCGTCGCCCATGCCAGGTCAGTTGGTTCTCGCAAGATACCCGAATTACAGCAGCCGTGTCCTACTGTATATACGGCTGGTGCCGGTATCGAACTGACAATTCTTACACCGATATAGAACGGCAAGGAACAGCAGACCACTCGAGGTCATTGGCACATACGATCCCATTCCGAAGCCAGATCCGTACGATGACTCGGGGAAACTGCACAAAGACATCAAGCTAGATACATCAAGAGCCAAGTACTGGATTGGTGTCGGCGCGCAACCAACAGACACTGTTTGGAGGCTGCTGTCCATGGTACGAGAGAGATTATCTTTATATCAACATCGACCACCCTTCGCATTTCAGCCTCGTCGTCTCCGCGCAAGCATAAGACAATATGCTCTGTCCGTATGCTAACTGAATCCCGCGCCAGCTTGGCATTTTAGAACCCAAGTATCGAAATACCGAACCACGAACCCCGCCGCCTATGCCTCGCGAATTCCAAACCGATTCTAAACCGCAGGAGTGAAACGGCAGCATTGGCACATCTACGTGCGTATAGACTCCGACCACGATTCGGATCTTCATACGTATTGCGATAGAGAAGCGGGATATAGAACAACCGCTTGTGGCACGAATTCGCCCATATTAGGTGATATAGCATAGGGCGGGATACGACATGCCCATCGAAGCCGCGGCCCTACCTAGCATGTACATATCGCGAAGCAGGAGGGTTTACTTCGACGTATCTTCGGAGACCGTATAACCACTGCCAGCTCGGATCTTACGTCTGTTGAGACGATTGGGCAATATGTATGATGAATAATAAAAAAATGAACAAAGCGGCCCCATCTCCATATGCGAATTCATAGCGCCTCATAAACCAAGCAGCTATCGGTACACCGAGGTCGATCTTTTTAGGGAGGCAATCGTACTTTAAGAGACCCTGGCCCAAAAATCAGATATCATGACAGTGGACAGCCGATGAACCAGTCATTGTCATCAACAAGTTCAAGGTTAAAGCTTAATCCCTAACTCATAGGTTTTATAAGAGCCTCTATAACGAAGTAAGAGGGCACTAGACTCTCCTAACCCTCGACATATGCTACTGGAGGCACTTCAACTGTTTGCTTTCCGCGTAGGACGGCGCCGGCTTCCCTGATAGTAGAAAGCTGGCACTCCCCAGAGCAGAATCATCACTTACAGACGTCTAACTTCACAACTGGTCCTTCCGGTAATCTCCCAATGATACATTATGGCGATGGATTCATTCGTAGAAAAAATACATGGCGTAATCATGTATCAGTCCACCAGACTACTTCCCGCGCCATATAAAATCCGTCCGGCGCCGCACTTATCTCTAAATATTTCTCGCCAACACCAAAAGCACAATTTAGGTTAATGCTTCAACTCATATAAGCCGCTCCAACACGAACAGCCCCCCACCCCTAATCGAAGGCTCCAAGCGCGCACGAGTAGAAAGAACAGGCCACACCAGCGTTATAATGCACATATCTCGTAGCGGCAGTCATTCCCCTCTCAACTTAGGTCCAGAACCTGATGCGCCTGCTCAAAGCACCGTACCAAGCCAAAACGCGGAAAGCAGCCTCCCTCCCATCAAGATAGCTCCATCGCTCACGAGCTAGCCCTCACCCCATTCACAGCCGTCGCATTAGCATCAGGCACCAACACCCAATCCTTCACACTGCCCTTCCAATCACTAGTCCGTATATCCCTTATCCGAACCAGCACAACGCGCACCTCCTCGCCCGCAACGAAGCACTCCCTGCCGCCGTCCTCCGCCGGCAGTCCACCACGGCCGCCGTTGTTAAACGCGACGCCGCCCTCGGAGTCGAACGTGTTGTTCTCGAGGTGCTGGCTGCGGTAGAACGCCTCCTCGGCGGAGCCGCGGGGCACGAGCTCGGCGGTGCCGTTGATCGTCGCGCTGATGCTGGATATGGCGCTCGTGTTGAGGTTCAGGAGGAGCGACGCCAGGCTCGAGCGGTGCTCCGGGCCGGGCGAGCCGCCGGACATGCGGCGGCCTTGAGTCGGTGGGCGGTGGGAGACCCCTGTGGTTGAGTGAGTGTGTGTTTCTTTTTTTTCCCTAGTTGTATTGCCCAGGAGAAGGAAATACGAAAGAATAATAACTTCAGTCAAGAGGGTCCTCACAGTCGTGGACTAGTAGCGAGACGTTGGGGTTCACGATGAGGTTGTTGGCCTTCTTAGACGAAGGGTTCGTGGTCATGATGATGACGGGTTCGGGGGAGTATTGCGAGGAGGGGATGTATGTATAGTTCATCAGCGACACATGGGGCTGGTTATCGGTACATGTCGCCAAGTGAAGCTACGTCGGCGGCTTTGGGTCAGCAGGCCTAACTCCACGATAGGCAAGAATCGATTACGCAGACGTACGAAGCGAGCATTTTCGAGGCATTGTACGACCTCCGGTGGGAAAGAAGTAACTAATTGTTTGTGGGTGTCGCCGGCGGAGGCTTCGTGGTTGAGAGCTATCTGCTCCATTGTAACCGTTCCTAATAAGAGCTTTAGTTCAAGGCCGTGAAAAGTCGCCAGATGATGGAGGGGGTCGAAGTTGCGATCCTATCAGATGGCCCGTAATGACGTTGGAGTTTGGAGCTGAACCCCCCTGGAAAACCCCCGCTGAGGCTAAGCCTGGAGCTTGGGCCATAACCGCTAAAGGGGGCTGAAGAGGATAGAAGGTTTAGGTACCTTAAGAACCGCGGCTTTTCGCGGGGGTGGGCCCGCTTACTTACGGCTCTCATCGAGTCTCACTTAAGAACGACGCCGTGGAACGAATCGAGTTATCTTCTTTCCTTCTCTCGTCCCCGTCTCATACAATATACCCAATTGCTCACATCTCTATATCATAGGGGAGTCTTTCTGTTATGATCTACATTAGGACCACAAAATGCGTTCGATCAAGCCTAGACATCTCCGCAGGGGTCCATTCCCCCGCTATCTCTCTACTTCTAGTTCCCCCATACAACCTCAAATCACCCCTATAACATCTTTGCTAATTGCTAATCGCGGCGAGATCGCGTTGAGAATTAATAAGACAGCCGAGCGTCTCGGCATAAAAACTACCACATTATATACCGACCCGGACGCCAGATCCCAGCACGCCTCTTGCTCGCCCCATTCCATCAACCTCGGTGCCGCCAATGGGTACCTCGACGGCGAAAGGATAGTGAAATTAGCCAAGCAGCACGGTATTCAGGCACTCCACCCTGGATATGGCTTCTTATCAGAAAACTCGGCCTTCGCTAAGAGGTGTGAGCAAGAGGGGATCCTCTTTGTCGGTCCACCCGCCCAGGCCATGGCGGATATGGGAGACAAGGCGCGGAGCAAGGAGATCATGACTAAAGCCGGAGTACCATGCGTGCCCGGCTATCATGGAAGCGAACAGGGCGATGCCGAACTACTCGAGCATGCGAAGAAGATCCAGTTTCCCGTGTTGCTTAAGAGCGTAAAGGGCGGCGGTGGAAAGGGCATGCGTATCGTGATGGAAGAGGGCGAATTTCTCCAGCAGTTGAAGAGCGCACGCGCGGAGGCGAGAGCTTCGTTCGGAGAAGGGGGCGAGGTTATGCTGGTCGAGAAGTACATCGTGCGGCCCAGGCATGTCGAAGTCCAGGTATTCGCGGATAAGCACGGCAATTGCGTCGCTCTAGGAGAAAGAGACTGCAGCGTACAACGGCGGCATCAGAAGATACTCGAGGAGTCGCCCGCGCCTGACCTAGACGATGTCACAAGGCTGGACCTATGGGAAAAGGCCAAGACGGCTGCGTTGGCGGTGGGTTATGTAGGCGCAGGAACTGTGGAATTCATCTTCGACAAGGACACGGGGGACTTCTACTTCATGGAGATGAACACCCGACTCCAGGTAGAACATCCCGTCAGTGAGATGGTCACGGGGACGGACCTGGTGGAATGGCAGTTCCGAGTCGCGGCCGGTGAGAGACTGCCGTTGACGCAAAAGGAGATCATGGACAGGATACACGAGAGGGGGGCAGCCATAGAAGCGAGAATATACGCTGAAAGCCCCGAAAAGGGGTTCCTACCTGACTCTGGGAAGCTTGTTCATCTTAAGACCCCCAAGGTTGACGAAGACGTGCGAATAGATGCCGGTTTTGTTGAAGGTGATACAGTCACCGAAGCTTACGACGGAATGATCGCAAAACTCATCGTCAGAGGCAGAGACCGCGAAACCGCCATTAGGAAAATGGAGCTTGCGCTACGCGATTACGAAGTTGTGGGCTTGAGCACCAATATTGAATTCTTGAAGCGCTTGTGCAGATCGCCAGCGTTCATACAAGGAGATGTGGAAACGGGCTTTATCGAAAAGTGGAAGGCAGAGCTCTTTGATCCCGTGGTAACGAAGCCCGAGGTCTACGTACAAGCGGCGCTAGGCCTATTCGCTTCTCAGCACGCGAATGCTAGCTTACCTCATGGAGAAAGCCTTGGTTTTGGCTCGAGCGGCAATGGACGGACCTTTTCTTTCAAGTCGCTCGATGCGTTAGATCAGAAGGAAGGGGAGGTTGTGAATGTCACCATCACGCAAAAGGGCCAGAATCTGTTCGACGCCCAAGTTGTACGAAAAGACGAGGACCCTCATGTCTTCGAAAATCTAGTCTCTTCGCCTATTCCGACTACTGACAAAGCCAGCCTGGTAACCTACTTCCCCCATGCGCAGGTTAAGACGACCGTCGTCCAAGACCCCAACAACGACAACAAGATCACCGTATTCCAGCTCGGTGCCAAAACAGAGTTATCGCTAGTGTCTCCTACGTGGTATGAGAAGGCTCTAGGTCTTAAGGAAGTAACAGGGTCCGTCGCGGCCCCAATGCCTTGCAAGATCCTTAAGAATGAGGTCAAGGAAGGCGATAGAGTTACCAAAGGAGCTCCCCTCGTCGTGTAAGTTCCCTTCCCCGCGCAGCGGTTTGATGGACTTTGAAGTAAGCTCATATTGAATCCAGCATCGAATCCATGAAGATGGAGACAGTCATCCGGTCACCCCAAGACGGTGTTATTAAGAGACTAGCACATAAAGAAGGGGTAAGCTATTGTGTCCGACGAAACCCACACCTGCAACTACTAACGCGAGCGAAAGGATAAATGCAAAGCCGGAACTGTCTTAGTAGTATTTGAAGAGGAAAATACTGCGGAATAGAACTTAAGCGAATGAGGATATAGTATGGGGCCGCCCGGGACTCGATTTCATACACGCATAGTATAAGGGGTTCTATCTTCGCGGGGTTCATGGTGAAGCATTATTATCTAAGCACCTATATTTTTATGGGAAGCGCATTCATATTTCACGGGGCCTCATAGTAGCTCTATCTAAGGAGTAGTTGAAACTTGATGAAAGTTGATGATCGTGACTCCGTGACTCCGGAACTCCGGAGGGATTTCCACCTCCGAACCATAGTGGTATGCTTGGTACCTATTCAGGATATATAACACGGGCTCAGTATTAACCTGATGTACGATTAGCCGAATCATAGTTTATAGTATATATATACTAATAGCGATTGGATCGTGGTGGATGTCTACCATAGCTCACGAAAAGGCTAGACCCCTAAGTCGCATATATGCAAGTTCTAGAGATGGCGAATCATCGACCAGGGGTGAGAAAATTACGAAACGGTATTTATAAGAGAAGGACGCTAGAGATACAGCATCACACGAAAGAAGAGCCCGTTCGTAGTTCTCATGAGACGGCTTATGGGCGCATTCAACGTCCTGGCAACGAAGATATGACTAGTAACCTTCGACAAAAGGGGGTGGGCACAACCAACTCCTCTCAGCTTACACACGTTACATGTAGGTAGTCATAAAAATTTATCTAAAGCTACTAGGTACAAAAAAATAGATTACCTCAATGTAACTCGTAATATAACCTTATATGTAAGCATGATATTTCGACGACTTCACAAGAGCTACATCTACCGCTGACTACCAGGGGGACCAACAAGAGCCAGCCATGTTTCACCGCATATCCAACAGCCAAACCCCTAACAGCAAAACCCGGAAGAAACCCAGCAGTTTGTCTGATTCATCTCAAGCCGCCTCCTCGACCGAATTACAATCGAGTAGCAAAGTGCCTATACGACTGCCAATTGCAGGAGCAGAGGTAGGAGAGCCAAGCTATCCACGACTGGCTATTATAGATCTCCAAAACACAACATTGGCATAGCTACCTCCAATCCACCTACCTACCTACCTACCCGTCTCCCCAGACACCCACCCCGAAAGTGCCCAGACCAAACCGACAGCAGCCATCAACCTCAAACTTCTATTTACCCGTTCAGCCCTTACCTTCACCTACCTCCCTCCTCCTCGCACACACATACCACCCACAACGCAGCATACCCAACGTCATACCCAACCACCAGCCATCAGCGGCCCTCCAAACCCGAGCTTCGAAAGCCGACGGCCAAACAACCAGAGGCGGCTCGCCCTCCCAGCCACTAAGCGTGACGGAGCGTACGCCCCCCCTGGCCCGTAGGCGGGCGGGCGAGTGGGCGTCCAGCCAAGCCAAGCCAGGTTGCGCCATGGCGGTATCTTCAGACGCCGAGCTTCCGGGCGTGCGGCGTCCCCTTTTCTGTAGCTACCTACCTATCTACCTACCTACCTATGTAAGTGGGCGGGCGTACATTACCTTACCTTACCTTGCCTGCATAGTGGCCGTTGAAGAAAAAGAAAAAGGAAAAACAAAAGCCGGAGGAGAATGCGCGCTGACGTGATGTCTCAGCCCGGGTAGGTAAGTACTAGGTAGGTACCCAGCGCCATCGCGGCGCCCGGCTAGAGGATGCGTTGAGTTGCCCTACATATTACGTTGGTGCGTGAGGTAAGCGGTTAGGTAGTTAGGACAAGTAAACGTAGGTAGGTAGGTAAGTGGGCAATGGACGAATAGGTACCTATGTATGTCAGAAGATGATAAAAGGACATGACATACATACCTAGGTATCATATCATGAAAGCATAGGTTGGTAACTTCTATTCGCGCTCAGACATACATGCGCACATACGCACATATACATAGGCATAACATAGGACATATAACACACGTACATATAAACTCGTATACCTACCCTACATACTTACTTACTTACCTACCTTACGAATCCATCCCACAGTTCCAACAACTCAGGTACTCGGCTCGTGACGTGCTCTTCTCCATACAAGCATCTACCGACTTACATATCCACCTATCCCCGAACATACCAGCGCGAGCACCGCAGCTCGAGACCCGTTGTTGGAGGAAAATATCGATTAAAGCTGAAAAAGAGGACAATTCCCATGACCTCGAACGTGACTATGTATACATACCTACCCCGGACACCAGGCCCAGGCTAGACCTAATATACCGACATTACCTATCACCTTAGGTAGGTAGCAGCAATAGTAGTAGCGGTAGTAGTCCCCAGCCGTGGTTGCGGCTGACAGCATGCTACCCCCAAGGCTTCCCATCCTGTTCGTCTGCCGCTTTCCTGCCGCTAGGTAGATTGCTTGCTTTCTTCTTGGCTAGCTTGGCTGCTCGACAGCGTGCGTGCGTGCGTGAGTGCTCTGCTTTGCTTGCTTGCTTGCTAAGGGCATAGACATGGACATGGACATGGGAAAAAGGTCGTGCGCCGTGTAACACAATATACGGTCGACCTGCGAATAGGAAACAGCACCGGGCCCTACTAGCTGCAGGAATCCTCTCAATACGCCCGCCACCCGCCGTTGAGCTCTTACTTTTGCCCTGACCCCTGGAGCTACCGACTTGTCCTTGAGCTACCAGGTAGGTAGATGGATGAGTGAATTGATGGATGGATAGCACGGGACGGACGTAGGTACCTAAGGTAGCATGAAGTAGGTAGTGTGGAGAGGAGTAAAACTTACGTATAAAGGGTAAGTAACTGAGGTAATCTTGGTAGACGTATAGGCAGGTAAGTGGATATGTAGTGGGTAGGTAGCTAAGCTACCTGGTCAGGTATGTATATCTAAAGGTCGAACATGTAGGTAAGGTAGCTAGCTATAGCGGGGTCACGGCGTCACCGTCGCATTCCAAGGCACGCACCCCGCGGGCGGGATCGGGGACGAGCAAGGACAAAGCTAGAACGAGCAAACGTTAGGTAGGCATGTAGGTAACACCCGCGGCAGGAAATATACGACCCCGTCGAAGCACCTCCTTACCCGCCTCGCTCTGGTTGGCGAATGCGCGGACGGGACGTGCGAAAGGGCAGGATAGGTATGATCTGAGCAAGAAAAGAGATGGGAATCACAATATCTCATCATCGGGAGGACGTGACAGTGACTGGGGCCAGCGCGCTGCCCGGCGGGTGGCTAGATGTGCGCGATGCGTGTCTTGGAACCGGCTTGCGCACCTAGCCCATCCATTTCCTACCTAGTATCCCAATATCCTTCTGATCGGCGGTCCCACGGTGAAACGTGATTGGTCGCTCCTATTCAAACAAGCTTATTGCATATAATATTTATCCCCTGACCTGCTAAGGGGGAGGAGAAGGGGAGACGGGGCAGGCCATGCGATGCGCAGAAGCCGCAGATGAGGTAGGTTAGCAGAAGGGGGTAGGGGTTAGCGAGCGAGCGAAACAGCAGATCCTCGGGGTTTCGTCTGGCACCGCGATCCCCATCCATCCCCGGTCGGCGACCCAGAAGATCAGCGAACGCGGCTGTCGAAACGGCTGCGGTGGGTAGAACGGCCCGGAAGCGAGTGCAACGTCCCTTGTGCCAACAAAAAAAAAAAAGAAATCCCAGGGGTACGTAACATGCTTCGGGAATTAACTGGATGAATGGGGTCTCTGCCCTATTAGGGGTCTTGCCCGGGTGACGGAGGCAGAAGAGAAAATTTTCTTGTTTGCTTGCGCGCACAGCGACGGTGAGATGGAGTGCAAGGGGGGAGGAGACGAGGAGGAGATAGGGACGAAAGTTGGGTAGGTAGAATCGCTGGAAAGGTAGCGTGCTGGGAGATTGGCTCGGCATTGCGATATGGAAAAAAAGCTTCTAGGCGTGCTGCTCGCTGCGGGATTGCTGCAGGGCGATCCAGTCCGACGAATGAGGTATGCCGAGTGGAAACCGGCATAATGCGGATTATAGATGGAAGGGGAACTATCGGGAGATCCATCTCCTCACTCATCTTGACCTACGTGACAGGTCGCAACAGGGACATCGCTGCGGCCGTGTGTCGTCGAGCCTTGGTCGTACTGGCGAGCACGAATTTGGCTCGAATGCGACGCTCTCCCTTTCGTGTCTGCTCGCGGGAGGTAAGACGGCCGGCCGGTGTACGTTATTGTCGCTGCTTCATCTACAACAAAATTCTTGCAGCAGCTGTTTGTTTGTGTCGTGGGCGTCTGCGCTAGGTATTTCACCGGCTTGGCGTAACACATATCACGATTTTCTGCAACCTACCGTTGGTCGGTCTGGGCTGCTTACATGTTTTCTGTGTTTCTGCTGGGGTCCCATTAGCCTTGCTCTCGACAAATAGCTGGCCGGGTACCTAGAATTCGCCAATACATACGAGCGTTAAGCATAATCCATGGGTATGTATATGAATCATCTCCTCGTGGGTAGACATGGCTTTGCAGTATTCTTTCTTCCGGACGTATTTTCTATTATATGCCAGTTTGGACGACCCTCATGGCAAGGTTATGTGCCAATCGTATCGACGAGCGACTCTCGTCCCGAAACTGCGTCTGACCGTGGTTCATACGAAAGCGCCTTGGAACCCTATACATCGCCCTAGTTGTAGGTATAGGTGAATAGATGAATCCCGTAGCCTGAGTATAACTTAGTAGTACCCGGCAAGTTATACATGACAGAGCGTACAACAGAGCAAATTGATAGACGCCGCTGGGGTTGTGCGATGCTAACCTCACGTACGAGAGTCCTAGGTCGCGTAACTATACGCGTACGCCTATCGTAGAGTACCTACCTACCTATACCAAAGACCTATGCGCCTCAAGAGTTTAGAGATAGAGGCGAAGAATGTGTAGCTCATGGAGTTGGCTCCCATCCAATAGGCGTCTCTAATAATTAGAGGGTGCTGCTGTTCCAACTCTTACGGCCAAGACTAATGTCGATCTCTTTGATTCTTATGCAGATCATACGCAAAATCCGGTCACTTTAACGGCCCCCCAAAATTAGCACAAGCTCTGATCAACGCATGGTTAGGGGTCGCGGGTAGACTAGGCTCCTATACGTCAGAGGGACATGCCAAAGTCGCGATGAGAAAAGTATGGTAGATGGAAATTCCCGCCTTTTCTTCTGAAATCACAGCCCACTAGGTTGCCCGTCCCCGATATTCATTGACGCACGTGTTAATGCGGTCGCTGCTGATCCGAGAGTTCCGAATCCACCAGAGCGCTGCCGACTGCGGTTTTAATCCCCGATAACTTTGTGTGGAAGCCGAAGCGTAGCAACTGTGAAGTCTGGATGGAGTCACATCCAGCGAATCACAAGAGCAGCGGCCGTAATCTCCTCTCGTCTCCATCACCCGAAGGGTGGGTGGTGACCTTGACGCAAGTGGATATTTGTATTTCAGCATGTAATCACTGATCCACTCCGCGTTATCATCTGAAGCATCCTTTGGTCCATCGCCGTGGGGTTTAATATCAGACCTAGATTTCGAAATCGGTCGTTTTTGGGGCGGGCGCTTCTTAGAAGTCGTCTGCGGAGGGTTCTACTCCAGCACTGGCCGAGTGCGTATGAATAAGCTGGCTGTAAGACGTGTCTGCTGTATGCGGGTAAGATGTTCTGGAAGAAATCTCGGACGTTCGATAGACAATCCCTGACTAGGTGGCACTATTGCCGACGTCTTGGGCTAAGTCTTACGAACTGTCTACCTAGCACAATTCAGTAACACTGAATAGCTGTCTTGTAGAGCTTGAGCTCGATAGGCGTATGTGTGGAATCTCCCTGACATGAGTGGTAGCGACATATCGCATCGAGCAGCTCGTAACCCTCCGGGCCTGATAGTCCCTTGGCGTACATGTCAGTGCTTTTCTATCGTCATGTAAGTCTTAGATTGATCCAGTACCGTGTCGTGGCGGCGGCGGGAAGGCGGGGTCAATCCAGAATCACACTGTATGTACGTAGTAATAGGTAGAGCTTGGCATGGGGTCGTCGGAGTTCATCCACGGATCCTTCAGCTGGTGGATATCAGATAGGTACAAGCCCGAGTCTTAGTATAACTCTTAGAAGCGGCTTTATTATGTAGAGGGAGAGCACCTGAGTAGATATATCCGCCCCTATCGTCAATCTTAACCTACCTTTATTAAACCTCGAGCAATCGCCGAGAATTCCTTGTTTGAGGACAGGTAAAAAAGAAGCGACTTTTGTCTCACACCGTCTTTTCAGCCTTAGGAGGTATTAATCAAATCCTCTTAAGGACGAGGCAGAACGATCCACGATCCTACGCGGCCTTCCCCTTGTAGATCCGTATAAATGGTCAGCTATAGCAGACTTACTCACACATCTACATACATACCTAGCTACCTATCTAGATAGCTTTTAATAGATAGTAGAGCGCTACATACCTAATTAGTTAGCTACGCGATGCATCCCTCTCACGCCATCATGAGGCTCACCTAGGGGTCTAATATCTCTCTCGGAAAAGCTTGTCGAGAAGAACATGGCTCGGATTGGCTGGTTGATCAGTTCTAGCTCGGCGCCGTCAGAGACGACGTGAATGGTGCTTTAGTCTTCGCTTGTGACGCTGTGCTACAGTGGCTTTTGTGCTGGCCCGTCTAGTCTGCTTGTGCCACCAACACCTATCGCAACCCATGCGCATCAAGTACTGCGCTAGTTGGGTTCGTGAACCGACAGCATAACACGTATGTGGTGTATCAGCTGTTGTTTGGGTATAGTTGCCACCGAATGACGTTCCTCTACCGCCGTCATTAGTTTGCTTGCCGACCTCACTTTGCTTTGCTTCTTGCATTTCTTTTGCGCCTCCCGTCCGCGTGGGATGTTCTGCAACAAATCAGCCGCTGAAGAGATTTCCACTTTGGCGCCGGAGAATCTTGCTTCTTAGGTCGGCTGGACAAGCTAGTCCTCGTACTATTACCCTGGGCTGCCCGCGTCGAATGTTATCGCCAAAATTAATCAAATGACCAAGCTGAGAGGCCGAAGACGAATGAGGACTAGACAGAACGCAACTCAGCTCGCAAACTCGATACCATATGAAGCCCACGATATCGCGCAACGATCGTGCCCACCCCATTTCCCAGGCACATACCCAAGAGCGAAAGGTACGTAGTATTCTTGGCCGGTCGATATACCTTACCCATCATAGCCTGGTGCTGCATCCATCGTAAGCACCAGTCTGGGGTAAGGAAAGATCTGAGTGAACCCTTGGGTTTGATGGCGTGGAGGATTCTACCTCAGCAAACCCGACTACGCCCAGACAACCCGATAAACCGCGGTGGAGTCGCAACAGAGTCGCAGTACACACATGTATTATTAGTACATGGGGGAATGGATGGGTGGATGATGGACGGGATGCTTGGATAGATGCTTAGGTGCTTGGGATGTTCGGCCGCCGGAAAATGATATGTCAAAAACGCGAGACCCGTGGACCACGGTTGGAGCTCTATGATAAGTCGGAGATTACTATGTATCCAGACCAAGTTATTAAGTGGATGTGATTGTCTCCATGAACTTGGGTTGTTAGTTAGCTCTTGCAGCCGGCGCCATGCGCTGACTGAGGGCAGTGATGATGATGATGGTCATGATATCCTAGGTAGATAAGAATCGGCACCCATGGTACTGGCTGGCTGGCGATATGTAGGTAGGTCAATGGTCAACGACCACTATTATATTCGTTCCCTGGCCGCCGCTCCAGCTTGTCCAAACGTTGAGCCCGGGGCCAAGCAGTACGACACCCGGCGGGCTAAGCCTTGGGAACGAGGAATTGGATATGTATACGAAAGAGGTCGGAAAGCCTTTTAGCTATCTTCCTCTTGATGGTGTCCGACATCAATTGCACGTAGGATTCCGGATTGGTATTCGGATTGGTACTTCTTATAGGTTGGATGTAAGATGTAGATGTTCAGGTTCAAATGACAGCACAAAACGGATTGGAGCTGTGATAGGTAGCTCTACTGGAGCTTGGGGAAGGTACGTGGGAGGCAGGTACCTGCCCTTACCACTACATACTATTTGTCCTAACTGTCCGACGTAAGGTGTGACTTGGTACCGCTGTGCTACTCGGTACCTAGCCGTTTCCTGTATGGATCCTTGTGATCTCTAGCCGAAGATAGGCCTTGCTAGCGTGAAGCACAGACCTTATTTTCCGAGATAGGCTCGGTTCCGTGTAAATACCGCGAATTACCTAGCAATGATACATCTCGTGCCATGTACGTAACTTACAGGGGACTCTCCAGGTAACCCCTCCAGGGGTCTGCGTGTTCCTGTACGTGTAAGTCGTGGATTTTGTCTCGTTACATATTGCAAATAGATTGGATAGGCCACTGATTACATATACTCGAGCTCTCTTATAGGGAGATGCTTCATGGGGAGTTTCTAAGATTTACGCACGGAGTAAAGTGCACATGCAATAGGTAATGTGCGATCCTTTGACTGGACACTGAAGCACTTACACGTAGTATACGCATGTCTGTAGGTACGCATGTATGTAGCTCAGGTGGGGTATACTAGGTCCCATGGTACTCGAGGTAGGAGTTGTATCTCTTAGAGGTAGACGGGAAGTTCCAGTCGAGATTTCACTGTGTATCTGTATCTGTATCTGTATCTGTATCTGTATCAATCAATAAGTCCAATTTCCATTGATGAAGTGGAATCAAATGCATCCACACTCACCTGTGTATGTACATACCTACCGAAGGTATTCGATGCTTGAATCCGACCCAGAGCAGATCATTATATCTATTTACATACATGTAGGTAGGTAGGTAGTTATGTGATACCTCAGGTTGGCAGGCAGGTTATCGTTAACCGCCTCGGGTAACCAGCCAACGCGGCTTACGGTCTCCGCCTACACTTCTTAGATAGATCGGTTCTGGACTTCGGATATCAAATTGACAGAATCGTCCAGATTTCTACAAGGGGTAAATATCTATGCCTCTCACTTATACTTACATGGAGTACGTAGGTGGGATGTATGTACAATACATACAACCACGGGGTCTACATCCATATACATATACCCCGTACGTATATACATAGGGCAGGGTGCCCGTGGAAGTAGCTTCGACTACGGCTACAGTACGATTTTCCCACATAAGCAACCTCTGCGGAGGCATGTAACTATGTACAGATGTGCAGGGGTTCCGTACTACTGCCGCTTGGTGGTGTAACCCCGACCTGGATGCGACTTAATTGATCGATTCTCAAGTACTGTGGTAGGTGCTGTCCGCATCTGCCTTTTAGACAAAAACCCGCCCGTTACCAACTCTCTGGATCCCCTCCTACCTCTCCTCCTACTTTCCTCTTTTCCTCTTCTCCCTCCCTCCCCCTTCTCACGCCCCGACATCTTCTCTCTTTCCTGCTTCCTTCGTTATTAATCTGCTCTCCCGTCTCTCCTCCAGCCTCTCGTTTCTCTTCCTCTATCGCTGCTGGTTACAGCCCGAAGAGAATCCCACCTAATAATTCGTGCACCGAAGAGCGAGAGACAGAAAGAGATAGAGAGCGGCAGCACGCAACATCGGAAACCCAAGCACACAACGCACAACGCACAACACGCAACACGCAACCCCAGCATAATCTATGAGCTCTAAGCCATATACAGCTAGGGAGCCCACGCCGAACTTCAACGACCCTCCCCCGGTTACCTAGATAGAGCTTTCATGACCCAAAGCTCCTAAGCTTGGGGTCAAGCTCTGGCTCGTCAAGCCCAAGCCCAGGCATGTTCCAGCCTCAACCCACACCGTATTCCTCGTACGCTCCCTATGGAATCCACATAGCCAACGCAGAAGTGCCCGAATACGCCTTCCAGCCCACTCCGCTGGGACAATTCGGGACAGGACATGCTGGCGGTGCCGGCGCAATCGCGGGTGGTAGTCCAGTAACCGCCGAATTCTTCACCTCTCCCATATTCCAGAGCCATAATTCTCTAATATCTCCTCCCACGAATAATCCCGCCCATCTTCCTTACAATAACAACAGCACCGGTAACAATACCAACAATCCGGGGCTACCCCACACCCACCGCCAGAATCATCGCATCAAGATGGAGCCCCAACACCCAAATGATATCGCTCAGCAGGAGGTTGCGGCTCGCGACTTCAAGCCTCAGCTAGAGGTAAGTGGCGCTATTTCTTGCATTATCCCCATCTTATTGTCCGCCATCTTGTCCCATTTTGTCTACATATATCGACTTTTTATACCTTCGCCCACGTGCAGCCTTACGCATATCTCCCATCGCCTTCGCACCCCCGCTCGCTAGTCCCCAACCGAAAGCCTCAAAATGCTCACATCCCAACCGCATATAGGGCCCCTTGGTTGGCGACAGAAGGCCGAGCACGGTAATCACGGAGGAGTATGCCAAAGCAGATCCCATCTACGTTGCCAAAACCATGGTTGGTCAATCCCGTCCGAGTCCGACCTTCGGAAATCAAGGATCGATCAATTGACTCATTATGACGATGTAGGCGCTACCCCAGACTTATTCCCACTACCGTCCTGTTCAAGGCGACGGCAATTGTGGTTGGAGAGGTGAGTTTTAACGCATTTCCCATCTCACCCACCTCAATAGTTCCTTTTCACGCCCGTATACCTCGTAATCCATCCGAAACCTATATCAAATTGGGATCCGGATCTGTCCGTCTTATCTACAATGCTCTTCAATCGACCAACAGTCGACCGCCGTAAAGACGAGCCCAGGTAGTGAGGACGATCTTAACCTTTATACCCTCGCCTAGTCCCTAAAAATCCGTGGGGCATCAAGTTAACTCGTTATTCCGCTACAGCGATCGCGTTCGGTTACTTCGAGACGTTGGCACGGTGCGGCGACATTAATCAAGCTCAAGGTGAATTAGCCCGGCTAAGCAGCCTAAACACCTTCATCGAGACCGTCGGTGGACATAGCGCTTGGCTATTCGAGGATATGGTTGCCGAGACATTCGAGCTGCTCAACTCGATCATCGCGGCGATGGAGAACGGCCAGGATGCTATGCCGTTTGTGATGGACAAATTTAATAACCCCGAGTCGTCGCAATCCATCGTCTATCATCAACGCCTGCTTGCGTCTTCGTGGTTGAAGGGCAACTATGCTCAGTACGAGCCGTGGATACCCGGTAGCTTCGAAAGCTACAATCAAGATGTCATTATGCCAATCGACCGGGAAATCGATCATGTAGGCCTCGTGCTACTTCACGACGTTCTACTCAAGCCTGCAAATATCGTGCTGGAGATCGCTTACCTAGATCGGAGCGAAGGCGCAGAAGTCAACGTCCATCGGATGCCTGAAGAGGCTAACGGTCAGGATCCAACTGCGTTGGGCCCAATCATATATCTTCTGTACCGCCCAGGCCATTATGACATCTTGTATCGCGATTCTGTGATACAGCCTCCGCCTATGCCACCTGCGCCGACTACTCTGTCGATCAATAGGGCGGCCTCGTTCACGCACCACCACGAGATCGAGAGCACCATGCCGCAGCTTCCGGATTTCTCGATGGACATGAGCACGTTGGCCATGATACCAGGTTTTGGCGCTGCTGAGATGTCGCCTTTGGGTTCTCCCACCGCGCCGTCTCCTATGACGGATCCTTACGCCCACGCCCCTTCTCCGCAGTCACCGTGGATGCCGCAGCCATTCTCGGACGGGATTTCTAGCGGGCCTCCGCCTCAGCAACCAAGTCCTCCGCAGCAACAGCCTACGACTCCCATGACCGTGCACCCTCTTCGCTTCAGCAAGTACAACTTCCCTGACTTGGTAGAAACGAACAGCTTCCACGAGCCTGCTTTTACGACGAACACGTTCAAGAACAGCCATTTCAACGTTGCCCACTACAACAATATGAATTTCCAGCCTGAGATGTACAGGCCCGAGACAGAAGAGGAAATACCACACGGAAAGAGTGGTGGCCGGAAACGGAGTAGCGAGCATTGCGCGGTCATCAAAAAGGAGAACAGGGGTTAGAGCTGCTTGAGTTCCTTTTCTTTTCTTTTCACCCGGTCCCATGAGCATTCTTCCGTATGGGGGTGGCAGCACAATCCGTCTATTACACCCACGGCGTTACATGGTAATGAAAGACTGCGAGGTACGGGGCCGTTTTTACGTCCTAGTACGACATTATACCACCGAGACGAAATAATGAGACGGAGGTCCTGGCATCTTAATATATGAACGAGGTCGCCTACGAGTTTGGTACTTAATATGGACCGGAGGGCAGCAGGACGAATTGAGGCAGCCTATAATCGCAGCCCTTAAAAAGAGAAATCGGCAAAGCCGAACGCAGATGAGTTAATAAAGTTCGAGCGGAAACTAATACGATGGTTTTTTTTAACTAGTAAAGGCCCGGATATCGTTCTTTGATCGTGATATTTCTCTGAAACATAAGCATGTCGTGTAAAGCTCCCGACGGCCACGTCGAAGCCGCCACAATTCGAGTGAGGCTTGCAACGGAGACGCCAACCAATAGAGACGGGGCTCTATTCGTGACCGGCCGCCCTCTACATTATCAATATGCCAGCACGCACCTAGGATCATAGGTACCTACTTGGGTACGTAAGCAAGGCGCCCAAATATCGTACACATTCGTTATGCAGAGAAGGGGAGGCCACGACGGTTAGCCACGTCGCCTCCTGATTAGAAGAACTGCACTTTGCCGCTCGCCGTTTTTTTCTTTCTTTCTTTCTCCTCCTCCCAGCCCGCTCGCCTGCCTTAGTACCTGGCCTGGCCTGTCTTGACTCGACCTCTCAGTACGAACGTACTTATCTACGAAATTCCAGCTTGGCGCCGAGATCGGCGCCGGAACGCTGCATACAATACATACGCCTCAACGCTGAACCCCTCCTGCAGTTACGTTCGCTGGTTTATTTTTTATTTTATTTTTTTTTATGTATTGTTTTCTTATGTTTGTTCATTGTATTTTAGGTCGTCCATTCATACGTTCGTTACCCTTATGTACGTAGGTAGATCCGTGCATTCGGTTCGGCGCCCACAGAAGACGAGTACCCGGCTACTCGTCGCCCATCCGGCTATGATTACTTCTGCGGACCTCGGTTGTTGAGGGGGGAGGGGGAGGTCGAGGTTGATAGGTACCTGTAGGTATGTTGGTGGGTTGGTGTGGTGTCTGTGTGTCTGAGTGTCTGTGTGTATGCGTGTGCGAATATCCCGTGTGTGTATGTATATACTTTCACGTACGAATGTAGTAGTAGCTCCGTCGTATGCACTCGCCTACCCGGCTACCAGAGCTTGGAGGTGCAGGAATTGCGATGGACGTACTCCCACGTGTAAATCGATCGGGAGGGGCGTGCAGCAGGCAATTCCAGTCGAGCAGGTTGGCAGGTAGGAAGGTAAGTAGGTGATAGGCATGTAAGAGAAGCCGAGCCAGGGCTGTTGGGCGCGTGGACGGCTGCAGAGTCTGGCCCTCTTTTTCCTGCCCCTTTTCCTTTTTCCATTTTTCTATTTTCTTCCTTTTTTTTCGTGGGACGGCTTCGCACGGCATGTCCTTCGCATTACCGTAGGGGTTTGACCCCCACGAGGACCCTCCGAACTTTTGGGGCCCGGTCCAGCCCGCTCGCACGTGAGAGGTCGGCTTGTGGAGGAGATATACGAGAGAGATACGTACGCATACATACACACACACACACACACATACGTACGTACATACGGTAATAGGGTAGGTAAGTATAATATCACGTAGGTGGTGGTAGATAGGTAGGCGGCACGAGATCCGACGCTACGAATCATGGCCGCAGAGGATGGGCCTCGACAAAGCCGGTATCCGAACCCGTCGGATCGAGCGGCATTTGCTTCTCCCAATCGTCCCAGGATATCTCTTCCACAGCGGCTGGATCAGGAGAAGCGCGACCTTCAGCGTCGTCGCCGCCGCGCAGACCCAGCCGAGACGCGAACTCAGCGGCCCACACGGACGCTATGTCCTCCCCCTCCCGCTTCCCTTGAGGCTCTGCCGCAGAGGCCATTCCCAGATCCAAGACACCCAGGTGCGCGACGGCGCTTGTGACGCCCCGGTCGCCCAGCCCGCACGCCACGATCCGGGCCCACGGGTTCGACGCCTCGGGCCCGGTAACCGGGACGTGGGTATTCACAGCGACGCCGAGGCCTGTGACGTGCCGGCGCAGGTGGACGCCAAGGGCTGATATCTTCTCCTCTTGTTCTTCGTCTCCTTCTTCTTCTCTCCCCCGCCCCTCTTTCCCCTCCTTCCCCTCTTCGTCGCCCCCTTTAGCCTGAGTGCTGCGTCCCTTGCGCACCCACACCCCCGGGTTCGACGTTGTGAACCCGGCGATCCCGTACGCTCTCCGCAGCGCGGCGATGGTGGTCCGCTCGAGAACGCAGGTGTATTCGCGCACGGTGAAATGCGCGTGTAAGGGGGAGCGCAGGTCGATTACGGGCCAGAATACAGTCTGGCCTGGCCCATGGTATGTAGTTAGACCGCCGCGGGGGGCGTGCAGGACGGAGGGGGTGAAGGCAAAGACGGGGCTCGAATTAGAAGATGCGTCGCGGGAGGAGGGCGAGGATGAGGCGACGCGGAGGGGTGCGCGCAGACGCTGCAGCTCGGAGGGAGAAAGTGGTTCTATCTGTCGGCGGCCGAGCGTGTATGTGGGCGCCGGGGTGAAGGAGATCAAGGTCGGCAGCGGAGGCGGGGTGTTTCGCCGGTTTTCATCACGGCCGGCTTTCCAAGCTAGCAGGGCTTGCTGCAGTTGAGACTGCACGCGAGTCGCCAGCTCATAGGATGGGTACCGCGGCGGCGTAGTGGTCCCCGGGAACGAGGGGATGGCGATGTGGCGGAGCGGCATTGGGACTATTAGATTGGACGTAGGCTACATTTACTTTTTTTTACTACCCTATTACTTGTTATTGCTGCAGCTTGCGTATCTAGGAACCTGTAAATTATGTCATGGGTATCAATAACGGCAGAGCGTGGTCCGTCCTGGCAAAAATCCGATACGGGAATAGGAATATGAACAAGAATAAAAAATAAAAAAGAACAGGAAAATAGAAAGAATTGAGGTCGTTTTCGCTGCCAATCTTACTGCATCAGGTTAATGCATAGGTACCTACTTACAGGGTTAGTTGTACTACGTATAATACACAGCACCTAAAGCCTAGCTCCCACCTTCTAGCGTATTATGTACCCCCCAGCTCCCGCGCTATGTTGACATGGTTCTAGGCCTGGCCTGCCATGTACATGCCATTGCTGTGCCATGTATCTCCATTGCGAATTGGCCCGAGCTCCTTCGACCAACCTTCGCAACTTACAGTACATAGGCCGAGAGTTCAATAGCTTGAGCTTAGACCACTTAGTCGGTGTCGATGGCACGGGACGATCCAGCAGGGGCCCTTGGGGGTGATCCCTGTTTCTTTCCATCATAATCTTTCGTTTGTGAGCTGTCACTTCTTGGCGATTTGGAACTTGTGGGTGCAATTTATGAAAAGTAACAGAAGTCGAAGCCGGGTACCTCGCTACTTTGTTACTTTCAAGGGAGGTACCTCCCAACATACCCCCTTCGATGTTCAATGTTCAAAGTTCCTTGTTTTCCGTACATCTTCTTAGGGGATGGATTGGTTGAATCTAAGAGATTATGTACAATACATATCATAGGTACGTAGGTACCTAGCATAAGCTGCTTTAGTCTCTCGGTCTCGTTATCGAATTAGAAGTCAGTTTCCGTCTTACGCTTCCACTTCTCATATTCAAAAGCAACATAGAAGACAACTCCTCGACTCTCCCCGTATCGTAATACCACGTACTCCAACATGGAATGGAATCATAACTGACACACTCGCCCATCTTCCCGTTGGAAATAGCTGATAACCTCACGATACATGTAAGCACTTGCGTGTTGCAACATGATGTTGCCTTGCTCACCGCATAATAGATCGCGCACATGATCAGCGATGGCCACCCCCTTTTCTCTGCTCACATCAGCCGCAAGATACACAGACGTTATATCCAAATTGCCCCCAGAGCCTAGCCCCGTGGGACGTACGCGCCCGCCGGTTGATGGTACCTCCGTTGCACAAACCTGCCAAAACCCGAGCTCAGCACGGCGTCTCATTACCAAATCCGGAACACGGCCAGGGTGATTGGGCAGCTGAAGCCTATGAAGTGTGTGTCTACTAACGTACGTACATACATACATACATGATGTACGCGGTGTGTACTCGAAGCCGGTCTGCGACGCTCTCTTCCTTCTTTTCTTCGTTATGCGCAAGCAGACTTACGTACAGTACGCGAAAGGTGCAGAAGACGCAGTAACGCTAGCGTCAGGGTTAGGGATGTCAGATATGTTATGTACTCTACATACATCGTACCTAGGTAATCTCGTGCGGCTCCGTTCGGACCAGACACTGCCGAACCATGGATGAGGGAGGACAGGAGCCGAGCCTACGTGTAACAGTGTGCGCCTGTCCAACAATTATGTACATACGTATGTGTAAGCCAACGTCCGGCTACGTGCTGCATGTATGTACGTATGCTTGCATGTAGGACGGGATGGGGAAGGAGAGTGCGCCCTACTGACGGCCGCCGCGACGGGCCGACCTTATTCGACTTTTTACAAATCAGATCCCCACGAGACGGAGAAGATCTTCGAGGGGCCAAGGGCCAAGATCCCCCGTTCCTCCTCGGCCCCAGTCGGGTATTTTAACGCCGCCCCGGAGCTGACTCCGCCAGCGTCGTGTCGAAGGGTTGCCTACATAAAAAGGCGAAGATCCCAAGCAAGAAGCAGGCGTACCTTGCCAATCACTTTTCCAGGGCTAGATAGCCGAACACGAATCCTCCGACGTTTCCATGTCAAAAACCTGTTGAGTTGCCACGCTGAGTCTGGAAAATGCAATCCTCGCCGCCCCTTTCTTGTCGATCACTAGCTATTCCGGTCAATACACCTTCGAAGAAACAGAGAAAACGTCCGCGGGAAGGTCTATTATCCTGTAACAACGGTCTACATTCTCAGTCTATGCAGCCACAGTCTTCTAGCCTCGGTTCTACTTGCTGTCGACTCCTCCTAACGTAGCACCCCGCCTACGTTCCCTTCGCCAGTCTTGCTTCGACACGCACGAGTGTACTGTGGTAAATCCTACGGTCATGGGACCCCGAACAAGAAAGGCGTGATCCTATTCGTGCTCCCTTGAGCTCCCGAGAGGATAACACGGCAATTAGCCGAAGAAAGACCAGGTTTCTATATCGATGATGCTAGAAGATTCTTAGAAGCAGAGCCGGGCAATTTTGCTTCTTCTAGGTTTTCCCGTTTGGTAGGTGGTACCAAACTGCTTCGGCAGTTCTCCTGGTTCCACATGATCATAAGAACTCGATCGTAGGTAGGTATAGGCAGTCTATGTTTACACAGTCTCATAAAATTCATGTTATTCAATTCATTATTTTAGGTAATTTCAAGTTAAGAACAAATGAAAGGGTAAAGGAGCGACTAGTATTCAATTCCACTTCCCGTCGATTCCCACGTACTTAGACGTAGCCAGTATCAGAGTCTTAGCGGTTCAGGCCATGATTTCCCATGTGTTGTGCCGTAGTTCATCATAGCCAAGACAAGCTGCCGTCTTAGCCGGCTGTCGTCTTTCACGTAGGGCTGGTCGTAAGTAGGTAGGTACCTAATTAAGGAGCCTACGGGAAGTTTAGAGCTTGCTTGTTTCCCAGTACAAGGCTTGCACTCTCCTCTCGTAGCTTTAATGGTCGTAAATTTGTAAGGGTCAAGTTGACAGCGTATCATAGCTCGATGAGTTAGACTACGGGGCACCCCATCTATCTTAGAAGTAGACGGAATTCACGAATTCACACCCCCTGGCTAACGTGTTCTAGAGTTAGAGGCATAGGTAGAGTACGAATAACACTCGTAACTCTCATAGAGATATTACAAGTCTTGAAGCGAGAGACGGTGTTAGGGATACTATATGTCCTCAGATAGATTTTGGTAGAGCAACTCTTAAGTCCTATGGCACGGTTCACCTCCTTAGGCTTGTAGGAATACCGTATAACGAGGTAACTTAGCCAAGGTCCCAAATTGTAACATGTTCGGTCTAAGCATCCCACAATAGTGAGATACTATAACATTCTGTCGCTCTGTACAGGACAGTGAGATACATCCGCCCTGTAAGTCACGTAAACTACTTAACTCGGTTATGAAAACCTGTCTTAGGGGTTTCCGGCTGGTTTTCAAATAGGGGGAGTTATGCCCTCGGGCGAAGATTAAGTTAAGTTATACTCACGTTCCCTTCGAAGAGTATGGGCGTGTATAAGGAAATTATCTGGCCCACCAATTGAAACCGAGTTGGCCTCTCATCACTCACCGGTTCAGCTTTAGTTTAGATAGGACCCGGTCTCGTCAATGGTGAGAAGGTTGTGGTAGTTGCAGTAACTGTGGTTTTCGATCATCAGGGGTCGTTCGGGAACTCGCCTCAT
The DNA here is from genome assembly GCA_902806595.1 of Pyrenopolyporus hunteri. Lineage (NCBI taxonomy): Eukaryota > Fungi > Ascomycota > Sordariomycetes > Xylariales > Hypoxylaceae > Pyrenopolyporus > Pyrenopolyporus hunteri. Next base: position 143,714 of record CADCXC010000035.1, on the reverse strand, counting down.
CCCTTAAAGCTGCAATCTCGAAAAGGGTTGACCTCGTAACAATGCATGCGATAATGCTTGCTATCATGCCCTCCATCTATGCTAGTCATAAGTAACTTCTAGCCGATGAAGTCATATTTCTCGACGGTGTGGTAGCCTCCATAAGTTGGGCATTGGTTAACGCCGTGTAGTGCAGTCCCCCTCCCTCGATACTCAAGGGCTTTGATACCTCAAGGGTATTAACAATAGTATTCCGCGAAACTGCATCCATTACATCGCGGGGGATAATCGTCAGCCAAGAGCGTCATGTTATATAGAATGAACCCGATCGACCTAGCCCGGCAACCCGCATTACATAGGGGGAAGCCCTTAAGATGAGGTTAGAGAGTCGCCGTAACCGCCGGAGTCGCCCGATCCCAGCTCATCATCGGCAATATACCCGGACCTCGGCGGTCCACGCCCATATAGAAGCGCAGTTCGCTCATTCGAACTGCTGCCCAGTCTCGAACTAGTATAAGAATCCCCCGTAAGGATGAGGAACACACCACACATGATCCCGAGAATGAGCCATCCAGCTAGAAATAAGTATATAATGTTAATTTCTATTTCCATGGTGTCTTATGCGCCAGCAGGCAGTTCCGCCCCTAGAGAATATGTGTCGAGCAATTGGTTCAGCGAAATCAGAATGATAAATCGTCGAGTATAGTTCTTCGTACGCAGGTTGGTCTCCAAAGCGTCAGTGTTTCTAGGTCGTGTCTACTAGGTGTCTCAAGCACGTCTTTGAAGCTCTAGATGAGTTGTTTGAGTTATCAAAGTATATTGGTAGGTTGAAGAGTTTTATCTGTAAAGACTAAAATTCTAAGACTAAGGGCTTGTCCGTAAGAGCCTATAGATATATCTAGAAAAAACAAAGATTATTAGCAAGATTGTTACGATAATAGAACGGTCGACTCTAAACGAGTAGCTATGATAGAAAATAAAGAAATCCTATGCGCTCACACGAGTAGGTGTTGTTATGCTACTATTAAATAGTAGAAAAACACGAGAGGAATAATCCTAATATCTGTAACTCTCGTCATCACCCCTTCGAGCTTCTCTCTGTAGGACTCAGTTGAGACGTCTATGCCAGTACCCTATAAGTAAATCCATCATGTTAATCTTGAATTTAGGTATGCTGCAGAATATCTACCTAGCTAACATTATAAATGCTTCCTTCTATCCTATAGATCCTAACTCTATGCGTGGAGAAATAATCACCGTGAATGTGACATCTATAATTTTCAGGAGGTACTCATGAAAATGGGTCTCTTGATGACTTATTCCTCGATGCCATACCCCTTTAATGCGCATTAGTTGGCCACGTCTAGAAGAAATCAAGCTCGCTCAAACTTCGAAGTAGGCATGTATACCTATGTAAGGTCTGATCCTTACGAGACCCTCGCTTCTGCAGATAGACTAGGAGCTGAGTTGCTTGGCTGCGAGACTTGTAAACTTACTTCCCACATGACACTAAAACGAAGAGGTTTTGACACCAACTCTAAGTCTAAACCATCTTCTCGCTCCTTCGAGAGAGCAAGGAGAGCAAACCAAATATCACAAACAAATGTAATCAGAGTATCACCAGGTCGCATGAATTAGCCTAGCTCGACCAATAGCATTCGAACAGGCAAGGAGAGCCGGAACGGTACCAGGTCCTGGGATCAACAACATGGTGAATGTGGTTCGAAGTAATCATCATGTACGGCATCGCAAGTCGAAGCAAGGGGAAATGTGTTGGGCAGAAGGACTCGTAGCACGTAAACGCAATCAGCAAGCAGCTCAGCCGAGAATTGAAGTCGTCGTTGTTTATCGCGGCCCCCTGTCCCGCGACCCTCGCTCGCCCTCACTTGGGTTTCAGACCAATAGAATTCCGGTACGTGGTGTAGCTTAGGTACCATAGGTACCTATTTATGTAAGCATTATCCGCTACTAACCTTTACCAGCCCTTTTTATTATTCTGGAAAAGAGAAGAGCCGAAGCGCAAGGGGAGTTTCATGAACTCGGATCCGGAATATGTTTGTGCGTACAACATCGTGGGCTGAGAGGATAAGCCGCATGGGCCACACACCACGTTATCGCGCTGGCTAAGCCTCACGGGAGGTGACGACGACTTCGCATCATGGTGATCCTCGGGGTATGCCGTCTCGACGATGGATGACCAGTGTATTTCTACTCTTAGTCTTCCTTCTTCTTTGAGTACGTGATGTTGATGACGTATGAGGAGAGTGGCTTTGAGATTTGCGGTCGCAATTCGTAAGTCTTAGGGGATTGGAAGTTCCGCAGTCTAGATACCTAAAAGGGTAGGGTAAGTACAACTATGTACGTACCTACTTCAGTACCTATTATGTATCGCTAGCGGTGCACTATTTTACATAGTAACGGGATCGGATCCGTGGATGGAAGTTAATAAAGTAAATGAATCCGAAGGGTCTTGCCAGGGCAGCAGCCTCGGAAAAAGCTTATGGGGTACTATTTCAGGCTATTCGGCAAGGCTAGTCCCGTTTTGGTAGCAAGCTATTCCAATAGCTTCGTTTGTGTCGTCATGCTTTCCCCACCTGGCGCTGGCTTGTGCCCACCTTTGACGACGTTCTTTCGATGATCGACACACTCAAAGGAGAGAGCGACCTTCGACTTTTTATAATTTATTTCATTCGGCTTCGATTCCCCGACTCCTGTTTCTCACTCTTCACCTTGATCGCATACCTAATCTTCGGAGGCGACTTAACTAAGAATTACCCAATCTTGTTCTAATAATTAATTCTCATCTGTTCGAGTCTCTAGACCAGCAGACAGACAACGATCGAAATCGATAACCCATTTCCGAATCATCCATCACGCATCGTCCATCTATCAGGTACCTACCCGGCCGCCTTTGACCTCACCTTCTTCCGCATTCGTATTTAAGACAATCCAATCTGAGATATTGTGTCTTGGCTCTGGTCTCTTCTGGAAACGAAACATTGTCTTATCGAGGAAGGAAAAAAAAAAAAGGGTACGTGCTCTCCGACTCCCACCCCACCCACACCCGCCTGGTACTTAGTTTGCTTCCCCCCCAAGTGTCAAACAATCGACTCAATCCTGCCAAACTTTGCGACCCGAGATCTAATTTCCAAGCTCTCAGCTTTCCAACATTTATCGTCCAACTCTTTCAATCTCCGAGTAAAGAAAAGTCGAGTCACTAAGCATCGCAGCCCCGGTCTGGCCGGCTACCAACGTCCAAAATGGCGCGTTCCAGTAAGCCTCCCAATCGCAAGCCCCTCTCTGTGCGTCGTCGGCAACTAACAGGTTCTCGTTCGCAGACGCATACCTCGCGCCTCTTTCCCTCATCTTTCTCGCCGGCTCCCTCGTGATGCTATTTTTCATAATCCTTTCCGGCGTCACCACCACATCACCCCTTAGACAAACCTACTTCCTATCCGCCGACACCGCCGGCATAACAGGGGCCCGCCCCGTCACCCAGTGGGCCTACTTCTACATATGCGGTGAAGGCAACACGGACTGCAGCGGATCTTGGCCCGCGCCACCCCTTGGCTGGGCTTGGTCCGCCAACCCGGCCAATGCGCCTCCTCAACTCGTCGGTAATCACGGCGGCGACACCACCAGCTTCTACTACTACTACATGTGGCGCTTCGGCTGGGTCTTCTACCTGATCGCGCTCGTGTTCTCCGTGCTAGCCTTCTTCGCCGGCTTCGTCGCGTGTTGCGGGCGTCTAGGATCCGCCATCGCAGGCCTGACGGCTTCCGTCGCGCTGGTCTTCCACACCATTGCCGTTTCCCTTATGACAGCCGTTTTCGTTAGGATGCGCAACGCCTTCATAGCAGACGGCCGCACCGCGAGTCTTGGACGCTACGCCTTCGGCTTCAGCTGGGGTAGCTGGACCGCGCTTCTCATCGCTACGATCCTGTTCTGCCTCGGCATCCGCGGTAACAGCGACAGCCATACCGGTCGTCGCTGGGGCCGCCAGAGGAGCGTGCGCAGTCGCCGGAGCTACGACTTGAACGGTCGAAGGGTCAAGGAGGATTACGCCTGAGCGAGAGAAAAGAGGTTAGGGCCTTGCGAGGACAGAATTTCCATAAACGACTAGAAAGTCCGAAGACCACGCCAAGATAATAGTTGGCCGTCTGATAATTGAGAAGGAGGAGATGAAGAAGAAATAATGCCATGCAAACAAGAAAAACTACGTTATGAGAGAGAGAAGGGTGAACAGTAAAGGGATGCGCGCTTCGCTACCTTGCACCCCAAGTTTACGTTTAATGCACGGTTTGGCATGTATCATGGAATCACTACGATAATAATGACCGAAGAGGAGGATGGATTTTACGAGCGAGCTATTGCCGGACGGGAAGAACAGAGCAAATGAAGAGCAGAAATAGGAGAAGAGAAGGAAAGGACCGATAGTGAAGACGTAATAATCTGAGATACCACTGCCACCGATTATATTCACTTATGCTAAGGTCGTTGCGATGTCAACGGATACTAGGTAATTGAGTAGTAATAGGGAGATGAGATCCGGTCTAACCCAGAGGATGATAGTTTGACTGACCTGAGTGGTGGTGCTTTCGCTTGAAAGGGGGCTCGAGTTTATAGATGTAGTTATAACGCGATTAGCTTGCCTCGTGCATACACGCCCTCCCTGCCTACCTACCTATATGTGATGTAACCTCCTCACCCCTCTCCCACGTGTAAAAGGGGTCTTAGAATCAATACCCTCGGTCTTGTGCCTTAGGAGTAAGCAGTACAGTATATCGTCGCTCTTCGGATATTTTAGTTGCTGACCGAGCACACGTGTGGTTGTGACTTACTTGCGTGAATAGTAAATGGGCAGAGGAGCTATACATGTAGAGCTATAGAGGGCTACCTACCTGTCTAATAGTGAACCAGTGAACCTCTACAGGGCTTCGCACTGCGTGTTACACCTATCTACTCTAGGTACCTCAATCCAATTCTAATATTTTGTGTAAATACTTCGTCCTTCCGCTCAGCTCTCGGCTCTCGGGACCCAAGCAGTAATGCCCTCTAAAACAACGCCAAATACTCCAGGATACGGGGTATGTAAACACGTACCTATAGGTAGGTAGGTACCTAGGTAAGAGGTAGGTAAGTTACGAGTGAAACCGGAGTCGGCAAGACATCCCCAGGGTATCATCATATCAGCCGGTCAGCCAGCAAGTAAATCGGCAAATCCCACAAGTTAAGTACACGCAGGTAGGCATATACATAGAGAGGTATGTAAAGCAGGTTTAGTAAGTCAACATCATAACTCTGAAACTCGCTTGATCTCAGGGGGTAGGGTCGAGGCGATCGTCATGGGGCCGGTAAGGTAGGATCACACTCTCCCTGGAGTACGTATTTCGAGTATTTTAGGTATGCGGCATACTCAGCAGGATGGACCGCGCCGGCCTAGGCTGGCCTATGGATTACTATGTATGTAGGCGTATGCGTATGGGGTATGTATGCAGGCCGGCGAGCAGAGGTTTCGCATGCGCTACTCGACCTAATATACCTACCTACATACGGTACCCTATATGTAAGGCAGCAAGCGGGATGCACTCCGAGTCGCATCACATCACATCACACCACAAAACGCACGTTTCACAGCCTCTGTGTCCAGGCAACATATCGTATATAGTAGTTAGGTAGGTATGGGTATGTGTATGTGTATATGTAGGGTATTTACTCCCTCTCGACCTTTCTCGTCTATTCGTCTGGCCGTTCATTTTGCTCGATCTCGCTCTCGTGTTTCTCTTCGTCGCTACCGTTTACCCGTCGACGTCCGTATATCCAACCCCTCACATCCATTCGTCCTTTCGTCCTTTCGTCGGTCCTCCGGGTGAATTAATAGATAACCGGCGAGGAACCGACGCCTAGCAGACATTACGAGTAGCAACAGTCGCAGCAGCACCGAGTCGAGCATTTCTCCTGCTTCAATCTGGCCTAACGCGTCCTGACGTGTCCATTCCGGCCGAGCGACCCCCTACTCCTTTCTCTTTCGTCCTTCTATCTATCTCTCCCATCTCCATCTTCGTCCCATAACTCCATGCGGAATGCGAATTCCCTCTCCGTCTCTGAGAAATGGCCCACCGATTGAGCGTTAAGTAATAATAGAAACAAGAGGATAGGAGAAGAGCAGGGACAATCTCTTGCAAGACGAAAGCACATAATATCTCGAATCCAGCGATCTTTCAGACTTCCCTTCCCTCACCCTTCGCCTTCTTTCCCGCCATTAACATCAGTGGAGCTGAAAAAAAAAGAAGGAGATATTAAAAATGGCGGGTAGAAGAAAAGAAAAAGTATACAATGGTTGCATTGAAAACGAAGAGCCCTCTCTCGAACCCTCACCGACGGAATGATCCTCGAGCGCTTTTAATAATCTCATACACACGGATGATCCCCACGCGTTTTCGTCACTCCATGTCCAGATTTACAAGCCCGTACATCCATTCGTCCATTCGTTCCATCCATATCCCGAATACGTGTACAGGGACGCCTCGATTCGCCCAAAATGCCGTGTTCAAGAAAGAAAGAAAAAATATATATCCCTAGAGACCATATCTTTGCCGAAGCGAAGAGGTAAAATGAGAGAAATGTTGAGACAAGCGCTGCCGCCCCACGGCCTGCCATGTGTCGAATGAAGTTTGTACGCCGAGTGATGCTATGTTCTCGAATTAATCGTGGGGATCGCGGAGAAGAACCTGCTCCACCGTGTCGCGGAAATGCCCACCCTCTCGCTTTTGCAATCCTGGTCTAATGAGAAAATGCCTTCGCAAAGTTCCGTACAATCTCTAATTATCCAATCTGTGGGCTAGCCAAAGGGCTCACGGCGTCTAGAGGAGCATGGTGGAGCGCCGGTTGTCCCTCGGCCTCGCCGTACTGCCCGTTTTGCTTCTTCTCTAGCACTTCCTTAACCCACGCCGCGACTTCCGCATCGTCTGTACTCGAGTGGCTGAGGTCAAGTTTCCCAGCTGCGCCGGCAACCGCCTCGGCGCTCGCATTGTTCTCCTCAACCTCCTCTTCTTCTTCGGCGATAGTCTCCGGTTTCGTCAGGTCTTCGAGCCATTCAGAGGCTAAAAGAGCTTGGTATGTCGGCCTTAATTTGGGTACCTTGTTGAGGCAGCCATGGACAAACATGCGCGCTGCTTCGGAATACCGGTCTGGTAGATCGGGCGGGTCTCCTTCGACGATGGCCTATAATCAACGTTAGGTTCCGAGTTATGAGCAGAGCTGTCCCTAGATATCCACTTACGCTGAGCTGGCTGAAAATCGTCGAGGACACTTCTGGGGGGTAGGGGTATTTCCCCATGCCGCACTCGATGACCGTCAGGCCCAGGCTCCATATGTCGCTCTGCACGCTATATGTGCCATCTCCCGCGCCGGTTTGCATGAAAGCGCCGCCGGAGATTCGCTCAGGTGCCATGTAACTTTGGCATCCGATGTTGGTTTTCGCCATGCTTGCTACCAAATTACCGCTTACGCCGAAGTCGCAGATTTTGACCTGCCCTCGCGTGTTTATGAGGATGTTTGTGGGTTTAACATCGCGGTGGATGATGTTGTGCTTATCCTTCAATTCTTTGAGACCCATCACGGTGCAATACGTGATCTTGCGCAGCACGTTCTCCGGGATCCCTCCCGAGTACAGCTTGTCGATTGAACCGCCATCCATGTATTCGAGACACATATACACTGCGCTCTCCTGGAAGAACGCCCCAAAGAATTCAATAATGTAGGGGGATACACATTCGTGCAGGATTACCAGTTCCTTCAGAATGGTCGCCAATTTAGCCTCGTCCAGCTCTAGGCGTATTTCTTTCATAGCCATGACCATCCCAGAAGTAGACCTAGGTTTTGTTTCGGCGTCCTTATTGTCTTGCGTACCCGTCGGCAGGCCGGGCAAAGAAGCAGACTTGAATCCAGAAAGGCCCGGGCCGAATCGAGGGACTCTCGGCTTCGTATGCCTCACCTTATACACGGTGCCATAGTTGCCCTTCCCTAACTCATCCAGCTTCTCCACTTCGTCGAGCGATATTCTGAAGACGGAACCGTCTGAGAAGTCGACTCCTTTGTTGGTGATGATCGCCTTGCCCTTGAACGTCAGGTACCCCCTCTCGGAGTCTATGTATTCTTCGAACTGCTTCATCTGTGACATATGAGCACTTCCATTTTGGGCGGGCGCCGCTTGAAGACCACCGGCGCCACCGGACACAGGAGAAGCAGGCGAAGCACCTCCGCCCATATCTCCAAGCTTCAGGCCAAACCGTCTCTTCCCTGCCAACCCTCCGCCGCCAGGGGTTACCGAGGGTACGGTCGGGGCCGATTTGGCAAATGAGGGAGCGCCAGGCCTGTGAACACCACCGGGCATTTGAATGTGTCTGGGCAACCCACCCACGACCAACCCCCCCGGGGAAGGCCCATTAGGCGGCGTGGGTTGTTGAGAATTTAATGGGGAGCTACCTTGACGCGATAGGTGGAAGGCTCGCATCTTCGCGTTCAGATCTTCGGGAAGGCGACCGCTCGACATGTGTGCAGCTGCAGCTGCGGCAGGACGTCTGGCATTGGACAAGAGGCCGAGGTGGGTGGACGAAGCGGACATTGGGTGGCCGGGGTTCTGGGGGTCGGAGACTGAGCGCAGGGACGGCATTCTCTTAGGCGGTTCGGGCGCGGGTTCGTTTGGGGTCTCGAGCGGCGTACTTGCTTCCGAAGAGTTGAAAGAGCCGGGGGATACGGGGCTTCCCAGGACTCCATTGTCGATCAGCTCGTCGGGCGTCGCGGGCACCGAATCCGGATCGTCACGTACGCCGGCCATGGTGGAGGTGTCGGGACGGAGGAAAGCAGAGGAAGGTCTAGGAATACGCTTCTACTATCATCACCGTATAGCGAATTGCTGCGGTAAGATTTTTCTTCTCTTTTCTTTCTTTTTTATCGGTGGAGAGGTAGAAGGCGGTCTGGCGGGATCGGATTGCTGGTTGGCGGGGAATGGCACAAACCAGAAGATTTTTTTTTTTTCCTGTATAATAAAGCGACGATGGGGCAGCTCTGGTTGGGCGTCTAGGGATCGGAAAACCCTACATGAGAAAGTGGCGAAGGCGCAAATACCGATTCGTCGACCACAAGGATCTTGAGTCGTCTACGGTACCTAGGTAAAATGGTGCTCATTAGCGGTTTATATAGGTCCCGGGGGTAGAAAGTAGTAGCGCGCTCCACAGCCCCATTTTCTACCAAACATAGCTAGAAGGTATACCCTCATACAAATTTGTATGTAAAGATACAAACCTTCGATGTGGTGGTAAATTCGCCCCCCCAAAGGTCAAGGCAAAATTACGGCCAGGCGATACTGCGAGACGATTTTACCAAAAGTGAAGGCATTCCTAGATAGCCTACCTGTACGGACCGTTTTTCAGCACGATGGAGCCCCTTCCCATACCGCCAGGGAGACCTTTGAAGAGCTAGACCGTCTAGAGATCTATACAATCGAATGGCCGCCGGATAGTCCTGATTTGAATCCTATCGAGAACGTATGGGCATGGATGAAAGATTGGTTAGAATTAAATTACGATCTAGAGTCATTAAACGCTCGACAGTTGAAAGAGGCTATTCAAAGGGCTTGGGAGGCAGTGCCAGAGGACTTTTTGAAGACTCTGTCCCTTTCAATGTATAATAGAATTCGATCGTGCCTTGAATCTGGTGGAAAGCAACAATAAAGCTTCAATTTTCTACCTAATCATCGAATTGTTGTACCTTTGCATATAAATTTGTATGAGAAGATACCTTTTAGCTATGTTGGGTTAGAATATGGGGCTGTGGAGCGCGCTACTACTTTCTACCCCTGCGACCTGTAGTTCTTTTCTTCATGGGATTTCGGAGCCCATGCCGGACTCTTCGGGTAGACATGGTAAGTTCAGGTAATAAGGTGGGAGGAAGATGATTGGGTTCCATCCCGGACAACGATTTGTGCTATTCGTCTGACAGCCCACACTTGAACCGAGAGAAGCCAGACAAACTCAAGCAACCAAATTCGCTGTAGGGCTGCACGAACCTTGTCAATTCCGAGACACTAGCTTAGGCTGTCCAATTGTGATATTCATCAGATGTCAAGCTCCCGGCGGTACGTAATGCTTGCTAATCTTTCCGTATGGATGATCCTTGGAGGGAGGGAGGGACAGAGAGGGCAAAGAAGAGAGAAAATGAGGAGGTAGTACCTTGTATGTGTAGTATATGGTATGCGGTATACCTAGGTAGGTATGGTACCTGTAATATGAAAGTATGTGATATGCAGTATGCAGCCGTGTAGTTTGTAGTTGTGGTGGAAGGAGTAGCCGTTAATTAGTGGTGAGTTTTTTTTTCCTTCTAAGAAAATGGAGCGTGCGAAAATGTAAGCCGGCCGAGGCTTGATGGTACCACTATGTAATTTGGAAATGGAGTCGTCTGTTAGAAATTGCGCACATTGGCAAAGTGGTTTGTCGGATTCTGGGTTGTGGAGACCGTCTAGACGTGTCTGCTCTTCCTTGGACCCTCAGACCAGGAACCTTGGAATAAGGATGGAGTTGGAAAGCGGCTCAGCCTAGTAACGTGGAGTTGATGGAGTTTGTAGGGTGGTAATGTAATGGTAGCAGTAGTTAGTTAGGTAGTTAGTGGTGGCGGTAATGGTGGTGTTGGTAAAGTGGTAATGGTAAAGTGGTAATGGTAGTGGCGGCGGTTGTGGTTTTGGTGGTTGTGGTGGTTAATCTCGTTCAATGCTTGTAACTTCCTTTTCTTTTCCCTCTCTCCCTCTCTTTCCTCTTCCTGTTCCTTGCTGGGAAAGGATGGATGATTTAATGATGGAGACTTTGCTCAATTCGATGCCAATCAGCAGTAGCGAGTTACAAGTTTTAGTGGTTGACTTGTGAAAGTGCTGCCCCGCGTTTCTGGTTTCAAAGACGCCGATTACCTTTGTGGTGGTATGTATTGTATGTACCTACGTACTTCGTACCAAGGTGCTGACTGTCTGTACCTTTTGTTTTAAAGTGGTCATAGCTTGGAGCTATCTTGGGGGATATAGCCAATTAGGTGCTGTCGATAACTTGTCGATAATACATCAAGCTAAACATTGAACCATCCACGAGATAGTGTAGGTACGAAACAATGATGCCCTTTCAGTATTCTAACGTAACGAATCGCAGATCATTAGAGATCGGTTTCTTGCCAACCCCATCTCTCTTTATCTTCTTTCTCCATACTACTCTTCTCCTTGGCTAGCGACTGCTCCTACGCTGGCAGCACTGACAGCACCGACAGCACCCTGATACGATACTACATAAAAACTTGAAGAAGCACGAGGCTGCGATGAGGTCAACTTGCGGTTGGAGAAGTCGCAGGTAGATGCCAGGGTGGTGGGGAAGCTCTCACAAATTATCACGAGCCGATTTGGAGATGCAGCCAGGGAATTGTTTTGGGCATGCTGCAATACATCACCGCACATAATCCAAATGCCAATGCGGACAGCAACCGGTGATCTTTCCCTTTGCAATACCCAGGTAGCCGGCCACCCCGCAAATGATGTTGTCAAACTACATTACCACCAAGGTCACAATGCGACGTAGATAGATCTCAGCCTGCCTGCCTGCATAGGATTCCAAGGTCATGTAAGCCATATCTTTTGTCAGCGAGGCACAGCATTGGAGAAAATTCTAGTTGCCGCGATGCATACATGTATGATATGTGCATACATATTTGGTGAACATTTCCTCGGTGGCTAACAGCTAACACGCCAACCTATAGCAAGTATAGCATTTGAGGGAGGGGAAACGAAGCTATGGTGTCGCTCCTAGAAGCTTCCAGCTTAGTTAGTTGTGTGCAGGTTCTTTCTGGTCGATTGGAAGGGTGGCCTAGGACCCTCATAGCTGGGTTTGCCTAGACACGTAAATTGTTAGGCTAGGCCACAACCCCCTCAAGCCACAAATATTACGTACCCCTGCACCGGGCCACGCATATATGTCCGCAGGATTTCTATTGTTCAAAGTGGGGCGTAAGGCACCAAGGCATCAAACTTTACTATAAAAGGTTAGTATGTACTATCCCATACAAATTAATATTAAGGATACTTACCTACCTACCTAATTACAACCGCTGGCCGCCAGTATCGCGGCACCCCCTAATTCTATTATACCTATCGATAGAGACAGCGTATGCAGCTATAATCGTGACTTAATTCGGGAAAATGCTTATAGGTCGATTGTACGAATTTTCTTTCGTTTTTCGTTAAATCAGGTTCTCTTAGGACAGCGTGTTGTATCCGTATTTGAAAGCTCTTCGAAAGCTTTAATAGTATACGGTGACGTACTAGTAGTAGAGTGGTATTTTCAAGGCCTTACTTTGTACCTTCGCATACTAATTCATATGAGAGAGTACCTACTAGCTCTTTTTAGTAAAGTTTGATGCCTGGCGCCTTGGCGACCCACTTTGAACAATAGAAATCCTGCGGACATATACGTACAGATATGCAGCGCACAACTGATAAGATCCGGACGACGTCATCGCCACCATCGTCATCACTTTCAACCTAATCAACCCAAACACGGCCCCCGACGTCGCTACCTACCACTATGGCAAGGCATTAATCTACCATCTACCTGACCAGGCTGTGTCCCCTATTACTTACATACCTGCAGGTACATATGTATGTACACTTGAGTATCGACGGTTGCAGCGATGATGCTATATACAACCTATTGAGCTGTCAGAATGCGTCGCTCGTTGGCTATTGATGAGCTGGCGTCAGCTTGTCGTTATCGTCCGTAGCCATATTCGAGAATCAATAATTTCATCCCAAAACCATTAGAAACAAGAGGGGCTGAGAACATGGTGACCATGCTGCGTTATTTGGATTGTACGGTCAATGACCAATTAGGTAGCTTAAGTAATATAATCTCAAATACCAAAATCATGTTGCGAGGGGGGAGTTGGCAACGGTTAAAATATAAGTTCTTGGCTTGGCCGTAAATGTCAGACAAGTAGGTACCTATCTGACTATATACGCTTCCCCAGGGACTAATTACGATGCTTATCGTTGATCCAAGTAAGACTAAGGCTAAAATAAATGGCAATATTTGACCAAGCTTAGAATTGCCTGAGTAAGCTGCTAGGGGTGAACGCCTAGACGACTTTTAGTACAGACCACCGGGTAATAAGCACATTTACGTAGTATGGTAGACAACCTTTGTCATTATAGCGCGCCGTATACATACCTTAGGCTTGAGACAGGTACATGGTAGATCATGTTGCTGATACTTCCGGAACTACCTTAGGTACCTAGAGTAAGGCATTTAACGTCTCATTGGGGAGCCATGGTTGGTGTAGTGGCGTATGGATTTGCACTATTTACAACTTAATAACATCATCATAGCGAAGGATCTGCCATTTACAGCGTTAATGACAACGATTAGAGAGACACTTCCTTTTTCTGATAGGAGGACCATATACACAGAATTACACACGCCTCAACACACCAAACTTCGAAAAATGTATCGTGCCAAGAGCTAAGGGTATCAGAATAACGGAACAGAAGAGTCAAAGCGTATAAAGTACATCGTCAAAACATCATGTTTATAGCACCTATTGAATTGAGGTCTCCGATGCGCAGCTAGGTACCATCCGTCAGAAAAGTACAGGGCTATGTAGCCGATAAACCCCCCACATCTCTGAACCATAGGGCCCTGGAAGGTTGTTTGTCGCCCTGAACAAGCCAATCAATTAGCATCCGAAGAATGTACCCAGTCTGTTTCAATAGTGGACCTGCAGCACTTGCCGCAGCGCTGCAACCCAACCACCGCTCGGCAGCTTCAGCCATCCTTCCAGGCACTACTACAGGCATGTGTATACTGTACCTGACGTAGTACATACGCTAACCTACCGCAAACTACCGTGAGCAAGGTACCGGGCATGCGATTCAAGGTTTCATTAGTGCGATTCTTAACGTGTATTATGGTACGTGCATTGTACAAAGACGTACTAATATGGAATACATTGGAACTTATCTCGTTCGAGATCTTCCAGGGCGCACGCCAGGATCAGAAGATCTGCACTCCCCGGAGCTCGACGTCCTGGGTCTGTTCTTTATTTTTTCCCATCTCCCATCTATTTTCCTTCAAAATTCACTCAATTCATTTCTTCTAGGCGGCCTACCACATCACATACAGCACTAATAGGTAAAAGCAATAGCTTCGGTCAAGTAGCTGCTTAGCCCCTTTCTTTTCCCTTTCTTTCTTTGATCCCTCCTATTACTTCATAATTAGTTTATCCCTCCTGGGGTACCGCCCAATCAACCCTCTTCTGTCTTCTCTTTCATACATCCGAAGACCCTCCCCTCCCGGATTCACTTTTATCTTAGTGGCTCCGCAGTTGGTCTGAATAGCCAGCATTGGATTTCGTCAGTTGGATTTCTCGACGGAATCAACAGATAATCGTAGCTTTGCGTCGGGGTCGACGGGACGATCGAAGCACCTGAGGACGGCGCCCATTCTTCAACCATTACTCCGCCAACCACCTCGACCGAAGCCTATCCCGGGAATCCATTTTCTTAGGACGATCTCCCGTTTAAGTACCACCAGCTTGCCTCCAAAACAGTAAGGCCGACGGCAACGGCGACGGCAACGATAAGACTCCGCCGTTAGTGGGCACAATTCTCTCATGTTAGACAAGATGATAGACCTGCCGGTTATAAGGCCGGTTTCGTTCCGGGTCAACAATCCCCTTGTTGTAGACTGGACGCCCAAACCCACGGGCATGACAGTAATGGGAAACACCCACGACTCTCATCCTTCCCTCGACCACCTAATACTACTCGTCCTAGAGGCCGTATTGGAAGTCGTCTGCGTCAGCTTGCCTGGGTATATCATCGCAAGGTTAGGACATTTTGATGCAGACAAGCAGAAATTCTTGGCCAACTTGAACGTTATGCTATTCACGCCGTGTCTGAGTAAGCGCATATAGCTAATCGCGCCTGTTTCCATTAAACCATATACTGACTGGGAGGCAGTTTTCACGAAATTGGCATCTCAGCTCAATGCTGACAAGCTTGTCGACCTCGCAGTCATCCCCATTATATTCGTCATACAGACTGCCATCTCTTATCTCGTATCCGTATCCGTATCCAAAATATTCCGGTTTAAGAAACGCCCGGCAAACTTCGTGACTGCCATGGGCGTGTTTGGGAATTCCAACTCGCTGCCGATTTCTCTGGTCATATCACTCTCACAAACTTTGAAGGGGCTCCATTGGGACAGGATACCGGGCGACACCGACGACGAGGTAGCCGCGCGTGGCATCCTGTATCTCTTAATATTCCAGCAACTCGGACAACTGGTTAGATGGAGCTGGGGATACCACGTCCTCCTAGCCCCCAAGAGTCGATACGAGGAGTACCAGGATGAGACGGTGGAAGAGGGCAGGTATAGGGACGAGGCTCTTCCAAGCGGGACTCTGATACCGGGTCTTGACGGAAACGTTACCGACGGCGACAACGCGAACGACTCGGATGACTCGGACGAGTCGGATGTATACGAGCCAGCTGGACGAACTCCTGTAGTTGGGACCTCAGTAGCATCGCCCGCGGATTCGGATGACGAGACAAGCGCGCCAAGGAAGCGTACGCCAAAAACATATAGCCATGGCACCAGTACCCCTAGCAGTCACACGGTAACAGCCGGGCCTGGCGATATGATGATATTTCCTCGTATGCAGGACCTGAGCGACCCGGACATTCCAAGCGGAGTCAAAGGTTATTATTCTCGCGCGCGACGCGGCATCGATAAGGCTAAGACGTCATCTAAGCAATTCATCATCCGAACCTCGAAACGTGCGTACCGAGGCCTACCCCATCCGGTTCAGAAGGGCCTAGCCACGGCATGGAAAGGTTGGCTCCGAGTTTATAACTTCCTTTGGGAGTTCATGAACCCGCCGCTGTGGGCTATGCTCTTCGCCATTATCGTAGCCTCCGTCCCCGACCTGCAGCGACTCTTCTTCCAGGAAGGATCGTTCGTCCATAACAGCGTTACCAGGGCAGTGTCCCAGAGCGGTGGTGTCGCCGTGCCCCTCATCCTAGTGGTACTCGGAGCCAACCTAGCCCGAAACACGCAAACGCACGAGACCACGGATCCGGAGGAAGAACAAATCGGTAAAAAGCTACTAATAGCCTCGCTCATCAGTCGCATGTTATTACCCACCATAATCATGGCTCCCATCCTGGCGGCCTTCGCCAAATACGTGCCAGTTAGCATACTGGACGATCCGATATTCGTCATCGTCTGCTTCCTCCTCACCGGCGCGCCGAGCGCTTTGCAGCTCGCACAGATCTGCCAAATCAACGGAGTATATGAGGGGGTCATGTCAAAGATTCTATTCCAGAGCTACGTTATCTGGTAGGTTCAGTTATGCCAAGACCGAGGAGTTATTATGACTAACGGATTCTAGGATCCTCCCTTCGACGCTAGTGCTTGTCATGTTGGCACTCGAGACGGTGGAATGGGCTAAGTGATTGAACATGTTCGGTCGGTATCCGGACCGTTGTATACTTGTACTATTATTATGTGCGATGTGCGGAAAAGGAAAAAAAAGGAAAGCAATATAAAGGCATACTTGGGCGGCAGTCCGGCAATAAGGGTATAAAGGCATTGTTACCATTCTGTATCGGATCGGGAAGGGACCCAGGTATAGTAGCCGAGCGTGAGACGGGAACCTATTCCAATACGCCGCCACCAGGCTCGGCATGGAGAGGATGTCTCAGCGAACTCGGTACCGTGAGGGTTATGAGCTTTTCTATACGTTAAATGATAGGTCTTCAAGAAAGGATATTCTCAAGTTCAAGCTCCGACTCAGGGCCAACTGCGGGTGAGGAGCTACCTAGGTAATCCGAGCCACGGTCCGGAGGAGGATAAACACGAGCAATGGTTACTCAAACACATGAAATCGATGTGCACCGTGTGACGACAATAGATTGGTGTGATTTGGCAGCGTGCCGGATAATGTATCGTCGGACTTCTAATGTACCATATAGGTGAGTGATAACAATACATGGACAATCAAAGTCATGAGATAAAAGGGTGATACAGTCAGTCAAACTCGTATGTAAGAGTCTCTTTGGGACATGTTCTACTAAACTAGATGCTCTAAATGGTTTAAAACCGCGGACGGGGACGGTGTCATACGATTAGATAACACACAGACTGCATAATATATTCATAAATATGGGTACGGTACCAAAGGAGGCACACAGGCACGTATATACAGGCAGCACGGTACCTAGGGTATTGTACAGTACCTGGGTCGGCCTACGCCGTAACGTTGATAAAAAAAAAAGTAAATGATGTAACCTCCGTTCAGCTTTAAACCCACACTTCTTCCATTCTTATTCTGATCATCGTGAATTATTAGTTCCATCTTTATTTCATAACCACATTTCCATTCCACTCCCTAAATTAAAATACTCAAAATACTCAAAATAGGCCGTAAGAAGAAGCCTCGTCATCAGAAAAAGCCAAACCCGCGCTCTCTATCGTTGAGAAAGATGGGTCAAGAGACATCGCATCTCATCGATCCGGACACGCCACCGGACACGCTATCCGAACGCAGCCTTCGCGCCGTCGCCCAGTTTATCAAGGATGGCGGCGCAAAAAATATCGTTGTCTTGACCGGCGCGGGCATCTCTACCGCTGCTGGAAGTGAGTTTCCTTTTTTCCATCTGATTTTTCCATCTCGGGTCTCATGCAGCCTTATCATATCAACCATATATCGCACTATCCCATAAAGCGCATATCCGAATACACGTACTTACTACATCACAGTCCCCGACTTCCGCTCCCCGAAGACGGGGCTCTACCACAACCTGTCCAGGTTCAACCTCCCGCACCCGGAGGCGGTTTTCGAAATCGACTTCTTCCGCAGCAACCCGGAGCCGTTCTACCTCCTGGCCAAGGAGCTGTACCCGGGGAACTTCAGCCCGACGGTGTCGCACGCCTTCATCGCGCTGCTGGCGCGCAAGGGCCTGCTGCGCATGCTCTTCACGCAGAACATCGACTGCCTGGAGCGCGCGGCGGGGGTGCCCGCGGACAAGATCGTCGAGGCGCACGGCAGCTTCGCGACGCAGCGCTGCGTCGACTGCCGCGCCGCGTACCCGGACGACGAGATGCGCGAGCACGTGCGGCGCGGCGAGCCCCCGCGGTGCCCGGCGCCCGGGTGCGGCGGGCTCGTCAAGCCCGACATCGTCTTCTTCGGCGAGCAGCTGCCCGAGGCCTTCTACGCCCACATCTCGGTGCCGGCGGCCGCGGACCTGATGCTGGTCATGGGCACGAGCCTGCTGGTGCACCCGTTCGCGGGCCTGCCGCGGCGCGCGCGCGACGGCGTGCCCCGCGTGCTGTTCAACCTCGAGCGCGTGGGCGACCTGGGCTCGCGCGCCGACGACGTCCTGGTGCTGGGCGACTGCGACTCGGGCGTGCGCAGGCTGGCGGACGAGCTGGGGTGGCGCGGGGAGCTGGAGGCGCTGTGGCGCGCCACGGTCGGCGACGAGGAGGCGGCCCGCCAGCTCTCGCGCACGGCGAGGGAGGACAGGGTCCGCGACGAGCTCGAGCAGCTGGCCGGCGACGTGGAGGATAAGTTGGGCTTCTCCTCCTCCTCCTACGCTTCCTCCGCGGTGGCGGAAGGCGACGGCGATTCCGGTGCTAACGTAAGGACGCAGGGGCAAGAGCATGAACAAGAGAAAGTGCAAGAGCGAGAGCAAGAACAAGAGCGAGAGCTGGAGGGAGGGCAGCACGGATCAGCTGCTGAGACGAGAACACCAGATGGCGCTGAGGAGGGGGATGAAAAGGGTGTTGGCACTGCTGATGCGCCGCAGCGCGTGGACGACGGGGGGGCGAGTACAACGGTTCCTGCTGCGGGAGAGGATACCGAAAAGGAGAAAGAGGAAGACAAAGACAAAGACGCGGAGACCCAAGGTGGCGCTAAAACGACCCTGAGCTACGAGCCGATTCGACCGACCAAGGAGAAGCCCATCACAGCCGAGGACGGCGTCAAGCCGGAGGATAAAGGCGGAGGCGATAAACCGGCATTATAGAGCTTTGCGCCGCAAAGATTTGGCCGTTTGGAACGGCATTAGCGACGACGACGAAGTCTTACATTATGCATTGGTTTGGTGTCGTGTAATTTATATCCCCGTTATATTACACAGATGGGTCGGCGTACCTTACATAGACGCCAGGATGGAGAAAGAGAACAATATACCCGATGAGTGTTCTAGAGAGGGAGTAAATTGTTATTATTTTGGAAGAATGGGCTCTGGTGTTGTGTTGGTATGTGAGGAGTGCTGAGCTTACGATATTCATAGGTGTAAATGCTAGGACAACTGATCGGTTCCCGTTGTATATTAGCAGAACACCTAAGGACCTAGACTTGTGAAGATTGTGCCGGAGAAATTGATGAAGAGGTGCTTAGTGAAGAGTAGGCCTGCCGTCACAGAAACAATGTCTGCCAAATAACCCGGACGGATGCCGCTGCCGGCAACGTTTTTAACGGCCAATGATTTTTCACTCGGAAGTCTAGGGCACAGCGCCGTCGGCCGTCATAGAATCTGATATCGGATTGCATCTCGTGGGGGCATTTTCTCATTTCATTGCCCGGTGCACTGCAATAATGAGCCAACAATCAAAGGAGACTCCTTAACAGCGGTTCGGGATAGTTAGTGGTAGGGTTGGTTGAGAACTTCGGTACCCTTGCCGACTTAGCAATTCTACTCTTTTCCAGTGCCACCGGCTACCAAAACCGAGGTCGTTCGAAGCTTATATGAACTATATTCGAGATACGGAGTTGACGCCGTTTAGCGCATCGCCCCGATCGTCCCTGTTGGCAATGACGATAGCAATCGCCTACGGCACCAGAGACGTTACGCTTTTAGATGATAATAGGATATTGATTTAGACGCCGTGTTTTTTGATAGAATCAGTTCGCGACCCCCCGGATCGTGTCCGAGAACGATGCGGGACGAAGGTGAATTATGTTTGACTATTTCTAGGCCCTAGCCGGAGAAAACAATACCTGTAATTGGTGGCGCTTCTGTTTGTGATTAGGTCGTCTGTTTGATGCTCTTATCTCCCCGGCCTGCGCTTTTGTCCTCTACCTGTCTAAGACATTCCCCCAGGTACAGTTGTAAGTGACGCAATATCGATTGGTCCCAAGTAACCCATTATTGTCTTACCCTAAATTGTCATCGCCGAGACATTGTTGTGTTATAGTTGGTATCCCTTCGGAGGATCTTGGCTTAGGGTTAAGGGCATTTAAATAGGCCGAGCTATGATTAAATTGTCACTCCTGCCCGTCCTAACGAATTCTCAGTTAGTTCCGTAATAATCCCCTTCCATCCACGGTATTTTTGACGGTTTGGTCAACGAATATCTCGTTAGCACGTCGAATGCGCGATAATTATTCCTTGTTGGACGTTGAGTTGTGATGTCGATCTCGTTAATGATGTCTGCGGCTCTAACGCAAGGGCATGGCGCTTGGAAACTGATTATCGATCGCAGTGGAGTTTCTCGTCACATCGGCCGTGATCTTAGGGCAAATTCGTCCGGATCGACTGTAAGATGCCTAACGAATCAAAATAAAGAGCCCGAAGTTCCTAGCTACCGATTCTACGTTCTCATAAATCCAGGTCTCGATCATCGGGCCCTCGACGAAGCGTCTAAAATATCCGCGCTATTCGTAAACTACCTAGCTAACATCTACTAGAACACCACCAACGCCAACGTCTGAAGCTCCGAATGGCCGGCGCGGGTTGGGTGGTTTCAGCAGGGCCCTTCGACGTGCAAATTCGGAAGACTCCGAGCACGTAGCCCCATCCCTGTTTGAATAGTCCACAGCTATATACCGCAATAGCAGGAGATATCAAACAGACCCAGGACACCTCTAGCCGAAGGTATCGTACACAAGTCTATAAGATACCTATATTTACGCATATTAATGGCTCGAAGAGACTTTTGATTTGTTTCCCCTTGAAAGCGTTCGGGTAAGCTTGCACTGTGACTTTTCGCCTCATACATACGTACATAGGATATTTCATGCAGATTAGATCTCGTATTTATACTGCGGGCTGATCACAAGCGGCCTTACCGACAAGTTTAATAGTTATGCATAACATGCAATTTGATGGGGAAGCGAGTGTGATACTGCTGCATTCATAGGCCGGACTGACTTTTAATAGGCTACCCGAAGTGTTTATCCTCGTTTACCCACAAAGGTTTAGGTTCTTGAAGAGAATGGATACTAGTCTCTTATGCCCAGGACGGAAACGTCCAAGCTCACTCGCTATTCACAGAACATTTCAGAACATTTGCAGCATCCCGGGACGCAACTTGGGGCTAGGAACCCCCTGCCAAGACCGACCAGGGCCACCCGTCCCCTGTCGACATGTTCCCCTGAATTTTATGGAGCTTCGTCCCCTTCCCCCATTGGGCCTTCACGCTCTCACGCCCTCACGCTCTCCCTGATATACACTACATTGCATGCATGTCAAAAGACAACAGTTCTCATAATTCGAACCATAGATTACCGTAACCTGTTTGTTGCTATTCTCCCTGTCTCTGCCGGCCATCGTGCATAATGTCTAATACCCGTGGTTCGAATCATACTCATCCCACCTTACGCTCTTTCTGATTTCTCGCAGCAACATTTTTTGCTTCCCCCTCCAACTGGTCGACAGCTCTGTCAGGAACAAGAGGACTGTTGGGTGTCATCGGTAATAGACCACTGGCTTGGCGGCTTCGGATACCACCTCACACCACGACCCCCCGCGTGTTATTTACATGCTAGGGGACCGCAAAATTTACTATCGCGAATTCCATCCCGGCTGTCCTTCAAGCTGACCTACTATTAAGCTTATCCCACCAACCGTACCTTCTGCAAATAGAAACAAATTCTTCCAGATTTTTTAAGATTTTAGAGGATCGCACATGGCATCCTGACGGTCAGCTTCTAGTGCATTGCGACGTTGAGCTCTTGGTTGCTATTGCGATCGACATGGGCTGCTAGCATCCTCGTTTCGACCCCGCTGTATCAACACGTCCCTGGTGTCCCCGTCGTCCCTGTCGCTGTCCCGGTTCCGAATCTGCGGTCCGAGCAATAATTCTTCCTGAATTCTGCAGATAATTGAGCTGTTCTTGCTTCCTATCATTCTATACAGTCATTACCGTCCTAATTGTTGGAGAGAGAGTGCGCGCGCGCGAGAGTAGGGCAACCTAGCTGAAGGTTGAGAGCTGCGCACGTTTAATTTGGAGGAGGGAAAAATGGTTTCGTTCTTTGGGTTTAAGCTCGGCGGCGGCGGGAAAAGGTGAGTTTAGACAAAGGTTGTATAGGCCTACTTCAGCTGACGGCGGTTTGAAGACCGGGCGATATAGGCGCGTCGCCAACTGAGGTCCGTAGGAAACTTGTCAGAGAACCTCTCGAGGATGCGCCAGATTCCGATAACGAGAGCGGTAAAAATGTCCCTGGTGGTGGTGGAAATGTTTATCAGGGTTCCCGTCCCGACATGCCGCATTCATACAAAATCACGACTACGCGGACTGGACCATCTCCTTACGGCTCGGACACGGCAAACGTGGCTGCCGTGAGCTTGACTGAACTGCCTCAGCCCAGTTACTCTGGCTTGAAGCAACATTCGTCAAATCCCAATTTGGGCAGCAGTTGGCAGACTACCTCAACCACAGACACAGCTACGGCTACGGCTGCGGCACCTCCTGTGCCCGTGCGAAATCCTTCCCGGCCAGGCACTCCCGTGAAGCAACAACAACAGCAGCAGCAGCAGCAGCAACAGCAACAAACCTGGATAAATCCCCTCGATATGCATTCTGCCGCAGGGGCACCGCTGTCCTTAGCGACCGCACCCGGGCCTAAGTCGCCGCTGGCTCGCTACGAACTTAAGCTAGATATTCCTGCCCCACAGTCTGCTTGTATCGAAGAGGTAGACGACGCGCCGATACCCCCGGAGCCTCTGCGGATAATGAAACCAAGCCCTACGGCTCAATTTACCCAGTCGCCAGAGAGTCAATCGCCTAGTAAGCCGCCGTCTCCTCCGCAATCTGTCAGGAGTATCGAAGCCCTAGGGAGGCCGGCATTCGCCAGGGAAGACATATTCCGCCCGTCAAGCAGGGGCAGCCACAGGAACGTGCCGACCACGCTCAAGGAGGTGCAAAATGCGCGGGATATGCCGAACCTCAGGAATTTCGGACCAACCGCGATCCCGTCGCCTATATCGACTCCCCGCGGAAGCGAGGACAGAGCTGCTGGCGGCGTAGCGAATCTGTGGAACGAACCGGGCGTCCAGATCCAGACGGTCAGGGCGAGGCGCGATACCCTCACTTCTTCCGCGCATCGGAGGCGGAGTCTAGAAACGAAAGTGGAGGAGCTCACAAGACCGCGAATAGAAGATCTGATTGAGCGGCCCAAAACGTCGGGCGGGCCTCAGACGCGAAAGCTGGCACGACCTCCTCCGTTGAACCTCAACGCTCGTCCGAGGACCCCCGACCGCGCCGGCACGTACCCGCCTGCTCAGTTCGCGATGAGCCAGCAGCCCCAGACGCCGACCGACGGCTCGCGTCGACCCCTGAGAGACAGAGCCGGCCCACCACCCGCCGCCGTAGGGGCTCGCAGGCCGAACAGGAGCAACGTGCGCCGGCCCACAGCAGACGAATATGTGATCCAGCCCTCGCAACCCAAGCCCAAGACTCGGCCGAACCGGCTATCGCAGGACAGCACGAACTCTACCTTCGACCGACCGCCGTCCCCCGACAGCCCTTTGATGCCGCTCACAGGGCCTCTAGCAGGTAGCTCGTACATGTCGCCGATCGAGCCGCAGCTCGCGCCGCCGCCTCTCAAGCCCGCGATGACGCGGTCGCAGATGCAGCAGGACGAGCTGTTCCTAGGCGGTGAGGCCGGGAACGAGAACGACGAGAACAGCAACGACCTGATGGCGGACTTCGAGGACGAGCTGATCCTGCCGCGGCTGGGCCACCGCAACGTGCCGACGCCCGACTCCTCGCAGTGGCCGCTGCCGAGCCCGACGGCCTCCTCGTTCGACACGTACTCGCTGTCGCGCGCCGAGTCCCCGCTGCAGACGCCGCCGCGCGTCCTGCCGCCCGACATGCTCCGCGGCGGGCCCGGCGGCCGCGCCGAGTCGCCCTTCGGCTTCCGCTCGTTCAACTTCAGCCGTCCGATGACGCCGACGCTCGAGCAGCCGCCGCTGCGCCGCGACCACGCCGGCCACGCGTTTAACGGTGGTCATGGCAATAGCAACGCCGGTGGCCACGTCATCATGTTGCCGCCGAAGCGCTCCGAGACCGTCCCCGTGTCCCCCAAGTCGCCGCTGGCGGGACCGCCGCCCCCGCGCGCGAACACGGTCAGGGCGAGCGTGGGGCGCGGGCTCAGGAGCCCGGCGATCGTGGGGGATGACTTTGGGGGCGGGTTTATTTAGCATCGTAGCATCAGCATCAGCATAGCGTATTTCATGAAGCAGGCGGGCTTGCGTTGTTTTTGTTTTTGAGATTCTTTCGGGCGGTTGGGCTGCGAGCACTCGTTTCTTTGCATATTTTTTTTTTCGCTACCCCCTTTTCTTTTCCCTTTGTGACGATTGCAGCGCGTCGCATTTGCAGTCGAGATACCCCCCCTACTTTTCCTCTTCTCCATTCGCACATAACACTTACCATACCTCATACCTTACCCTGCCCCCTTTGTTGTTGACACGTGAGATCCAAGATTCAAGCTGGGCGTTTGGAAGGGATTCGAAAAAAACTATGGATTCGTGTATCGTCAGCATCGTCAGCGGCATCGGCATCAGCGTTCATGGTCTATTTATTCCTCTTTTCTTTTTATTTTTCCCTATCTCTCTCCCTCCCTCTCTCTCTCTTCTTTCGTACTATACGTTAGCATGTACTCGGAAGAGAAAAACCGCGCATGGCCCGGCGGCACTGGATGGAAAAGGACTTCTTATCGATTTGCATTATTGTATATTGTTAATGAATATCAGCATATATAGGTCTATATATACATAAGTGTATATCGTTAGGTTATTACTTATTGGCCAGTCTTGACTGAGTTATGTGAACGAGTAACAATGTCTGCCGTAAATACCCAAACTTCATAACTTCATAACTTACCCAAAGCACGGTCGTGAATTGACCACCTAAATCCTCCTGGCCATAGCTTTCTCATCTCCCCTTCGAAGCTTAAATATGGATTATGAGGTAGTTGCTTTCATACTAATCTCCCAGATAAGATTTGCCATGTGTTTGCTGAACCAGGTTCTCTACGTCTTTGGTATTTACTATTGACGCTTAATGGGGTTATATTTGATTGTGCGCACCACATGGCGATATTCAATTAATATAAATAAGGCTGGGGCTATGGAGAATTCCTTCTAGAAGGATGGAGTATTTATATTGATATATTCGATTTCAGGCGCTCTTCATTTGAGCCCCAATGACGATCCTATTAGGCCGATAGCTAATATACCGATGTGTAAGCCAGCTTTCCCCTTTTCTTTCTCATCAGTACTCATTCATGACAATATATCAAGGGCGCATTCCGTCTTGCGGTACATTATGTTTCGTCGCGAAAAAGGACGACATTGTCTTCGGCTAAGTTGGGCAAAAGCTAAACGCTCCCGCAGTATCGGAACTGGCAAGCTTTGCTTCCACCTTCTACCCAAGTCTAGAATGTCAGCGACCTGTCACCTTTCAGGCATGTATCCCGACTTCATTTAGCTTTACAAATGTGTCCTCTGGTTTATAGCATACGGATTCAAGCGACTCGGATCAATCAATATGATGTCACAGCTTTTACGAGCACCTACTAGAGTATAGGAATCATTAGAGCGTTAGGATCTTATTGGTGTTTAAAAATGCATGTTAGTGCTTCCTCCCGCGATTTTCACGTGCTTTCATAATACACCCATCCAATGACGACTTTTAAATTAGAAATTACGAAGCAGTCATCGCGAATAGATGCTGTCATATTTCACATGCCGCGAGCATCCCGGCAGATCTTCTCTCGGGTAGCGGACCCGCTCCCGCTCTCCAGTTTTAAACTGGATCCGGCCCTAGTCGTAGTCCGGTATGGACGATCGTGATGGTGGCATTGCTCCGGGTCTAGCCTTCAGTGACGTCACACACACGTACCCGTTACAGTCAGGTAGGATGATGGAATACGATGTTCGTAAATACAAAAAGGCCCATTGGACGTAGAGTAACCTAGTAACCTATTTTCGAGACAAAAAGATCGGAAATTAGATCGTAAAGTGATAATTCAAAATGCCCGTCGAAGTAAAAAGCAGAGAAGAAATCAACGGCGTGAACGGGATCGAGTCCCCTCCCGTCGTCTCCTCAATCCCGCAGGTAAAAGTAACGGTCGAGAGGAAACCTTTCCTCCAGCCGGAAGATGACCAGCGCTTACCGCACACCGGTGAGTAATATCTTATCCGCAACTGATTGTGCCATCGCACTAACATTCACACGTGTAGGCACCGCCCGGGCCAACATCGCAGCCACGTACGAGAAACCGTACGGGACGACGGAGAACGGATGGGCCAGGCGCCACCAGGACAAGACGGTGCTCCAGCAGCACTGCGAGTTCTTCGACACCGTAAGCAAGCCAACCCCTCAGTGGATTCGAACTATACCAAAGGTACTAACGCTGCCACCCAGGACCACGACGGCGTGATATGGCCGCAAGACACGTTCTGGGGCTTCCACCGCCTCGGATTCGGCATCATCCTATCGCTCGTCGCCGTGTTCGTCATCCACGCCAACTTCTCGTATCCGACGGTGTCGGGGTGGCTGCCGGACCCGTTCTTCCGCGTGTTCGTGGGCAACGTGCACAAGAACAAGCACGGCAGCGACACGGGGACGTTCGACCCCGAGGGCCGGTTCATACCGCAGCGCTTCGAGGACGTGTTCGCCAAGTACGGCAAGGGCCGCGATTATCTGACCATCTGGGACGTGCGCGACATGCTTAAGGGCCAGAGGTGTATTATGGATCCTATCGGCTGGTTCGGAGCGTTCTTTGAATGTGAGTCCTTGTTTAACTTATGCCCTGTTGCATTTTAGGGGGAGTATGAGGGCATGAACGGCTGACTTTTGGATGATAGGGCTTGCGACGTACTTAATGCTTTGGCCGGAAGACGGCAAGATGAGGAAGGATGACATTAGGAGGATCTACGATGGTAGTATCTTCTACACCATGGCGAACCGGAGAGCGGGGAAGAAGTGATACAATAATGGGTTAGAGTCGGAATAAAGGAGACGAAAAATAGAGGTAGAATAAAGGACCTTAATACATATTATCGACTTGTTATTTGGATCCGGTTGGTCCGCAAAAGGAGAAACATACTCCTATCACCAAAGCCGCGTTGCAGAGATAAATGTAAAATAAACCGCAATATAAAACTATGATCTAAAGGAATTCAGTCCCTATTCATGTCGCTGTTTTCATGATCCCTCGGGAGTTCAAGTTTCATATCCTCCATATCGTTAGGTCGAAGCATTAGTGGCCATGGAGACTCGATTAGCAACTCGTATAACATCCAGTCAAGTGTAGTCCATTCATCCTATCTCCCCTCTCAAAACACTGAAAGTGTAACAGCAAGAGTCATGACTGATGCGCACTCCGCAACTGGAGCACATCTCCAAATTAGGTACTTTTCATATCACGTCTATGACAATCCTTAATACACTCGAAAGGGGTAATCGAAATCCACTTACTCCATGCCAAACCTCTATCCCTTTCCAGCACTTCTCAATCTATTCCCCAAGAGCCAATTACCTCTTCCACCGAGACCTATTCTCCTACTCTAGAGAACCCCCCAGTCAACTCGTACTCAACCCCCTATTCATCCATCAGTCTCCCTAACCCATCCTTCAACTCGTTCTTACCCCTTTTCCGTTCCCTCACCCCCACCATTTCTCTTTCCCAATCTCTCTATACCCCTAATCCCCACCTCATCCTCCACCAAGCCTCATAAGTTGCGCATGACGCGGCGCTCGAACTCGTCGCACGCTTCGCACAGGCCGTATTCGGTGATCGTCGGCAGGTGCGTCAGGAACCCGCAGCAGCCCAGGTCGCCGCGCTTGTCGACGGCCTCCTGGCACTTCTTGGAGGCGCGCCAGGGGTCGCCCAGCCGGTGGCCGCAGCGGCCGCAGCGCTCTTGGCGGGTGATGATTGAGCACATGGCGAGTGTGTGGTCGGTCTGCGGCGCGGTATGGTATCGTTCGCAGGGGCGTGTGTAGTATGTGTGGTTTAGCGAGTTGCGAGGGATTAGGGGTGGATTACTCTGGATGTGTATTGTTGGTGGTGCTGAGGTAGACGATTCCTATTGAATATCGTTTATCTTGTGTCTAGAGCGTCCTGGATGCGGAAGGCAGGAGATAGGGGGCATGGTACATATATTTCATACTATACCCGATACATCAGCTTCATTCACGAGGTTGACTATCACTAGGAGTGGAAAGGTTTTCTTTTTTTATCTAAGTGAATACGGTCGCCGTCTATCGCTATACTTACCTACTGAGGAGATTAGCGGAATACGCCCGTCACGTAGCAAAATCTACCTATCTACCTGATCAACTCTTCTGGCTAATACCGAAATAGTGTCACTTACCCACGTGTATGATAATAGACCAGAGTTGGCTGTTACATACCGACATCTGTCACGGATGAAGGAACATTTCACACGGCCCTCCTTCGAAGAAACCATAAACTTAGGTATCATGAACCAATGACGTCTAACCATGTCTGTTCGGGTCCCTTAGGTGTTGGGAAACCATAGCCCTTGATAATTAGTAGGTATGTATCGACGTACTTGTTTTGCCGATTATACACGTATGAGTTTCTCTAAGGTCGCTTCGACGCTCGCGAGCTTAGATCAGCGCTTGTTTCTCCCGGCCAATCTCAAGCTAGTATAGAATTTTCTATGAAGTTACGATGCCGATATAATATCGGGGTTCTATATTGCTGGGAAAGGTCGTTTTCGCGCTTTACGTTGGGTTGACGGATGTGATGGAAAGTCTTTCGAGGTTAGATAGTGCACGAGACTTCTTTACAGATCTAAGTAGGTATCATATTAATCAATATTTCATAATTTACTATAAGTACGCGATAATATCTCATTACATGTTTCTAGGGTCGAGCACTCAACATCTAAGACATTAGCATCACAAACACCCGATTTCTAGCTAACCCCGGACTATACACCTTACCCTCCTAAACACTCAGGAAAGCCTAAACCGCGTTCTCGTTATTACTATCCGTCGGAGCGATTCCCTGCCTCCGTGCCGTATTCAGCGCCTTTAGCTTGGCCGTCCCGAAGCCCGCCACGCCCTCCTCCTGATTATCTCCGAGCCAGGGCTTCTTCGACTCGCCCAGTATGCTACCGGCAAGGAAGTATACGGTGAGGCCGACTATAATGAGAACGAAGGCGATGGGGTACAGGAAGTGGATGGCGTAGCCGAAGACGTGGATGCCGATGATGGTGCCCCAGAAGTTGGCCGTCAGCAGCGAGATGTTGTAAAAGGCAGCCGAGGCAATGCGCAGGATAAAAGGCACGACCGAGTAGAAGAGCGCGAGGACGAGCGTGTATCCTACTAGGTAGCCGGCGACGGCATTGTTCCACGTCGCCTGCTGGAAGCTCTCGCGGTCGAAGATGGCCGCCTGCACCCCGTTGATGATCATGCCGAAGAGGCCCATAAACGACAGCACCTCGTACATGGGGCGCTTGCTAACGTACCACTCTTCGAAGACGTTGGTGAGGCCGTAGCACGTGGCGCCGAGGAGAGCGAACAAGTCACCTTTCACCAGGTTCTCCCCCGGACCGCCGTTGGTGCCCTGGATGTGATCGCTGGCTAGCAGGAGTCCCATCCCGCCGCAGCAGATCAGGATTCCGAGGATCTGGAACAGCCTGTAGCGTACGCGCAGGAGGATGAACGAGATGATGACGACGCACACGATGGCCCAGAAGTTAATCAACTGCGCGGAGAGGATGTTGGTGTATCGGTAGGCCAGCACGGTGAAATAGTTGCCCTCGACGTCGAGGAAGCTAAGAATGAAGTACTTCCAGCCGTCTACGAGCAGGATTTTGCCGTACTTCTTGGGACCGTACGTGTAGAGGGTGTAAGAGAGGTAGATGAGCGATAGGAGGATGTACATGAAAACGGTCTGGAAGGCCGGGATAGAAGTGCCATAGTTGACTAGGAAGGTCGAGAAGGTGTTCGTGGAAGTGATGCATAGCGAGAGCAGCTGGCCTAGCAGGAGGACGATCCAGAAGTCGGTCGTGGCCAAGTAGGAGTACCAATGAACCTTCTTAGCCTCAAGCTGCTGTAACCCCTGGCTAACGGCTTCGTCGGTCGCATGCCGGATGTTGGTGGAACCGTACTGGCTCCCGTTGCTGCTGGCACCCGTGACTTCAACCGTGGTTGTGGGACCCTGAGGTTGGCCTGGCTTATTAGAGTCTGCCATTTCGAAATCGGATTGTTGAACCTGGCTATATCCCTGGCTTCGACGATCTCGTCTGAAGGTGTCTCGAATTGTCCGGACGAAAGTAATTGAGACACTCGGGAATCTCATACACGAGCGACCAGCGAGACGGGTATCTTATTAAAAAAAGCAAACACGCCCTTCCCTATAACTGAGTGATCTGAAAGTGCCGAAATTTTTACTCCTTTAAGTCTTTCTAACGTCCCCTTCTTGCAAGCGCAAAGACTTCAAGTCGCCTGCAAATTATGTTATCGCAACGAGCGAGCGCGCATGAGAGGATGCGCGCGGGCGGGGTCTGGGATGAACGGGCAGAAGACCACGAGATGATGAACTCCGTTCATGAGACGTACAAGTCCTAACTTATAGTTTGTCCGGATTTAGAGTCCACGATGGTTTTTCGCCCACGCTGAGGCAGAATTGTTTTACCAGGATGGAAGAGAAAAAAAAAACACTGAGGGCCTGGTTCCGTCTAGCTCGACGGATGTAACTATGTAAATCGGTCGGCGTTGGAGGTTAGACGAGATCTGGAAAGCGACCTCCGCTAAAAGGTGGGGACTTGGCGACTCGTGGGGTGCCACAGGCACGCTTGCTTTCGTAAAAATCAACTAAATTCCCCCATTCCATTGGCTGGCATACCCCTAGCATACCCCTAGCAAAGCACCTAGCCTCGGCGCTCTTCAGCTAACTAGGTACCTAAACAAGGCTAGACCTGGCCTACGTGATGGCACGCAGCAGGCCGTGATTGTCGCCGGTCCCCACCGAATAGCACATGTTTCCAGGCCTGGTCAGCGGGAGCTCCCATTGGAGTTTGACCGGATTTCGACCTACCAAGTTGGGTGTAAGCTTTTGTTAGTGCGGGATCTAACATACCCATACCTCAGTTTTATCGCGACTTCTCTTCCTTTTCTTTATCAAACCGGCCTTAACTATATGTAGCATCTTCGACGAATTTATTCCGGCCAGATACCTATCAATATAACAAGCGAATCGGCCGGGCCCACGAGCACTCCGGCCAAAAAACTTCGAACCAAACGGTCGACGGACGACATGCTTGTGTTAGCGGGAAGGGGTCTTCAACTGTTCTAATCACGTAAAATTTACCTGGTCAATTAGCCACCAGGTTTCTTATAGTACGTCAAGTAATTGAGTTATCACAACGACTAGAAACAAACACCACGCTTATCAGCTAGGGCTCCGACATAGCTGAAATCCCGCGAGAACGCCATGGGCTTGGGCACACCGCATTAGCTTGCTGTGGCGTCTGTGGGGGTAAGATACTTCGTTCAAATATAGAAAAGCAATTGTACTACTACGCACCTAACCCACCCGCTTTGATGATGGCAACATCTAGCTAGCGGCTTGAGATAGTGCTCGGGGTATGTGGTGATTAGGTTGGGAACGGGACGTTGTCCGAACTAAGACGAAAACTTCCCCAAAATTCGTTCGCGGTTACAACATATGGCCAACAAACATGACATACCCATTCGTGGATAAGGCCATAAACGGGTGTAACAGCATCGTCCTAGTAGCTTCACTAGACTAGCGGATAGGTAGTAAAGGGTGAACTGAACATTATGTTCAAGATATGCTACGCGACATATGTTACTCGCGGGTGCTCATAGTCATGTTGACCTATCAGTTATCAACTCGTACACCAGTTGCTTTGCCGGCTAACAGACCGCCTACCTAGGCAGTCATATAACTCTCTGGAATAAGTTATAAACCGCCGAATGCATCGGAAGACTGACACTAGTTATATGCCAGATACGTGTATCGGATGTGTCGTTCACAGTCGGCTTCCTTACTATAAGTTATAGCCGTATTTCATTTTCATGAGTGGGCGGCTTCCGAAAGGCGCATTCAACTTCCTACAGAAGGCAGAGGGTAAGCCGCGCCCATCGCTACTCATACGACGTAGTAGAACTAATAAGGAGATGCTATTGCCGAATGTAGTGACATGCCAGTACGACCTAATTACTAAATGCCCTCCTCGGGCTTTAGTTCTAGAGTATCGCTCACTCACTAAGATTTCTCGTCTTATGAGATAACCTTAACTAAAAATATCGTGCCTATCGGCTGGATACATAACTAACAGACGAGTCGTTACCTAGGTAGTAAGATGTCGAGCCGACTGGAGGAAAAAGGGTTGACCCGTCTCATGTAAGAGTCTATACAACGACTACTGCGGGTTGTCTAAGATATTGATATATGAACGCCAAAAGACGTCTACCACCGAACATCCGGTCGCTCTAAGACTATCGATATAAATCACAGAGAACGTAAGCTGAGTGGCACCCTTTTCCTCGGACTAGGATGATGAGTAACAGCACCGATTGGGGGACTTCTTCAAGGGGTATGATTTTACGTGCCTGTATATGGAAATACGCGCCATCAGCGCCATCAGTCGACTGATGTTATAAGCCTCAGCAAACGCGGGTTTTCCCCAAATAGATCGAAGGCCGGGCTCGTGGAGCGTGAGAGGAATAGAGCTCCGGTACAAAGCAGTTGGGGTTATCTTACATTGGTGAACCGACAAGATTACTTATATCGTCATCCCGGTATTGACCAATTCGTAGAATAGCATCAAGTGTATAAAGCACTTACATGAGAACAGTAGCGTATAAAAATAGAGGAGTGCTTCGGAAAGCTTACACACACGCGAAGTCGTTGGTACGCCAAGGTCCTCGTTAGCTCCCAAGGGCGCACACCCGTACGATAGAGGGATTTATCGACAAATAGCGAGGCAGCTAAATTCGAACCTCACACAGGTATTGAGTAGCTTACCGGATCAGCTGGAGCGGAGAGGGAGGTCAGCCTACGGCGTCGATTGGCAAACCCATTTCATCAGGGTAGCTACGGGATCCACCAGAACGCGCTCGCGGGACCTTGGCCGCAGCCTGTCTTGCATCGATCGTTGGGTGAGAGTTGGAGCACGTGCCTGATCCCTTGCCAATGACATCCGGTGATAATATTTCGACCCCGATGTCCGGGTGGCGTAGGCCTGTCGCCCGGCTTATTAGAACTGGAGACGTCGACCATAGGCTCCTAGACAGGCATACGATAACCCGTGATAATTTGATCTGGGTTAGCAGCCGGGCGGGCCTTCCCAGATACCTGCTTAGCCGGTTCCTTGGCCTTGGCGAGGAAGATGAGAGACTACGCGGCACGACATCGAAGGCCGGTCGTGAGTATCGATTTAAAGTACTGGCATCGACTTTACATCCTCGAACCCTTACTTTTCCAGTTGGCCAATGCTACATATACGTTGCCAATCGGGATATATCTACGCATCCCATCAGCGCTATCTGCCGAAATCGAATCCCCTCGAGTGAGGATCGTAGATGTCATAACTAAGCGAGGGCCGGGATATGATTCGCATCCGGACCCTTACGAGCTGTAAACGCGGGGAAGCCCTATTTCCTGGGATAGTAACGAGGGGCGAAAGGCAAATATTCCCAGAGGTCGAGTGGCGGGGTGTCATCATTCCTGACAATTAAAGCTTTCAGGTTATCCTATACTAAAGACAAGCCACCAAGCAGAGATTAGGGGTGGCTGGTTAGTTGACTTAGTACAACCTATAATTGTTCCCTCCTCGCATAAGGAGAATGTAGGTACCACGTAAGCACTCACATTCGCGCGCAGGAAGACGCACTGAATTCCCCTGAACTTTCATAGACTGACTTGGTGTAATATGCTGACGGATGTTTGCTTGAATTATCCAACTCAATTCAGCTTAACCCGGATTTTCCTCTGGTATTTAGTAGCCATATCCGGGAAATGGGCCCTTAAAGGGAGCCTATCAAATGAAGAGGGTCAGTGTCATTAATAGTTCGAAAAGTAGAAATAGTCCGAAGGCTTTAACTTGATCCAAGGTTAGAGTGCCTGTTCAAATTAGAGATCGAGATTTGATGAACCGAACCAAGAGGGCCTGACGGTGTGATCGGAGAAATAAAGATGAGAGCCAAAGGCGTATGTTGATACCCCTCAAGTCCCATTTGGGTGGGTTTATTAAGATGATGGTTGTGGTCCCAGTGGCCCTGTTAGCACCAACCAGATGCCAAGAATAACGTAAGGCTATCCTCTTGTTGATGTGGTGTGCTCGGCCAAATTCAAGGCTTGGTAGCGATGACTAAATATATTTATTAAGGGAGATAAAAAAAAGCCCGAACTGCTGATATATTAGTCCCTTTACATTAGTTGATGTACGTCTACATAGGCCTCGCCTGTAACTTGATTTATTCATGGCCCTAGCGGTTCTAATGAAGCACCCCACAGACCCAATCCATGGGGAAGCGATTTACTGGATCCCTCGAATATTCTTGAGTATAGAAGGGGTGAAATGGAAGCGATATTAGTTGTGATAGCGACGTCTGGGATATCGGATATTCGATTTGTACTACATGATATTTGGAATCGGGCGGCTCGGCTACCCCCATCGTCTGTGTGGTTCTGCTGGGGTGAGTGGTATGGGGTTCGTGGGCCGTGGAGGCTTGAATTACGAGCGCCATTGAACCGAAAGGGGCAGACTACCAATTCGGGAAGCTCATGGGGAAATATATAACGATTAGGCCCTTTCGATCGGCTCGCCGAAGGAACCCTCTTTTGTTGGTGGTCGCTTCGATCCCTTGAATCGTACTGTGTAAGAACCTTGTACTGTGATCAGGCCATTCATTAATTGATGACGATAAGAAAGCCATTCAACTGGCCAGACTGACGGGGTCATCCCACAAATTGGTAGCCTCGGGTATTTAGAACCGCTAAAGCCAGGCCAACTTCTACCAGAACCCCGAATTTAATCATCGCTAAAGGCGGTAAGCGAGAAAATTAAGAAATTCGCGAGGGCGAGGGACCGGAAGCCAGAGGTTGTTTGAAAGCGTATTGTGTATTTACTCGCCTCGGGAGACTTTAGCGTTTGTCTACCTTAACCCTGAGAATATTCGGTCATTTATTATCGGCGTGCCTTAACAACGGTACGGGAATAGGCACGCCGTACATGCGGAGTGAGAGAACGATCTCAACTGGGTCAAGCGGGAAGTCTGATATATGGTAGTGAGCCCTACCTGAAGTGGATGGGAGGACTCATGTAGATAGTCCTAACCCTAGATTACCCAGACATTCGGGTTCGGCCGCAACAAGTCGTTGCACTATATCGCCTAGCTGGGTTCCTGTATCGAGCAGATGCATCATGCTCTCTGGCAGCAGCATCTGCACCGATGAACCGCATCGCTGGGTTGTAATTTTTGGGGGTGACATCCACGTGAGGTTGGAGGTTTGAGATGCTAGTGGATGGGTTCCCTTGCTTTTAGTTTGAACTTTTGAATATTGATTATGCATAGAAATCCCTGCCTTTGCGAGCTGCGAGATGCCAAGTCCCTGCAGGTATTTGTTTCTTTTAGGTTCAGCGGCAGCGGTGCAGAAAAGAATGCGTTGCCCTATTTCATACCTAAGGAGCAGGGTAAGACCGATAAAGAGGCCGTTATCGTCTCGCCTAAGACACGGCAGCAGCGAAAACTGATTTAAGAGGTATGGGAATTCGGTAGGCTTTGTTCTAGATATGTTCCCGGTAAACCGTAAAATAGGCTGGACGGCATCAGACGGGGCCGCACGTCTATAGTAGGTACGCATGTACGTATGTATGTACAGTGGGTGGTGGGAATTCGAGCGGAATATCGCATCCTGCCCTTTTTTTTTCCCAGGATCTTGATTTCGCTCATGAGGCTACAAGCAAGGGGTGGCATGCCTACTTCCTATGTAGGTATGCATGTGCAAGATTCGGCGCGCCGTACTGCGTAAGGCCAGATTCGAAGTCGGGGAAATTCATCTCGCCTCGGGACTGTTTTACCGAGCGGAGATCAGAATTCGGCCAGATGGGTTTCATTATTTAGAGATCATCGTGGGTTCGAGAAGCTAAATGGGGAACCCGAAGTACGTTGAAACTTGATGACCCGACCCCCAACAAAAGCGTTCTATGTAACCATTGGCTCTTACACATGTATATGCGGACTTGCAGCCCTTCGACAGCGGTGCAACGCTTCTGCGTCGGTATGAACTGGCGGTATCCGCGCCGTGAAGGGGGGTATTTTTGGATACAGTCGCACCGTACGAAGTACATATTCCTTCCAAAGGCGCGACAAGTCGATGTTACATGTCCGTTTCTACCACGTGTAACGGCAGCGAACCGCACTGGAGGGTTTCGAATCTCTTCTTATTTGTTTTCCCTTGGTTCCTTTTCTTTGCATCCGGGTCGTTATAATAAGCGCTGCCTAACCGAAGCTAGGTCTTCCTCGAAGATTGTATGCGCGAATCGACGAAGCAATATTGATAATTCGGCAACAATAAATGCATCGAAGCTCAGTTAATGGGGTATTGATAGTGACGAATCTATATATACATGTAGGTCGTATGAAGGTTGAGTCATGATTTCATCATCTTCGTCCGAACTTCACCTACTCTTAAGGTCTTATCGTGGGTTAAATAGTAATAATGGCACGCTGGAAGACGAATACGCGGTGGCGTATTCGCCGGTCCCTTCGGTTGCCCATGGAGAAGGAGCATACATACCTACATACGTATGTGTATCCGTAGGTAGACGTGTATGAAGCGGTCAAGTCGAGATGAGGCTCGTGCTCTGCGAGAGTGTGTAAAGTGTAAAGTGTAAGTGAAGAGCCGATGTGATTCGGAAGCTTGAAACGCATCTGGAGCCTCAACGGGTCGCAGGGTTCGAGTTACGACCCGAGACAGGACGGGCGGCTTCCATCATTAAAGAAAATTGACGAGATTTAGACTCAACTAAAATGTGGGGAGGAAAGAACCCATGGATAAATTCTATACTAGGATACTTTGTACTCGGGCTGATAATATGTGTGGTTAAGTACTAAGTGCGGGGGTGTATTATAGGTACCTGTCTCCCGTGCGCAAGTATATGTATCTCTCTTCTGGAGAGAACTGGTGGATGCTTGTGGGGGGTCGTTGGTAATCAAACGAAGGGACGCACCTGGGGCATCTGTGAGGTGGACAGCGGTTCAGACGGCAGTCAACTCCGGTGTTGGTTCTATGCTTAGGTAGACATTAGGTACACGTAGGTAGCTCTTGAAGGGCCATCTCACGTTTTGTTTAGTTTTCCCCCTTATGTTGTCGAGTTTCCTCATAAAACATCATGATTACACCTCATCCATAGAACGTATATCAGACATGCTCAACACCTGGCGTACCCTTTTACCTCTAGGTATGTATTTTATTCTTAGGCGTAAGACACTCCAGTTGTCTAGAGTAGGTGCTAGGTATAATTTAACTTATTACTACACGTTATGTACCAAATGTATACCTGGTATATAATATGCGCAACGTGAGCATTAGGATTTTAAGGAAACGGCTGCAAGGTGACGATTGTTAGTCTGGAGTTGCCAAGGTAGGGTGACCCTTGTTCCCGTTGATTACTAGCAGGCACGGGCCTGTAACCATGCTCAAATGTGTACCTACCTATTCTAAAAGTTTTAGGGTATCCCTAACTAATCTGGAGCGCGCTATTCTCAGCTTTGACCGTTTTGCTATTTGTCTGATTATTATTATTATATTATTATTATTATTATTATTATTATGAGCTAGAAGCCCGACTTCTGATGTTTCAGTTGTCTCTAAGATCTAAACGGCACTTTAAATCCTTAATAGTAACTTGTAAGAAGGGCTTCCTCCGTAATTGTTAATAATTTACAGAGGTAGGTCTAGGTAATAGGTAGGTACGTAGTCCACTTTGCTTGTACCTATCATCATACCTACCTAGGTATTCGCCAACGACTTTTGCTGCTTTGTTCCCACGACACAAAATTAAAAGTCGGCTTGTCCGTGACTTAGATGGCCGCGGGTTAGACAAATGAGGTCAAGACTTATTAAAACTCACCTAGGTTAGACTGTGAAGACTACTAATACTGCCGAAAGGAAATTACACCTCACACTTCACCGTCTCATTCTCGAACTCTGCAGGAAAAAAAAGGGGGGAAGAAGGACAGCATCCATCTTATGGGTATCACTTGAAACCATCGATGACAGCTGTCAACTTGTTGTACATGTATGAAATTTCCTGCCAAGCTTCACGTCAAATGGAAGGGACGAGGAAGGGTTGATGTACTGCGGTATGGAATTAGGTACATGTATGTGCAATCGCATGTGTTCAAGTTTCTTCAACCACTAGGCCCGTTGTGGTCCTTTTTCTCTTCTCCACCTTTTGCGTGTCGTATTACAATCTCAGTCAACGTTGCCTCTTCAGTACTGGTTCCCTGCTGGCGGATTCCCCTAGAAGGATGGAACAGGACCACCAAGCCCACCATAGAAGGAAAGGAAGAGAAAAAAAAATCTCGAAAAATTCCGCAGGCCAACCATGATTGACCAGTGAAATACTACCTAATCGGGGCCCCATTAAAAATTCATCACCATCATTCGGTCCACCACCCATCTCTACTTACCTCGTACGTACATGTACTGCGTTGTATGTACCCAAAACAGCCCAGTAAGGACCACACCAACGGGATCGAGCTTGCTCCATTGAATGCCATACTACATAGGTACCTCTAGCCTGCCCGTCTACCTCTATTGTGTACGTAGGTACCTACCCATAAATACACACATGTGTACCTAGGTAGGTACCTAGGTATGTATACGTCCCACCTGCCCTAGGGTTCTTAGGTAGATTCCATTCCCTACTTATAGGTATGTACCTCTTTGCTACTACCTCATAAAAGTAAGTAATTTGCGAAATAAGGAAAGTAAGTGCAGAGGTATACATATAGTACCTCAGGTATCACCGTACTAGGGAGGATACCAGGCACGGAGTACGGAAAAGTACCTCCAAGTTTCTCTCTCTATCTCTTTTTCTCTTCCCCCCATTCCCCCATTCTGACCCGGTCTGGTTGATCAACTACAACTTGTCCCCCCCTCCGATAATTTCTCTTATTAGGTACTCCCCTATTAATTACTTGAAGGTAGCCATCTCCCGTTACCGTTGCCGCCTCCCTTTCCTAACCCACGTCTCGTCCCCCCGTCGCGTGTGTGTACTGCGCAATTGTGTGGTGCAGTCATTTTTTCTTTTTTTTCTTCACCTCTCTTTTCTTATCATCGTCCTCATAGAACTTGGCGAGTCTTTTGTCGCCAGACCAAACAGGTTCCGCCTAAAAGTAATATTTGGGCTGAAGAGTTTCCGGTAAGTACAAAACGAGAGACATTTTTATTACATATGTTTTTCAAAATTCTCGACCTTTTTTTTCCCGCCCCCTCTCTCGCGGCGGTCAGAAGTGGATTTTTGCCTCTACGCGCCTGGAGCATGAAACAGGGCGATATCACTAGTCGAAGCAGAAAGTTAAAACTTCTCGTTGGTTGCTGCCAACACATGACTTCGCCTCTACGAATGCATGCTGAGGAATGAGTCGACGAACAAGGGATGTCATCCACTTTCGTCAGAAAGGACACTCTTAAACTCTTTCTTTTCCGGCACGTCGAAGACCAGAGTTCGGCGGCGGCCCTTACCGTTACCAACTATATATTCCAAGAATTTTAGGAATTTGTGCATGAGAAGGCTGACCTGGAATACTTTGCTAGGGTTATCGATAGTCCTGCCTATCAAGACGCTACCGCTTGTCGTCCAACACCGCCAACGACCATAATCAAAATACAAACCAACCCTTAACTCCTAACTTACTACGAACTCGGACAGTATGTCGCAGCAATACTACGGAGATTCGCAATGGGGCAGCACGGGTCCTTCTCAATCGACCTGGGATCATCAGACCCCTCCGCCACCCCCAGCGCGATCTGGTAAGTCTAGCATCCGCCGCGGGCGTTGGCGAAACCCAAGCGACTGACCAATTTTTATTAGGTGCTAGTTCCGCTATCCCGCGCGAAGTCGAGTCGATCGCTTTCTCCCACCAATTTGAGGGTACGTTATATTCAAGATCTAGGCGGAATCCAAGAGCGTATGACAAAAAGAGAGAAAGAATACGTTGTTAGATGGTGTAAATGTTCGCTAGAATAGCCCGGTTATCAGTTCCGGCTGGAGTGATGCTTGCGGCTAGTCGATGCAGCGTAGCCTATCTTTCTAAGACCACCTATTCACCGTGCACCGATGCTAACCCAACTGGTTTACAGAAGTTGATCGAGCCGTCGACAATTTGGTGAAGAGCGGGAAGATGTACGGCCCGCCAGGGCGACGTGAGTTCATCCCAGTAATTCGGAATTAAGAACGAAGCATATTGAACATGTTCTCGGAATTCAACCAACCTTCGTCGAAGAAATGGCACTGATTGTAGTCTAGACGGCCGAGTTGCGTCCGGACATGGCCCGCGACCGCATTCCCTCGAGTTTGGTGACCCGCGCGCTGGACACCCTGGTCCTAACCTACAGAACTTTTATGCCGCGCAACGACACCAGCCCTCGCGTGGCTCCAACGAGGCGGAGCAGATGATGCAGGCCAAGCGGAGGATGGCAGCTCAACGGGAACGAGAGCTTCGCAACTATCATCAAGAGCAGCAATTTAACCGAAGTAGGCCACCCTCTACTGTATAGCACAAAACTTGCATCACAAATCAAAAGAAGAAAATTCTCCCAGCGGAGTCAACATGTTCCATGTCTTCCCTGACTTCATATCTCTTGAATTACTGTGAACCCTGCTTCGAGACACTCTCGAATCACCGCCCTCTTTCTATCTTCCATTTTCTCTTCCTCTCCATAGGTCTACGAAGGCATGCTAACTTCAACCTCACAGACGCTCTTGGTGATATATCGTACAACGGAAAGCCTGAGCGCGCGCTGAGCCCTGGCAGCATGTCCGAAGACGAACGTCGCGATCTGATTGCGCGCCAGCGTAGTGCGCTATTTGGCGAAGGTAGCTATCCCGATGAGTCCGGCGTGAGTCGATCCGCAGTACCTGGTCTGCCCACCGGCACTTCCGGTCACCGCGGTCCTTCCCCGCTAGCCTACGACTACGGACGATCGGCCGCGCCCAACACCGCCGAAGGTGCCTCGCAGCCCACCGAGGCGCAGGGTCTGTCGCGAGCTAACAGCAACGCCAGCCCTCAGTCGAACCCGCCTACCAACATTGGCATCTTCGACAGCGCTGTGGGCCAGCAAGCTAATCGCACTAGCAACTCGTCTCCGACCGGCGGGTCCCCTCCTCGGGCGGGAGGCGCTTCTAAATCAATCCAGGGCGGCGGCGCGGTTGCCCCCATCGGCACACGCCCGTCCGCAAATGCTCAGGCATCTAATCCGGCGTTGAACAAGCGCTCGACTACCCCGTTGCCGTCGCCTCTGAGCCACGGCTTCTCCGCCTCCGGCGGTAGCGATGACGCCACTCAGGGTGTTTCGACTAGTGGTGCGCCCTCGAACCAGTCTAGCACCGCGGCGGAGGGATACAGCGGATGGGGCAACCGCACGGGCGTTTGGGGAAGCAAATCAAACTTGGGAGTTCAGGCAAGCGTTTGGGGTTAGGAAACGGAGCGGCGTCATGAATACCAAGGGGGTCGGAGCTAACCCAAGCATTCACGGCTAAAGATACCATTAAGGGCGAATGATTGAATTGGCACAAAATCGGTGTTCAGGTTGATTAGGCATGGGGTGAGGGATACGTATATCCAGCATCAGCATGGGTGTTCAGGCCTTTGACGACACGGAAACAAAGATTTGGTAAAATAAGGGGTGGAAAAGAATTTTCTGGAGTTCTCTGCGTTTCTGTTTTTTCTACGACCTACGATACCTCCCTTTGGTCGGCTTATTCCTCGACTACCAGGCATTGCGACACCCTTCTACAAGAACGATATATAAGGCAGCTTGGTTCCTTATTAGTTAGTACCTGCAAAGGTTCGGCGGGATGGAAGCAGCGAAAAGAGTGGACCGGAAATTCTACGAAAATGACATGGCAAAGGTACAAGGTTAAGGATACGGGTAGTGGCGGTTTGTGTTTGCGGTTGCGGTTGCGTTTTCCTCGGTTTTTTGGTCGTGTGCCGGAACGGAATCCCCCGGACGGAGTTTTTCCATTAATGCGATACTACAGAAAGCAGTCGGAGGTGACCTAGGCAGCTCTCGACGGGGGTGCAGTCAGGAGCTGCACGTGACGGCCGAGAGGTCGCCTATCCCTCCGACTGTTGTATTAATCTTGACAACCGAAGGGGCTTGGATGGAAGGGCATCAACTACATCAGGGGTGTTTTCTTGTCGGCGGCATGGCGGTGTTTTTCCTTATTCTCGTTTGACTTCTAAAAAGGGTCGGTTAATGGAAGATGGTCGCGCGTAGAGTTCGGTTCCTTTTCTTTTACTTTTCCCTTCTCGTCTATCGGTGCGTGTGTGTAAGCATTCTGGAGATTTTGCGTTGGTGGTGATACGGTGGTGGTAGTGGTTGAGTCCGCATGAGGGAGTTTGGTACATCGATCGATTAGGCATCACAATCTGGCAAAATGGACTACTGGCACATCCCCGGCATTTTGCTACTTCCTGATAGTCGGGTTCGGAGTCCGTCTCGCGTGATTCTAACAGTTCGTATGCTGCAGTTAGGTGTTTATTCCGTCGCTGGACCCGAGAATGTTTAGGTAAAGGTAAGCAATGGTAAGAGTCGTAATGTTAGTCGGCCTTAGAACCCGACTTGGCCAAGTTCTGGAAGTTGTAGATACCAATGTGTAGCGAGTATTTAGGAGGGCGTTTAACCATACGAGACCTATGTAGGCTTTACGCGATTTAGTTGACGCAGCGGCTACATTCCCACCTCGAATTTGATACTTGTCCGTGTTGAAGCTACCAACCTACCTCGTGAGTCGTGCGCACCTAGCTACTACCGTTAATCTATATAGGCACCTACCAGCTAGGTTAGGTGAGTTAGACAGAATGATTCTATAAAGGGCTAAGGGTACCCGGTCGTAACAAGATTATTCTCATTCCAGTGTGAGCGGGTGTGTAAAGTCCGGACCAGGGAGGTAGGCAAGCATAGGTAAATAGAACGCTAATGTGTACAATAGTAAAGAGTTAATATATCTCGTGTCTACTCGTCCGTTTATGGACTCGTATCACACTTGGTTTAGGTATCTACCTACCTAGCTAGATCATCCGTTAGACATGAGTAGAAGCTATGGGATGGCGAATATCGATAACACGCCACAGCACATAGAAAGTACACTACCTACCTACCTACTCACCCAGGCACTCAACAAACATAGGTATAGGATAGAAAACGCTATAAAAGCTATGTAAAGGTAGGAATACTTAGCACCTGGACTTGTTTAAAAGCCAGTGATGGCTACCAGTGACTATTTACCTTAATGAGTTATCCTCTTCAAGTGTCTTCTCATGGGAAAATAGACCTTTGCGAATTCCTAGAGCCAAGGTGCTCCACGGGATGCTCCATGACTTATGACAAGGAGGAAGAGCGGACATGACTAAATATTCATTCATTTAATAAGTCCTTAACAATATATAGTCCTGGCTCCTGGGCGGGAGGTAGATATTATACCTCTTGGTCCACCTATTTACGGAGAGGCGGAGTTTAGAGTTTAGGACCGTGCTAGATATCGAGATGTTTATATACCAGCCGGTCCCGTCGTGTTGGGTGAGTACGTGCCTGTATCTATCTCTATAGGCCTCACTTACCCGACGTGGTAGTCAATATGATATTTTAGATTACCTCAGTGTAGATAGACACCTACCTAATGTTGTGAATTTAGCACGGTTAAACAGGATGCCTGGTATGTATCTAGTTTAAGTACGACTTACCTCGCATGTGTATCCTACACTATTTATGTCATCTTCAAGGAAAACGTATAACCATATAAATTGGACAGCTATTTAAGTTAAATACGACGAACGGATTCGATGTCTACTTATAATATGGCAATGCAAAGGGGTAAACTACCTACCTACCTAGGTAAGTATCTGTTAAGGAGGTACCGACTATTCTCTACAAGTCCAGCGGCCGCCTCGTCTCCCTAGATCTAATCATATTACCATAACTCGCCTCCGTCGAATCACCGCTCCTTTATATCCTTCCCGGTCTAGGGTCACTCGTAGACTTACCATCTAAGTCATTGGACGCTGTGCTTGCCCAGACCCGAATCCTAGCAACAAGATCTATAGTAAACTAGATAGCTGATCGTCTGGCAGGTCAGATTCGTGTAAGTCGTATATAAACTACGGGGTCCAATGGAAATAGTTGGGATTTACCTCCGATCTCCGAATTTTTCTGGTGGCGTTTTATTGCTGATGGTACGGATGATCGACCTCCATGGGTAGATAGATACCTACTTACCTGAACAGACGTCATCGAGCTATAAAAATGACCTATGG
Source organism: Pyrenopolyporus hunteri (assembly GCA_902806595.1). NCBI lineage: Eukaryota > Fungi > Ascomycota > Sordariomycetes > Xylariales > Hypoxylaceae > Pyrenopolyporus > Pyrenopolyporus hunteri. The sequence goes on along the minus strand of CADCXC010000035.1, from coordinate 98,859 downwards.
ATATGTCTGCGTAGGCAGGTAGGTAAATACTGCAAATACGTTGCTATGCTGCACAATACGCTAAAAGATAACCGAATGCAAGAAATGAACGAGATGCTATTGATAATATATACCTCCTATCTACCAGAGCTAGAAGAGACTTAAGACTTACCTGCCACCTACGTACGCCTGCCCTACGTAAAATTAGACATAACGCCCGCTACCCACCCTGGAATATAGGATCGTCACGTTTCATTCGTCAATTCATTCGACGCGTTGCACGACTGGATCCTGGCCCACTGGCTTGAAGCCAAGCGCCATGGCTGCCGCATTTAAATCCATCACGTCGTCGGCGCGGAGCGCTTTCGCGGACCATATCACCGTTCCCCGCCCGTCCACGGCAAACAAGCCAGCCTGTTGCCACTTATTCCCCATAGCTGTGGACGGGCCCTCGCTTGTATCCGCAGCGCTAGAAGCGGCGGTACCACCACCGCCACCAGCGGTCGAGTCCTGCTTGAGACCGCCCGTCCGTTGGAGGGAATTCGCTACTTTTATGCCCAGCCAACCCTTCTCCTTCCAGCCCTGTATCTGCGTGGTGGGGTTGAACATGTACCATATACTTCCCAGCCCTAGCCCCCACGCTGCGTAGATGGCGCGGTCCTCGTCGATGACCATCTCGACGTTCCACGCGCCGCCGAGCATGTCGACCCACCTTCGAGTCGCATCTCGCGATGAATGTGACACGGCGACGCAGGTTAGTCTGCCTTGGTTCTTGATTGCGAGGTCTCGGAGGGCTAGGAAGGACTTCTGTGCGACTGCGAATTGGATCTGGTCAGCATTACGTGGCGGCTTGAGACACCGTGGCGGTGGGGGCGAGCCGTACAGGCGCATCCCACGCAGCGTAGGAAGAGGACTATGACCGGCTTTCCGCCACCGAAGCTTAATTGGCGATCTCGGTCTAGGGGTGCTAAGTCGCCTGGTCTGGGGCATTCGGCAACGGGGACTGGTGGAGGAACGGGCGACAACCAAGCTTGTGCCGTAAGTGGGAGTTTCTTGGTATTCATCCAAGCTGGCCAGCCCGAGTTCGACTCCTCGATATCGTCGAGCCCAGGCACGGAGCCGTCGTTGGATTTGCTAGATTTGGATGAAGAAAAGTTAAAAGCATCGCTCGACAACCCTGCCTTTCTCATCGCTAGTTTCGTGGTTAAGCTTGCGAACATCCTGGAATTTCACGCCCTGCGCCGAAATTGTGAAAATAAACGAAATAAAAGTTGTAATCAAAATCCGAAGAGAGAAGGTTACAATAAACACGCCCTATTAATCCTAACAGAAATAAGAGAGATGAGAGAAGATAACACGACAATCTACTACTATATGGAGAGCGCAGGGTAGAAAAGAAAGAAAATAAGAAAACTAAAATGAAAGAAAGGTCCCCGGAGCCAGGACACAAGGCTGATGGAGCTCCTTGATACAGGGACCGTCTCAACCCTTCCCTGGCGATCTGAGGTTAGTCTCGCGATTGAACCCCCTAGCTGGACCCCTTGAATTTCACGAGGCTGACGCCAAGCGCGCCTTGAAGAAACTCGTGAGCTGAGACCAATCGGGATTAGCAGCCATCCAATTACGGTAGCGAATACGCGGGGTTAGCCAAGCCTGAGACAACGCTGGTTATTGAATTCCTTCGTTCTGTGCATAGAAGATCATGGATGAATCTTCTACTATGTGGGACGTCTTGGTGTTCTCGGCCCCCTTAAACGAAACTGTTTCGCAACTAGCTAAGGGATCGGTTCTGCCATTGTAGCCCTAGAATATTCAACTGAACGTTTCGTATCAAATTAAGAAATTCATTTACTCTAATATGACGGCGGTATAGCACGATTACCTTTAGATCGTTGGCGGTAGACCGAAGTCGCGATAAATTCTCGGCGCTTTCATTCCGCGAATGCAATAGGTACGCTGGATATCGAGTGTCTGTATGCAAATGACTTGCATTATCACAATCCATTCCTCGTCGAGGGTATTTGGATTGTGAATATATATAAAGATAATTGCGCAAGGGACGAATTATCCATCGCGGACACGGCAACCTTCACATAAAAAAGAATGCTGGGCCTTCAAGTCTAGACCGCTTAGTTATCATCCGGCTAGATGTCGGTAGCATCGGAGAAATTGTACTTTGATTTTTCCATATCTGCTTTACCAAAAGGAGGAAATATTGTTGGAATCGATGGGCTGAGGTAGACGCCTTGTCGTCGTAACGGGAAAGCAGATCATGTAGCCCGCGTAAATACAATGAATAGAGTGCCGGACGAGCTACCTAAGGTCGACGTCAGCTTCCGTTTAGGGCTTGCTTAGGCTAGCTTCGATAGTGCAATTATCTGGTAGGTAACCTACCTAGGTAAGAGTTAGTCGCTCAAGCAATGAACATGACACTTGTCTAGGTTCGCTCCCACTGCTTCCTGCCGAAGACTTTACCTAAGTTGGGAAATATATTGACGGTACGGGCGAGCCGCGAAATGTCTTTACTTCGGCCTTCAATGTTAGCCTGTGATCGTAACACCACTCAAACTAATTGATAAACTTATGTCAGATCCGCTGACCGACGAGGCGTAGTAGATACCTACGCGGACTCCCTAACTTAGGCCCAGCTTGGCCGGTTGAAGAATCGAATACTTAGCGTATTGCCAATTCTAAGTATTTCCTGTATACGTACAGTAGGAGAGTAGGAGGACGATACGATGGAGGAGGGTTTCTCATCCATCCATGCGGGCCAATGGCCGATGGCTCTGAGGATAGGAATTGACGCATGACGTCAAAGAGAATACCTAAGTCGCCTAACCATTTGTATGGAGATGGTGGTAGTGTGCCCAGGCCGGAAGCAGAATCTCTCATGGGTCTCGTAGAACATAATAGCAAACCAGCAAAGAACGGCGTCCCTACCCGGGTGCGTAGGCCGTCTTTTCGTACATAATTGGCAGCGTGCGTTACTTCAGGCCTTTTCTTTTTCAACATGTCCCGAATAGGCGAGAACAGGGGTGTGGGATTGCGGGTTGCAGGTGACAGGCTGACGAGGTCGGTTACATCACTCGTACTTTGCATATCGTACAACCGTCCGCGTTGGCGGCGGACTCTGAGCCTGAGGGTCCCGGAGGGTCCTGGAGGGTCCTAGAATGTCCTATTAGGTATGAAGTACCCACCTCGGCCATTCCCCCAAATCCCCCCAATCCGTTCTATGACGATTTATACATGTTGTCGCATTTTTCGCGATTTAATACTGCAGACCTAGGGCTTTCCAAGAGCCTCACAACGGGGACGACTCGATCGCGGCCAGACTTTGCGAACCAGCAAGGTATGTGATATGCCTATTTTAGTGGTTGATCGACAGGGACATGGGCTGCTCCAGGTGCTCGGTTCACTGTTCGACAAGAGGGACTTCGGTCAGATTGGGAAATCTCACCGGATTCTTGGGTTGGACTTAAAACGTCATTCATCGATTAGCGAACGGGTTGCTGTATGTGTATGGTATGAGTAAGAGAAGGTAAGTTATGTATTGTGTTATGTGTTATGTGTTATGTGTTAGTGATGTGCTAGTTATGTGTAAATTGGCCGTGTATAATGGTGAAATATCGGAAATATCAACAAGTGCATCCAATACAACAATCTGACCAATATACCGACGTTACACCTTTTCACCAATATGAAAGCGGCGAGGACTTCTTGGTGCTTCTTGGTAGATTTCAGGGATCTAGGAAAATACTCGTTGAGACTTGCTTTAATGATATTCAGGGTGCGCCAGGGCTAATTATAAGGGAAACTAGCTGCCTGCCTACAGTAATTCTTTGTAGGATGTAGATGATTTTGTAGGTATCAGTATGCAGGAGTCGGCTGTGGGATCAAATTGACCGTTCTGCTTGGTTCAATTAGTGGTTCAGTCAGCGCCTGGTCCCCGGGGAACCGCTGGAGAAATAAATCATTCGATCTAATGCAGCGCGGCAACGTCGAAGCGTGGGAAATTACTTGGTGCATATAAGTCGCATGTAAAATGAAGAAAGAAGGAGATACCTACCTACTCTCGCATACTAGATTTGCAATAACGTTGCTCCCATACCTTCCATACCTCTCCCTTCCCGACTTCCCTCACTGGCTCTTACTCCGTCCCATGTTTAATAGTATGTTAACTAGAAGCAACGTAGAAGGTACCTAGGTAGGTGGTAGGCAAGTTTGAAGATTACCTACATGTACGTGTAGCGTATGTACTATGGGTACATGATGTATTGAATACACATTTTATCCACCCAAGGTAGGTACCCAACACCTACCCCGTATTTGGGGCTATAGTGTAATAGTTTGGTTCGGACAACGCGAACAATCTCGTAGTAGGCTACCCTGCTTAGCACATTAGCATTGTTATTCAATTTTCTTATAATCTTGACAATCCGCGGATACGAGTATATAGAGCCACAATTGAGCCGTAGCATAACATTACTTACATGGAGAGTTAGGTACGGTACATGTAGGCACCTGAGGTTCTAGGGTCAGGGACACAACCTATGTACCGTCTGCTTTAGATACCTAGGTAGGTACCTAGTTAGGTAGGCACCAAGGTACCTTTGTAAGTACCTAGTAATATATCCTAATAGTGTTCTTAAGGCCGTCGCGTGTATCTACGTGTACCTAGGCGAGTTTACTTGTCCGCCTAGCTTAGCTCAAGCACCCTGCTGGCCCCCTTTCTCCCTGTTGGTGCGTCTCTAATTGCCCATTATGCTGTTAGAGGAGATTGTATTTGTACAATGATGGATATTACCTGTCGGCAGACCATATTAGTGGGAAGCCCGTGTTAGCGTCGTCCTGTAAGTAAGGTATGACCACTGGAAGGCAAAGCACGCGCCACGCTCCGCACGCTAAACCCTCCCATATGTAGTTCGGCCTAGTCAGTCTTACATAGGACGCTTACCCTCTTTACGCAGTACTGTATTACGCACAGGCGAGAGAAGAGACGGGCAAGGAGGCAGGTACCAGGCACTTCCGACAGGGGATTGTGGGCTCTGGGACGACCCGCCTTGCCTATACCTCCGATAAACCCTTTCTGCTACCTATCAACACTGAACCCCCCCTCTACATACCTACCTGGGTACGGAACCCGCAGACCCATAACTCACATACCTGTACCTCCTAGGCAGGGCTCTAGCTGGTAACTGCATACTAGGGGTACATACAGCCAAGGTAGAGAGACGAGAGAGAGACAAGAGAGAAATACATCCTACACACACACTCACACACACATGAGAGAGCACCGCATCTGCAATGCACTTGCACTTCCATCACCCTCAGCCAAATTGCCTATCTGACCTAACCTAACCTAACCTCCACTACCTTGTCTACCTAAACCTACACTACCACTACACCTATCCGTTATCCGTTACTCCTACCTACTTTGCTTTTTATTTTTATTTTGCTTGGCTCCGTGATTGGAACTGCCTTACCACTTCATCATCACCGCCACCATCACAACTACCACCACTACTTCCTGTCTCTCTATCCTATAGTCAATGCTGGTTACGACTTCTGTATCTCCTCTACCGACCCTCCCCCTCTAGAAGTGGAAGTGAAAAGCTACGGCGGCGGCAGCGACAACGGCTAGATCGGTTTCTCTTTTTCTGCTTCTTTCTGGCGATACCCCCTTTATACCCACACGTCGATTCGTGTGCTTGTGTTGCTTATTTCAATCGTTCCCCCTCAATTGAATCTTTTGGTCCTTTCTTCCCCTTTAGCGCGTCCGGCTTCTCTAACCCGTCCGTAAATGCTCCCAGTTCATGCGAGCGTGCCCGGCAATCCGATCCATCGATACTCCTCGACATCCGCTGAGATCCTTGCCCTCATGAACCTCGCGTCCTCTGCCTCGTCGCGGTGAAAAGAAAGAGACATTCCATAGTCTTCTGTATTGATAACCGGTCCCGGGCTTGTTCCGAACTGAGCGCATTAGTGAGCTGTCAACTTGAAGAGAGCCATCCGACTCGCTCCTTTTTTGGCCTCATCTTGCCGATCCTCCGACTTTCCATTGTCCTAGCCCCCTGCTACTGCTCTCTCTCTCTGTCAGGCCAGCCGACTTAAAGTCGACGTCCTCCTCGGGTTGTAAGAGACTCCGGTTCAAGATTATCGGCTCATCCGCTGCGGACGACCACGATCGGCAAAGGGCAGGACTTGTTCATAATTATACATAGTCGCGTGTCGAGCCACTCGTTTGACCATCCCTTGTCAAGTCCCTCACGGTTGTTTGTGCGGGGCCCCATCTTTAATGGACGGCCGGCCTATAACGGCAGACTCGAAACATAATTATCCATCTCATCCTCACTGGACCCGATCGACCTCAAGTCCAGCTGCCCCTCGATTAAGCTCCCTCTCACATACGAGCCCAGACCCGCTCCTTGCCTCTCAGTACCTGACAGCTCAGGTTGACTGGATTCCAATATTCTTCCCACAACAGTCCTCGTTGTATCAGGCTCAGCTTCTTCAATACAATAAGCTCATAGCACCCGGACGAGGTGGTGGTCTGCAATCCGCTCCTCTACCGCCGTTACTGTCCGCTCAAAACGCCCACGTCGGGTCTAGATCTCGCTCCTCATCCAAAGTGTCCACCAAGGATTCTCGCGCTAGGCAGAGCTCCCAGAATTGCCATGCTACTAGAGGCAACCAGAACCCCAGCAAAGCCGATCGCGCGCTTATAACAGGCAAGGACGCGCCGCCCAAGATGCCGCCCAAGAAGTCGGATCTGTCCCAACCCCTTCCCCCGAGGCCGAAGCCGTCTACCTCCCCCTCGCACCTACCACTGACGCATCCAAATTCGGTCCCCTCGACCCCCCAGCAGCATGCGCGCAAGTTTTCTTTCGAGTCGAGAGACCACTCGCCGAATGCCAACCAATCCCACTCCCCCCGATCCGCCTATTCCGAGACTAACGGCGCTCTTCCTTCCCTACGCCCCCTACCCCCGCGACATGGTGGTTGCAAGTATGAGACGGGCCTAAAGCACTCCCGTCGAAGGATCCCGTATAGCATAGGAAGCGATATGTTAGAGAGAACGGATTTGCAGACTATAAAGAGCAAGCTTTCCGAAGATGATGAGCGAAAGCTCACGACGGATATGCGCGAACTTTACGATCGGTTACAGCCCACAGAAAAAGTCGAGGTGAAGCGGCGTATGCTGGTGCAGAAGCTGGAGAAGCTTCTCAACGACGCTTGGCCGGGCCACGACATCCGTGTGCATCTGTTCGGCTCGTCGGGAAACCTCCTGTGCTCGGACGATTCTGACGGTTCGTAACTTTGAACTAAGAACCTACATATTAATTAGCTAACTTTGTTCTGTAGTGGATATCTGCATAGTAACTCCATGGAAGGAGCTTGAAGGTGTCTGCATGCTTGCAGAGCTACTCGCCAAACGTAAGAGATCGCGCTCCGAAATCAATCTCATAGTTGCTAAGAAATTTTCTAGACGGAATGGAGAGGGTGGTTTGCGTGTCGTCGGCCAAGGTACCGATCGTCAAGATCTGGGATCCCGAGCTGGAGCTATCTTGCGACATGAACGTCAATAATACTCTGGCTTTGGAGAATACCCGTATGATCAAGACTTATGTTCAGATCGATGAGCGAGTGCGACCTCTGGCCATGATCATAAAGTATTGGACGCGGCGCCGAATTGTCAACGATGCTGGTAAGTAAACGTGTCGTCCACCCCGTGCTCGGACCTCTTCGCTAACAGCATCAGCGTTCGGCGGAACATTGAGCTCGTATACGTGGATATGCATGATTATCGCGTTTTTGCAGTTGCGGCAGCCTCCTGTTCTACCCGCATTGCACCAGAAGCCTTATTACAAACTTCCTGGAAAGGACGGTGAGATAGCCTCGTTTTCTGATGACGTTGACAAGCTGCGAGGGTTCGGAAACAAGAATAAATCTTCCTTGGGAGAGTTGCTGTTTCAATTCTTTCGATTTTACGCCCACGAATTTGATTACAGTACGGATGTGCTCTCCGTACGGCTTGGTAAGATAATAACGAAGAAGGAAAAGAAATGGCACTTCGCGTTGAACAACCAGCTCTGCGTCGAGGAGCCATTTAATATCGGCCGCAACCTCGGCAACACAGCCGATGATACCGCATTTCGTGGCCTTCACATTGAACTCCGCCGCGCCTTTGACCTTATCGCCGAGGGTAAACTAGAAGAATGCTGTGAGCAGTACGTGTACCCGAAGGAGGAAGAGAGGATATTCCAGAAGCCGCCTCAGACATCCCGCCCCATACTCTTGCGAAGTGCTTCTCAGCAACAACAAACAACCCGCGGTGGCCGAGGGGCGGGGTTCCGAAATGGAAATCGGCAGCAGGGCCAGCATCGTAACAATGGTGGCAACAGCAACAGCAATAGTCGGAGAACGTCATCAAGTATCCCGTATGACAACGGGAGCCCGATGTTCATCCCAACCGCTTACCCGATAGCTATGACGCCCCAAGAGGCTGTCATGTACATGCAACAACCGGGGGACTTGATGGCACAGACCATTTCCGCTTTGACGTTACAGGAGAATAACCTTAGATTTCTCCAGTACGCCCACTCGGTTAATATGCAGCATGCTCAGATGATGCAAGGAAATGCTGCGCAACCTCAGTCTTCGTCAGCGGAGCGTTCTAGGACGAATTCCTTCGACACGCCCCCTCTAAGCGCGCCACTTCGGCCGGAGCTACGACCCGAGATGTATTATTATCCGGTACAGCTACAGCACGCGTTCTATACACAACAGGGTTTCGCTGCATACCCGTCGTCTCCTGCAACCGGTCACGGCGCCGAATTTCGTCGTAGTTCCCACCGCTCGACGGCGACTAGCGATGCTAACCACGGGGTATCTGGGAGTGCCTTGAGATCACAATCGCAACCAGCGTCGCGAACTGCTCCTGGTATGCCGAACGCTCAAAGTTTGGCGGGCACTGGTCAGATGCCTAATGGAGTCGGTAGTATTCCTGCTCGGCATATTAACGGAATGCCTATGCCTAGCTTCATTCCCGACGAAGGACAAGATAACGAACAAGGTGGATCAACAGCAAATACTCCCCCCGAGGAAGAGAGAGGTTACAATTACTATGCAGACCCATCTAGCCCACCGCGACGAACGAGCGCCGCAACTGGTAGCATACCTGCATTCGGTGACATTGGTCCTCAACCGCCCGCCCAGAGCCGAGGACGTTTGTCATCTGATCAACTGCCTCAGTCCATTCTCGATAGGATTAAGCAGAATTCTCGCTCCCCTTCTCCAATGGGCCATAACAGAGGCTACTCCGCGAACAGAAACTCCGCTCCTCTTGCATCTGGACCGTTTCCTGTAACCGCTGGATCGCAGACCCGTGAAACAGCCCCCTTGGTTGTCAACGGCTCCATGTCAAAGTTATCGAATGGCAATTCGCCTCGACAGCCCTCGCAGAGTGATTTCGTATCCGCTCAGTATACCGGTTACGATAATGCACTTCATATTAATCAGCAGTTGGATGCGACTAGTTCTGTCGCTGGAACACCATTGGGTCAAACTACCGTTTCTAGGAAGTCCAACTCGCCAACATCAGACCGACCGGTCGTTGTGAACGGTTCATCGAATGCTTCTGCATTGATTGCCAATCAGTTATCTGGGCCCCAGTTCTCTCATGACACGGCTACGACTCCTGCGGGTAACCACATTCGTGCCGTGAATATGTCTACAGCGCCAGTCAACGCCGATAATGCCAACAACACTGCCGGAGTTGGTGCACATACCTTACAACGCCTTCCTCTTCGCACATCACCGAGCCCACTCATCGCGCAACTCGATCTAGCTACGGAGAACCGCTTACAGGCGAATGAATATTCGCATCTCTCGCCAGTATACGAGGCTAATAGTCCCTCTCCGAGTTTCACTCGAAGACTGGATTGGCCCTTCGATCAGGCGGCGGGACTCCCAACCACACTCGTGTACGGCCAACCCGATATGAAAGCGGAGCCGTCTAAAAGCAAGCAAAAGTCGCCAGTCGAGAGCTCGTCTCCCAAGGTGGAAGGCCCGCCGGCCTTGCATCCAAGAGTGAATGGGTTGTCGAGGGAAAATGGGCATGTGCGAGGTGTCAAGAGCGAAAGCGATAACGCCAGTAGTGGATGGCAGAAAATGACCCGAGGTAGGAAGAAGGGGAACGACTCCAAACCACGAAGCGAGGCCTATCCACAGAGCGAGCAGTTGCCCAAGAACGACTCAGAGAGAAAGGGTGGCTGAATCGTAAATCTCGAAGGACTTTGGATATGACCCAAATGACGAGTTGATGAACATGTGTTGCCTCGGTGCGAATCTCCTGCTTGAGATATCTGGCGGTATATTGGACATGATGGGAGACCAGGTTATCTCCACATGGTTTACATCTCCGGCCAGGTCGTACAGCCTCCTGAGCTCCAGCCGTCGGTCTACTCATTAAGGGTGATTATACTCGTTTATACGTTTATACGCCAAGGAACAAAATTACGTGGTATTTAAGTTGATGACAGATGCTCGAAGTCTGGGTCTCGTATCGGGAGTGGAAGGGGAGGATTCGGATTGGATGGTAAGGACCACGACAAGAGGTCCTGATGAGTCGCTTATTTGCGCAAGGCCGGGTTAGGTGTGCTATATTTGGCTATCCTACCGGGAGATGTGCATTTTTTTAAAGGATACACGCCACGGACGGCACGAAGGGGAAGGCTCATCCGACCGGGGTTTGGTTCGAGGGGCTAATTTCCTCGGATCTGTACATTGCGCAGGGGGCCGGGCACCAAAGGGACACAGGAGTCTAGGGCATATATACTAGAGCATCATAAGGTGTGCGGGGCACCTCGATATCCAGAAAAGTCACGGAACGGGAGGGGGTAACGACAACTTCTACTGACGAAACCCGCCGGCATCAAGTGATCGCCGTCTGGGTGAAGAGCGGAGTTTTTTTTCTTTTGTGTCCCTAGGGTTGCGGAAGACCTTCGACGAAGAGAGCATACCCTTAGATAGACGGTAACGGAAGTAGGCATGAAAAAAAAGAATAAATAAAGACAAAAAGTATAAAAGTAAAATAGTGTGTAGTCCGTTTCCCTTTCCCCCCCCGGCGACTGACATACGTTCGATACACATATAGGGATATCTAGGTAGGAAGGTGAAGTGAGATTAGGAAGGGTGAGGATGTGACGGACTCTTTGGAGCTTCTTTGTATCGCGGAGCTTATCTTTCGCTTGACTGAGCACGCGGCTTTCCTCAACAAGCTATCTTTGGGAAACTGGCGGATAACTCGGGACCTGGGAAGATGGGACCCTCTAGGCGATGCTTCGTTAAGGGGAGGTAGATTAGGAAGGAAGCGTGGTAAAAATGAGATTTACGCAGCCATACTTGAGTCTTACAGGAGACGTATTTAACCCTAACGCCGAGGGCATATTTTATGAAGCATATCCTATCCCTTGACTTTGGATGACTTTTCGATCTACACTGGATTATAACATTATAACCATTTCGTGATACAGCTTGCGAGGGAACTTCACTCTTCTTTTTTCTTCTTCTTTTATTGTGAGAGAAATAGCTTTATTGGTGCCTGCCTAATTACGAACTCTGGGCTTATGCGCCTCCTTGAGTAGTAACTAAGGTAGGGAGATTGCTAGGTAGGTAGGTAGCTATCATAGGGTATCATGCCAAACTCCAGATAGAATAGTAAGGATTTCCCAAGTGAAATCCGCAATCGTCGAAGGAAAAAAAAAACAAAAGGAAAAAAAACAGGAAAAAAACTCAAATCCTAGCTTGCCCTTCCTTGAGAAAACCGAAACGGCCTTGCTCCCCTACAACTCATGTTTCCCGTTCCAGGATAATGTAATCGCGGTATCTCGTGCGTGTAGTATTTTCTATGTCTTCCTTGATATCGAGAAACTGGGGCAATTCGTTCGCTCGGGGTCCGGTGGCCCCGCCGAGCCCTGTACCATACGGTCGCTGGGGGTTGCGCACCAAGCGCGCGAGGCCTTCCAATCCCCGATTATACATGACGACCTCCAACACGTCCATCATCTCGCAAACCTCCGCGTGGAACGGCGCGGTTCCGTCTACGTCGTCGTAGTCCTTCTGCGCTTGCACGGGCACGCCGAACTTTCGCCACGGCCGCCTCCACGCCCTAGTCTTCAAGATTGCTCGCAGCTGCCCGTCGTTCCAACCCATCTGATATTCCTCCCCGATACCTTTACGAGTGGGACCCACATAACGGAACACGGAGCGGTCCGGGATGCAATACCTGCAGAATTTGAGCCTGGTGGTAATATCAAGCTTGCGCGTGGCTTTGTCGGAGGTGGGATCGCAGCAACTCGGGTAGTTCCGTAGCTCGGGCCCGAAGAGCGCGGTGTAAGTGATTACGTCGAAGAAGGCCATGGTGCCTATGTGTGTAGTCTTGGGTGGGTTGGTACGGCAGAGCCGTCGCGCGCTGAAAATCTGGCTGAATTCGCCGCATAGGGGATCAATGGCGGAAGTTCGCAGGGCGTGTAGCCCTCTGATGCGTTCCAGGGTTAGGCGGCAGCGGGCCAGGGCCAGGTCCATAAGGCCCTTGAAACCTCTAGAGAGATGGGCACGTAGCTCTTGCTCGTTGGCTACAGACTCGCGAGCCCAGTTGCCGAGGTCGTGGGCGACAACGCAGACGAGAAACTTCGGGTTAGGCCGGAAGATGGGCAGGTCGGAACCAGCAGCTAGACGCAAAATAGTGCGGGACGATACGACGGTTGATATGTAGTGGAGAGTTTTACAGGTTGAGGATAGGCTGACGAGGTCCTCTATGGCGTCGAAATTGTCGGCGACTATTACTAGGGCGTCCAGTGGCAGGACTAGCAAGTTCTTGCTTTTATTCTTGACGACGGTCTTGGGGATGTTGATGTCGTTGGTATCGTTGGTGACATTGGTGACATTGGTGGCATTGGTGTCGTTGGCGACATTGGTGTCGTTGGTGTCGTTGGCGACATTGGTGACATTGGTATCATTGGTGACATTGGTGTCGTTCGTGCTGTTGGTGTCGTTGGTGTCGTTGGCGTCGTTGGTAGCGGACGTGGGCGTCGGTGTGGACGTAGACGCCATGATGGGCAGACAACTTGGAGTATTCTAGTGCGTTACTGCAACGTGAAGCTTAAGATTGATTGAAGTTGTAGAAGAAGAAGGTGGAGATGGGGTGGAATCCACGGCGTGAATCGATTTAAATATTCGTTCAGGTCCGGTCCTTCCACTTTGTTTATTCAACTCGTCACTCGGCCGTCTAGCTCTTGTTTGCCTGCGTCGCAAATTCCCAACGTGAGGACGTACCCTACTTGGTCTATGCGTAGGTACCGCAGTCATATAATAGGTAGGTAGGTAGGTACATTTTAGGTCCCGGGTAGAGCGTCGTAGCTTCTGGATATGGGCAAACAGAAAAGAGCGACGACTCGGTTGGATATGGAAACCACCACCAAGACGTACCTCCCCAGCAGTAGCTTTGCACAGTGCCAAACTTTCCTGTTTGTCCATATCCAGAAGTTATGACCCTCTCTAGGCACTGTATTGTACAGTACGTACCAACCTACGTAACTCGGGGCCTTTAGCGACTCAATTTACTACCGACGCCTGGGCTCTCATGGGGGATACTAACAAATATCAACATGTTTCCACTCGCATTCGCACATGGACGCACGTCTACCTGACCACGACACAGCTCGCCCAAATCGCTTCTTGAGCCATTCTAAACCGGCGCGAGGCTATATACCTATCTAAGTACCTACTCATTTCAGAATATAGGTACTTAGGTAGGTAATCAACATTGAAGCATCCAATGATAGGTATCATCTCCGTTCCGCAACACTCGAGAATTGAGACCCGTCACTTGCGCGTCGACGCATTATCCACCAAGACCAGAGTTCCTCAATGGAAAATATGATATCCTTGGGATTTAGAACCGAGGTAACACTGGAGAGTTCCTCGTAGAGCAAGCAAATGATCAAGACGGGTATTTTATTACCTGCTGCACCAGTTAATTCGCAATCAGTCAATCAACGGGGTCCGTTCTCTCACTACTGCGTCGTCAGAAGGTTTGGCATCTTATTCATGATAGCGCAAATCCTATTCCCCCCTTCCTACTTAGTACTGCTTTCTACGAAGCACATCGTTGCGGCTCTCGAAATCATGTGATAATCCCGAGGGGTCTTCGCCGAAGTCGGTTAGCCAGCCAGCCCTAGCTGCGCTTAATACTTAATCATCTGTTAAACGTTTACCGGTCAGGGTAGCGAGGGTCTTTTATCGCTAGGTGGAGGAGAGTCAGTCACGGAACCATGGAAATGAATAACGGGACGTTGCAGTGACGCACGGGATCGGACCTACGGCTGTTGGCCGATTTCATGCAGGATTCGGGACTTCTACCACGCACCGACAACCCAAGATCTGAATCAAAACTACACGTCCGACAAATTTCGGTATGTAGATAGGTGATCTAGGTCTGATATACCGAAGGTCTCACCAAATCAACACCGACGTTCTATGACATATCCTTTACGTCCCCTTCATATATTTTCGCGCGGTATCGCGTATCGGCTCGAAGGGTGGTCCAGGCATTGGGATGATAGAAGCTGGGATGATAGAAGCCCACGAGTAGCAAGGTGTCAGTCGCACACGTGTTTACGATTCAACCTGCGCAGTCCCTTCGAGGTCGAAATGTTCGGTCTCGTTTTAGTTTCCATTTTTAATTCTCTAGCCCACCGCCGTCATAAATGGTAAACGGGCAGCATAGCTCACGGAAAGACGTCAAGTTGGATTCTTATTGTTCCTTCGGCGATCCAGAAGTAACGGAGCGGGCTCCTTTTCATCTAGGTAGGTATTTAGTATGTGAGTTGGCGGCTTGGTTTTGGCAAGGATTGGCCGTCCGGGCTTCTTTTATAGGTGGTATTGGGTGGCACCGCAGGGGGTTCGTGGGACCGCGCTGCTAAAACGTTGGCGTCTCTTCTCCCTAGCTATCTGCCTCGATTGACCCTGCATTAGGTGCCTTGCCCAAGAGCAAACGAGCCGCCCCTTCGAGATGTCATTAGGTTATCTGATCGACCTCAAGGGTCGAACCAGACCGCTCAAATCAGGAAATTTCGCAATTCCAAATTGGTTCTTCCTTGGCCTATATGCTTATTCCGGCGAGAATTTCCCACAGTTCGGGCCCATCCTTAATAGCTACCTAATTCCTTTTTCTCTCCCAACAGATTTTGTTCATATATCTCGCGTCGATCGTACATGAGAGTTTCGCCATTGCTGTCGCCGTTATGCCATCATCGCGGTGGCAATCGAGGGAGACATGGCGTATCATCCCACTTTTACCTCTACCACCACCCACGACCGATATTGTTAGTAGCCAGTATCAGGTTAATAAGAGCCAATAGCGTCATTTTGCCGTCTGTCAATTTATGAAGACCCGAGTCAGCCTCAACACCAGCTCCTATCTCCCACCAACCCCCGAACGGCCTCAACCAGGACTGACGTCGATCTACATTTTTTTGTGCAGGGGAGTATAAACAGGGGCGGACAAGGTCCCCCCCTATCCACAACCACTTTCCGGTAGCTGATCGGCACAGCGCGAAATTACTCAGAATAGAAACTTATTGCTTCCAATGGCGAAATGCTTCTGTAATATTCCAAGCACCTTGGTGATAGTGCGGTGACCATTCAAGGGCGTATATATTAGGGCTGCACGTTATGGCTTGGCATCGAGCTAGGAGCGAGGGAGATCTTCGAGATATATAGCAATCTGCATCCCGCTCTTCTCGAGTGTTTTGTTGAGGCACAAGTTTCTGTCGTTAATTCTCCTTTCCTGAAGTCAGTCAGTGCGGTTGCTGGTTCTCACTAGACATCGAGGTTCCCCTTGCAAGTCTACATACACTCGCTCAGCCCAATAAACCAACCTCCGACCAAACATGCACTTCCTCGCCGCTCTTACTCTTGCTTCCGCGGCCCTCGCGGTGCCCTTCCGCCCGATGAGGAGGGCGACCGGCACGGGACCAGTACCCTTCCCAACCTATCCCACGGTTCCCGGCACCGCACCGACTGGCGGATCGACGGCCTTGCCAACCGTAGCGGACCCGACGTCGTCGTATCACGTCTCTGTCACATACGCGACCAGCTCCTCGCCTGCTACGTTCGCAGCATCAGCTTTCCCCACGTTTCCCGCAATCCCCCCTAACTCAATCAGCTCGTTGTCTTCCGCAATCGAGTCCTCTATTCGCGACCCGGCTCCCACCCCCTCGGTGGCTGTACCGAACATCCCGCCGCCCCCTTCCTTCCCAACTTTCCCAGGGGGTACCTACCCCGGGACTGTCACGGGTACCGCCCCGGGAACGGCGCCCACGGGCGGCTCAAGCGGCCTCCATGCCGTACACCAGCCAGCTACCTCTCAGTACTCCGTGAGCGTCAGCTACGCCCGGACCAACGCCGCGAACGCGGCTCCTACGCCCTTCTAAATCAAGTTTAAATCTTTTTTCTTTTTTTTTTAATTAAAAAAAAGAGAATTAAATGCCTTGGACTCGAGCATGAGACGACACGCGGCCACGCCCCAGACGCATTCGCAAGATCGAAGATGACCTACTCTGCAAAGAAAACACCAAAAAGATCACGACTCTTCGCTTCTACGCTAACCTAATCCGCTTCTTCACACGACTTGATCCGTCGGGCCCCGTATCCCCCAGGGCAGGGGGGTGCGAGGGAACTTTCTTCGCTAGGCCGCCGTCGGGGGAGGCGCCGGCGCGCAAGGGGCTGTTTGGGGGTTTATACTTTCTGTTGTATATAAAAAGTTTTACCGTATAACTTTTTTGAATAGACGTCTACACTATTTTCGTCGATGCTTTCTCGTGCTTTGATTTGTTATATTGTTAGTATGCCAGGTATACTGTGGAAGATGCCGTTATGTGAGACTGGCTCTATTAGTCACTTTATTTGGGTGAAGTAAGGGTGAGGGAAGGCGGTTGTAAGTCTCAAAGTGCTGACGTAGCATGGAAGGCTTTGGCTTCTCCGTTTTCATTTTTCTTCATTTGCATGTTATCTATTTAGTCGGTTTCAGTTTGATGTATTCTCTAGATATATCATAACATACGATGTGATAGGAAGTGAGAACACGACGTTGGCAATGGGGTGAGTAAGAAATAACCATTAGGCTGGTATTAAATTTATACCTCCCTTACATCGGTACCCAAGATAGCAACTACCGCTTGCTATCCTGATTCTATAAAAAGAGGTATGTATCCAATAAAATCATGGTAAAGAAACCATATGTCCGTAACGCAGGCTGTGCGAAACAGCAAACTTCTTGTTGGGGCCATATGATATGTCGTACATGATCAACTAAGGGATCGCGCTACTAAAGCCGCCCCGCGGTATCACCTAGAGGCTCTTCTCCTAGCTAAGACCGGTATTCTATTTTAAGGCCCTGGAGTTTCTTCGACGCTATGTCTTATGTCTATGTCCCCCTTGCTTGTCTATGCCGACGGGTGTTTGCGGCCAAGCATTTTCGGGCCTAGGCGTCACACTCGATGAAAAGGGATGGGAAATCGAGGTGGCTTCCGATTTCGTTACCCTGGGCGGAACCAAATCTCCCAAAAGGACTTATTACGATGTGGAAATCTTATAGGTTTCTCGAACCCGTGTTGCTCGGTGGTACAAGGTTAACCACGACCGTAGCTACCGTGAGCCCCCAAGGCATAGAAAGTTCGCGTATTTTCATCCGTACCTAAACTACCTACATGAGCTCAAAGGATCATGTACAACATGGCTCTACATCCTAGGTTTGTATGGTAAGGGAAAGCAAACATTACCTATCTGGCAATTCGCAGAATTTGCCTAACCCTCTATTTAATATCTACGATATCCCCCTTTCCCCAAACACCAGGACATAGTCTCACCCATATTCGTCTGCTGCCACTAGGATCTTAGCCAGCGTCTATTAATCCACTCGAGGAAGGGCTAACGTAGCATTCTGAAAGACGCCCGGCGTGATCGTCGTGACGTTCGGGTATATCACCGTATCGTTCATCGCTAATCGATCTGCTCCCAAAAGCACCTGGGAAGACCACCCTTAGGAAGTCCAGCAGGCGCATCGTACCTATCTTCTTTTTGTTTGGAGCAATGATATCGCCGAAGTTTCGAAAGTCATGCACTGATGAAAAACCGGTGATTCCAGACCGATAGTGTTAGCAACCCCCTCCCCCCTCCTTCCCTTATTCCGATCAGAGCACTCTCCACTCCAATCAAATCTACTTAGGTGAATAGGTAAACAGACAAGTACTCCCTCCCAGAAACCGCACTCACCTTCCAACTCCTCGAATGAACCCCAACCCCCCGGACACCACAGCATTAAGCAGCGCCAGCACCCCGTTCTCCGCCAGAACATCCTACCACATCGTGCGCGCCTGCTCACCGGCCGGCGCCCTGCCCCGGGCAAACTCGTCCCTCCACGCCCGACTGAGACGTAGGCCCTGGCAAGAGCCCGTACCTATCACGCCAGGGATCGCAGTGCGCGAGGACGCCCAGGAAGGACTGCCCGTCGACTCTCTTCGACGTGCCGTCGAGGTTGGCGGCGGAGTACCCCTATAGGTCGGCCGGTTTCACGATGGCGATGTACTTCAGTGTGTTCGCGCAAGCCTCGGGGCATTTTGCCGAATTTCTAGTATTGGGGATGTTGGTTACGGTGCCTATAGTCGATAGGACTAATGCTCGTCGACTTGAGACGACGTATGGTCCGCTACGGTATCCGGGGTTGGCGGTCCGTCTCTTACGGGAAAGTTCTGCTAGTACTCACTAGCTGATGGCAATCCACGTAATAAACCTTAAACGTCTTAGCATCAGCGTAGCTGTACCCATGCTCGGAGAATATATCTACGCAGATCTGAGGCGTCTTCTCTTCTGACAAGTACTCATCTGTGAAATAAGTCTTGGGGAGATGCTCATCTAGTCTCGGTTCGATAGCATTTGGTATCGAACGGCGGCGAGATTGCCTGTAGCGAATAAGGGTGATTGGCTCTGGGTACGGAGACGCCATGTTTCGCTGCAAAGTCTAGTAGGGGCAGCGATAGAAGTGGTAGGAGTAGCATGTTAGAATACTTAGTTCTTTTCTCGGATTAAACTGCTACAACACGACGAGGTGATGGTGTTTCTACGCTCCATCAAAAATTAGAAATTAAGGAGCACCACGGAATTCATACATGGAGATTCTTGCTCTGATACGAGTCACTAATATTCATCTTAGCTTCCAAGAGTTTGGGGAATGCTCCGGGTTGTTTGCTATGATTGAAATTAATACTCATATTCGCTCATATCATTCTCGGCCGTAGAATACTAATCTCTATAATAAAAGAACTTGGATGCTCAGTATAGAACGCCTGGGGGGAATTTACGCGTACGAACGACTTCCCTACTCCAAGTCAATGCGTTTTCGGGTGCTTATAGCCATCCGCTTAATTCCGCATCATGTCCCGGGCCATAGGGCATACTGTTGTGTCTTCTAGACTTCGAAGAAAGAAGAAAATATTATTCTTAACGCCTATCTAAATCAGGAGAGAGATGTTCTGTATCCCTAAATCGTAACCGCGAGTGGGGCCGCCCTGTCAACGTTTCGAATTGCTTCTCACAGATGCAACTACATTTCGAAGGAAGGTTAATAGAAAAAGGCTCTAGATAATTACGAGATTTTCAGAATTTATGTTATGGGTTGATCGAAATGATGCCTTTTGGGTTATCACTCTCCGTAACGTTTTCGTTTGATATCCTCTGACCTTAAATCTATGTCCAATGACTCCCTACCCAACAATATAGTACTGGATGAGACTATCCTCCCCTCCATCACATTTACATAGATATAATACCTATGTTAACCATTGTATATACTAGAGTGAGTGACAATCGCCAATCACATCACATATCCTAGCTGTGATGGATCTTCATATTCTGCGCAGTGATCTCCGTTAAGAGGATGGGGGTAATGCCATACGAATAGGCCGTTCCATTTATAGAGTAATATGTATTGTACCAACCAAACAAGCACATACTATCTACCCACTAATTGGGAGGACGCCCAATAAGAACTCGAATACGAAACTCGCGTCGCCAATACTCTCAACTTTTCCGGAGCACGCATGCACTTATTCCTACCTACTTCCAACAGTTCAAATCGCTTCGATTTAAGGTGTTAAAAATATGATGAGTATCAAAAGGGAGAGAATGCTGGCTCCGGAAATTTATTCCGTTAGCGTACTGTATACGAATACGACGGGCTCATTGGACCCTTCCGCTCGAGCTGCGTGTCGCCAACGCACCGCACTCGATCCATTGGACGGTGGGCTGCTGGAACGAGGGACTAGGGAGCTAACCCGAATACGGCTAACAATCTCAATTCTTGGGTACATACGGGGTAGGTATTTGGTATAAAAGACGACGTCGACCCCAAGCTTACCTATATTATAGAGGTCGATATCATCTCATATCTCATCTCTCAGATACCTCAAAGTTCAAATTGAGCGGCATTCACACACACTACCCAACCAAAAGGAAGATGGCAAACACGCTGCAGGGAACTACCGTGTTGGTGACTGGCGGCGGCGGCGGCCTGGGCAAGTCGATCGCGACGGCGTATTTGGAGGCGGGCGCTAACGTGGCCGTGTGCGACATCAACGAGGAGCGGCTGCAACAAGTCCGAAGCGAGCTGGAGGGGACCGGGCGGTTCGCCGCCTTCAACACGAATATAACGGACGAGGCGGCGGTGACGAAACTCGTAACTGACGTCGCGGCCAAGTTCGGGCGCCTCGATATCGCGGTCAGCAACGCCGGCATGATGGACGGCTTCGACCCCGTCGGCGCGACGAGCAAAGACCTGTGGGATAGGGTCATCAACCTCAACCTCACGGGCTCGTTCCTGGTCTTCAAGGCTGCCGTAAACGCCATGGAGAGTCAGTCGCCGCCGGGTGGGACCATCATCCAGATCTGCTCGACGGCCAGTTGGCATGGCATGTCTGCTGGTGTGGCCTATACGGTAAGTCATTTTCTCCAGATCCCGTCCTGTTATTCGTCTTTCCCTGGTATAGTCCTGTTCGTCCCGTGTTCGAGAAGTACTATACGTCTATGCTTTGGGCAATAAGCTGCGCCGTAGACTTAGATGGAGGGGGTGGATATTACTTGCCGCATCACCTCAACCCCTCCTTGCAGAACCCGCCGCAAGGTCCTATGACTAACCCCAACATCGTAGGCCAGCAAACACGGCGTAGCGGCTCTAGTGAAAAGCACGGCCGGGTTCTACGCTGATAAGGGAATTTACGCCATCGGACTGCAGATCGGGGGTATGCCCGATACTAACATTGCAGATACTATAAAGGCGCTGGGCGGGATTAACATGGAGGCCTTCGCGAAGTCTGTGTCGTCGCAGGTCAAGCCTGAACACACCATTCGGACGCAGGAAGTCGCCAAGTACTGCGTGTTTTTAGCTGACCGTGACGTCGCTGCTGCGTCTAACGGCGCGCTTCTCACCTTCAACAAGAACTTCCCTCTTGCATGAGAGTGTGCTTAGAATAGGGTTCGTTGTCGATAGATCCCGAATAGAAAGTCGATCACGCTCAAGAACACATGCTTGTTGTAAATGGGATGATCGGACCGGTTCTTGGATCGCTTCCTAAAAGGGGGGGAGACCGTAGTTCCTGACCTGCGAGATACAAAATTTGCGGAATTATGCCCCCTTGGTCTCGTTAGCCCGGGGAAGGCCAAGAGGTCCCTGGCGCTTGGTGCTGGGCGTTTCACCGCTCGGCATCGAGATCACCCAGCTTGGCTGATTCATTTTATGACCGCCCGCACTCTTAATATTTGTCGGCGTTCTATACCTAGAACGCCGGAGCATATGCGGATAAACAAGAATAAGTCAAAGTCTTTATCGAGTTTGAAACCGTCCTGCAATCTCTATGCCTTACTAGTAAATACATAAGTCTTTTTTTGCCGAGCGAGGCTCCCAAGTAGAGGCGGTTTGAGGTGACGGGATAGATCTGTACATACCTTTACCTTACATATTATCATGCAATTGAGGATACCTATTACGGAGATTGTTGGATCAATGGGCTCCCCCGTTGGCGTGGTGTCACATATCAACAAGTCAACAAGTTTTACTGCCCTAATGCGGTGGCTATTTGTCCATTTCTTGTTCTCGGAGCAGCTGGCTAGTCGTCAAGTCCTGGGCGCTATTCGTGTTACGTGGCGGGCGAGCAACGAAAGGCAGCTTTCACAGCGTCCGCTTTCCACTCCGGGCAGGTGGCTGCGTTGGTAAAATAGATGACAGCTGAAAAATCAAAAAGTGCAAAATGGCTCGCGCTGGTAGTTGCTTTCGCAAGTCTTAACCTACTATCCTCATCCAAGCTTGTTGAGAATGACCCTGACGATAAGCCGCTCCCCCAAGCCCCTGGCGCCAAGTATACCCAGACGTCTTGGCCCAGTGGTAGCGAGACAGATCTAAAGAAGAGGAGGCGCTTCCGCTGGGGCGTGTTAACGGGCGTACACCGGAGAAGGGGCGTGGATGCAATTGCCAAGTCGAATACTATGTAGGTACTTTTCCGGGCATATCTTTGTGATACAGTGTTGTTTTTTACACGTTCGACTAATGGTTGCTTGGAAGTGGAAGTCGACGCGAACCGAGGGTCTCCTAGGGTTTCTCGCTTTGGGTCCTCCGAACTCTTTCGAATGAATAGATAATATCAAATTGGGGTAACATTTCCGTTGTCTATCTGGGTAGTAAGACGGTCGGACGCTGTTGAATGAGTGCTATCGATGTTGAGAGATATTGCTAGAGTATTGACGGCCCTTCATTTTGGACCGCTGATCCCGCCGATTGGCTCGAGGATGTCAATGTCGATAGATCGAATTATACGCGTGGGGTAGTTGCTCGACGTAGATCTCGAAAGGTTTTAGATTGCTGATTGGCTCTATATTTCTCTTGTTTGATGTTCACGGGGACTTCAAACGCCCAACTTGAGACGAAGAAGATAGAGCTACGCGCCAACGAAAAGAATAGACTGTTAAACCCCAGTTGTTTCTCAGAAGAGCTGTATTCAGCGGAGGTCTAGAACCTAGCTGGTCCACTGCCGCCGTATTTAGTGAGCTTGGAGAAAATCGGACACTTCTATTGGCCCGTGAGAAATAACACTACCAATCCGTGCTTGCTTTCAGGGTCTCAATCCTACCTAAGGAACATCAAAAAGAAATGAGTGCTGATGATTACTTAAACTGGTATGTTGTATATGCATAACGCCTATAGCGCTGTGACTAGTAGCGGATTAGCAGCAGATAGACACCTGAAATTATGATACATTGGGCTTCTTTCGGGTCGTCGCTGGGGATATTTGTCTTGATAATGCAATGTATAAGCTCTTTATCGCATAAATCAGTTATTGCACTGCGAGGCCAAGAATACCAAGAACCCCAGGCATTTCGAAAGGGGCAGAATGGCCTGATGTTGCTGCTGGATCGGGTATAGCGAACCACTTTTGCTCTGAGATAACAACCGAGTATTTGTAGTAACCAAGAGTCATAGAATGCTGTCAACTCTTTCTATTTGGAATAACACAAATAGTAATGATATGTTTGATTTTTGGTGTATAAGCCGGAATAATATCGTATTCTATTAGGGTTTTCGACGTGAATTGGTTGGCTTCTGATTTATTGATATGCGTCGTCGGCTTTCAGGAGGCAATAGTTGAAGATGGTGTGCTATTAGATTTCGCCATTTGGCCTGGCTATCGAAAAGATCCGGGCCCGACGCTTTCTGCCGTCCCGTGAAACCTGGTTTTGTTTTTTATGGCGTGGCGTAAGCTGAAATTTGACAGCAGTGACAGCGTCTTATAGGGGCTACCGAGGTTGACACTCCCCGATCCTGCAGGGGCTCCAAGAGAATCCGCCTGCGTTTATATGCATCCATATCTCTAGTAAAGCGATATTTTGGGTCGAAACGTCGGCCAAGAGAGACGGGCACCAACCATCGTTACTGGTTCTATCATATCAGATTTAGCGACTCTAAGGATGTCTTACTTGGTGGCACCTCCCTGACTCGTCTGCGTGGGAGTCAGTGTCCTAAAACTACCTACCAATTTTAGACCCGGTGGCTTAGCCTGCTTGGCCATTTCACGTTCTCGATCGATTTGGAGTAGGCAATGCGCTCAGGGCCTTCCTGATTATCCTGCTGGGATCTCGACGATGTCTCGCTTGGCTGGACGAATACCGAACTCCACGACGACGTACCTGGCTCCATATGGCCCGGGGAGAAGTGACGAGATTATACATCATAGCTGCAACGTCTAACGTGCTATCCTGGGACAGGTGCTTGACGAGGTCGCAATGCCAATACGACCTAATTGTTTGAGGCTGAAGTTTCGGCCAAGAGAAAATAAGTATGCAATCCTATTCCGTAGGTAGACGTATTCCCACATTAGGAATAATATATAATGCGACGATTCTCGCCGTGTGTTGTTGCGATCCTCGCTGGAACTGGTTTTTCGGAATTTTTTTTGGTCTGTGTTTCCTTCATTTCTTTTTAATAATTGGACCTTTACCGCGCTCCTGGGAGCCCGAAGCCATTTGCATCCCCTTTTTATACCTCCTCCCCTCGTTGCCTATTTCGTCTTTCTCTTTCCCTTTCAAGATACCTGTTTTCCTATCCTAGTCAAAATGTCAGCCTTTACTCGACTCTTCTTCCTGGCCGCGTCTGTGACGCCGGCGCTGGCTTTCTGCGGCTCCCATACACATCTCGACCGACGAGCAGAAGGAGAAGAAGTGCCCATTTCAAAGTTTGGGTATACCGGTACATTGGGGCCAGTGCTATGGTCTCAACTAGACCCGGCCGCCAACGCACTATGCTCGACGGGTACCAACCAATCCCCGATCAACATGGTTGAGGGGCAATTCACACTCATACCAGCGAGCGACGTCGAGTTGGACATTCCGGATGCCACAGATGGTGCTACTTTCGAAAATCTCGGGTCGACGGTGGAGGTCGTGATGAAAGACGTCGGGGGGACATTTGTTCTCGAGGGGAAAAACTACACGCTAGAGCAATTCCATTTCCATCATCCTAGCGAGCACTTGGACGATGGCGTCAGCATGCCGAGTAAGTGAAGGTCGTCTACGGTTTATATTGCTGGGCTAATTGACGCGACAGTGGAGATGCACATGGTGTTTAGCACGGAGGCGGAGGAAATTGCTGTGATTGGCGTTTATATCGATCTGGTGGACTCGCCGACGATCCTTCAGCTTCACCTCCATCCTCGAGGATCCCCGTCAACCGTACTCGAAACAATCTTCTCTTCCATCGGAGAAATCGCTACCCCGGGCACCTCGACGAAGACTAAGCCTCTAGCCATGTCCGAGGTGGTCACACTGCTAAAGGCCGGAAGCTTCCAGAGATACTCGGGCTCTCTCACGACGCCGCCGTGCTCCGAAGGCGTCGCTTGGTCCGTAGCAACCGAAAAGCTGCGGTTATCCACAGCCACCTACCAGGCGGTACGTGACGTCGTTGGATTCAACTCGCGCTACCCTCAAAACGCACTGGGCGGACAGAATCTCCTTGCGATCGCTTCTACCGGCGCGCAACCCGCAAACGCCACAGCAGCGCGGAGAAGATGGGTCTATTAATTTGAGAGGCCGTCATGAGTAGCAACTGGGCTGTTGGATTTCGTTGTGGCTGAGGAAGGTTCAGGAAAACAAAAGTTCGGTCGTGTGCTCACCTTGGAAACCCGAACTGTGCCGTGGACATATTCAGCCCGTGCTGGCGATTCGGAGGGAAGTCTGTTCGGGGGTTAGCGTGGAGACCATAATAGGTAACGAGCGATATATATTGGTCGTATTCCCTCGCTCAGGGGGAAGAAGCTCGTGTTGTGATTGACTTGGATAGGCATTACACTTGATTGAACCTGTATTTAACATAATGGGGAAACTTGTACGGAATATGAAGAGGGTGAAGTTAGAGATGAAGTTAGAGAAGTTAAAGGTGAGGTTAGAGGTGAAGTTAGAGGTCAAGCATGATAGAACCTTAGTTCCCCGGGTAATCGGAATATTAAATCTAAATGCGCCTGCCGTCATGTTAAGCTTCAGAACCAACAATTGATACTTTCTGTTCTTGAATGCGTCTTGGTCTTTCTTGGTCTTCTTGGTCTTCTTGGCTGGACGTCAAGGTCGTGCCTTCATTATGGTATAAAGTTATCAAAGCAGTCCTCCTGTTATGCACGTGGTACTGGGTTGGCGGTTCGGGGGGAACGGACGGTCCGCCTTAGAAATGCAAAGGCGCTAGCGCTCAGGATGGTTTAGTGGCTCTCTGACCCCACTAAGCCCACTAACGAGCGCTGTCTTCGTACCTGCGCCGAGATTTCGTCATCGTCCACTTTCTAATTCTTAAAAATTATTTTCGTCCTCAGTGCGCGACGGATGTATGCAACACGCCTGCCGGCACCTATCTTACGGAGGGGCTCTTCAGAAATGTAGCGCCGTCGAGAAATTGGAAATTATAGACGTTCTGATTTTTATATTACGTTATAAAATATAGAACGAAAAGTACTAGTGTATATTTCCGATAGAATACTAGGTACCTTACGTATACCGGCGGCATGGCATCACTCTTGGAGCGAGCAACAACCAACTCCAAGGCCCAGCTCGCCGCAACCGCCGTGGCATCTGGAGCCGTTGTCGCGGGCGCAATCCTAGGATATCAGCGCCTACAGAGAAAGGAGCGCGTCCACCAGCTCAAGGGCTCGATACCCCCGTCAATAGACGAAACCGAAGCTTTACGAAAGGTGAGCCGTTCTCCAGACCGTCACCAGATTAGCGTCCTCGCGAGATCTTTCTGACCAGCGCAAGGTAGCTTAACAGCTTTGGCGGCGCCTCGAGAGAAGATAAAGAAGACCTCCGAAACGAACTGCTCGCGCGGCGCGCCCAGGCCGGCGACTACGACGACGAACTGATCCTCGAGCAGCTCGCGCGCAATCGCGTTTTCCTTACACCGGAGGGGCTTGACAAGCTGCGCAATGCGTTCGTGATAATAGTCGGATGCGGAGGGGTGGGCTCACATTGTACGGCTGCTCTGGCACGATCGGGTGTCTCCAAGATCCGCTTGATCGACTTCGACCAGGTCACGCTCAGCTCTCTAAACCGACATGCGGTCGCGACGCTAGCCGACGTAGGCACGCCCAAAGTCCAATGCCTCCAGCGACGACTGCTGGCAATTACCCCATGGGTGCATTTTGACCTGCGACAAGAGAAGTTCTGGGACCAAGTGGCTGACAAGCTCCTGGCGCCCTGGAGCGAGAATGGACAGAAACCTGATTATATCGTGGATGCGATTGATAACATAGACACTAAGGTCGCATTGCTCAAGTATTGTCACGATCATAATTTACCAGTGATATCGTCTATGGGCGCAGGATGCAAGAGTGACCCTACGCGGATCATCGTGGGCGATATTGGAACCAGCACCGATGACGGTCTATCGAGGTCCACGCGCCGGCGTCTAAAATTATTGGGGGTCACCAAGGGAATACCCACCGTATACTCGACGGAGAAGACCGGAGAGGGTAAGGCTGAGCTGCTTCCACTTCCCGAAGATGAGTTTCAGAAGGGCCGAGTAGGGGATCTAGGAGTACTACCAGATTTCAGAGTGCGGATACTACCGGTCTTAGGCACGATGCCGGCTGTATTTGGGTACACCGCGGCAAACCACGTCATACTCTCTGTTACTGGTGAGTGCCTATCGTTTTTACCACTATTTTTTACATACGTTAGCTAACAGCAATGTAGGATATCCGCACGATTATGTACCAGCAAAGGGTCGCGAGAAGATGTATGAGGGCCTCCTCGCCGCCGTCCAAGGAGGGGAAGAAAAGCTCCTCCGGTACATGACGGGCGGCGACCCCAGCATCACATTGGGCCTGAAGGTCCCTATCACGACGGGAGACATGGCGTTCCTCGTCGAAGAGATCTTCAAGGGTCGAAGTGCCATAACAGGACTTACGACCCGATTAACCTTGGTGAGGTGGCGGAGGCCGACGGAATCTATCCTTATAAGGATCGGAGAGGGCAGCGACGAGCAGAAGTCCTCGAACGTCAAACTATCGGATCTCGTTTGCATGACGAAGGAAGAGGGCATAAGGCACGATAAGCAGGTGCTCAGAGGAGACAAGACGCCCGAGGAGGTGTATGACTCGGTCACGGTGGAGAAGGTCGAAGCGTTGCTTAGAGATACCGCAAAGTACGAAAAATACAGGTGATTATGGATTCTAGTGGCCGTAATCTACAATCTCCTCAATGCTCCCTGTGACGCCTTCTAAAAATGACACGCAGTTTCATTTTACTAGACCCGGCGTAGATTCTTTACCCTCGGAAACCCCATGTTCATAGCTTTCCCTCCCGCCGCAGCCCCTCCCACATCGCCAGCGCGGCGAGACACTTGGCATCGCGCACACCCTCTTTCCACAGATCTCTCAGCGGCACCAACTTCAGCGTGATCTTCTCCCCCTGGTCCCGCAAGCCCGTCAGCTTGCCCGTCCACTCCTTCAGCGTCTCCCGCGGCACCCGGCGCTCATGCATGTAGATGGCGATGTGCTCGTCGCACCCGCCGGCCGAGGGGTACAACGCTACCGGCAAGTTCTCGTTGCCCTCGCTTTCCCGCCCCCGCCCTTCTCCATTTCCGTCTTCCGCGCTTTCGGCTGAAGTGCTGGCGGGAGTAACGTCCACCATGTCGCTCAGACACGTTAGCTGCTCCGCGGGGATCTCCAGCCCTAGCTCCTCGCGCATCTCCTGCGCCGCCGTGCCCGCGAACGTGCCCCCGTCCACCATCCCCGCCGGCAGCTCCACGAACGCCAGGCTGCCGGCCGGAACGCGCGGCTGCACCGTCAGCACGACGTAGCGCTCGCCGTAGCCGCGCCCTTGCCCTTGCCCTTGCCCTTCCTCCTGGCCTTGGTCTTGGTCTTGCGGGACGTCGTCGGGGACCAGCAGCACGAGCATGGCGACGCTGGGCCCGCGCAGGAACACGCTGCCCGGAAGCGTCTCGCCGGCGCTATTGCGCAGGTCCGCCCGCAGCTTGAGGAATCCTAGGCGCGCCGGCGATGACCCGAACATGTCGAAGCTTTGCACCGTGATGCTGCGCAGCGCGTAAGGATCTGCGTGGAAGGCATGGTTGGGGCTGGTGTGCTGGAGTGAGAGGGAGTGGGTGAGGGTGTTGATCCAGTTCTTTATGATATTTGTTAGTGGTGTGGTGGTGATCTGCTTATATTATACATAGGTATCTTACGTTAAAGGGCGGGAATGATAAGAGGTCCCTTTCCGAAAGATCGTCGGGTATTTTGACGGGGATGTTTAGCTTCTCAAGCATTATGTTTTCCATTGCGGACCTGGATATGCTGGTTGGGGTTGACGTGCGATGGGTAGAGTGAGAAAGGAATCTAGCTGCAGAGTATTGAGGTGCTCTGTATGCCCTATGGAATAAGATGCGCATCTCAATTCAGACTATTGCGGCTTCAACGAATAAGATACACGTATATTAAGGGGTAGAGAGGTAAGATCGTAGGCAATCACAGCTGGTTGCCTATAATTCGGTTTAGACATGCGCCACTTCCCGAATCATCTGCCTAGGTCAGGAGGCACATACATTAAAGACTTCAAATGGAAGTCGTACGGCAATTCAGACCCAGCTTCGTCCTAGATAGAGGCGTTTGCATAACTGCGACTCAATATGCTTCTCATTCTTATTGAGCTCATTTCGGGTTATACTGGTTCGCGCTTCTCCGTTCCAGCATTATGGTGACGACTTGGGGTGGAACTTACCACCCGTAGCTAGCTACTTTCCGACCAATGGAGGCCTAGAGAAAATGAAGAACATGATCTTGGAGGTTAATGTTTAGAAGTTGGAATGATCAGGATAGCCAGTGTAAAATATTACCGGGGTTCCGCCGCTACCGCACCCAACAGTCGTAGTATATAAATACTAATAGCAAATAAATATGCATGGATCAGTCAATCCGGTATAGTGTAACGGCTAACATACCTCGTTTTCACCGAGGAGCTCGGGGTTCGATTCCCCGTACCGGAGTTTAATTTTTCGTGTTTCTCTTTTTATCATTCCTCTCTTCCTCATCTCATATCCGTGCACTCGTCTACTAGATAGGTGAGGGTTCGAATTTCCTTTGCTATTTCTTGTTGCCCTTTTAAACGTTCGTATTTACATAGGTGGTACCTACCTTATTTTATGCCTCAGCCTATGTCGGATAATACCTCATGGAGAAAGCTCTTCTATCACGGTGTCTAATAGCCGCCTGGGAGTATGGCCGAATGAGTAGTTTTTAGATGGCTGTTTACTACGTACGCCCACGCCCCGATAGGAGCTGGATTTCTATATATGATACTCACGAGAATCTGCTGTCCGTTGTGGTAGGTCTGGTGTTCTCTGATCAGAAAAGTTGACTGTAGCTTAGGTACCTACTTACATTCTCACTCGTGGTCAAAGTTATCACCGGCCATACTGTGGTGGGCGATGGAAATGACAGGCAAGGCTTTTAGGGAAGGTTCAATTCATTGCTAGAGTCTACGGAATGTTCCAAAGCGTCGCGAATGATAGATAGACGACCATATGCCTCGGACCCCCAGGGCCTAAGCTTCCACCCCTTTCAGTCTGACCGTCCCAACAGACCCAGCTATCCCTTAACCCAAATTCGCACCGCTCCTAGTCTTGACAACCTCGCCCGTAGCATTCCAATCCTTCATGAGATAGATATACGCCTCCGCGACGTCCTCCTTGGTCGCCGCGCGGCCCGTCGGCATCTTCGCCGCCACGGCCTTGACCTGGGCGTCCTTCTGCTCGGGCGTCAGGCCCATCGCCAGCCACAGGCCCGTGTCGACGAAGCCGGGCTCGACCGCGTTGACCCGCAGGGGCTTGAGGTCGAGCGCGAGGTTGCGCGCCAGCGCCGTCAGGCCCGCGGCCACGAACGCGATCAGGCTCCACCCGGGCGTCGGCTGGTCGGCGATGCCGCCCGTCGTGATGGTCACGCTGCACTCGGGCGACGCGCGCAGGTGCCGCGCCGCCACCTTGCCCACCAGCGCCGGCACCACGTGCCGGAAGTGCGTCACCTTGTGGATCTTGTCCGGCGTCAGGTCCGCGATGCCGTTGAGCACGAGCAGCGAGTCCGCCGCCGTCAGGACCACGTGGTCGATGGGCTGCGCCGCCTCGGCTGCCGTGAACAGCTCCTCGAGGACCTGCTCGACCGTGTCCGTGCCCGACAGGTCGCAGGGGAACCCGGCGACTTGCGCGGAGGGGTACTCGGCTTTCACTTGGGAGAGCGCGGTCGTGGCCGACGAGGGAGATGACCCGGAGAGGGTGACGCGCGCGCCGGCTTCGATCGAGGCTTCGACGACGCCTCGGCCAATGCCGCTGCTGCCGCCGATGACGAGGACGTGCTTCCCGGCGAGCTTGTTGTACTTGGCCATGTTGATGTTTTTTTGGCGAAGTGATAAAGATGAGTTTGATGTGAGCTGCTTGGTGTCTTGATTCGAGTGAGTTCTTGGGTGTGAGATGTTCTGCTGTCTACTTCATCTTTCGAACTCGCCCCGACGGCTCCCCCCTATTTATATACAATGAGATACCGCTGTGTCTCTTGCATCATAGCCTTTCTCTTTCCCCTCCCGCTCGAGTGATTTCTGCGCTTCGTGCGGTGCATCGGCCTGTTGCTAAAGTCCGATCGAGGTGCATCTAGGGCATTGAGAGGTGACTAAATCTGCATGTTGGGAGTTTATGGTAGCCGTGAACCGTCGGAAAGAGATGGAGCATCAAGATCAAACATCTACTGATACGGTAATAGGATCCATCTCTACCGGGAATACGCAGATCGCATATGATTTCTCGGCCAGGGACGTCGACGCAGCGGGCGGGCTTAGCGGTGTTTGACGGAGATGGGGTGGAATCGGGCATGGAAATATGGAGTTACCGTTTTAGGAAACCGTTATACCCTATACCGATGCGCAACTCATACTTGGGACATGACTTAGGATATGACTTCTCAACTCTGGGAATACGGCTTCTCATGATGAGTTAAAACCCGAAGGCCATATATTATGCGAGACTTTGGCAAATCAAATTTAGAATATTGACCAAATACGTAGGCTAGATAGGTGTCGCATCTACCATTGAGCGAAGTGCGACTTCAACGCTGACATCGATTATAGATCAGCACCGGGAATAACCACGCGGACGGGAACAACGGTATAAGTCAGCCATCAACGCGGAAACTTGATTGCAAATCAGACCAACTCTATAACAAAATAGAGTCTCATGAACGCCAACGTATGCTCGAAATCACCCGACTTCGGAGTTTGAGCTTGTTATGGGGGGCGTGTTAAAGCGCTTTGAGACAAATGAGTTCTTTCTGCCCATGTCGCTGGATTCCCCGATTTCAATATCCTCGCTGAATCTGGTCTAGGTCACGCTTCTGCTGTCTTGTAGGCGAGGAAATGCACAGCTCCTCTAAGGGCGTTTGACCAGGCTCTCTACGAAGCTCGAACTGCTCGTAGAGTCCGCCTGCGCATGTATTAGCGCCTCTATCCAACGGCTTTCGAAACAGGCTGGTTGTTAGTATGGGGTAGGTGTGCCATAGGAGCAAAGATTCTTCAGAGGTAACGTTCTATCACACTATGAGCACTTACCTTTGGTATTAGTACGGTGTCGCAGCGCGACGACCCGATACAAGCCATCGTAGCGGAGGCCACAGTCGGGGAGCCAGCGATTTCCTTCGGTCGAATTCGATCCACCGGAACGTAGGACGCGTACTGGGATTCCCGTCTGCATGGAAGCCTTTAAAGCATTGGTTCCTGCGCTAGACGGTGCCGGTCTCAAGGGGTCGTCGTTGTCGTGGCTGTTTGAGCCGGAATAGTAAAGCGTTTCTCCTCGATCATCGTCTAAGTCGTGGTATATGTTGGCTACTACGATGGAATAGGCGCCTGTCTCCGTATTTCTTTGATGGATGGTGTTAGCGGGTCTATGCTAGAAAGCATTGGCTTTAGGCATGCCCCAGGAACGGTTATTACTTAACGAGTTTGGCTAGGGAACCAAACTTTCTAAAAGAAGGAAAGAGACTCGGTACTGCGTACCCGGAGATTCCTCCCATTCGCGAACCGTGAGCTCCGCGATGAAGCGCGACTAGCTGATTAGCGAACCAGGTCCCAAGGGGTATGCCGTTATGCCCATAGACTTTAGCTGACTTCTTGGGAATCCGAGGATTGAGACGATATGTCTTCCTACCCGTGGGGCTACGGAGGATAATA
Source organism: Pyrenopolyporus hunteri (assembly GCA_902806595.1). Lineage (NCBI taxonomy): Eukaryota > Fungi > Ascomycota > Sordariomycetes > Xylariales > Hypoxylaceae > Pyrenopolyporus > Pyrenopolyporus hunteri. The sequence continues at coordinate 65,535 of CADCXC010000035.1, read as the reverse complement.
ATCCCATGCATGATTCCATGGTCTCCGTAGATTGGGTGGTTCGGCGGCGGCAGCGAGGCCTCAACGATGGGTGCTTCACTAGATGCGGACTCCGGGCTTTCGGGGGGCTCGCCTTCGTCGTCTACAGCATTCGCACCCCAGTTTTCCGACTCCCAGCGATCGCGCAATGCCCTGGCTATCTCCTTCATGTCCTCTGGGTAGAAGAATTCGGGCCTGTCGATGAGCAACTTCAGCATGTCCGGCACCACAGTTTTCTCTTTGATCTCGGGTGTTATCTCGATGGTATCCAGCCACTGAAGAAACGCCCTTCCCCTCTTAAAGAGGTCCTCATTCTCTCGGCTGTCCTCGAGTCTCGGGACTCTGCCCAGACGTCTACTTTTGGCTCCTATAAGGGTAATGACTCGGACCTGCGTAGCAATGTGTTTGCGCTGCTGGTATATGCTGGTGCCAATGGCAAGTACGTCGACTGTGGCCATCTCGGCCAGCCGAGGACTGGTAACTTATATCTTAGAAGCGTAGGATGATATCGGATGATGATTGGGTATTATACCGATAAATTTAGGCGTCTAGAGTCCGGCTAGGTACCTAAATCCAGAATCTACATCATCTATTGATCACCCCGGGCCTTCTTAACGCACCGACGATTGTCTTCCGATTAAGTAAGTCGACCTTGAGAATCTCAAGGTGTATAATAAGGAAGGGGTAAGATATATGGGACTGCAACGTTCGATGCTGTTAGGACGCTGATGTAATACTGGGTAAACCTATAGGGCAAGAGTATTCCTCGGGTAGGTAGGTAGCTGTGAGGATATTTCAAGGTCTTATTTCCAGGGCCTAAGTGGCGAAAAGGACATCAACGTTATAAGTTGATCCAAAGGGAGGCTGTTTTATTTCGCGAGTAGTAAAGAATTAGTTGTACCATAGTAAGTCTGTAGGATTCGCGTTCCTAGTGGTGATTCTTGATTAATGCACTAACAACTTGATAGTGATGGCTACTCCTTATTTAGATCCGAAGATAACTCCGTCGCATATATATATACTAGGGTCGTGGGCTATAACAGCCCACGTTTATATGGTATAATCCCCGCATCCTTTTCGAGGATTGCTAGGGCCGTTACCGACTGTTCTAGACTTCTGATGAGAACGTCACATTCGTTGTGCTAGAAGCTTAAGACATGATTAGTAGTTAACGTTGTACGGTATCCACGTTATGTACTATATTATTGGTACAGCGTTGTAGTGATGCCGATGCCTATTGGTGATCTCGGAAGATTTATACGTTTCAGGGACCTGGCGCCTTTATATGCAAATCCTCAAACGTGGTTGGATCCGGGTCTTTGCTATATGGCATACTGTCTAATTAATGATCGGCCTCGGAATTATCCTAAGAAGTTCTGAATGTTGCCTCCGACATTTTTCAGATCCAGGAGAAAGGTGTCGTGGCCAAATAGGCTTTGCTCTTCGCTTAGCTCGACGTGCGTTACGTTCCTGTTACCAGTGAGGCGGACAGCGTTGGCAACTTCTCGCTGTTGCCAAGCGGGAAACAAAATGTCGCTTGCTACGCCCATCACGAGGGTCGGGATGTCCCTCAGCGGCGACAAACCCGCAATTAAATCTGCAGGGGGACGGGAGTCGCCGGGCGCATGTGAGCTGGAGTCGCCCGTGTCGGTTCCCGGTTGCTCCGAATACGGCAAATCTGGCAACGTGAGACTGCAATACCTGTCGTTTGTGTTCGGGGAAGACCCGGACTGGATGAGCTTCTCCCGCTCGGCACGGCGCCGGGTGGTCGCCTGCTGATTCTCGAGGCCCAAGTCAAATAGATCCATGGCTTTGCTGACGTATAAGAGACTGTTTGGGTCATATGTCAGACAGAACTTCTCTCCCGCATGGTCTAGATATGTTTCGATAAGGAAGTCCGGGCATAGTGCGGGCGGTTTCGCGGGGTCCGCCCTCCTACGGCCAAACCGCTGCTCCCACTCGGGCCCGGACCGGTACGTCACCGTGGCTATCTCTCTCGCAAGCTTCATTCCCGCATGCGGTGGCACTTTGCCATAGTAGAACCCGCGGTTCCAGTTAGGGTCCATCATGAGCACTTGCCGCTGCGTGTGGCGCATTGCGATGCTGTAGGGATGGCTCCGTGCGCAGCCGCTGATCGATACTATGCGGCTTACCCTCGAAGGAAATAGCACGCCGGCTGCTAGAGACTGCATCCCTCCCATGCTGGACCCTACGCTCGCATAGAGCTTCTCGACGCCTAGATGGTCCAAGAGGCGGAATTGCGCCCTCACCATATCCTCCATGGTAAGTATCGGGAACCGGGTGGCATATCTCTGTCCGTCAGCTGGGTCGATACTGCTTGGGCCGGTCGATCCGAAACAGCCTCCGATGACGTTCGTACATATCACGAAATATTTATCAGTGTTAATACAGGCTCCCGGGCCGATGAACTTCTCCCACCACCCTGGTTGCGAGTTGGTCTCGGTCGAGTGTGCGTGCGACGAAGCGGAGAGACCGGTATGGAGCAAGATGACGTTGGACTTGTCCGGATTCATGGTACCCCATGTCTCGTATGCAATGTCGAACTCGGGCAGTACGCCGCCCCAGTCTAACGAGAGGGGGTCGTGGCAGCGAAAGATCTGGGTGGCGCCGGTGGTATACGTGGGCTCGGGTCCCGTCGATAACGACTTTGCCTCTAACGTGGCCGATCGGGTTTCTATCGCATCGAGGCAGGGGAAGGCCATAGGAGGGTTGGAGGCTTCCCCTTGGCTTGTGCTAGCACGCCTGGGTGGCGGCGAATGTAATAAGCGCGCGCCATATCGTAGAACGGGAGCTCTTGGAGATGCGGATGGCGAAGAGCGGGCTCGGAGGAAGAAGGTGGAAGAGGGTTGATTGATGGTGGATAGGCGTCGCAGGTTCGCTGCGCTATACCCTCGGATTTTCATGGTGGGCCTTTATATATAAATGAGAGGTGTGCGAGCCCGCAATGGACGACCGTCTCGATATTTGGGTTGAGTTCCATTATGCGAAGCTGAAATCTGAAGAGACTCGAACCTGAACTTTTCCTTTAGCTCGACTTTTTCTCCGTGGGACCCCCGCCTTTGTAAGCATAAGCATATGTGGGGTGAGTACCTAGGTACCCAGACACCTTATCGCATATATGCAAATAAGCTAGGTGCCGAGACCCCTTTAGAATGCTAGCTTTGTTACACCACCGATAGTCGCATACTTTATAAACGATAAGAAATAACGTTAAAAATTATTGGGAAAGTTTAAGAACTCGTTCATCTCTTGGATTTATCAACACGACGTTGGACGGCGTAATAAGTTCATAAATTTATCTCCATTACGGCTGATATGAGCTCTCTGTTCCATGCTAAACTCATAGAGCTTATTAACTACCTAGTCATATTTTATTCGGAATGTCTGGAGGGTTGGGTCTAACCACTAGATTGGCGAGGAACGGAGTGATTTGATGCGAACACCCAACATACGGGAGAGCATACGTGCTGGCCACCTAAGCAAACTTGGGCGTCCCTATCAGCGGAACTGGGATAATCCAAACGACTTGGGCGCACCAACCTGCGTACGTGTCTAACTTGGTCTACAGTGACAGCAGATGAAAACGGGGTTCAAGATATGCGGCACCATTACGAATCTCTCCTGTCCCAGGCTACTCAATAAGGGCAAGTTAGCCCTCTTTCACTAAGGAGAAGCCTAATTCCGATAGTCTTAGGATTTGGACACCTGGATACCTACGGGCCAAACCCAGATAACGTAACGTATTGAGTTACCTGGCTATATGGTTGGAAAAATAGGGGCTACTCGTGTCAAGGAGCCTATTCTGCCCCCAAGAAGCAGATAGGTTGGTAAGTTGGTAAGTATGCTGTAACGGCAACTCCAAGCCAAGGAATCTCAGGATTAACGACCTTTTAAAATCAATACAGAGCGTACCAGGTATCTCGAGGTATAAGCATAATCATAAACGAACCTTTCCCCCCTTAAGCTCCTGTAAATCCTTATGTCTGAAGGGAACATATGAGTTCTGGCCAGGTGGTAACCAATATAAGGCGTCTGCGTCGTCGCCGTTTTCCTTCGCCGCCTTCTCGATGGCCTCGAGGTCGATCCCTTCGGCCCTCAGACGGCCCTTCTGGAGCTTCATCGTCCCCGTGTACTCGAGCTGTTTAACCACCCGCACAAATATCGGCACCGCGTACCGCGGGAGGTTCGCAAGGCAATGTTCCGCCAGTCCCTTTAGATCCAGGCCCCGGCCACTCTCGATGTCTTCGGGAGATATCGAAATCCCTTCCATCGGCACCACAGCCGCGCAACCAGCTCTCCCCTCCGAGTTCGGCACTAGCACGCCGTACGCATTCGCCTCCGCGATCTGCGAGAACTGGCTTACTACGTTTTCGACCTCCGTCGTCGACACGTTCTCCGAATGCCAGCGGAACGTATCCCCCAACCGGTCCACGAAGAACAGCCGGCCTTCGCTATCCAATCGCATCAGATCCCCTGTCCGGAACCACAAATCCCCCTTCGCGAACACATCCGCGACCATCCTCTTGTTCCCCGCCTCCGCATTCTTGAAATACGTCGGCTTGCCGTTCGACGTAGTCGTCTGATCCACACGGAATATCGCCTCGCCCGGCTCGTTCACGCCGCACCTAATCGCGAACCCGTCCGCCCCGCGCAGCATCTCCAGCGTGTCCGTGTCGACCTTGACGCGGGCCTCGCCGGCGCCGTTAAGCCAGCGCCACAGGGGCCCGCGCACGGCGACCGCGCCGCGCGTGTGGTCGCCGCGGTTCTCGTTCGCCAGGAACCCCAGCCCGTCCGTGGCCCCGTAGAACTCGTGCACCGTCTCCACCCCGAAGCGCTCCCGGAACGCCTCCCACACGTCCGCCCGCATCCCGTTGCCCCACGCCATGCGCACGTCGTGCGCCCGGTCTAAGGGAGAGGGCGCCGCGTTCAGCAGGTACCGGCACAGCTCCCCGACGTACTGGATGATGCTCGCCCGCGACGCGCGCACCTCTGGCCAGAACGTCTGGTGCGAGAATTTCCGCGAGAGCACCAGCGTGGCGCCCGTGCTTAGGCACGGGATGCAGCAGAGCCCTTGCGCGGAGGTGTGGTAGAGGGGTAGGCAGGTGTACATCCGGACGCCGGGTTTGAGGCCGAGGCGTCGGCCCATTTGCCGTAGGAGGATGTACCGCGCCCGGCTCATGACCGTGCCTTTGGGCCGGCCCGTGGTGCCGGACGTGTAGATGAGGGATGCGACGTCCGTGGGCTGGACATCCGCACGACGCGAAGGAGGTAGCGGTTCTGTGTCTGTGAGAGCACTTATGGTCTCGGGGCTGTAGTATATTGTCTTGATGTCGGAGGAGGCGAGCTCTTCCTCGGCTGGGGAGACGAGGGGCCGAAGGTCTGAGTCCGTAAGTAGGTACCGAGCACCGCTCAGCTTGGCGCAATGCACGAGCGGCTGGGCTGATAAGTTGCAATTGATAAAAGCTACTGAGGCCCCTATGGCCTCGAGAGCGAACCAGATTAGTAGATACTCGGGGGTGTTGGCTCCGTCCAGGGCGACCATCTCGCCCTTCTTGACCCCCAGGTCCTTCAGGAGCCAGTTGCCGACGGGGTTGATGGCTTTGTAGAAATCGGTGTAGGTCCACTCGCGGCCCTCGAAGATGAGGAAGGTGAGGTTACCCATGCGGGTGTTGGCGCGCTCTTCGAAGATGCTGTAGATAAGTAGCCGGCCTTTTCGTACTTCCTGGGCTACTAGTCTGGATAACATCGCCGCGCGCAGTTTGATACTGCCTGTCTTCAGATCATTGCGTATGTAAAATCGGGCGTCTAGATATGCTGCCAAGGCAGCGCTGCCCGCAACGGCTCCGGCTATTGCTACTAAACTCGGAATCAGTATTGTTAGATCGATGGTTATTGAGGATTGAGACGTAACTCACGAGCCATTTTATTTTTCCCTTCTTTTCCCTTTTAGAAGTGAGAATAGGAAATTGCACCATTCAAATTCTAGCTAAACATTAGAACTTGGAGCTGAAATAACCGTTTAAATGATTGCGCATACTGCCAAACGCAGCCTGAGTTTCGTATATGACTTGTACGTGAGCTGTATACTAATGTTTGTGCGGCAGCTCCCGTACTACTTGTAGCTGGCGGTCGTGGGTTGGACGGCCGAGGTATCTCAACGGCGCTGGTGACGTGGAGCGTCGAATTTAGTTGCGAGCCGCGGTACCTAACCCAGGGAGGTAGCGCGCGTCGGGCTTCGGCAACATTTCGCAAGGAATCAATCCCGGGAAACAAAGGGGATAGGATAAGCATCGAGTGCCGGGGCTTAGGTAGCATCCTATCGAAGACGTATCCTACTACTACTACTACTCTCCACCAATTCCTGCCGTTTTACTACGCATATTGGCGATACCTTCTTCAACTACAAGTCCGTTTGAATGTAACTTTGTTCCAAGGGGTAATTGACGTAGTTTACATGGGTGGCAGGCTTGCTTCGCGTGCTACTAAGTGAACCGGCACCCTGGTAGAGGTGTGGAAAAATGGGTATTAAGAATCGAACTTGTATGGCACGTAAGGCGCTCCACCGTCATCTCTTCCTACACCATAATCATCCAAAATGCGGGGTGTCCTTCCACCTTACGGCGGGAGATAGACGTCAGTGCGGGCATCGGTCGTAGGAAGGAGATAGATGTTTAAGATACCTCTTTGTCGAGGAAGTTTATTATTATAGTAGTACGGCAAGGATACTACGACTCCGTCTCGTAGCATCAAGGCGTGATAATACTACGCTACGGTATCTATCTCGCGCAAAGGCATTGTTCCGGGGTTGCAATGCCGGCACTCCCTCGACTTCCTACCTATTAATTATCACAATCAGTTGGAGAGTATCAGCATAGATACGCGCCTCCTATGTTAGAACCTACAATTTACATGTCGATTCAGCCTCGGTTTACCTTAATCAAGCCAATTGCCAACGATGGTGGCTGTGCCATACTAAAGGGCTGTTCATTACGGGGGTTGGCAAGTACGCGCACAACGCTGGCGGAGGGGACGACCACCTCGTCCTGGGTATTTTACGTTATGTTCCTTAGTTTCCGCCAAATCTGCTTCAAGTCCGCATATCATAGGTGAATTCGGAGACTACCTAAGTATTGCCTCTCGCGGAGTTCATTTTAATACCCTTAATACCAAAAGCAAAAGCGCCCCGAGTGCCCATCCAGGATCTCATCGTAATGAAGGTATGAACCCGTCCTTATTCCATTTGTCAAGTCTGCAGTGCCAATGTTCGGCGAGTCATGCTTCGGTCGTATGGTAGATAGTGGTACGTGCATCTAAGTCTTTCTGTTAGCATAGATCATGTCGGGAACTAGTCGGTCTCACTCACATCCACCGGGAAATCCTTGGGGAGAGGGGAAGATCTTTAGTAAGGTCGCCAGAAGAGTCCAAGGCTGATCAGGAAAAGACGAAGATAGTGCCAGATCACGCTCTTGTGTGCATCGTGAATGTCGTGATGCGAATTTGGGGGAGTGAGGCTTGTCACTATGTGCATTTTATAGTAACCGAGATGTCCGAGGAACAGCTCTTTCACAGAGTACTTGTTTCCTTGGGCTGGCACCATTCCTAGATTGTTGGCCATGAATGTTGGCAGTAAATCGTGCTCATCGATGATAGCCACGGCTGTGTTGTAATGGAAGTCTTCCTCCTTGATCGTCTCCCCCAGCGTATCTGGGTCCATGTGCTCACGGCAAAAGTAGATGACTTTGAAGAGACTCTCCTCCCAGTCGAGGAAATGCCAATCCTCTTGCATATGGAGTAGGAGGGCGGCGTGCGAAAGTACGGCGAAGGGGAGGTGCGGGCCAACGGTGTTGGCCGTAATACCGTAGTGAATGGCACCCTTGTTCTTGCGGTAGACGTCGTAAAAGTCTCGACAGGTGGTGGCGAGGCTGGGAAGGGAGTCGATATCGAGATGCATCATGATCTCTTTCTTGATATCCGGGTGAAGGAACTGGAGTCCCTTTGAGGTCGCCATTTTTGCCTGGGGAGTGGAGATGACAAGGGAACAGGTATGCTGGTTCTAGAGAACGAGGAGGGCCGATAGATGATAATCGCCGAGATTATGAGCGCGGCGGATTGACTGTTGCCTACGAAAAACCTAGACGCGTCGCTGTGGAAAGTTAGAAAAAGGCCAACGTACTGAAGGAGGGAGAAGGGAGGAGGGGGAGAGACGGTATGGGTATGGCGAACGAACCTGTAGGTATCCTTACGCGAGGAAACGGCGAAGCTTGGGTCAACTGACGCGCGACTCTTGATTACTTTCTGTTTCCCTTAGGAACTGCTGTTGTAGTGAACAAGGTGAAAAAAGTTGTTTGTGTAGTGGTTGTCGAGGAAAATATCAACGCGGGTCGACAAACCTGCCAGGTTGGAAGCCGCCGTTACCTGGGTAATAATTCTGCCACTTTCCTCTTTTAAAATCAGGCAACAATAACACAAACACATGTGCGAAATACTTCTTGCTATGTACTAAATCAGCTCATCGGCGTGTGTACCTAGGGTGAGGTAAAGAGGTTAGGTGGGCACCCGGGTAGGTGGTTGAGTAACTGAGGTGCGAGAAAAGGAACCCTTAGGTATAACTGTTAACTCCAAGTATTTATATAACACCAGAGCGCCGGGAACGTAGGTACAAGTTAGTGAGTAAGTACGATGTCCCAAGTTAATTCGCTACCTACCACGCCCTGATCATCCTGACAGTCTTCCCTCCTTTCATGATTCCCTATCCATAGGTATCAGGTACCTATTTAGGTCCCTTCTGGCGACGGGCCGACTACAAAATCAGACAAGTGTTTCTGGACATTGATGATATCTTTAAGAAGACTATGGTTAGCCGTGTTGGCTTCAAAGAGTGAATGATATATTTGCTTCAATAACACCTAGAATATACTCAATTATTTCGACTCAAAGAAGTATCTTGATCTTATGCCTTCTGCATGGGAATAGAGGGGGAAACATCGCTAATACTCTCCTTATAGAGCTCTGTCACGTTATGCACATGCTATCCTTTCAGCATCATTCATCAATGCAGGAACCTGACTGAACTCGGGAGCGAGTCTGGCATCGCCTTGATTTGTACCATCGCGTCTCGTATTCGCGCCTGGGCGTGGTTCTGGAAGGCAGGGTGCGTAGCGAGGGCAAGGGCGAGCAGGAGAGTTAGTACTACGATAACGAGATGCTCGACCAGAAAACCGCTTCGTACGCCTAGGTTGACGCCGTTCTTAGGAGCCAAGGGGCCAACCATCTTCTTCATCGGTCGGATGTCGTAGGTACGCGCAGCCTTAAGACCCCTTTGCATGCCCGGTAAACCATCCATGCTCCAGGCGTTCTTGAGCGCCCAGTAGCGGTCCATACTCTCCTTCTCGTTGCCCGCGAGGAACTTGTCCTCTTTCCTCTTAAAGAAGTCGTTAAGGATTGTGCGAAACTCTTTGAATTCGAAGAGGGGTACGGAGAATCCACACGATGTGCCGACTTGATGGATATCCACCACAATGACGGACCGCACGCCTGGAATAATCTCTATCTTCTCCCTTTGAACGATGTTCTCAAATTCAGGTGTCCCGTTTTCTAGCACACGGCCCTTACCCCAGAGCCTCAGGATGCGCGGAGGCCCTTCGAAGGCGTTGAATAGGATAGTAATCCGAGAGTTCTCCAGGAGATGGGAGATGGTTTCGTTTCCCGACCCAGTCATGTCTAGATAGTAGAATGTTTTGTTGTCGGGTACGCCGAAAGATTGACCCCCCTTTGGCGAGACATTGATATGACCTTTTGCTGACAGCGGTGCTGTTGCTACCCAGAAGACCTTTTGATCGAGTATCCACTGAATGAGAGATTCTGGTATGGTTTCGAAGAAAGCCCCCATGGTGACTATCTAGGTAGGTAGGTAGTTTGGATGATGACTCCGTGGAGAGGCGGGGAGTAGAAGAGCTGCCGAGTAAGTACCTGATAGTTAACTAGTCTAGAGATGGCGCTTATCATAAACCTAGCGACCTCCTTCTGTCCCTGATGCCTAATACTGCTACCTGGCGTATTAGGAGACGAGATCCGCAGTTGAGCATCTTGGACGAACCGGAAGCAACGGGCTGAGCTAGACCTTCCAGATATAGGCAAAATTTACGGTAGCCGACAATTGCCGCTGCGGAGGTGGATTACTATCTCCGGACTTGTCCGGGGAGATCTAGCCGATATCGGATTAGCCGTCTGCGTCCGCCTGGAATAGGGGCGATGCACATAAACCTTGCCTTGCTACTTTCGATATTCTAAGTTTATACCGGTTCTATACTAATGCAGAATCCTTCAGCGAACCATAAAGCTTGGCGCTTGGAAGCCTAGCGTGCCGGTCTTCGTAGATGGCGGTTATACCTAAGAGTTCTATACCTACCTGTATTTCGAAATACGTTAGAAGGTTAGAAGTCTCACCAGCTTCTACTTAATATTACCCCTATTATCCCTGGACTAAATCTACAGCGAGGTTAACCCGGAAATAACGACCCAAGACGGACATAGTTAAAGTACGTGTAATGACTTATATAGAATTGACAATCTAGCAGTGTTAAGACGAGAGCACCATACGCGTTGCCATTGCTTCTATATATTAAGATTGTTGTTATTGCGGCCCCGATTCCCCTGATAGAGGCACGTAGGTTGCCTTTCTCCAATGATGATTCACATTTGTCTGGGTTTCGCCCATACCTGGGAAAGTCTACTTCCCCTGGAAATTAGTCCTAGAAGCCTCTCCTTAAAGCTGGGCCATGGTAGTTTGCCTACCCAGACCTTTGGCCCGGTTGGTTGGATAGCTCGTACGACAATGTAGTTGTTTGCCTCGACATATGATTGGCCCTATGGCACTATACAAATAACGATGACCAAGTACCTGCCTGGGCATATTACCAGCTTTAGAAACCATTTTCATCAATTATTTAACGTGCTATTAGCTTACTTTGGAAGAAGGAATACTTATGATAATCATATTAGCATTATATATTAACATAGAGTACCATATAAACTCAATATCTTCACGCTGAATGCCGAACCCGAAACCAAATCGTTAGTTAAACCCACGCTTCGGACAACACACATGTCATAAACTCCACCATCAATCAACCCCTACACCAGGACCTCCCCTTCGGCACACGCTGCCCCGGCTCCCATAACAGCGTCTCCTCCAGCCTAGCCGCGAACGTCGTATTCGGGAGCCTAAACGCCAGCGAATTCTGCAGCCCAAACGACTCCATCCCATCCCCTGCCGCCGACCCGTTCTCCCACGTCGCGAACGCGGACCCGTTCAGCCGCACGCGGCCGCCGCGCGGGTACTTCCAGCGGAAGGCGTCGTCGAGCCCGCACGCGGCGTAGTACAGGGCGACGGCGTCCCACACCGGGTGCGTGGCGTTGAAGCCGATGTTCGCGCGCAGCGCGAAGCCGACCGGGTTGGCCGCCGGGTCCGGCTCCGTCGTGACGCGCCCGCCGATCACCGTGCTCTCGCCCACGTCGTCGGACGCGAACGTCAGCCGGCCCGGCCACCAGTTCAGCACGGCCTGCGCGAACGTCGCGTTCCGGTGCGCCGTGTTGTACGACCACCCGGCTTCGTTGGCTTGCACCACGAGCTCGGAGACCTTGCTGGCGAGCAGCTCGGCGCCCGTGTACGGCGAGATTTGGTCCGGCCCGGAGTGCAGGAGGTGGAAGAGGTTGTCGAAGAACCCGATCACGGCGATGGTGATCGAGGCGTCTGCTGAGGTTGAGAGGAGGTAGCGGTACGATGAGACTGGGTGATCGAAGCTGCGCGTTAGGCTGGGTTCATCCTATAAGGCGTGCTGAGTCTATACAGAGGAAAGTACTGCCGCACCTGGATCCGGGGTGTATATTCCATCTTGGATATCTTGTGTGAAGTTGTACGTCAAGCCGGTAAGATAGTCCCCAAACTGCGGGTATTCTGGCCATTGGGTCTGCAGTAACGTGCGGTGCGCTTAGTCCAGCTCTCTCTTAGCGGCGGGAATTTTTACCAAGACATACCAGATTATCGACAGGCTTCTGAACTGCCACGGGGATATTCGGGTGCCCAAAGTAGGTGTTGATGGCGTCGAAAGCTGGGGGAGCGTATCGGCTATTAATGCCTATGGAGGCTATGATTAGTTTCACGCCATATGCCGTGAAATGCTGGTACGGAAACTGAGAGGAAATATACTTGACATGACACCGATGAGCTCAACTTCTCCCCAACTTTGAAAGATATTCGCCAAGCCGATTGCTAACGGGTCGTCGTCGAAGTTCAGCATGTCAGTATCGATGATGAGCCGCTTGGAACCTAGGGCGACGCTCGGTAATAGAGCTAATGTCATTAACGTAAAGACCTTCATTTTCATTTGGGTATTATTAACGTCGCGTATGCTATTGGAATATAGCGACATTTGGAATTGGACGACCGGCTGAAGATCGCGTCTGCGTTCTATGTGAGCTACAAGGGGTGTCTTTAGGGCGGGGTGAAGCTTTCCCTGAAATAGTTGCCCTAGGAGTCAGTAAGGTCACAATCGGGCGGGCTGTTGAATCGCGGAATGATCCAATTGCGATTAAGGCTAGGGTTCAGGAGAGAATATGTAACGGTAATTACGATCTGTACCTATATATACGTAGACAGATATGCAAATATCTGCACCTCTCAGTGATGTGGGGAGAGGGACCGAACCCGTACCAACCGTAGCGATTCCGTGGTTTAGGCCCTATGAAGAATCCCTAAAAAAATACGATAAGTGTTGGTTTTTCTAGAATAAGTACATTGTTTTCCCCAAATGTCACCGAGTTTTTTGCATCCTCTCTTCTGATAGTATATAGATGGAAAAGTGGAAAAGGCTTGATCGAGCGTGGATGAAAAACGAGAAGGTGAGGTGGGATTGTTACCCTCTTGGGAAATAACGAATGGTTGAGCCTTGACCATTGGCTGATCTCGTATTGAAGCTATTGGACGGGTTCCACTGCGATAAATTCGGAAATTTGACAGCACAGGAAAGATCGCGATGAGGAGGCTAGGCTTACACCGCGCTTAACTTGAAAAGCAGCCTTCGGGGTCTCCAGAAGAGATATAAGAGAATGGGGACGGTGGATTAGGTCTTTGGTGAAGATGTGCTGTGGGACACCGTGCCACGCTGTGGACACAACATATCGGCCAACTGAAGTACTGGAAAGGGGGTAATCGGATTATGAGACGATATTCGGACGGGATGTGAATAAAAGAAACGATAAAGGATGTAAACGAATGCTTACCTAGAATTAAATTCGAATCTATCAAGAACCATCTATGGGTCTCCATACCCCTTAAACGAAAATATGCCGACCGCATCCCAACCCTCGAATCGCGGTGAAGTAAGAAGTGTCGAAACGTCGTCGGCGAGAAATTCCCTCTGTATTAATATATGATATTCATACCGCTCCAATAGTACGGGGATACTCCTCTTGAGTTCCGACTGGCCTTGTCTTACCGTCTTATTCTTTCGCGACCAGTGGAGCAGAACGGGTAGTAGTAATCTGTCCCAGCGCGATTCTTGCACCAGGGGTTGTTTTTGTATTCGAAGAGCTTTGAATAATATACTCCAATAAACAGTAATGAGATGTACCGAGAGAGTGATAGAAGCAGCGGATATAATAGTATTACCTAGTTGCTGTCGAAACGTCCGTCTGGACGCGATGATGACTGGATCATATCGGGAACTTACCCTCTATCGAAGATATTATGAACAACCCGAATGAGATTAATGGTTGCCTACGAATATGCAGGAATTCGCTTATAATATGGCCAATTACTAGGTAAATATACCAATCCGAGTGAGAAGGGCCGTTAGAAACCACAACAAAAAGCTACACGATTTACTATCGACTCAGCTACCTAGGTACCTAAGCAAGCCGGACTGAAGTTTACTTCAACCGTCATCGCGACTTTTAATTTTCTAATGGGAGATACGTACGGCCTCAATAGGTATACATAATCTAGGTCCTTACCCAGGAACTCCCTCTAATGCTGTGAGGAACCATACCATATCATTGTCGCGAGTGTAGGAATCGCAACTTTGAAATACATATACGATACGCGACATTACATGGATTATGCAAGGTAGTGGCTTACCTGGTTATCCATCGAATCGTCTCGAGCGTCACACTGCAGATTTTGAAGGGTTGGATGTCATCTAGTGGATCATACACTTTCTACAACTATGTACAGATAATCCCCCTATCATGAGTACAGCGGGAGTGCGAATAGAACTATCTTGTCGTCCTTATAGCTACCTCTGCGAATAATATGCCACCTCTTCGTCGAGGTACGAGGCGGTGCAGCGTATCACCTACCAAGTCTTGCGACAATGTAGAATCGAGCTTGCTGGTAGCGGACGCCTATGTTTTGAAGACGTACAAAGTTGCAATTGTTAGCCACTATATTCATGATAGGGCCGTCTCAGTCCGGCGTATTTCCTTTTTTTTCCGTATCCTACCACAAATGAACCACATCCTAGAGGCCGACGGGTCGACCGCATGATCATTGATGCTGAGATAGAGAAAAAGGATGTAACTCCCATAGACCGGTAGCCATCTTGACGTAACCGCTTTGCCGCTACCCTAACGCCGGTTCCAAAATGATGCCGTACAAAGAGACCAGTATCTGAAGACATGAAAGTCGAACGAGGATATTATAGAATAGGTACAAAGGGAAAAAACAGGTCGTAAAGTGTAAAAGTGAGGGTGCAGCTCATCAGCTAACCAACCGTGACGGTACGAGAGCGGGATATATTAAGTCAGCCGGTCTGTGCAATAGCTGAGCAGCTCATCGGTCGAGTCTCGGCTGCGGCTGCCATCCGTTTATATAAGCCATCAAGCCCATGCCGATAAGGACAACGCCCATCATCGACGCATAAGGTATGGTGTTCGCCAATACCTGGTCGTGTGGTAAAAGACTAGGCGCCGCAGAATGTGGCGTTATGGTATTGGCCCTTGACAGCGTAGGCTGGTCATTAGGTTCGCTGACACTTGATTGGTCTTGCCTCGAGCCTGACGATGATGTCCTGGCCATAGACAATTCCTTAGAAATCGTACTCGTGTTATTAGAATTCGCAATGACACGGGACTCCAGCAAAGCCTTCTCTTGCGCGATTGCTTCTCTGGCCTCGACCTCTCTTCGGATCTGTAAAGCCTTTTCGGCTAGACTCTGGCGATCCGCATCTCTTTCTGCTTCCGCCGTCTCGGCTCGCTGTTTAGAGGCCTCAAGCTGCTGCCGTAGGTCCTTTATCTCTAATAGCATCGACTCGATCTTAGCATGTAAGTGTGTTGCGGATGCTTCGATAACTTCGGCCTGAGGAGGCACCGTCTTCTCATCATCGCTAGATATGCCATTAGCTACGGGAGCTAGCGTTTCATCCATGGGCGGCTCAAAGGCTGCCTCCAGGGCGGTGTCCTGATTTTCTGGTTTTACCGGGACGCCATTCGTCTTCGTAGTTGCCGCTTCTTCTAATCTTCTGGCCAATTCCTCAGCAAGTTCTCTAGCTTGCCGCTCTTTCTGCAGAGTTTCTTCAAGGTCTCGCATGCGCGAGCTCTGCGTTTCTATTTCCCGTTTGGCATTATTTAGCGCTTCTGTTAGTTGTAGGATCTGGCTCGTGTTGCCATCCTGCCTGATCGGCGACATATTCTGGTTATTAGGCTGCTTGGGACGTTCGGTGGTACCTCGCTTTAGGGACGGGACATCCGGCTTCTCAGGTAAAGGCTGCTGCGGCGGAGGTGCCGGGGGATCGGAAAATCTAGTTTTGTTGTCAGACCTGAACGATATCCCGTTTCCGTTGATTATTTGCGATCGCGGCTGCTCAGCTACCTCCGGCTTCTCGCTATCTTTTATGTCGTCTTTGGTTAGGAGTCCCTGCACAAATTGGTTCGTCCGGCCCAGATCTTGGGATTGGAGACGTTGAGTCCGCATCTCATGCTAGACGTAGAGTTAGAGGTCATCCATGGCGAGCGATAGGTTTTATATATGCTCACCTGAAGGCGTTTTACAATCTGCTCAGTACTGATGGGCGAAAAGAACAAGCCTCGTTGATGGCCCATGGCGTTTCCCTGTGACCCCATCATGCTGCCACCCGCGACAATTCGTCCGTTACTTGCCATGGAAGCTTGGCTTCCGGCTCGTGGTCGAACAGGAATAGCACCCTGCGGACCCATCATCATCATAGAGCCATTGGCAGGGTCAAGATCACCAAAATTCATATCAAGGAGATTACTCGAAGGGCTCAGGAAGCCTGCGTGTTCGACCTTCGCTGCTACCTTGTGATGTACGACAGTTTTTTGGTCCTCGCTCACAATATCAATACCTAACTCGAGATGATCTCCGGTTTGTAACTCGTGCGGCTCGGACTCGCGATTCTCTTGCGACAGTCGCGTACCATTGACGAAGGTACCGTTCGACGACTTGACATCGCGAATCCATATCTTCCCCTGGCGGTCGGCCCAGATCTCCGCATGTTGACGAGAAAGGACTTTCGAGTCGAAGAAACCATTAATTGGAGTAGGAACTGTCTTGGCATTCGTCTGACGACCAATCCTAAGGGTATCAGGAGAGAATGGGACAGAGATCGTCTTGCGCTCGAAGGTGCCGTTTAGAGATAGGAGATATAGGACAGGCTGATTTCCGGTAGGCAAAGAGTCGGTCATGGGGCGGGACATGCCCTGTTGCGCGGCAATCATACCCTGGGAGGGCAACACTGGCGAAGCCGAATGCATCGGCGTTGATCCGTTCAACCCGGTAACCAGCTGCGGACGCCCTGCAGACATTCTGACAAAGTCGGACTGGGCATCTGGTTTGGGGGCTGGCCACGGAGCTTTCGGCTGGGGTCGTTTTCGGGATCCAGTACCATTACTCCACGCGCCCATGTCATTTGGATTTGGCATAGAGTTGCCATTCGTCTGGGAGCCGGTCGTGGCGATAGTAGATGTCGAAGATACGGATGAGGTCGAGGAAATGGATGAAGACGAGTTGTTCCGCTGCAAGTTCTTCCGGGGTAGAAACATGCGGTTTAACTCGTCAGGATTCATGGGATTGATCTGACCAGCGTGTCCGCCGTTAATACTCCATACCGACCGATTGTGCTGAGAAAAGTTTGGCGGGCTCGCGACAGCCGTCATGAGGAAGAGCAACGGGACAGAATGGGAGATGGCAAGGGAGCGTGTGGATGGAGACGCGGTGGATGAAGGAGCCGAGTCGGAGGGTTAAGCGGGCTCCCTCTGCTGATCATGCACGCGACCGGGACCACTCAGGTGCAAAATAAGCGTACGGATGGGAAGAAGCGATCGGGGAATAGAGATGTTTCTCGCAGGCCAAATGTTTGCTGATGTTATTCTCTAAAGCGGTGATAAAAAAAATTGGTTAGTTAAGGGGGGTCCCATAAGTCGGAACGAGGGCGATGGGGAGCTGGATTTGGCTTCTATTTGCTTAGGGGCACGCCGGGGGTCGTGAGGGTCCACGTTAAATGTGATTTGTGCGCGGGTAATGGAAAAAGAGGTTTGGGACGTCTGGGACGTTTGGGACACATACCATGCGATCCGATAAGGGGGGGTATCTAGGCGGCGACGATGTGTGGTTGGGAAATATGGACGAATTATTAAGGTACAGGACTTTATTTTTTTCTTTCTGGGCGATGTGAGAGGAGCGAGAGGACGGCGGTTTGTGGTTGTTCAAAGATTTGGAGTTTCCGCCCCAGGGCCCCCGTCGAGGTTCGGGTCTAGTCTGGCTCAACTTTCAGGGAGTCTACCCGGTACAAGGTACTGATGATTAGTGGTGGTAGGTACATGTAGCGATTTGGAAACGTGAATGTTCACCTATGTTTCTACCTACCTACATGCGGGTTAGTGCAATCACCTAGGTACCTAGGTACTATACTGTACATAGGTAGGTACATGCCCACCTGTACCCACCCAGGATGCGATGTACGATACAGAGAGCGATGGGCAGGGCGGTATGTACTTGGCTAGGTTAAGCGCTTTATGGGCCTAAGCACATTCTAGTGTGGCAACAACGTGGGGTCGACACAACGAATCGCGAGCCCGAGGAGAGCCGCAAATTCCATCTATACTCTTCTCTCTTTCCTCTTCCTCTTCCTTTTGCTTTTCTTTGTCCCTTCCTTCCCACCCTTCTTTTCTAGTCTTTCGTTACCGTAGCGAATGCATGTGGTCATTGTCGGATAACCGGTGCGTGTAATTGGCAGGCAGGATTATGTTATCCAGTTTAAAGCATCGTGGTTTGGCTATAGTGCATGGCATGGTTACCTCCTATCGACTTACATTACAACATCGAACTGCTATAGTTACTACCTACTAATAGTATATCTAACCTATTGTACATATAGGTACATATGCGCGTAGGTACAAGTTCATGTACAGTCATGTATGAATACATTCAGGCATCGAACTCCTAGGACATGGAATCACAATATTATAACTAACCAAGTGCGCGAACATTCTGAGACTATACCTAACCGCAACATTCCTCTGAAACCGCGTACCCAATCACTGAAGGAATTATACTACGTATGTATATTTACATACACCTAAGCCAATTTGTATGTACGTACAATACAGTAAGGAAGGGGGGCGCAGGCATATGCGACGCGATGCAAGGTATGGTGAGGCATGTACGGAGATACCAATCGTACTGTGTACCTGGATACTCGTACAGACGTATAAGAATGTATCACGTACTCCAAACAGGACAGAGAAGCGTTACCCCATATCACGTGACACACCTCTCAAGATGGTTAGGTGTCTGAACCAACTCTTTTTACGTAATCGCATGCCTCAGCACATGCCAGAATTTAGCTACGTATTCCTTTTCTGCTTATCGATAAATCGTCCCAAGTTGCGCCAAGAGATTCGGTGGGTTCGGCTTTACAACGGCTGATTTATGAAATCATTTCATGATTTTCCCAAAAGCCTCGGGACGAGATCGACGAGAGCGACGAGAATCAAGAGCTCGGAGCGGCGCCCCCCACCGGCCGTTAAAATTCAACTCAGCACTCTGTATAGAGCTTCAACTCCTCCAATACTGATCCAAATCGCCAAATTGTACGGTCTATACGATCGCAAAGGACCCATCTAGTCCCCGCCCCAGGTTAGACTGACGATATCCCAATCAGCTCACGATGCCGCCGATGCCAGCGAACCGCGGGCCCCAAGGCCCCTCCACCATGGACAAACGTTCGTAATTAACGGAGCTCTGGATGCGCAAAGACTAGGAATTGCTAACAATGTTCTACCCCTAGTCAAGATGGGAGCTATGATGGGTGGCAGTATGTGACCTCGATATGTCTTGGTTGACGATGGTTGCAGCTGGCTTCTACTAACCGATTCTATAGCTGTTGGCGTTATCATCGGCTTCATCTTCGGTACGCTTCAACCCCGCCCCAGGCCTCACGTACCTCGCCGATCCCAGGTGACTGACTTGTCGCGGATAGGAACCGTCAATATATTTAGATATGGCGCTGGGACGAATGGTATCATGAGAACGTTAGGCCAATATATGTTGGGGTCTGGTGCTACGTTCGGGTATGCAAAGTCTACGATCCACCGAAACCAGGCGCAATGCTCGCTCGACTGACCATTTTCCACATAGCTTTTTTATGTCGATTGGCAGTGTCATCAGAACCGATTCATCCCCAATCGCTGTCGAAGCCTTTGCAAGAGCGCAACGACGGCCTTTTATCATGCCTCCACAGCCAGGCTCATATCGACCGCGGAATCAATAAGACTCCCCTTATCTCCTGGTTCGATGACGGTGTCTAGGCTAGAGACAACGCCCATGAAACCAAGCGTATAAACCCTCGCTTGGCTTTATAATGCAGCGAAGGGGTTTAATCGACATTTGGGATGAGACTAACTTATTCTTCATGGAATTTACGCTATTCTTAATAGCGTGCTAGATTGAAGCCTGGTGGTTGACGCCTCGCATTGAGCCTACGGCGTTACCGTCAGCTCTATCAGCCGGGGCGGTTGTACTATACCGAGCATTTGTATATAAGCTAATCGCAAAACAGCTCTAAGGCACAGGACAGCCTTAAATGAAGCCTCTTGGCACGTTGTGATAATAAAAAGCGACGGCTCCATCCTCGACTCCAACATATCAAGCAATTAATCGCTATTGTATCAAATCCGAGCGAACCTCAGACGGCTTGAAGTCGAGAAAGCTGAGATGACCTGTTGGGCCGTACCGAGGAACTGACCGACTCTGGTATCTCTCGAATCGGATGCGCCTCACCGTTTATACTTTTTTTTTTCTCGATCTTTAGGTTGCCAGCCTCTCTATATTTGTCTCATTTCGTGTACGAAGTCGTACTATGTGGCCTACCCCATCAAATCTCCGGACACCACGTCTTTGCCAGATTCCCCTAAAAGAAACTACTATTAATTCTTCGAAATCGCACTTGGAAGAGTGCGATTGAGATCAATCGTCCATTATCTGGCCAATCCAGAAGACACTGGTCCGTCATTTTCATGTTCATCCTTCTTGTCTTTTTCATCAGTTCTAGAATGGTTCTCTTTACTTCCAACTTTAAATCCGCTACCATTCCGTTACGCATTTTGGCCGTACTTGGCAAGCAATTTCCTTGGATAAATACTGCTGGGTCCGACGCGCTCTCTATTGAGGAAACTTCCGTGACGTCGGCCGAAGCCCCGTGTTATTGAAGGGAATAGGACGCGTAGTACGGTGGAAATGGTAGTAGACTCGTGCGACTGTCTCAGACACTATCCGACTCCTACATACTTCTAATGTCTTGAGGCTTAAGACACCCATCATCGAATAGTAGTAAATATTGATATTCTCGCTCCGTCAGCCTCAAGCACATCGGTGTTACGAGCGATCTCGGTAGGCTACTATGACCTGTCGATAGCTTCCCGGTGGCGGCTGGCGGTAAGGAAGCGACTTAATCGGCTGTTTGCACCATGCCCGCCCTCGGAGCAGCAACAATTCTTCAGCATTTAGGACTGAGCGGCTTCCGCCCCTCTGGTATGACCCAGGCTTGATAACTTTCCTGTGGTCTCATCTAACCATTGGCAGGCTCGGGGTGTAACCAACCTCTTATAGCCCATGTATTTCAACAATGTCGATGACGCCGACGAAAACGCGATTCCTAGGGAATGAACCCCCTATGGGCCCGAGGAAGGGATAATGTATATGTCTCAAAGCGCCCGCATACCCTGCTCTGGAACAACTTTCCCTTACGGGGATAGACGAAGCCTCCAAGTTGCTTATCATATAACGGGCTAGCCCTCTCCCACTGTAACGCAAGTTCTGATTCATGTACAGTTTCTTCGAGCTACCGCATGGTCGCTCCGGGTAGTCGTGTCATTCATTTAACTCTTTGGCTTCCTTGAAGCCGTCCAATCGTTAATGTCTTCGTAATGGGTTTCCTTAATTCTTGTTGTAGTCTGGTCGGAGAACTCTCTTCAAGTGCACAAAATGGGTAAGATAGCACCGGTAGGCGCTCTCGGCTAAGATCATATGGAAGTTAACTTGGCTGTTTCTTAGAAAGTCGCTCTGGGGCACGCTCTTAGCGCCAACGCTCCCATTCTGGATAGTCGGCAATAGTGGTCGAGGAGATGGATACAGGAATCCCCCATGGGGCAATAGGTTGGCCAAGACTGCTAACCCTTATACCGACGCCCCGCTCACCGGCGTGACGCGTAAATATGACTTCAACATTAGTCGAGGGACGATCGCACCTGACGGGTACCAGAAGCAAGTACTGCTCGTGAATGACCAATATCCGGGTCCGTTGATCGAAGCCAACTGGGGCGACTTCATCGAGGTGAAGGTTACGAACTCTATGGAGGAAGTTCCGCGGGAGGGTACGGGGCTCCATTGGCACGGATTCCTGCAGTCTAAGTCGCCTTGGATGGACGGCGTACCTGGCGTCTCCCAATGTCCAATTGCTCCGGGGAAGAGTTTCACGTACAGGTTTCGAGCCGAGATCTACGGTACAACTTGGTATCATTCTCACTACTCTGCTCAGTATGCTGGGGGTATCTACGGACCGGTCGTCGTCTATGGCCCAAGGAATATGGACTACGACATCGACCTTGGCCCAATTATGGTAAATGGTATGCATACCTTATGTGCTTAAACAAGAGCCCCGAAGAGCTATTCACTGATATTAATTTAGACTGGTATCACAGCGACTACCTGACGTCTGTAGGAAATGCCATGGCCTCGGGCACTACCGGACGTATCTATTCAGATAACAATTTGATTAATGGGAAGATGAATTTTGACTGCAGCACGGATGATGCTACCGAAGAGGCAACATGTACCGAAAACGCTGGCCTGTCTAAATTTCGCTTTCGTCCGGGCATGCTTCACCGTCTGCGATTCATCAACACTGGAGCAGAGGGCACGCAGCGCATCTCTATTGACGAACACAACATGACTGTCATTTCTAATGATCTCGTTGCGATCGAGCCCTACGATACCCAGGTCATCACCCTCGGCGTCGGACAGCGAGTCGATGTCGTCGTTCACGCCCATGCCCAACCCGGATCCACGTTTTGGCTGCGAGCAAACATAACGTCGTGTTCCAGCTCGAAGCAACCGTTGGCCCTTGCGGCTATCTATTACGACGATGCTGACGTTAATTCCATGCCGACTAGTACACCTTGGGATATCCCGGATCCAGGCACCTGCGCGAATGACGACCTAGCCCTCACCGAACCGTACTACCGCGTAAGTATACCTGAGCCATCGTGGACACAACATATGGATATCAGCAACTACGTCAATTCGAGCGGGAGCCCCCTTTGGGAATTCGGTGTAGGTTTTCTCCCATTCTTGACTGCCCCGTTTATAAACGCTCTTACACAGTAATATGATAGGGCGTTTCCGCGAGGGTGGATTACAATAATCCAACCCTCCTCCGGATCTACGAGAATAAGGGGTATCAGTTCCCGGACGAGGCTAATATACTAGATTTCGGCACCAACACGTCTATCCGCCTCATAGTGAACAACCCCACAAAATCGTGAGTTCCTCAACCCCCTGAATATATATGCCCATACCTATAACCCAAACTCCTCCCCAACTATCATACTAACAAAAAAACCATCTTAGGGCCCACCCAATCCACGCCCACGGTCTCAGCATGTTCGTCCTAGCCGCTGGGCCGGGGGACTACTCGGAAGCGGACGGGGCGGCGGCGGGGTTCAACACGGCGAACCCGATGCGGCGGGACGTGCAGATGGTCAGCGCGTACGGGCACATCGTGGTGCAGCTGGACGCGTCGCAGAGCCCGGGCGTCTGGCCGTTCCACTGCCACGTCACCTGGCACGCGTCCGCCGGCTTCTTCGCGCAGATGCTCTTCCAGCCCGACGAGCTCGTCCGCCGCGCCTTCGAGGTCCCGCTCGACGTCCGCCGCACCTGCCGCGAGTGGAACGAGTTCACGTCCGGCGCCAGGCCGAATCAGATCGATAGCGGGTTGAAGGTTAAGTAGCTGGAGTGAGAGCGAGAAGGGTAATGGAGGAGGTAAAGGGGGTGGGGTGGGGAAAAGGTAGCGAGGATTGGTATACAGTGTCGTAGGCGTTGTTTTAGTTCTCGCGTTCATATATTACATTCAAGGCGGTTTCGAGGCCGGGTCAAGGGGAACCGAGCCAAACACACTTCATGAGCACGTCTTAGACTCGAACGACGACAAACACCCAACGCGCCGAGTAATCTTCTATGTAAACACTTCTATATGCCTAAAAAACGGATGAGTGGAGCTAAGTTGAGGAATAATACATTCATCCGAATTTCTGCGTCCGGTACCTGGCGGGGTTCCAACTCTCCTACCATCCCGTCTGCGCCCCGTCGTAGCGGATCTCATTTCCGCCGTGAGACTCCTTGGTAGGCAGCGCCTTCAATTAACTTGACGATGCCACTGCAGGATTCATCGATCGATACGGGGTCTTGCTCGAGGCCCACGGAGCGGGCGGTGGCGTTGCCTAGATCAGTTTGGACCCAGCTGTGATGAAGAGGTTATTACAGTGCTTGAAGCGATAAACTGAGGCTACTCACCCTGGGTCGGCGGTGATAGCCGTGGGCCAGTCTTCCTCGCCGTTGATCTTCCTGGTGAACCAATGGGACATGGTCTTGGTTGGCGCGTACGCGGCGTTTGGGATGGGAATCAGAGGCCTAGATTTTTTGGGTTTATTGGGTTTGTCTTAGACAGTATAAGTGTCTCGGCAAGGAGCCAGACGAAGGATTATGCTTACTACGCGAACGTGTTAGCATTGGGTATATCTGGCGTCGTCAAACGGGGGGGAGGGCAACGTACCTCAAAACACGCTGCTCCGGAGTCGATAGTCACGTACTTGGGATTTGCAGACTTTTTAGGAGTGAAAACGCCGCTGGGTACAGTCAGAGAGTCACGAATACGTTAGGGAAGATGTGTGCGTACAAGTCGGACGTCTTGAGTTCCGAAACCTTGAGATACAAGGAGGCGATGCCGGCGTTGGCGATCACGACGTCTATATGCTGGATCCCGTGGGTAGAAATGAGTTCCTGGGCAGCGGTAGCCGCGTCAGATTCGACGGTGGCGTCGATCTTGATAACGATAATACGACTCTCTGGGCCAGTGGGAAGGTCCCTAAGGGCTTTGAAGTGGGGTGTTCCGGGTCGCGGTTGGCGGCGATGACGATGTGATTCTCTTTGGCCGCAAAGTGCTCGAGGAGGCCCTTTCCTAAGCCCCTGTTGGCACCGCTGATGAGAACTACTGTGGAAAACATGATTATTGGAAGAACTGGGGGTTTTCTGTATATTACCTAATGCATGTTTCTGTCGCAGAGACGGGGAGACTGTCGTCTTATGATTAGCTTTTTTCGGCTGGATTTTAAGTACTCTACAATATTTTACTACTACGATGGTGATCCTTATATACCTACATCTTTAGTCGTGACGATGCTAAGAATACTTGCGGCCATTATGAAAGGTCGAAGGGACGTATGTCCGGCTCGGGCCTGGCTAAAGTCTATGGCCATAGTTTTGGGCTTGTGTCTAGTAAGACTTAAATTTATGTGTTACAGAGAGACCTACTTGCTCCCGGAAAGGCCTGCGGTTGCTATAGTAGTTCGTATGTGATGTTGTTCAATGATCCTTGACCTCAACTTGGCTTGACACCATGGTTGCGGACCCGCATATCACGGTCGTGTTTAGACCACGAAAGTTGTCAGCATCCGGGTTTTACAGTTGAATTTCGTGCTAATTAGAATTCTTTCGGATTTTGGATCGTAGACCTTAAATGTCGAATACTTCCTCTATAAGTAACAACTGTCTCCTGGACGCGCTTTTCGAATCGCGAGCGCAACCTTTCGGACACCCGTCAATGTAATCGTCAACCATCAGGCTTAGAAATCCACCCCGGCTTTACAAACTGGGCTCAAAATAATTGTTCATAAACTGCTGATGTTGGCAGCGAATTGTAACATTTCGATTTAGGATCTGACCTCTGAGTTGGTTATTTTGTGGAATTATTCAGGCGCGTTCGACCCGTTGCACGCTAATTTAAACGGATTTTAGTAATCGAGATGGGGGCGGCCTATGTCCAGCATACTTCCCATCTCGTGTTTGGTTTTGGCCTCTAATCGAGCCTATCATCCCTATCTTGATTCTATCGAGAATCATATTATAATAGTGCTAGGACCTATAGGGGGTGGGTACCTATGTAACTATACCTTTTATAGAGAAAAGGCCTAGGAGGTGGGTTGAGTGGCAGGAGACAGAAACATCGGTGCTGTGTATCATCTTTAAAATAGCTGCCTGCCGTCAGTATCTGGATAGCCATAAAATAATAACTCCTAATCTTCAACCTTCCGACGAAGATGCTGCGTGCCCTTTACATATAGGTCCTGTAGCGAACCCCTATCCAAGCCCCACTTCCCCTGACGGCAAACTCACACAATAGCTAACTTGGATTTAGTTTTAATCTACTATAGTATTTGCTTTATATAAGTGAAGGTACCCCGGTAGGGACGTGTATTGCCTTTGGAGACGGATAATATGTGTATGTCCGTTACGAATTAGGGCTACGGTAATTTAAGCATCACATTAGGCGATCGTAGGCCCATAGGTTGAAGAGACACAAGGCCCGTAGTTTTTAGCTACTTTTGGGCATGCGTATAAATTAAACACACCTGGGATTAATTTGACCTATGGTATCTAATCCCCTTGAGGGATGAGCCAATTCTTATCTTTTAGGTGGTTCTCTTTACGGAATCTATTCTGCTACATGACGAACATTTGATCACTTGTTAGTAGCGGCATCCCACTTAGAAAATCCTGCCTCTAGCTGCACCAGTGCAGACGTGATGTCGTCTTTCAACTTCCGTAGGGTCACTGCGGTATTGAAGATGATCTCTAGCTGTTCGAAGTTTTCAATTACTGCGACCTGGTCTCGCATAAATCCCATCATTCGGTTTAGAGTAGCCAATATCTCTACTTCTTCAGGCTCGATGGGTGTGAAAACGCCATTTGCCTTAAGAGCTGCTATGCCCACTGCCCGCAATGCCCTCCCGGCAATGTCGCTACCCCAACGTCCTCTCACTGTGACGAAGAGGCTTGCGAGGGACTTCTGGTCAAGCATGTAGTGGCATGTCGTGCCCCACGCACTAAGAATGATGTCGAATTGCTGCTTGAAGCCGGCGGTGGCGTCCTTGCGCTGTGAAACGAAGCGGTCGAAGGTATATGTGATGAGATGTTGATCGATATACGGGTCTCGATCTTTGTCAACATTGTGAGATTTCTGCATATTTTTCAGTAGAACGAGAATACTCGCCGGCGCCTTGGTCTGGCAATCTGGGCAACGTCTGCCATTGTCCTGGGGGATATGAGCGAGATTTGCTCCGACGCGCGACTTTGGCAGTCCGTGGCCGCAGGCGAAGTTCGTCATGATGAGAACCTACCTTATCTGGGTGATATACGAATCTAGAGTTTTTGATTTTCAGAAGAAAATTTCTCATTCTTATTTTGAGAGGATTTGTGCGTAGTTTACTAATAGAGATAATGTCATTGTCTTAGACGTGGCTGTTCCTTTCTAGCAACTACTCGTGTTAGTTGAGATGTCCTTTGTTTCCAATCGAATCTTGTTTCGAAAAGAAAAAGGAAGTCAGGCTTTTATGCGTAAATAGGGTGAAGTTAATGTAAGAAAAAAGCCCGTCTATTGTAGGCTATTAAAGAACTGTCGAATAGTTTAGAATTAACCAGCCTAAGGAGTAGATGCTGCTAGTGGTATAGCGCATTTTATTATGGTATGCCGAAAGGTTACTCCTCTGTACGATACTAACGTTATTCATTGCAAATAGCATCTTGGAATATACAGTACGATTCGGAGGGATGGTTGCTATGAATTAAGTGTGTAAAATTGGGTACATGACCCTAGGACTTCGTCCAGCTTATGACCACCTACTTATTACAATACGTTAGCCGTTGCTCGCATTAGTAACACGGCGCTCTCCCGGATCTCATCCGCCCGGGGCGGCCTTTCCGTTATATAATGGGCCGGTGTGTGGTAACACAAAGCGATACTAGAATATAGGTAGTTCCTACACCAGCTCTGAGGGTCCCTAGGTTACAGCTTAACTGACCTTCAAGGTCTATATTTCCAATTAATTTTATTCCTTATAATATGCCGTAATGGTACAGTGGCTATATTTTACTTCTAAAGGCGAATCGAGTTGGGAGCGCGATGCAAAACTTCAACTACCTGGGATTAAGGCGGACATAGTGGCGCGATTCAGCTCTGCCATCAACCACCAACATGCGTTATTTAATAGGAGCATAGTGTAGGCGAGATAGCTTCGCGGTGACATAAATGTGGCGTAGCTAATGGCTATGATCCCCGAATGGCAATAGGCTTTCAGTAAGCGTGTGATTTGATGAATTCAGTTAAGACCGACGATCTGCGTCGCATTTTACGAACTGCCAGCTGTAAGGAGGATCAAAGAACTCATGGATTTAAGGTAAATTAATGGGGCTTAGAAACTGCCCACCGCCGTTCGGATTACTTCATACGGGCGTCTGTTGGCATGACAGTTCGATCATTCCTTAATTGGTAGACGTCTAGAATCTCCACTTGTTTTGGTAACGGGCATACAGGTGGCTACAGTACACAAGGTCTTCGTTGAATAAACCGGATAGCCTATGCGATATTTTATTGACCAGTTATGCAAGCTATTTTTACCTTTAATGGCTCATCACGAGGTCGTTTCCTGTTAAGTCAATGAACGACGAGGACGCCAGCGTATGTACGGGCGTCGAATCATAAGGGCGTCGTAAGGCATTTGCTAGTAGAAGGGGTAGCCTAGCCGCCGCGACTATTGCCCTTATGCCGTGTATTATTTAAGCGCGCCTCGTCTTAAGTTCAGAGCTTCCTTGATCCCGTCTTTGGTCAAACTTAAGTTTTCACATAAACACCAAGATAATAATAGGAAAATGAATCACAAAGCGACGACTCTCAGCATAGGTGACACAAACGGAGCCGGCTCCCAAAACCTCAGCGGCAAGACGCAAAACCACCTAGACCGGGCTGACGCGGTATCCGTGGCCGCTTCTTCTGAAACAGATGGAGAATTGCCTGAGGACGGTATCAGGATAACGCGGAGCGTAACCACGACGGCGACCCCTTATCGACCATTCCCTCGGGTCATGAAGGCTTTTTACCGTATGTGAATACATCCTCCCTTAACACGGTGACCAACTCCGTATAGTAAAAGGCTAACGAAGAAAAGAATGGAATCTTTCCGGTTGGAAGGTGTTCTACCTGTGTGGCCCAGGCGGCGAGCACGAGCGTCTCTTTGCCGTCGAGCAACACACAGGTCTTAGCTTCAGCGGTCCCTTGGGGATTCGACCGGGTATGATAGTGGTATGTGAATCTCAATTTCGTAGATTACTCTTCTAATTGCTAGTAGTGAGTTGCATATTCCTATTGCATCTTTCCAAGGCGACATATGGTCCCATGGATGGCTATGGCGGGGGTTATCCCTTTTTTTCTGTTAGAGAAAGCTGCTAGGCTTCGAGCGCTAACGAGGTGTGTTCGGATATACTAGATACAATGGAACCTCGACCAAGGACCGCATTCTTGCGATATCTGGTGATGGTACGTGTAGAAATGTTTCACGGTTTTCTTCGAGAAATACTATGCTAATTCATCGTAGTAAGTCCGGTATCTCCGTCGCACTCGTTGGGTCACCTTTTCTCTGGTCTGAATACACCAACGGGGTATGCCGGTTGTTTCGAAGAAATAAACTCACAATACCTTAAAATGTTAGGAAACACTTGCAGGATGTCGGCCGTATGCGTTCAATCCCAATTCCATTATATTGCTTCCACCACGTACCCCGGGCTCCAAGTTCATGGTTCGGGAGATGATGCGCGCACGAAGTATCGATAACGTGGTGTCGTTCCGCTTCTCACTCGACGTGGGACTGGGGGAGAAGACACGCCGTGAGACATTCGAATGGAGAAAGATCAAGAAGGCTGAAAAGAATGAGGAGGCTAAGCAAGGGGGATTCAAACTCGTGCGCGTCCAATCCGGCGCTAGCAATGAGAATAGCAGCCAGGCCACGCCGTCGTCTTCCTCCTCCTCGACGGTAACAGCAGACAGCGACAACGAAGTATTCGCTTTGTTCGCATGGACGAAGACAATTTCGAGCCCGAAGAATCCATTTACCCTTGAACTGAAAGTTGACGGAGTGGCTTCTGGGCTAGGCGAGTCTTGGACCCTTGCGGTTGTGGCCACAGCAATGAGGCTCTGGATGCTACATATGTAAGAACATATTCTATCCCCTAATAGAATGATGCTCAGCTAATTTTCTGCGTGCTAGGTATGGGAAAACGAATTTGCCAGTCGTTGCAATCTCAGATAAAATGAGAAAGTAGTAAGATGCTTGGGGTTCGAATGACACGGAGACGGTAAGGAATTACTTGGACTTATAACTTACTAAGTATCCCCCAAGGACGCTGTACCATGGTCTTTACGCAGGCACTTCTTTGGTATTTGAATAGCACAACCTATTTATTTATTGATTTCTCATAGAAGCTTCTAACTTGGTGCCATTGATAGATAGACGGAATGGGACGAATATTATATTGAGAAAGAAAACGCCTTACTGCCTTAATAAGCTGGAGGGCATCGTCCATAGGTACCCACCTACTTACCTGCTAAGTGAAACGGACTCGGACTTGGGGAAATCTTTACTGAAGAGTGGCCTAGCTAAAACAGCCTTATTGTAAAAGATGACGATAAAAAAAATATGAAAACTGGGGGTTATTTCACGGGGACAAGTTTCTCGTTGAAGGGTCCTTGATAATTATCTCTAGGACTAGCCCTATGCATATCCCCCAAAAGGGGTAAAGGGGGGTAGAAATCCCAGCTGGCCTTTAATGCTGTCAGTCTGGCGTCAGTTGGTAGGTTTTCGAAGAGATACTAGGGCTATTATTCAACGCTAAAATTCTAAGAATGTTCACTAACGTTTAGTGGGTACATGCTAAGTTATAGTGGATATTACTTAAATATAGCGTATTTAATATAGTGGTAGTTGTCCCAAAATTAGACAGCTGTTCAACACCCGTCAAAATAATGTGACGGCTGACTTTATAATCCTAATGTGGTCAGAACCTTTGAAAAGCGACATACCTAGAGGGCCCAATATGCCTAACTTACCCGCTAGGTCAGTAATATCTCCCCGGTGAAAATTCGCGGCTAGTTCCCTTGGTATTAAGAGCCAGGAAACGAGAAGCTTCACTGCGATATGTTTAAAATAATAGCGAATAGCCAAGCCCTGGGTAGCCATGTACTATCGACGCTGAACGTTCGAAACCCCAAGGAAGACGCTCCGCCCCTTATACACGAGAACTGCGTTAAACTTCTATTGCGGTCCCACTTTTCCTTGACACTTGCATGTAGAGTATCATGACCGAAGGACGCAACCTGACGAAGTAGACGAGTGTTCGCACACGAGCTATTTCCAGTTGAAATGATACAATATGACGCCTTAACTGACCCTTACGTATGTTCCCGGAATCACACGTCAAAATTCCCTTAATAATACTTCTTCAACCAAAGACTGATGTACCCGTCGGCTTAGGAAATCGTCAAATTCTAACTTGGTCATTCTGCATTCTTCCCTAGCCCATTTCCAAAACTCCATTTAAATACGCCTATTTCAAACTAAAAACAATGCCTAGAATTAGCGGGCTGGTTCCCGGGTCGGTATTGTTCGTGCTTTTCTTCTGACTTTTAGTGGGGCTGCCCGACGAATCGTCGTTCTTAGGAGAAGTTGTGTCGCGGTCGAGTGTCAATTTGTAGGCCTTTTATGATACCACATATTAGGGCTACGGCGAGAAGACTCATATTAATGGAGCCTTGGATTCCTTACCTCATTGTCAATTCCAGAGAGGACTTGGCGTAGGTGCGCGTGTTTCTCTGCCTGTTCCGCTGAAGCAGGGTGAGGGACGGACGTTGAACAGTGGCCTGTTGCGTCCGAGGATTGCGCTTGGTTGGTTGGTGCTGACATGTTGATAGATAGCCTCGATGACTCTGAGAATTGAGGTGACGATTGACTTCACCTTGGTAGCTTTGATATAATTGTACATGTGGCCTTAGTATTCAAACTTCAAAGAAGCAGCCCGCGAAGCGGCAAATAGTTGTTATATAATGGTTGATTCAGACAATTCCGTCATAAGGCATCCAGCTAACTGCAGCTACCTAGCTTCGGCGTAAGCAATCCGCATTCGGAGTTCATAAAGCGTCCAACCACGTCCGAAGTAGCGCTCGGCCATAGAGTCAGACGGAGAAGACGCATGCCGGTAGAATGTTATTACACATGGTTGAGGTGTAATGCGAACCAGAAAGGAGTATTTTTGAAAGCCGTAAATAATTATATTAATGAAACGTGAATATGTACTCCGTCATGCAGGACCGGGGTAAAGGGGGTAAAGGGTTCAAGAGAGCCGGTCTCGCTGGCGAGGGTTGTCCGCCAGGGTTTCCTCTTTAGGAGCATATGTTCGCGCTGATTGGCCGGTGTCTCCGTAGTCTCCATATTAATGCCGCTGGGCATCTCGCGAGTTGTAAGTCTACCTACTTATGAAGCAAAGTTCACCTCCGGGTAATACTGAGTGCCTAATTACTGGATAAGGCTAACAGTTTACAGGACGGTTAACCTTTGGTTGGCGTATTGCCAAGCATGATGCTAGCCTCTAGGCGTTCTGGCTTGTGCTGGGCTTGCCCGTATCCCATAAGAGGTTATGTAACTGGAGCCTCTGCATCTCCCCACAAGAACTTAGAACAAGCTTAATATGCGCACGGCCAGTCCGCAGTTGATTTAACTAACTAGATTATGTCGATTAATTTACGTATCTAACAATATACCGACGAGTTTTCATGATACCTGTCATATATACGGATTACTTCCAATTCCGTCTCGCTTACGCTAGTATGCGGACAGTGACTCATGCGGCGTATTGCCCTTAAAAGCACTGTAACACACCGGCAGGCCGGTTACGGTTCTTTTATCGAAAATTTAAGATTAATCATTTAAATCCACCTTATATATATATAACCCTTACTATTAAATTCCTTTTAAAAAATTTTACTTTTATATATATTATATACGATTTATATTATTTTATAAATTATAAATTCGAAATCGTTATTTATTATTTTTAATTAATTAAAATAATAAAAAAAAATTTAATTTTATAATAATTTTATTTTTTAACTTTTTTAAAATATTTTTATTACTTTTAATTAATTAAATTTATTTCGTTTTTATATAATTTTATCGAATTTAATTAATTACATTAAAAATTAAATAAATTTTTTTTAAAATTTTTATAATTTTATAATTACATTTATTTTTAACGTTTTAAAAAACTTTATTTTTATTTTTTATAATATTTATTATACTTTTAATAAATTATTATTTTTTTCGAAATTTAAATTATATTATTTAATATTATTATATAATAATTTTTAAATAATAAATTTAAATTTTTTTAAATTTATTAATAATAAATTATATTAAATTTAATAATTTAATATCGAAAATTTCGAAATAATTAAATATTATATTATTAAATTTATTTCGATTTAATAATAATAATTAAAAATTATAAAATTTATTAAAAACGTTAATTTAATTTTATTTTCGATTTAACGTTATTTATTTATTATTAAATAATAAATAATAATTTATATTAATAATTTTTTTTTATATATATTTATCGAAAAAAATAAAAATATTAAAAATTATATAATTTTAAATCGATTTTATAATTAATTTATATTTATTTTAATATTAATTTTAAAACTTCGAAAATATATAATATAATTTATAATCGAAAAAATATAAAAATTTAATTTTTTATATTATTAATTATTATTTATATCCTTATATTTTAATTTTAATTTTAATTAATTAAAATTTTATTTTATTTTATTATTTTTTATTTTTTTATAACATTATAAATTATTATTAAAATTATTATTATTTCGAATATATAAATTATATTATAAATTATATATTAATTTTATAAATTTTATTAATAATATAAATTATTACATTAATTTTTTTTAATTTTTTTAATTATATATATTTAATTTAAATAAATTATTTATTATTATTTAATTATTTTTAAATTATAATTTTAATAATTTAAATTTAAATATATTAAAATATAACGTTATATTTTTTTTTATTTAATTTATTTTTTTTATTTTATTAAATTATATTATTTATATAATTATATAATATTATTAAAAAAAATTAACTTAAATAAATTATTATTTTATTTAATTAATAATTATATCGATAATAATTATTAATCGATTTTATTTAATTCGATAATAATATTTTTATCGACACGCGATTTTTTCGAATATTAATCCTTTAAATTTTAATTTTATTATATATAATAATAATACCCGTTAATTTCGAAATAAACCGTTATATTTATTAATTAATTAAATAATTAAATCGATTTTTTTTAATTAATAATAAATATTTTTTTACTTTTATTTTTAATATATTATTTAATATAACTTTATTTTATTTTAAATATATAAATTATAACTTATAAATTAATAAAAAAAATAATTACATATATATATATAAAAATTAACATTAAATAAAATATTTTTTTTTTATTTTTTAAATATTAAATATTTAATTTAACTTTTACGATTAAATATTATTTATACTTTTTATAATATATAATAAATACGCGTTATTACATCTTTTTTTTTATTTTATTTTATTTATTAAATTTTATTTTAAATTTATATCGAATTAAAATTTTATATATAAAATTTTATAATCGTTTTATTTTATATTATTATTATATATAATTATATATTAACATTATTTATATTTTTTAATTATAATTTTTATTATATAAACTTTATTGATTTTTTTATATTATTTCGATAATATTATTTATTATAAATTTAATTAATTTTAAAAATATTTTTACGCGAAAAATTTTAACTTTTAAAAGTAAATTAAACCTTAAAAATTAATTAACGAAATTTAAAAATAAATTTAAATACATCGATTTTTTATATTATATTATCGAAAATTCACTTAAAAAATACATAAATTAATATAAAAAAAACCGCATTTTCGTTATTATTTTAATTAATAACTTTTTATCGAATTACGTAAAAATCATTTTAAAAAATTACGATTAAAACTTTAATAATTAAAATTTTAAAATTATTTATAATTTTATTTTAAAATAAATTTTTAAAAAATTAATTAATTATATAATTAAATTAATTAATAATTAATAAATATTAACCGTAATTTCGAATTTATAAAAGTTTTTTAATAAAATCATTAATATTCGTAAACGTTTTAATTAATTAAAAATCGATATTAACGAAAAATACGTATTATACGTTATATTATATTATTTAAAAAATTATAATCGTACGTAATATAAATAATTATTATATTAATTAATTAAAAAAAATTTTACGTAATATAAATTAATAATCGATATATAAATTAAAATTAAATTATCGAAAAATAATAATATTATCGCGTTAATTTAATTTAAAAATAATTTTTTTCGTAATCGTAAATTATAATAAAAACTTTAAAATAATTTATTTAATTAAAATTATTTCATATTATTTTAACTTTTTTTTAATTATTTTAAAATTTATTTTAAAAATATTAATTTTACGTAAATATAATATAAATCGAAGTAATAATAATATAAAATCGATTTTAATTAATATAATAAATATTATAAATATATAAATTTTAAAAAATATTATTTTTATAAAAATTAATTAAAACCCGTAAAAATTAACCGTAATAATTAATTTAAAATCGATTATATTACCGCGAAATTAAATAATTAAAACGTCGATTTTAAAATATTAAATTTTAATTATAATATATAATTAACTTCGATATTTAATTCGATTTTAAAATTTACTTCGAATTCGAAATTTTTATTAACTTTAATATTTAATTTAACTTTTATATTAACTTTAATTATTATATTAAATAATTTATCGTTAATATTATTCGAAATAATTATTCGAAATAATATAATTTTAAATTTAAAAAATAATAAATATACGTTTAATAATCGACGGTATTTTATTATTTTAATTTATATAATTTAATTTTTTTTAATTATAATAATTAATGGGAAAATCGTAAAATTTATTATATTTAATAAAATAAAAATTTTAATTATTATTTTTTCGAAATTTATTAATATTTTTTATTTTATTAACGTAATTTTTAATATTTTTATTTTTTATAATATATTTAACGTTAATTAATTACGTTTTAAAAAAGTTATAATTAATAATCGAATCGATATTTTAATTAATAAACGTAAAAATTAATAATTTATAATTATTAATTAAATATTAAACGTAATAATTTTTTATATTTATCGATTAATTAATTTAATTTTTATATAAAAACTACTTTAATTAAACTTCGTTTTATATATTATTTATTAATTTATATATAAATATTTTATATATATTAATATTAAACGCGTAAAAATTATATATAAATATATCGATATTAAAATATTTAAAATTAAAATAATTAATTATAAATATAAAACGTATTTATTTAATAAAACTATTAAATTAATAAATTAAATTTTACCGATTTTTTAATTTAAATTATTAACATTAATTACTTTCGATTTAATAAAATATAAATATAAATATAATAATCGTCGTTATATAATTTACGTAATTAATAATTATTCGAAATATTATTAAATTATTTTTATATTTATAAAAATATTTAAATTTATTTTTATTAAAATAATTAAATTAATTTAAATAATCGAATAATAAATAATTTTATTAATATAAACGATTTATTTTAATAATAATAAAAAATTTTTCGATATTATTAAATAAATTAAAATACGTAATATATTAATTTATTTTATTATAATTTATTATTATAAATAATTTAAATTAATTAAACGAATTAAATTATTTATATAATAAATAATACGATTTATTTTTAATATCGTTAATTTATTTTATATATTATAATTTTTTATAAAATAAATTACCGTAATTATAATAAATTTTTTATCGATTTAAATTAATAAAAATTTTAAATTATTATAAATACGTTTAATTACGTTTTTAAATTTATATTTATTTAATTAATAACCGTAAATTATTTACTTTTATAAATATAATTATAACATTTACGTTATTAAATAATAACTTTATTTTATAAAAATAAACCTATATATTATTAAAAGTTAATTAATAAATTATAAAAATAAATATAACATTATTTATTATATTTATTTTTTTTAATTTAAAAAAGTTAAAAAAATCATCGATATTTAATTCGTAAAAAAATTTTTCGAAAAAATTAAATTATAATTCGATTTTTTTATTTTAAAAATTATATTCGAAAATTTATTAATTACATCGATTATTAATTTAAATTCGAATTTTAATAACGTAAAATAATTATTTTTTTTTAAATCGATTACTCCATTTATTTTTAAATTTATTTTTAACTTTATAAATAATTTAAACTCGAATTTTATAAAATTATAAAAATAAAAATTTTTATTTAAATTTTCTTCGATTTAATTATTTAAAATTTAAATAATTTTTAAAAATTAAACGATTTTTAAAAATTAAATAATTTTTAAAAATTAAATACATACAATTATAATCCCTAAAAATTAATATTCGAATTTATTTAATTTTATTAATAACTTTACTTTTACATTTATTAAATTAAATACATTAATATTAAACGAATTTAATTTTTTTTCGAATAAATTAAACGATTTAATTAAATTAAATAATCTAAAAAAATTAAATAATATAATTAAATTAAAAATTAAATTAATAATTAAATCGAACGTTAAATTTTTCGAAAATACTTTAATCGAATTAAAATATTTAATTTTAAATAAAAATTTTTTTTAAATTAATTTTATTTTAATTTAAACGTTTTAATTAATTTAATTATAATTATTATAAAAATTACTTTATAATATTATTTTAATTAATTATATTATTTAATTAATTTTAATTTTAAAATTTATTTATATTAATATTAATATTAATATTTATATTTTTAATATTATTTAATTTTTTTATTTTTTAAATTTAATAATCGATTATTTTTTAACTTTTAATCGTTTAAATTATTTATTCGTTAAAAATTTTAAATAAATTTAATAAA
Organism: Pyrenopolyporus hunteri; assembly: GCA_902806595.1. Taxonomy (NCBI): domain Eukaryota; kingdom Fungi; phylum Ascomycota; class Sordariomycetes; order Xylariales; family Hypoxylaceae; genus Pyrenopolyporus; species Pyrenopolyporus hunteri. The sequence continues at coordinate 27,723 of CADCXC010000035.1, read as the reverse complement.
ATTCGAAATTATAAAAAAAATAATAATTTATTTTCGAAAAATAAATACGTAATTTAAAAAATCGTTATATATAAAATTTAATAATTTCGTTTTTAAATATAAATATTTTATTAAAAAAATAAATTATAAATTAAAAATTTAATTTCGATAATTAATAATAACGTAATAAAATACGTTAAATAATACGTGAAAATTTAAAAAAATATAATTTATAAATAATTTAAAATTTATATATCGTCGTTATCGATTTTATTTTAATTAAATTATTTTTAATATTTATAATAATTTTCGATTTTAAATTTTATTAATTAAATATAATTATTATTTTTTTAAACTTCGAATTATATAATAAAAAAAATTTACGTTAAATAATTTTATAAATTTATACGAAAAAATTTTAATTATATTTATCGATTTTATAAAATTTTATATAAATTATATAAAATTTTATTTTAATAATATTATACGTTAATTAAAATTTTTTAAACTTTAAATTTTAAATTTTTTATAATTAATTATTACGTATATAAAAATTAAAAATTACTTTCGTAAAATAATATAATAACCTTCGATTTTTTTTAAATTTTACGATTATTTTTATAATTATATATTTTTTAATATAATTATTAATATAATTTTTAATATAATTTTTAATATAATTTTTAATATAATTTTTAATATAATTTTTAATATAACTTTTAATATAATTTTTAATATAATTTTCGTAATATTTTTTAATTTTTACGAAAAATTACTCGTATTATTTTTCGAAAAACCGTCGTAAAAAACCACTTTATATTACTTTTCGAAAAAGCCGTCGCGAAAAGCTACCCTTATTACTTTTCGATAAAACCGTCGTAAAAAACCACTTTATATTATTTTTCGAAAAAACCGTCGTAAAAAATTACCTTTATTATTTTTCGAAAAAACCGTCGCGAAAAACTACCTTATATTATTTTTCGATAAAGTCGTCGCGAATAACTACCCGTATAATTTTTTTATATTTAATTTTAAATATATAATTTAAAAAATTCTTCGAAAAATACTACGAAAAATACGTCGAATTAAAATTAAATTTATATAATTAAATTTATATAATTAAATTTATATTTATAATTAAATTTATATTTATAATTAAATTTATATTTATAATTAAATTTATATAATTTAAATTTTTTAAATAAAATTATACGTTAAATTAAAATTAAATTTATATAATTAAATTTATATAATTCGAATTTTTCGTATAAATTTATTTAATTCGATTTTTTTAAATTAAATTATACGTTAAATTAAAATTAAATTTATATAATTAAATTAATTTAATTAAATTAATTTAATTAATAAAATCGTTTATTAAAATATAAATAATTTTAAATATAATAATCGTAATATATATAATAATTTAATAAAACGATTTAATTAATTAAATAAAAATATAATATAAATTATTATACGAAACGTACGCGTAATTAATTAACGTAACGTAACGTAACGTATTATAATATAATATATAATTAATATAACGTAAAAAATATAACTCGTAAATTTTTACGTAATTAATTTTTATTTTTTTTTTCGAATTTTTTTTTTAAAAAAAAATTCGAAATAATATTTTAAAAAAACTTCGAATATAATAATATAAATGTATTTTTATTAATTTACGTTAATAATTTAATTTTTAATAAATTTATTAAAAATATTATTTTTTAAACGAAAAAAACTTTCGTTATTTTTTTCGAATTTAAATTTTTAAATAAAATTTATTTATTTTTCGATTTAATTATTCGAAAAAATCGTATTTTAAAATAAATTTAAATTAATTAATTTTAATTCGTTAAAAAATATTTATAAAATATAATTTTACGAATTTTAATTTTATAAAAATTTTTTAATAATTTAATTTTTTTATATTTTATTTTTAAAAATTAATTATAAATAAAAAAATTATAAAATTATATTAAAATTATATAAAATTAATTAATTTTTTTTATATAAATTAAATTTAATATTATTTAAATTTTTAATAAATTATTTAAAATTAATTTTAATTTTTCGATTTATTATTAAATAATTATTATATATTTAATATAATATATTATCGATATTATTAATTTCGATATTTTATTAAATAAAATTTAATATATAATTTTTTAATTAAATTTTATTAATTATAATAATATAGTTTTTAATAACGTTATTAATACGTAATAATTTATAAAAAAAATAATAATTTTTTTAATTAATAAATTTATTTATTAAAAATCGAAAAAATAATTTTTAATTATATTATTATTTATTAAAATTAAATTCGTAAATTTAATTTTATTAAATAAAACGTTAATTTAAATTAATAATTTAATTATTAATTTTAATTATAAATAATTAATATTAATAATAATATTTATCGATTTAATAAATATTTTAATAATTATAATTAATTTTTTAAAATCGATTTATATTTATTATATCGATATTTATTATAAATAAATTATTAATATTATATTAAAAAATTATTTCGTTTTAAATTACGTTATTATTAATAAAATAATTATAAATGATTTAATTAAATTATTTAAAAAAAAATACGCGTAATTTATATAATTATTACGTATATAAATATATTTTTAATAATCGTAAATATTTAATTTAAACGTAAAATTTAAACTTATAAAAATACGTATTTAATTACGTAATTTTATTTTTATATTTTTTAAAATATTATAATTTATACGATATTTTTTATTTTAAAATATTTTATAATTTTTTTTTATATATAATTTTTTAAATAAATCGTAAAATTTAACGTTTAAATTATAAAAAAATATCGAAAATTTAAAATTAATTATTTAAATTTATTTTATATATATATAATTTTTATTATTAAATTTTTTTTAAAAAATTTTACTTTTATATATATTATATATAATTTATATTATTTTATATCTTCAATTCGCTTATTAAATTTCTTATACTAGCGAATAATTAAATAACGAAATAAATTTATAAAAACCGATCGCTTAAACGTTAACGAAGGCGCGGGATGTTTATAACCAACTGCGTTTATTCCCCGTGCTTGCAGCATATGTAAACCCCTTAAGGAAGCACTAAGTATTGTACCTAGGTAGGGATGTTACTCCGTCCGAGATACCAACCTACTAGGTACCCCCTAACGAAGTATCCGGAGCTCCTAGAATAACTTCAACGTAAATCCGAGTCTAGGTCGGCTGCGATCGGATGAAAGCGTTAGTGCGTCTCTTTACCGGACCCACTATAAGTCTGAGGGAAGAGTTTCGTCGTAACTAGTATGACTTCTGAGCTTATATCGTAGGGATTCTCTATCCTATATAATTTTACTAATATACCCCAGATGGAGGATAGTACATCCAGAGGAAAGTGTGACACATTGTGATGGGGTATATAATTCGCTTCGCTTCCAATACTACACCCTAGAAAACTTACACCAATACAACGCCTTCAACTCCCACCTTTTCTACCCCCTAGGAAACATGAACTAAGTTTCAGCAAGATTTCAGCAAGAAGATAGTTCGATGTTCAGCCCCCCGTAAGACGAGAAGTTTGGTTACTCCGAGGCATGGCATTGAGAGTTATTTAGTCTAATTTATTTGCTTGATATAAACTCTACACCGAAAGCTCCGCCATTACACGTTTTATCAAGCCCCGACAATATAGTTATACCGCCTCGCACTCCCTTACGTAAGGCTAGAAAGTATCCCGGAACGGCCCAACTTTCCTATGATATATATACCACAACAAGGTAGTATACTTTCACGTACGACCATAGCATCTGGAGAACTCGGGATCCCGTCCGCTCTCCCATCGATAAGCCGGATAGTGCCAGATCAGTAGTTGGGTCGGTGACGACCAGCGAATCCCTGGTGTTGTACGTTTTTTTTTTTTTTTTTTTTTTTTTTTCCGAAGATACCTATCGACGTTGAACATATCCCTTCGATAAGTCACGTACCTTACTTAGCGTTGATATATCTCGGAGGATGCGTCTTGTTTCCTCTTATTCGCCTAGCCTCCCCGTTATTTTTATATATAGTGTGATGTCCTTGTTGGCGGACTTGGTTGTCGCGGGACTCGTCGTGTTCTATGTTCGGCAGTTATGCTATGTGCAGCTCCACTTCAGCTTGACATTTCCGCTAATCTTCTAGATCAGCCAAAGGAATAGAAAGCCTGGAGAGTTCGTTTGAGGCTTAATACTAGGGTTGATCCTGGCGTTTGGAATAAAAGTGCGGCGGATAAGGCCGGCTTTTCCCGGTAAGTCCACCTAGCGCTTAATTAGTTTCCAGTTGGTTACGTTCTGGTTAAGGGATTGATATGATATAATATTCTTACGTTGAAAAGATACGAATATGAAGTGGACTATGGGACCTAGTAAATAAACCGTTGGATAACTTCCCCCCACGGGGGCCCGTCCGAGTGCGCTGGTTACCTTGGGATTGACCCGGATCCGAAGTGCTCCATGATTCAGGCAGAGGGCTTATTCCCGCATCGGACCAAAGGCCGCTAATGGTTACTTAGCCCGGGAGATAATTTTGGAGAAACATACGCGGTGCGATTATGAGTTCTGGACTTCGTGGCTTATAGATAGGTGGCGATGAATCCGTACTAGTCTCCTATTGACTACCTACACACGGTGATAAACGATGAGTCGATGATAGATCCTGAACATGGAAGGAATAGACCAGAACATATCTTGGGTAGGGGGTATGTACGGGCTGCCGTGCCTACAGTATATCTTGCGTGAAGCAGGCCAATCTCCTTACTCAGGTCTGAGCGTCCATCCCTTAGTGGCGGGGTTGGGAAGGCCAAGTGCTCAGGGAGTCAACAAACTGGAAACCCGGACCTCATGTTTGCATCGAACAAAACGAATTCGATTAGCTTTTGACTACATCTAACTCCTCTCGGTCCGTAGAGGCTAGCTCACCCGGTCGTATCCCGGTATATAACAAAAGAAATACGAGAGGTGGCGCAGCAGCGTTATTGGTTGCCGCGGGCGTGTGACCGTTCTCGTACAGCTTCACTCGTCTAGCCGTAATAGCAAAACAAACAAATGGCCCCCTCCCCTTGAATACTGCTCTCTCCGGCAGCGTGGTGCCAACCCTTAGTGTGATTACAAAAACAGGTAATGAGTCCAAGTGTCGCCGGTGTATGTGCGCAGAAGTTAGACAAATAAGTATATGTACAGGGAAAAACGGGGGGCGCCTCGGATGGTACAAAATGAGGCCGTCCAGCACAATGTATTCGTGGTGCTGTGTTCGGGTACGGCATGGGTGGACGTAGATGTATCGGCACTCCCAAAATGGTAAAAAAAGAAAAAGACAGGGATATTCTCGTGATCCCAAACTCCTGCGCTCGTTCACGGCCGGTAGAAGGAAATTCGTGTCGGTTCGGGTGGGTGGGCGTCTATTCTGATCTTACATGACGACGCACTTGGAGTCATTCTCGCCACTTGGTTTGACACTAAGGGCTACTCGGGCAGCTTCGGTGAAGGCTTCGTTAACGCCGCGATTCCTCATGGCCGAGCACTCGAGGTAGCGCATGGCCTTGATGCGTCGTGCAACATCCAGGCCTTGGTTGTAGTCGATCATCGGCTTCTTTTCTCGTTGGGGGCCGTCCATTCCACTGGCAGCCGCATCATCGTCCTCGTCGCCGTTCTCGCGCAGATCGCATTTTAACGCCACCAAGACCAACTTGACGCCAGGGCAATTTTCCTGAATCTCACCAACCCACTTGCTCTCGACGTTTTCTAGCGAGTCCTTGCTGTCGACGCTGAAGCAGAGTACGACCACGTCTGTGTTATCGTAGGAAAGACTTCGTAAGCGGTCGAATTCTTCTTGTCCAGCGGTATCCCATAACGAGAGTTCGATGTGCACGTTGTCGACAAAGATGTCTGGTGTCTGGTCAGTGCAAAGTTTTCGCGAAAAGCCCAATTAAATCCTGCTGTTGTATTTCCCTCAAGCGTGTAAATCTTTCTAGGGGGGATGGGGTATGTCGGCCGTACCGTGAACGTAGTTTTCGAAGACCGTAGGCTCATAGACTGTCGGGAAATATCCTCTGGTGAAGACGTTCAACAACGATGTCTTTCCGCAAGCACCGTCTCCTCTGCAAGGGAAGGTTGAGCTCTGTTAGTGAACTGGCAATAAAGAGGTAAACTCAAAAGGGGCGTGAGCGCATGCTGCCGAGGCGCGACGGAAATTAACGATGAATACACTCACAAAAGGACCAGCTTGCGCTGAACGGTCTTGGATCCTCCCAATCCGCAAAGTGACGGCATCTTGATTTTGTCGCAAGATTATGGACACGTAGGAGAGCGGGAGGAGTGTGATGCGCTTGGAGTAAACAAGTAAAGGGGCAACCCAAGAAGGCGATGGTGATGCGACTGGAAGGTTGCAGTGACGACTGGATTTGGCTTATCGATTGATTGGATCGTCGGCGCAGTCCGATTGAAACGTTGTTGGTCGAAGAGCAAAGGCAGAAGAATTGAAGGAAGTTGGAAGCCGGAGAAAGTTCCCTGAATAGAAGGGTGAAGGGAAGGCGAAAAAGAAGTTAATTAGGTGCAGGCTCTCTCGGCGACGGAATGCGGAAGGGGTAAAGTTGAGGGAGAGACGAGAGATGGGAGACGAGAGACGAAGAGAACGAAGATTGGTTAACTAAATTGTAGTTAATCTAGAAAGAGTGAAAAAGACTAAGTAGGCCGAACCTAACTGACCTAACTTGCCCATGTACCCTTTAAACCTTGGCTTGGCGGAAATGAAGTCAGAAGAGTACCACCCAGGTAATCACCAAGCCTCAATTACTCCATTGCGAAGGGGGTTTATGTGGGTCTTTCATCTGTGGCGCTGATGGGTTAGGGCCGACCACAGGCCACTCGGGGATCTTCGAACGCCTCCATTAGCGCTATATTTAGTGAGGCATGAATGCGCTGTATATGCTAGGCGATGTACCTACTTGTACTTTGCACGCAACGCGTTCGGCATGTTGCCAACTTATCAGGTGCCTCGGTACACGTAGGTACATACATCAATTTGCTACCAATTATCGTAGGGTACCTACACGTACGTACTTTGGGTACATACGCAGTGATAATCCGATGTTCAACAAGGTCCCAACACGATTCATCTTATCTTGGTAGTGATTGGCTTTTGGTCGAAACTCTACTGCATTTCGGCTACATGTCTCTGAAATTCGGGTTGAAGAGCGGCCAACGTTACTGGTAAGCACGTGTAAGAGAGGTACTTAAATACCTAGGTACACTAGGTGTAGGTATCCCTATAACTCGTGTTGTAAGCGGAACTTCTATATACATATTGACGCCTGGCACCCATGTGTACCGCGGCAGGTGGCACGTAACGCGCCTCTCGGGGTAAAGAGGTACATGTACATGTAGGTAAGGTAGGTGCGTGTACTTAGTACATTTTGTGTTATACATGTATTACAATAAATTGGAGCGTCGCGTTTGTGCTGGCTGAAAAATAACAACATCAACTCTTCTGCTGATGCTCTTTTCTCTTGGGTTGAGATATCGCTACAATTATATCTATTATATTAAATGCCCGATTAAACCAATCCCCGGCCGTTGCCACAGCTGTCATCTCATAGACTCCTTTACAGTGCATTGCAGCCCAGATGCTGCGGGTCATCCAGCGCTATCATGAGGATCTTCATAAGCCACCCGGCACTCCAGCTTATTGGCTGCCCCCCAGCCCTGTAATGCAACCGAAGCTTGTGGCTAACTGGGTCTGCAGTTCCATTCCCGAGGGTACGATAAATTACCTACCTAGGTACCTATCTATGTGCCAGTTCCGCTCGCCTAACTCCTTTTTACCTGTTGGTCGAACGAAGAGTGTAGCTTAGCTGGTCCCTGACCTTTACCCTGACCTTTATATACGCACAATAATTACTTAAGGATCGTTGGCGAACCTGTCGGCTAAACCCAGTTCTCTTCTACACGACTTACCGTTCGCGAATTCGCCTTGAGGAACTGGTGGACGTCCGATATTGGAAACCTATGCAAGCAGCCGCTAGACCGTTCTGCAAAGCAGATCTTCTACCTGGGTTATATGTGTTGAACGCTCCGGAAACATGACACCGCCGATCTTCTTTGTTGAGATGCTACTCCAACCTTTACAAAGCCAGAAATAGAGATAAACCTCGTGGCACCGACAGGGAAAAGCTAAAGACACGTATTGATTCTCATGTCAGCCACGAGGGCTAAACCAAAGGCGCAGCGTGGGCTTCGGGGACAACGTCACCATTTTAGATGCACCACGTACGGAATATAAGAAATAAGGTAAGCCCACGCCGGACCGTAAAAGGATTTTCCGCCAAACCGCCAATTCAAAGAATTTCTAGATGTTAAGCCCACTTTTTAGATGTAGTTACGTAAAAACTATAAGAGGTTATAAAGTATATACCATTAAATTATATAATTATTTAATTGAATAATAAGTTTATAATATAATTAAAAAAAATAATAAATTTATTTTTTATAAATTAAATAAAATTATAATAAAAAAATTATCGTAAATATACGATATTAAATAAATAAAAAATCGTTAATAAATAATCGAAATAAAATTATATAATCGTATAATAAAAAGTAAAAAAATAAAAAAAATTAATTAAATTATATATATTTAAAAGTTATAAATAAATTAATTTCGTATTAATCGATATTTATATTTTTTTTAAAAGTTTATATCTTAAATTTTTATTACGTAAAACGACGAAATATTTAATAAAAGTATATTTATTATTATTATTATTACGATAAATATTTTAATATAAAGTTATATTATTATATATGATTTTTAAAAAGTAATAAATTATTAATAACGTAATACGAAATAATTTCGTTATTTTATTTTAATATATATAAATTTTATAATTTTTTTTTTTATTACGATTCGATGTAATTAATTTAACTTTATTAAATAACCGATATCGAAACTTCGACCGATTACGTAATTAAAGTTTATATATAAAATCGCGGTTTAATTTTAATATAATGCGTAATATTAAAAATTAAAAATAAAATTTTATTAATATTATAAAAAAAAAAAAAAAAAAAATTAAATTACAATTTTATATATAAATTTTAACGGCGTAATTAATTAAAACCTCGATATTTATTTTTTTAATAAAATTAATTTAATCGTATTAAATCGTAATAATTTAAAAATTTATACGTTTCGATATATTTTTAATTAAATTATTTTTATTTTTAAAATTTTATAATATACGATAAAAATTTTAATATCGTAAAATAAATAAATAATAAATAAATATAAATAAAAATATAATAAAATAAATAATTATTTAAATATATTATATATTATATAATATTAAATATTAATAATTAATTTTTTACGTTTAAATTTTTAAATTTAATTAATTATATCAAATAATTAAACTTTAATATTTTTAATTATTTTAAAAATAAAAATTAAAGTCGATATCGATTTTTCGATTTAAATAAATATTAAAAATAATTTAAAAATAATTTTAAATACGTTATTTATTTATACGCGTTTTTTTACGTTTATAATAATTAAATTAATTATTTAATATATATTAATAAAATAATATATATTACGTCGATAAAAACATTTATTATTATTATTATTATAATAATATTCGACGTAAATATCGTAAAAATAATTAAATAAAACGATATAATATTAAAAAAAATTTTAATTTATTTTATAATTTACATAAATATATTTTAAAAGTAAAACGATATTAATAATTATTACGTAAACGGTTATAAATAATTAAAAACTATATTCGATAATAAAAATATATATAAATTAATTTATCTTCGAAATTATTAATTAACGATTAAAATTATATTAATTTTAACTTTTAATGTCGATAACTTCGATTATAATTACGACTATTAAAAGTAATAATTTATTTTAATTTAAGTTAATAATAAATATTATTAATTAATTAAAAAAATAAAAAAACGCGAAATTAATTTTATTTATCGATTTCGAATTATTTTTATTACCGGTTTATTTACGAGGGTTTTTTTAACTTTTATTAAAATTTAAATAATATAATCGATCGAAATAATATCATCGATTATTTCCGGCCGTTTATTATTATCGTTAATATAATAAATAATCGATTATATAAATTTTAAAAAAAAGTTTTTTTTTTTTTTTAAATTTTAATTAAAAAATTTTATTTAATTTTAATTAAGATTTTACTTAATATTAATAAAATTAACCGTTTTCGATTTAATTATTATAAGGGTAGTAAATTAATCGTTTTATTTAAAAATGACGATATTAATATATTATTATCGAAAACGAATATTTCGTAATAAATTTATTTATTATTTATTTAATTTATTCGAAAATATTTTAAAAGTAAATATAATAATTTTCGAATTTCGTTAATTTAATTTAACGTAACGATATTAAAAAATATATAATATATTTAATCGAAATTTCGAAATATAAAAATTAAATATTTAAAATTATAAAATAAAATTAATACGTAAATATTTTAAAAGAAATAAAATATAAAAAAATTATTATAAAAAACGCAAATTATTATAAAAAACGCGAATTTTTATAAAAAACACAAATTCGTATAAAAAATATAAGGTATTATAAAAAATATATTTATTTATATTTTAAAATATATTAATAAATAAATTTCGAATAAATTTTTATTAATATTAATTAAATTATTATTTTTAAAATATTTTAAAAAAAAAATTATTAAATATAATTTATTTTTAAATTAAAAAAAAATAAAATTAAAAAGTTTATTAATTTAAACGATAGTTATAATTAATAAATTTTAATATTATTTTTTAATTATTTAATAAATATTTAAACATTTATCGATTTATTTCGTAAATATTTATATTTATATATTAATTTATTTAAAGTAAATATTTAAGTATTTATTAATTATATTCGATTCGATTATATATTTTAACGAAAAATTTTAAATTATTAATTATTTACTTATTTTAACATTTAACGTAACGTTAAATAAATACGAGAAAATAAAAATAAGGGTAATTAAAAACGGGAAAATTACGGTTAAAAATATTATAAATTTAATATAAAAAAAAGGATTAATAAAATTTTTAAATATATTACAAATCGCGTTATAATATCTACGAAATAATAATTTCGTTTAAATTATATAAATAATAATATAAATAAAAATAATATTATTTTTAAAAAGTATTATTTTAATAAAAATTATCGTTTAAATAAAAAATTAATTTAATCGACTTATAAACTTTAAATGATATTAATAACATTATTTTATATAATAATTTTATAATGATTTAATTATATTTTTAATTAATTACTTATTTAAATATTATATAATATAAATAATATTTAATAAAAAAATATATACGTTTAATAATATATAATAATTTAATTTAAACGTATATATAAGTTTTTTAAAAAAACGAAAAAAAGTAATAAAAAAAAAATAAAGCGTTTATTTCGTTTTAATATAAAATAATTTATCGATAATTATTTTATTATAATTTTAATAATATAAATATTAATATTATTACGTTTTTATATCGTTTATTATTATTAATTTTTTTTTAAATATAAATAATTTTTTTTATATAATAATTAAATTAAAAAATTTATCGTATTTTTTAAATTTAATTTATAATTAACGTTTTTTTATCGGTTAACTTTATTTATAAAAGTGTATTATTTAAATTTATTCGTTAATAAAATTTAATTTACTTTTATTTTCGAATAATTTAAACATATATATTTTTTTTAAAAATATTATTTTCGCGTTATTTACCGTAAAAAACGTAAAAAACGACGAAAAAATAATAAATAATATATTTATAAATTTAACTATTAATAATATAATAATAAATAACGAAGAATTAAATAAAAAAAACGACGTAATTAACTTATTTTTTTTTAAATCGATAAACGATTTTAATAAAATATATTATCTTTTAAATTTTTAAATTAAAATAATAATAATCGAATAATTTACTTTAAAAACGTATTTAATTAATCGTATTAAATATATATTAAAATATTTACTTTAAAATTACTTATTTTTTATTAATTAAAAATAATATTATTTCGATTTATATTAATATTAAAATTATTTTATTTCGTTTATTTTTTTCGATAATATTAATAAAAAATCGAAGTTTTTAAGTAATATTTTTCGATATCGAACGAAAAAATTATTAATATATTATTAAATAACGACGTTTTAAATATATTTTTTTTATTTACATTTAATTAAAATATATCAAAGGATTATCGTTTTACAATAAACAAATAATTAAAACAACATCGATAAAAATAAAAATAAACGTAATTTTTATTAACATAATACCGCAATTATCGCAATTCGATACAATTAATTTAACCCTTTTAAATAATTAATATTAAAGTTTCGATCGAATATATCGCCGAAATTTATATATAAAATTACGGTTTAATTTTTTTTTTTTTTCCTTTTTATAATATTAATAAAATTTAATTTTTAATTTTTAATATTACGAACTATATTAACGATTTTTTACTTTATAAATCGATATTATTTATTTAAAATATTTTAATATCGAAAATAAAATCGATAATTAAATCGTTTAACTTTATTAATAATAAATATATTTTACTTTATTTTAAAAAAATAATTAATAATTATAATATATATAGGGATAAATATTAAATGTTTAAAACTTTTTATATCGACGTTATATTTAAAATAAAATCGACGTTTAATTTTTCGATTAATTTCGAGTAATTTTTAAAAAATAAATATAATATATAAAAAGTTTTAAACGTCATTAAATTTACATAATCGTATTAATTTTTTTTCCTTTTAATAAATAGTTAAATTATTAACGTTTAACTTTTAATATTTAATATATATAAATATTTTAATAAAAAATTTAATAATATATCGATATTAATTTTTTATAGCGATTTTTTTTAAATTATATTACGAAAAATTATTACTTCGTTTCGAAAAATTACGAATTAAAAATATACGATAAAATTATTAAAATTAATATTAATAAATAATGTTTAAATATACGATTAATTTAAATTATCGAACCGTTAATTAATAAATTTTATACTTTTAAATAATAAAAAAAAACAATAAAAATAATAAAAAAAATAACGTATAATTATTATATAATATTATAAATAAAACTTTTTTTAAATTTAATAAAAAAAATAATTACAATCGAATATATATTAATTTATAAATAAAAACGAATTATTAAAATAAATATAAATATATAATTAATAAATTATTTTATTATATTATTAATTATATATTTATATTTAACGGTTTATTTTTATTCGTAAATATCCTTTATTATTTCCCTTTATTTTTATTTAAGATTATTTTATATTAATCGAAATAAAATAAACGTTATCGATATATTATTATTTAACATTTAACTTTAAATGATAAAATTTACCGTTTTAATCGAATTTTTAAAAAACCGAGTTTTTATTTTTTTATTTTTTCGATTAACGCGTTTATTTTATTACCCGATCCGTTAAAATACGGGTTATTTAACGAAATATCGAATGTTAAAAAAAGATTTATATATAATATCGACGTTAAAATTAATAACGACGTTAATAATAAAAAAATAAAATATATACGCGTATACGTATATTCGATAAAACGAGTAATAAAATAATTAACGCAATTATTAAATTTAAAAATAAACGATAAAAATACTTTTTAATTAACGTCGAAATTAAACGAATAAAAATAAATAATCGTTTACGAAAATTTCGTTAATTTTAATTATTAAATTTAAATTCATTTAATCGTTAATTTTTTACGTTAAATATAAAATATTTATTTTTTATTCGATACGACTTTTTACGTTTTTCCTCATTTAAATAAACTTTTAATACGACTTTTTTAACGTTCGTAAATACGATTTTAAAAGGAATTTATATACGGTTTAATTAAATTATTTCGAAAGTAAAACGACGAAAATTAAACGTTTTTTATACTTTTAATAATTTAAAAACGTTTTTTAAATTAATTTTTTCGATAAAAAAAATTAAAAATGTCGAAAAAAATAAACGTTAAATATTATAACCTTTTTTTTTTATCGTTAATATTACTTTCGAAGGTTTTTTTAATAATTTTATTTATTTAACGAAGTATTTTTTTTTAAGTTTATAAATTAAAATATCCATTAATTTTAAACGTTATAATAAAAATAAATTTAAGTTTATAATTAATAAATAAATTTTATAAACGATTATAATAAAATATTAATTATTATTTTAATTTTAATATTTTAATCGATTAAAAGATATAAAAAAATTTAATAAAAATATAAATATAAAAGTTACGGTTAAAGTTTTCGTATAAATGTATATTATAAAATTTATATAATAAAAATTATTTATTATTATAATATTAATTAAATAATAACGTTTTATATTATAACGTTATTATTTATTTAAGTAAAAAAATAAATTATTTAAATTTATTTTTAATAATATAAATTTTATAATACGAAAAAATAAATATTTAATTTATTAATAAAATGTAAAAAATATTTTATTATTTATTATATTATATAAAATAATTTATAATTTATATAAAAAAATTCGAAATATAATATTAAAAAGTAAATTAATATTAACGTATTTTTATTATTATAAAAATAACATTACGCGTTATACGATAAATAAAAATTTAATTTTATTAATGTTATAAAAAAAAAAAAAAATTAAAATACGTGTCGAAAAACCGCGGTTTATATAAATGCGTTAACGATAAAATCACTCGATATTTCGGTGTTAATTATTTAATAAGGTTAAATTATTATATTAAATCGTAATAAAAAGTATATATTAAAAAAATTATTAAAGTATTATACGATTATTTTATAATATAAAGTAATTTTAAACGTAATATAAAATAATTTTATCGTTTTATTTTATTTATATAAAAGTATAATTATTTAACTTTATTAAATAATTAATAACGAATTTTTAAACGGCTTTATTATTTTATTTTTTATATATATATAAACCGCGATTTTTAAATTACGCTTTAAATTTTTTTTTTTTTTTATAATTTTAAAAGTTTATTCGTATTATTATTAATTAATAACGAAATAAAAAATAATTTCGTTATTTTTTAATAATAATATTTTTTATTATAAATATACGATAAAATAAATTACTTTATTTAATTATAATATATAAAAAATTTTATTAAATATATTTTTATTTTAAATTTAATAAATTTTAATATTAAAATAATTAAATTATAATTTAATAAATAATAAAAATAAAATTTTTTATTATTATAAACGAAACTTTATAATTATTATTTCTTTTTATTTAATATTTTTAAAATTTTTTTTTTAATTAAATACGTTTATTTTTAAAATATATTAATTAAATATCTTTATTTATTTAATTTAAAATAATTAACGAATAAAATACTTTATTCGATTATAATAATTTATAAATTAAATCGATAATAAAAGTGAATATTTTAATTATTTTTATTAAATTTTTAACGATTATTAAAAGTAATTAATTAATCCATAAATTTATAAATAAAATTATAAATTTTATAAATTAATAAATTTAAAAAAAAGGTAATTTTTATTATATTATTTTCGTATATTATATCGAAATAATTAATATAAAAAACGTTATAAATTCGAAAAAATATTTTTTTTTTTATTTAAATACCGTTTAAAAATTTAATAAATCTAATATTAAATAAACGATTAAATAAAATATATTAAAATTTTTACGTAAAAATACGGATATTTTAATAAAAATTAAATTTATAAAAATATCGACATATATAATATTAATTAAATTTTACTTTTATTTCGAATAATTTATATTAATTATTACGTTTAACGAATATTTATTTATATACGTAAATTACGAAATAAACGATATTAACGTAACTTTAAACGCGAAAAAAAATATTATCTTTTATTATATAAAAAATCGAATACGTTTCGAAAATTTAAAATTAATGTTAAATTTTATTTTAAAAAAAATAAATAAAAATTAATTTATTATATATCGAAATAAAATAATTTTTCGAATTTATTATATTAATATATCTTCGAATTTTAAATTTAATATTATTTTTTACGTTAATTAATATTATATTAATAATTATATTTTTTATTATAAATTATTTAAAATAAAAACGTATAGTTTTATTAAAGCGAGTATATAAATAAACACCGACGAAATTATTATTATAAAAATTATTTCGATTAAATAATATCGTTTTAAAATAACGCCGGTAATAATACGTAACGAAATCGACACCATTTAATAATTCATATATTTTAACCTTATAATAATCGAAAAAATATAATCGAAAAATTTCGAGTTAATAAATTTTATAAACGTTTATATAATTATATCGTTAATTTCATATTTTTTCGAAATTTTTTTTTTTCGATAATACGTATAATTTTTAATAATAAACTTTCGAATTCGAATATATACGCGTTTATATTTTTTCTACGGCGCGTTATAAAAGTTAAATTATATATATTTTTAAAGTATTATATATTAAAATATTTCGTTAAATAATTTCTTTATTATATAAAATAAAAAAAATTACCGGTTTAAAAAAATAATTAACGACTTCGAAAATATTATTACGGATTTTTAAAATAATTCGAAATAATTTAATCTTAAATATATTATCGCTTTTAAATATTAAATAAATAATAATATATACGATTAATCTTTCGATATATACGTTTTAAATTATTATTACTTAATTATATTAATAAAATCGTTAAATTTAAAACTTACCGATAAAACGCGTTATAATATATTAATAAAACTATTAAATAATTAATTATATAATATTATAAAATCGATTAAATATATTTATATTAAAAATATAATATTTTTTTCCTTCGATAAAAAATTTATTTCGATAATAACCTTAAAATATTCGATTTAATCGCTTTTAAACGTAATATTTTTTTTCGAAGATAAATAAAAAAAAAAAAATAATATAATTTAAAAACCTACGATTTTATAAAAGCGTAATTAACGGCGAAACCGTTTTTTCGCGTTTCGTTATTAATTTAATAAAATTAAATTAATACGTAATATTATAATAAAAATAAAATTTTTTTTATTTAAATATATATAAAATCGATTAAATTTTTTTTATAAAAAATTAAATAAATTAAAAAAATAATAAACTAAATTTTATTATTTTTTTTTTATTTATTTATATATTTATTTCTTTAATCTACATTTCGTAATATTTTATATTATAAAATATATATAATATATATATAAAAAATAAAGAAATATTAATTATAAACGACTTTTATATAATTATTATTTATAATATTATCCCGTAATATTTTTAATATAAATATATTATTTTATTTAAATTTATAAATTAAAAGTTTAAAAGTTAAGAATAAAAAATAATATATTAAATCGTAATTTAAAAATTTTATATATATTAAAACAAAACGGCGAAATCATTTTACATTACGTTATCGATTATTTTTATAATATTACCGTTAAACGATCGCGTAATATAATAACACTTAAAAATAAATTTTAATAATTTATTTTTTAATATTTATATATTTATTTATTATAAATAAATAAAAATAATTATTTTTACGAAAGTAATAATTAAAAATCTTACGTATTTATTATAAATTATATATAATAACGATTTAATTATTTAATTTTTATTAATATATTAAATTTACGATATATTATTTATTAAATTTATAATATTTTATTAATTAAATTATAATTTTTATTTATTTATTAAAGCTATAAAAACCCGTTCATTAAATTATAATATTTTATTTATTAAATTTTAATACGTTATTTATTAAATTTATAATATTTTATTAATTAAATTATAATTTTTATTTATTAAAATTATAAAAACCCGTTTATTAAATTATAATATTTCATTTATTAAATTTTAATACGTTATTTATTAAATTTATAAAAAATTATTTATTAAATCGATAAAATGTTATTTATTAAATTTATAATATAATATTTATCGAATTTATAAAAAGTTATTTATTAAATTTATAATATATTATTCCTTTAATTTATAAAACGTTATTTATTAAATCTATAAAAAATTATTTATTAAATTTATAATATATTATTTATTAATTTTATAATGTATTATTTATTAATTTTATAAAACGTTATCCGTTAAATTTATAATACGTTATTTATTAATTTTACGAAACGTTATCCGTTAAATTTATAATACGTCATTTATTAACTTTACGATGTATTATTTATTAATTTTACGATACGTTATTCATTAATTTTACGATATATCATCTATTAATTTTACGATGTATTATTTATCGAATTTTAATTTCTTTTAATAATATTTAAAATCGTTATTAAAAAAAATTTATAAAATTCGACGTATAAAACCGTTATAATATTATACGGTAATTTAATTTTATTAAAAAATTAATAACGAAATTCGAAATACGATTTCGTTTCGATTTTTTGAATCGTATTTTAATTTCTTTTTTTTTTTATATTATTAACGTAATAATATTTTAATTTTTAAAATTTAATTCGTGTTAAATTTATAATTTAAATTAATTTAAAAATAATTATATATAAAGCCGATATAATAACGATTATAAATAAAAAACTAATATAATAATAATTATCGATAAAAAATCGAAAAATAAATTTTAAACTTTATAAATAATTTTTTTAAATATTATTATAATCTTTTATTATATAAAACGTTTAATATATACGGTATTTTTATTTTCGATTTTTATATTTTTATATATAATTTTATATAAATCGATATTTATACGTTATTTATTATAAATTAAAAATTAATTCGTATTATTTATTATATGTAAAATTAATATTTTCGAAATTTATAATTATATTTAATCGTAATTAAACTTTTATTATAAATTACTACTTTAAAATTAAAATAAAAATAAATATTATTAATTAATCGTATCGAAAGAAAATTTAATTAAATATTAATTTTTTAATAATATAATTATAAAATATTTACGCTATTCGTAATAAAATATATTAAAGCTCGCTTTTTAAAATTTTTTTTAAAATATTTTATTTTTTTAATTATATTTTATCTTTAATTATTTAAATATCGTTTTTTTTTATTATTTACTTTTATTTTATTTTTAACTTTTAATTTTTATTTTAATTAATATAAATTTCGTTACGTAATTAAATTTTTAACTTAACTTTATTATTATAATTAAATATATAATTAAAATTACTTACGAATTATTTAAAATAATAAACGTTTTAATTTTTAATTAAAAGTAAAAAATATTTAACGTTTTATAATAAATTTAAAATAAAATAATTTTTTTATTTTAAAATTTACGTTAACGTATTCGAAATTAACATTATTAATATTAATACGCGATTAAATAATATTAAAATTCGTTTTATTAATTTAAAAAATCGTATAAATAAATTTAAAATTCGATTCGATAACTTTAAAACCCGATTTAATAAATTTAAAGTTCGATTCGATGTATTCGAAATTTAATTTAACGTATTTAAAGTTCGATTTAACGAATTCGAAATTTAAATCGACGTCCGGTTCGATTTTTTAAAAGTTCGTTTAAAAGTTTCGTAAGTTATTTTTCTTTATTTTTTTTTATTTTTTTTTACCTTTTTTTACTTTTTTTTATTTTTTTTTATCTTTTTCTATTTTTCCTTACCTTTCCTTACTTTTTTTTACTTTTTCTTATTTTTTTTTATCTCTTCTTACCTTTTCTTACCTTTTTTTACTTTTTTCTTTTTTTTCTTTTTTTTACTTTTTTTTTTTTTTTTTTTTTTTTTTTATTTTTTTTTTTTTTTTTTTTTTTTTTTACTTCATTTATTTTTCCCTTTCGTTTTTATATTATATTAAATTTTTTAAAAGTTTTAATATTAATTTAATTTAATAGTAACGACGTTAACTTTTTAATAAAGTTTTTTAATAATTATATAATTATTAAAAATAATAAATTCGAATTATTTCGATTTATTCGAATTAATTAAATTATCGCCGATTTTAAAAATAAATCTTTAAATAATATTAAAGGAATAATTAATAAAAAAACCATTAATTAAAATTAAATATATAATATATTTATTTTTTTTTTAAATTTCGATTATAACGACGTATTAAAAACTTTAAACTTAAATACCTTTAAAATTACGACGACACGATAAAAACGAATTCTATATATAATAAAAGTAGTTAATATACGTTTATAAAAGTAATAATTATTTACGAAAAATGCGATTATATATATAAATAAAAGGTATAATATTTATAAAATTAATAAAAATAAATATAAATAAAATAAAATTATAATAAAATTTATTTAAATTATTTTTAAAAAATAAATTACGTTTAATCGATAAATTAATGTATTAAATTAATATTATTAATTTAAATTTAAATTAAACTTTTACTTTAATATTTAAACTTTAAATATTTATAAATATTATAAATCGTAAAATTTAATATAGATATAAATACGACGTTATATTATTATACATTTATTTAACCTTATTAAATTACCGATTACGATATACGAAACGACTTTATTATTTACTTTTTTTATATAAAATCGTAATTAAAAAAAATTATATTTTAGTTTTTTTTTTTTTTTTAATAATATCGATATAATTTATTTCTAATTTTTAAATTTTTATTCGTATTAAATAAAACGGCGAAATTATTTTTAAACTTATTATCGATTAATTAACTTTATAAAATAAACGTATAATATTATAATATTTATTTTATTAATAAATATATATAATTTATAATTTTATAATTTAATTTTTTATTATATAAAATAATAAAATTAATTAATAAAATTATATCTATTATTATTATCGTTACGATAAATATTAAAATACAATGTTAATATTAACATATATCGAATAATTTTAAAACTTTATATAAATTTAAATATATACGTATTAATTATTAAAAGAAATTTTAATATATTCGAAATCGATTATTTTATATATTATCGTTAAATTTTTAATTTTATTATATAATAATAATAATTATAATTTATTATTACTTTATATAATTAAATTACGATTAAAATCGCGGTTTTATTTATTTTTTAAATATTAATTTTTTATAATATTTAATTTCGTGCGATTTTAATCGTTAATAAATATTATATTTATAAATTTTAAAATAACTTTCGTTAAATAAATCGATCGATTTAATTAATATATTATTAATTTTTCGTTTTTTAATAATTATATTATATTATAAAAAATAATCGATTATAAACGATTTACGAAAAAATTTTATAATGGTTTTATAATAATTATTATTAATAATGTTAAAATAATTATTATCGACGATTTTAAAATAATCGTTAATAATTAATTTAAAATCGCCGATAATAAGTTTAAAACGGTTATTATTAATCGATTTAAAGGTAATTTCGATATATAAAAAAGTTATTTTCGATTATTTTAAATTAATTTAATGTTTTTACGTATTTAATGTTTTAATATTTCGTATAAACGTATTATATCGTTTATTAAACGAGGTAATTTTTATAATCAATATAATTAAATTTTATTTTTTAACCGACGTTAACTTAATATAACTTTAATTATTATAAAAAATAATTAATTTTTTAATATTAACCGTTATTAATTAAACGTTATTAAATTATAATAAATTATTTATAATAATTTTAAATTGATTTTTCGTTTATATTATTAATTTTTTTTAATCGTATTTTTTTTTATTAATTTAAATTTTCGTTCGTTTATTTTTTAACGAAATAATTATTTAATAAAAAAAATAACTTATCGAAAATAAAATCTTTTTTTTTTATAAAATTAACGAAATTAAATATTCGATAAATTATTATAAAAATAATAAACGAAATATTTTTCGATATTAACGTTAATAATAATTTTAATATTAAAAAAAAAAAAATAAAATAATACGATTATATTTATCGTTATATTTTATTATCGAAACGAAATTACATCGTAAAATATTTTTTTATTTCGTAATAAAAAAGTAAAATTATTCGATAAAAGTTAATTTTCGATTTTCGTAAAAAAAATTAATAACGTTTTCAACGAATTAACGGTATAATATTTAAATCGAAGTAATTTTTCCGGCCGTTTTAATTATTTTATCGCAATTTACGTTAATCGTAATAAAAAAATATAATTATAAAATGTATAAATAAAAGATTTTTTTTTAAACGAATCGTTATTTCGATCGTTACTTCGAAAAATAAAATTATTAAATATATAAATAAAGGATTTTTTTTTAAATAAATTAACGCTTTAATCGTTATTTTATAAAATAAAATTATATAACGTATAAAAAAACGGTTTTTCTCGAAATAAATTATCGTTTTAATTATTACTTCGAAAAGTAAAATTATAAAATATACGAACGAAGAGTTTTTTTCGAAACGAATTATTATTTTAATTTTCATTATAAAAAGTTATTTTTTTCGTTAATCGAAAAAAGTTAAAAAGTTTTTTATATAAATTTATTAAAAGTTTTTACGAGGGGGGGTTAATTCGTTTATAATATATAAATATAAAAGTTTAATATATATTAAAGTATTAATGGTTTTTTTTTATTTACTTTTAAAATATACTATTTTTCGTAAATATATACTTTATAATTAATTATTTATAATTTTTTAATTAAAATACCCGAAAAAGTTAAATACGTTTTATTAACGTTAATTTAAAAATACGATTATAAAATAATATAAAAATTACATTTCGATAAATAATTTATTAATTATTTTAAAATCGATTATAAAATCGTTATAATTATATTTTTAATGTAAAATTCGATTTTATATCGAATATTCGAATTTAAATGTATTTTAAATTAAAAATATTAAATTATATTTAAATTTAAAGTTACGAAAAGTAAAATTAAATTTTAATCGTAAATATTTATAACGTTTTTTTTTTAAATTTAATTTAAATATTTTTTTTTTTAAGTTTTCGTTATTAATATAATATTAATAGGAAATTTATTCGATATTTAATTATATAATATTAAGGTTTAATTTATATTTTAAAAAGTTTATACGATTTTTTTTAATATTTAATTATTTAATATTTTTATATTTTACTTTTACGTTTATATATTCGTTATTAATGTTGTTTAAAATATCGTTTCGTATTATATTTATTTTTTTTTTTTTTTTTTTTTTATTAATTCGAGCGTAAAATTAAAAAAAAACGACTTCGATTCGTAATCGATACGTTTATTACCGATGGAATAAATAAAAAAAATAAGTATAAATAAATTTTATAATATAACGAAGTTACGATAAATAATAAATAAATTAATAAAAATTATATTTAATAAATTTATATTTTTCGTAAATTATTTTATACGTATACGTTTTTTTTTTTTACGTCGATATACGATATTAATAACAATAAAATAATAAAATAAACGATAATAAAAGTAACGATTACGTTAATTATTATTAAATAAAAAGTAAAAATTTTTATATAAAATAACGGTTATTTAAATATATATTTTCGATAAAATATAAGTGAAATTTTTTAAATATTATAAGTAAATTATTATAAAAATAATAAATAAATATTATTATTATATTTATTAAATTAATTAAAAAAAAAATAAATTAAAAAATAAAATAAATACGAATTAAATTATATTTAAAAAAAAAGGAAGTAAAAATACGTTTAAATATATTAAAAGTAAATTAATATTTATTTCGTAAAAACGTTAATTATTAAAATTTTTACTTTTTAAATATTTATATTAATATAATATATTTATTATAAAATAAAATCGGTAAAAAATTTCGTATTATTTAAAATGATTTAATTTAAATAAATTAATTTTATTATATATTATTTATATATATATAAATTTTAACTTTCGATATTTTTTTAAAGTTTAACGTTAAAAATTTTTTATTATTTAAAGCGATTTATAAAGTATTTAGATATAATATTCGAAAATATAAATCGTTTATTATAATTAATTAAAGTTTTAAAAAGAATTACGATAAATTTATTATATATATTTTTATTAATTAATATTTTATAATTATTTAATGCGTTTTTATTTAATGAAATTTCGTTATAAATTTACGGTAATTCGTTTATTTCGAAAAAATTATATTATTATATAATATAATGCGTTAAAGTTAAAATTAATTAATCGTTAATAAGTTAATGTAAATTATTATTAATAAATAAACTTAATTAAATATCGATTTAATTAATATAATTTATTTAATTATAATCGATATATAAAATTAAAAATTATTTTACGAGACGTAAATTTAATATAATATTATTAATTTATTATAATACGTTTATTTATATATATTTAAATAATATAAAAGTAATTCCCCGTTATAAAATTAATATTTTATTTTTTTATTATACAAAAAAATTTTATTTCGTTTATTACCGTTAAAAATTCTTCCCTTAACGTTTTATTTAATATTTTAATTAACGTTTTCCTCGATAATTATTTAATAACGTTTTTTCGAATTATAAACGTTTATTTATTTATTTATAATAATATAAGTTTTCGATTATAATCGAAAAAATAATTAAAAATTATAATTTTTAATAAATATTCGAAATAATTTATTAAAACGTTTTATTTTTAATCGGTGATTTTTATTAATTAAAATATTATAAAACGAGTTTTTTTATTAACGAACAACCGGTAAAAATGTTTTACGTATATTTTATTATTTTTTAAATGTATAATAAACGTGTCGTATATAATTATAAAAAAGTTACGTATAAAAGTAATAAAATAATAAAAGGTAATAATTATTTTTTTTAAATTTCAAAAAAAAAATAAAATCGATTAACTCGGTCGAATTATTCGATTTATAAATTAATATTTTAAAAAAAGTAAATTAAAATATTAATATTAAATAAAAATTTCGTAAAAAATTATTTAATATAATTTAAAAATTAATCGAAACGATTTAAATAAATTTCGAGGTTATTTTCGTTAATTTATTATAATAAATATCTCGTATATTTTATAAACGTATTCGTTTTTTTTTATAATTAACGGATTTTATCAATAAAATATTAAAGTTATAATGTTAAAATTATCGAATTATAAATTAATTTAATTATAATTAATTACGCGTATTTAACCGTTTTTTTTTTCTTAAATTTATTTAAAATTACTTTTTTTTTAAAACTCGTATCGACGACGTCGAATGCGGAAAATTTCGATAAAAAAAAATAATAAAAAATAAATAATAACGTAATCAAACGGTCGTTATTTATAACTATAAATAAATAAATACGATTTAAAAATTAAAAATAATTAAATTTTAAAAAAGTTAAAATAATAAATAAATTAAATATATATTTTATATATATAAAAAAAAAAATTATAAAAAGCTAGTTTTTAATTTATAAATTAATTAAAAATAGTTTTAATAAATTTAATTATTATATTACGAAATTTAATAAATTTAAAATTTCGTAAAAAATTAATTAATTAATGGTATTTAAAAAATAAAATTTTTTAATACGACATTATTCGACGATTACGAAATAAATATAACGTCGAAATAAATTTATAATTTTTATAATATTATTTAAAAATATAAGGTTTTTATAAAAATAAATATAACATTAATATTATTTAAAACGAAATCTATTAACTTTTTCAAATTAAATTATTTTATAATTTAATTATCGAATATTTAAAAATAAAACGATTTAAAGTTAAATTAATTTATCGAATTTTAAAGTATAAATTAAAAAAATAAAAGATAATTCGACACAAATTAATTTTTTATATTTTCGAATTTATAAATTTTATACGATATTTATTTTATTTTACGAAATTTCGAAATATCGAAATTTTAAATTAATTATAATACTTATAAAAAATAAAATTAACGTAAGTTTTTTTTATTCGAATTCGAATAAAAAATAATATAAAAAAACGAATAAATAATTCGAATAAACGATACGATATAACGATTTAATTAAAAGAATTTCTTAACGAATATATGTAAATTTTAAATACTTTTAAATATATAAAACGAAACCCGTTATAAAAGCGCGTTAAAAAAATCTTATAAATCCTTATATTACGAAAAATAATATAAAACGTATATCGTTTATATTATCCCTAAATTATACGATAACGCATCGAATTTAAATTATAAAATGCGGTAAAAAAAAACGTAATTTAAAGTTTTAAAACTTAATTATATATAGTATATAAACGATTATTATAAATTATATTTTATTAAGTTCGAAATTTACGTAATTATCGATATATACTTTCGAAAAATTTTATAATATAACGTTAATAAATTAAATTACTTTTTTATAAACGTATTATATTAATTTTTTTAAACAATTATTAAATTAAAATTCCGGTTATAGTTTATTAAAACGAATTATAAAATAAAAATACTTTTTTTAATTTAAGTATAATATTAATTTACGATATATGCGAAGTTATCGATTATTATTATAAATTTTAACGATATAAAAATTTAACGAACGTAAAAAAATCGTTTTTTAAATTCGCATAAATATAATATTAATAAAGTTAATAATAAAATCGAATAATAATAATTGTAATTATTTTTAATTATTATTATACGTTAAATTATAAGTATTTATTATCGAAAAATTATTAAATGTTAATTAATAATATTAAAGTTTTTTTTAAAGATTAAAAAATTTAAACGATTTTAATAAAAATAAAATTTCCGATTAAATAATAATATATTTTTTTTATAGAAATATAATACGATAAAAAATCGCCGATTTCGTTATAAAATAAAATTAACATCGAATTAAATTTTAATTACGATATAAAAATATTATAATTAATTATATTAATTCGATATAATTAAATATATTTAATTTTTCGAATTTTATAATAAAAAATTATAAATAAAATTTAATATATAATTTCGAATTATAATAATTAATTTATACGTTAAAAAAGCCGTTAATTTATTACGATTTCGATAATTTTTTTATATTAAAAATATAAACTATTTATAATAAATAATTAACGAAACACCCGTTAAAAATACGAAATTTTATATAATTATACGAAAAAAAATACATTTCGTTTAAAAATTACTTAAAAAATTATTAAAATATAAATAAAAAATCGAAATTAACATTTAATAAAATACCTCGTAATAATATAAAATAATATTATAATCGTATATAAAAAATTAAAAAAAAAATAAAAACTATTAAATAAAACGTCGCGTTTTAAAAAAACTCGTATACAAATTAATTCGATATAAATATTTATATTATTTAACGTTTCCTTATTTTTTTAATTAAATATTTACCGTTAAATTTAAATTTAAATAATATTTTTTTATATTCGTTATAAATATTTTTTCGTTATTTATAATATTTAAAATTCGATAATTTTAAATATAAATTATATAATTTTTATAATAAAATAATTTATAATTATTAACTTAAAAAATCATCTTTTTATTAAAAAAATATTAAAATATAATAATCGAAAACATTACATTTAAAATAATATATATAATTTATAATTATATAACTTCGTATTAAAAAATTTACCGTAACGATAATAATAAATATTTTTTTATTA